>JAUYWH010000012.1:9673276-9739063 GCA_034779795.1 Ctenopoma multispine | reverse complement strand
CCCCCCCCCGTTCGTAATTCTCTGGAGAACTGCAGATGCAGGATATGTGGACGCATGGATGCTGACAGCTCTGGCGCTTAAGCAATGTGCTGTAATTGCATGCAAATGGACCAGAATCTGTATCTTAACACATCTTCATTAGCCGGTTCACAAGTGTCTGCAGCTTAGATGGAGCGACAATGGAGGGTTGAAGTTAATTCTTAGCAGGATGGTTCTGTTTTCATATTGGACAACTTTAATTAAGCGATAGATTAAGTTTTGAAGGGATGGTTTAATGCATTGAATCCCATGAGTGCTCTAATAAACAGCAGAATAGAATCAGTCAGTGGATATCTAATGGGGTTGAAAATGGACACAGACATCTATATTTTCACCAGCGAGTGCCATTTTAAAAACACTGAACTAAATTTCTTGGTGTCATTCAGCTGCACATTACATTACTTTAATAAGTGTAATTATGACTGATAATTAAAGGAGTTCATAAATCTACAAAATATGAGTGCTGAGATGTATTGATGGATGTTATGTGCATTCTCATTAATCATATGGTATACCTCTGTGCAAGAACTGCACCTTGTCCACCAATTTATTAATGTGTATTCTTTGGGAAATTTGCTTATTTGCTTTCTTACATAGGGTGCGATCATGGGATTGGTGCCCCTCTCATGTCACTAAATACGAAACTAGAGTCACAGACAAGAAGGTGGCCACTACTGCTAATACTCATTGTACATAATGCCATGCTACTATGCCAGCTAAAGAAGTTGTATTACTTTCTCATTCAGTCTGTTGATGTAAGCACAGTTTGTTAGTTGTCTTATTCACCAGTCCACACTACAGCTCCATACTGAACAGACAAACATGAGAACAGATTTTCTCATCAAACTCAACAAGAAAGCAAATGACTGTAATTCCCAAAGTGTCAATAAACACACGTCAGCACACAGTCCAGCTTTGTTTCATCCAGCTACTGAGAAACATACTGGCTCTTCTGCTCCTATATGTTTCACCATGTTCATTGCTTTTCTGTCTGGTGCATGGCACAGAGTGTACAGCTATTTTGCTAAAGACAGTTGTCTGCATTACAAAATAAGGTTGATGAGAGTACTGAAACAGTTTCTGTAGAAACTATTAACTATTAATTATTGATTATAAAATGTTTACTAACTATTAAATTCTTAAATTGTTTTCCAACTAACATTGTGGAAACATTGTGATTGTCGACTACGTTTGAGTTACACTGACAAAACATTTTTTCGATATATGACTTAATAGACAGGACTATAAAGTGTACCGGTGCCTGCACATAACCATAAAAAAGTCTGATAATTACAAGATGATATTAATGAATGCTGAATATTTTGAGAGAAAAACAAATAAGTTGTCTGTGAACATTTACTACACTCAGATTAGATTTTACTAGTGTGCCTAATAAAGCGGCCAACATAATTGGCGTATTCTGCTCAAATGGTACAGAGTACCAGAACTGTCAAGAGTCAAGAGACAAACTTACATTTTACAGTGAATTCGTCCATTGTTAACATGAAGATACTGACTGGGGCAGTTTTAAAAAGACAAAGTGCATTACTGAGGGAACAGATTTTTTCAGTTTTGGTAGGTAATAATCACTGATGGGGATAAGGTATGTGGCAGCACACATATTCATTCCCTCTAGCGAAGGGTGTCTCCACTGTTTTTTCTTGTGTCTGGAATCGTTTTGACCTGTAATCCCCAAGATTATAGTAGCTAAACTGCCCACTGTGTGTTTTTATGCTTTTTATCAACTCCTGGTATGCTAGGCTGAGAGGACTGCTGGCCTCTGAATGCCCTTAGCCTGACATTCAGGGATCACAGGGGTAGCTCGCTGTGCGTGTGTATGTGTACGTGAGTGTGCCTGAGTTTGTCTTCGGGAACACAGGAATCTCCACTGCCCTTGGGGCGGAGACCAGTTCCTAGGAGGTAACAGTAGGTCAGGGGGCACAGCAATTAGGAAGCAGTTGGAACCATTAATTAGCCGATATATCACTTACGCTATTGTTGACGTAGATTGTGTACTATAAGCTGGACATAACCTCTGGACAACTTTCATTTCTCATCATATTCCTATTAGTCTTAAGTCTTGCTAATAATTGCAGCCAACATTTTTAGTTCACCTTAGGTAACCCAAAAGGTGGACAAAATGACATAGCACTCTTAGAAATGATAATGGCAGAAAATAACAAATAAGTAAGTGAACCTTAGAGATGAAGCCTGGCATTGAGGAAGACTCTTTAAACTCTGTGCCCCATCTTCATGTCTCTTGAATTCACATCATGATTTTTTTTTTTTTCGAAGGGTTTCACCTGTGATCCCAGCCCGCCTTGAGCAGTTTGATTTTCTTCTCTGTGCCTTCAAGCCAGGCTGTGAACTTTCAAAGGCTGCAAGTAAAGCCTCGGTGAAAACTCGAAGAGGAGGATCTAAAGCCCCTGAGCTTGGAAGCTCTGTGGCTGAAAGGGATGGTGGAATGGGCAGAGGCGCTTTTAGCCAGGGTTGTTTAGAAACCAAAGAAACGCAGGTAGTAATGGGGATTGACAAGGCCACCCATGTGAGGGAAGGACAGTCTGCTGAGACAGACAAGAGTGGTTGGACATGATGTGCATGAATGTGATGCTGCAAGCTGTTCATAGAAACGTCATCAAGCCAGGGGTGATATCCTGGCAAGCAACACACCGCCAGCCCTCTAGTTTAACGATAAGGCTCTTTTTGCTGTTTCTGTACCTCTCTAACCCACAACCAGCGGATAAGCAAAAACACAGCAGCGCTCCTTGGGAGTTGCAGAGGCCATTTTGCCAAGCCATATAGTGATTGACAGGAGTCGACGATAAAGGGAGAGGGGAGCGACGTTGAAGGATAGCGGCCTTGGTGATGGAGTGCTCATGGTGAAGTGTAGCTATTGAATCCTCTTTTTAATCTGTCCTTCAAGGTTATTGAAAGTGCTGTCTTCGTTATTGCATGCCAGCCTTGGATTTAGAGGGTCCATAAGTATGACAACACACCCTGTTCTGGTGGGCTGATAAACAAGCTGGAAGCATATGTGAGCAAACACAGACTTAGACAGATGCACGCACATATGTATAAAGACACTCAGGACACTGCAGTTATTTTTTTCCTCTTGCTAAAAACAAGCCCGAATGGAAGATAAGATGAACAAGTAGAACAATGAGCATTTACTGAATCTGCAAATGCCCTGAGGTGGACAGACCATTAATCCCATCAAACCTTAGTTTTCATACAATGAGGATTTTTGATGCACTCGTCATACAGATGGCTGTTCTCTTTGCCCTCAGACAACCTGCGTCTCCACCTGCTGTTGTTCGAGCTCAGGTTAGAACGAAGGGGCTCCACTCCAAACCAGACCCCGTTTTCAATCAATGTTCATCAGCGGGTCCAGCGATAACTTGTCAATGGGATTCTCATTAGGATTCAAGTATGCTATTGAATAATACTATATAGTAGTGAAACACACTGACAGATGACTGGGTGAGTGGCAGTTGAGAGCTTGTCATGGTGTGAATTTTAATCAAAAGAGGGGATAGTGTCAGGCAGAAATTGATGTCTGTATCAAACCACTGATTCTGCATGTTCCTGTTTTGTCTGATAATCTTTACCACACAATAATGATGTTTACATAAGTAATTCTATACTGTTTAAGTATGTAAACTTAGGCTGCTGTTATTCAAGGCTGCTTTAAGCTTAACAAACCCATAACAAACTTTGCACCAGTCCTTGAGACATATGATATTTTGATGCTCAGCCACAAGCCTGATGTTTGCTACTGGAAAATTTATGTCGTACTATGAGATATGTAGCATAAAAGATCCTCCCGATGGCATAATCTGAATTTAAAACCTGTGGGGGAAGATCACCATGTCTATTTTCACATGTTTGCATTGTTCAAATCACAAGTCAAAACCAATATAGCTAATATTGTATTACCAACATTATTATTGTTTATTGTGATTTGTGTTTGTCTTTGGCTGCTGTGAATAATATTATCCAGCTCTGGTACACCTCCAAATCTTCTTCCAAGGCAAGGGAGCTCATTCATTGCTCGACCCCGTCTTATACTGCTGCTAGACCCTAAAGAGGGGGGGGGGTTTATTAGGAGTTGACAGTCAAATTATGCTATGATCTTGAATGGAAGAGTAGGAGAACACAGAGCCCCCATTCATTTATAGTGAGACTAGAATTATCGCCTTGTATTTTTACAGCATGCCTCTGCAAACCAGTAAAGTTGCATGTCTGTCCAGAATTATGTTCAAATCAGCTCATCGGGGTATTCCTGAGATATTGTGTTGATGAGAATGAGATGGACAGGAGGTTATTTGGCCACAAATCACCAAAATCTAATCAGTTCATCCCTTAGTCCAAGTTGATGTTTGAAGAAATCCAGTCAAGGTAGTCCTGAGATACTGCATTCACAAGAATCGGATAAATGTGAAGTCAGGGTGACCTTGACCTTTGACCACCACAATCTAACAAACTGAAGGTCATCAGCCTAAATCCTGGCTGGCAGGAGGTGTCTTTTCTTTGTGGAGTTTGCACATTCTCCTTGTCCTTGTTTGAATTTTCCCCGGGTACTCGAGTTTTCTCCCACAAAATATATGTCATTAGGTTAAATGGTTACATGTTTGAATTTTGATGGGTGTGAATGGGAGTGTGGGTCGTTGTCTCTATATGTCAGTCTCTGTAAGAGCCTGGAGTGTGCAGTGTCTTTTGCCCAGTGACAGCTTGGACTGGCTCCAACACCATTATACATATAAAAGGATAAGCAGTTTGGAATATGAATGAATCATTTGAGATTTATTTGGGGAGGAGGGGGGATTTATGTTAGGATGATTTTTCATATTCAAGAAATAGAAATTTTCTTGTAACGCAGAGAGAAGAGGTGTCGAGACATGAGGTGTCAACAAGAACAAAAATATTGAACATTGCCACACTTATCTTTTAGGGAGATATCCATGTGATGTCAGTTTGCAGGGGAGGACAAACTTGCTTAGAAAACATCATCTTCCTGTTATTTGTAATATCCCGAGCTGTGTGAATTGCTTGACCAACCAAATGAAACTAAATGTAATTAAAATCTGCTCAAGGTTAATTTGGTCAGTAATGGTATTAAGGATGTATGGAGTAGCCTTTTTCTAAATACCAGTCCATTAAATCTGTGTTATTAAAAGCTGATTCTGAAATGAGACCAAGCATATACACATTAAAAATAATGAGTTTGTTCTGTGTGTTTTTCTTTAGAGAAATATGAGGTCAGATTTTAATGTTTATTATCACTAATTGTCTCTTCATTCATTCAAACACTTTTTATATAGTTTCCTTTCCTTGTCATTCTGTACTGAGCAAGTTATTATTGAGCTTTGGTTAAAATCGATTGGTCGACATCCACTCATTTGAGCGCCATTCAAATTCCAAATAAAAGACAGTCTTTTAGAATTGAGCTTTGGTAAGCAAGGAGTGCTACTTGAAAAGTGGCATCTATCCAAGAGAAATAACCTTCTATTCTCTTATTCACTTCATTTAAAAACTTGGTCACAGATTGCCCTTAAACAAAATAATTTTCATATGCCAAAAGCACTGCTTTGTTATCCTTTGCAAGGCTAGCCTCTATAAACACAGTGGTCTGAAATTACCAAATAATCCATCCAGCCACTGCTATTGAGAAAGCTCTGCTTTGTATGAAAGGCTTGCCTTGCCTTGTATTCAAATTTCCTGTATTATTTGACTATTCATTTCTTTAGTATAATAAACTCTGGAAGATATAACATCTGTAAAAGATGTATTCTAGTAGAGAAAAATCACTGATTTACTTGTGAGAAGCCAATAATTTGTGCTGTCCCTGAACCATCAATGGCTATCAAGAAAAACAAAACAATAGCTCCTCTATATGAATAAACTCAAAGTCTATTCAGCGCCTCCCTTTTCATTACTATAATATATTAATCAGCTGTTTAGAATTTAAAGAGCACTGTTTTATCCACTGGCCCCTGCATGCATACTGTATGTGTGCAGACACGTGTATGGGGGTATTTGTTCAACAGAAAATCTGTTACAACCACAACATCATCAGCTACACTCCAGTAGCAATTAGAATGCCTTGCTTGTGTGTGTATGCACATACTGTATGCACCGGTGTGCGTGTGTGTGCGTGCAGTCACAACATATGCCGAAGTCAGTGGGGAATAGTTTTCCCCAGAGAGTATTCCACACAGCCCTCCAGTCAGTGTCTCAAATTAGAGAGAGCAACAGCATAGCTGTGCCTCATCCACTTTAATAGCATTTTAACTGTTATTGGAGCTCTTATATATGAGCATTCAGTGATGCTGGTCATGCCGGCATGCCTATGAAAAGGACAGTGCCACAATAGCCTCCAACTGAACTGTGACAGGCCAGTTAATGAGCCTTCATTGGGAAACAGTCATTACATAGGTCACCTAAGAAGTGTAATTAGAATGCATTGTAGATTCCTATTTTTATTGAGAGTGTTAAATTGAAAAAGCGAGCACAATCAATGGCAAGTCATTTTAACGATCGAAGTTGATAGATTTGGGTAAAAAAAACAACAACAAAAAAAACAGACAAACTGACTGGTGACTGTTTGTGGTAGAGATGCAAAGTGGCTCACATGCAAGAGTGAGCGCATGTATTTGCCACCACACACACACACACACACACACACACACACACACACACACATAAATGTCGCCCATGAGGCTTGATAGATGTGTCACAGTGGGGGTGTGAATGGGAGCCAATTACATTTATAATGTCAAACGTGGTGCAGAAATTAGCTTCAGTATTATTATGTGAAAGCTAATTGCAAGGAAATGCTAAAATGATTTAAATCACCAGGGCTATTTGAAGACATTAAGACATTTTGAAGATAGCTACAGCACTAACAATTTGTACCACCCATTTTATAATTACATTTAATAGGTTGTCTTATCAGTACTCTAAAAGTGGATTCGGATTATCGCAGGCTGGACCAGACCGACAGAACAAAATTGTATTTTTTTTTTTTTGGAGTGATGAGTGCTGGCCATTCTACTCATAGAAGAGAGAGAGAGAGATAATATTCTGGGGGTTAAACTCTTGGATTGCCTCTTCAAAAGGTAAAATGGAGCAGAACGCCATTGGCGGGGCCATGCTTTGTATTTTCAAGAAGGCAGTCTGGAAGGTCTACTATTGGCATTCACTGCCACTTAACTTTCAACCGCAATAGATTTCCTACAGTATGCAAAGACACATACAGAGCGTGTTGCCGAGCCGTCCTCAGAATTGACCCCATCCAGCGGCACTGACCTCCCCATTGTTGGCGCTCTCAGCATTCAGATTGTATGCTAATAAGGCCAGAGGATGGAGGGAAGAGGAGCCAGAGACATGCTTTGTTATTAAGTGTACGCAACACTTGAGTTGCTGCTTCTTATTAATGTTCAGGTTCCAACATTTCAACAGTGATATGAATGACGATTTTCTGACAAAGCAATACAGTATGTACACACTTTCTATAAAGAATGATCATAAAAAGGTGAAAGACATTAAATGTAGTCTTTAGGAAAATCTTAACAGAAGTTTTACCTCCAAATTCATGTCATCACTGTATTTCAGTTTGAAGGACACTCAGCACTTTGTATAGAGTGATTCATTGTTGAATACACTATGTGTGGCCTAGCTCTGTGCTAGCTATATGTGTCACAAGTACTCCCTGAACTGTGACTTAGAGTGACAAAAAGAGCTGCACAAGATGTGTTGGTGAAGAATAACAGCTAGAGAGGCTAAATGAATGAAGGAGACATGATCAGAAAAGTGTGCGATTGTGTGGGCATTTGAAAAGAAGCTGGACGGGAGTGAGATCTGTATTCTGTGAGCGTAGGCTGCCAAAGGCTTAAAGTTCTGTGTCCGCAGCACCTGAAAGCCTTATCCACAGGTGTACAATCAGCAACATAAGCAATAGGCCCTTTACCCTAAGACCGCATCATCCGCGGGCCAGCCACGCAGACCCAGGGTGCTGCTCGGAGCTTAGGAGGAGATTAAAGTCTAGATCTCACGAAAGGAGGACATGTATCATTCATAAAGCAACATTTCCTTAATGGTTTATGATGGCTACACCATGTCCTGACCATTTAACCTCTGGCTCAAATGAATTCTCTCTCAAGTTAAGCTGCATAGATTTTTCACACAGTTTTAGAAAATTACTTACTTTTTAATGAACCCATATATTTGCAACACATTTCTATAATAACATAAAAAAAATTTGAATGATTACTGAAATAATACAAGTTGAATTAATGTGTGATAGAATAATATATTATAAATCAAAAACAAAATCGCCTGGATGGACTTGCATTGCAATTGCATTAATGTATGTGCTGTCAAATATACAAAGAACAGGCAAGGCCTTTTTTTAAAAATACACAGACCTTCATACTGTAAGAAGGAGGCTAGACAGGAATCATTATTGAAGTTTGTGAGAGTTTGTGATATGTTTAATATCAGGCTCCTCTCTGCTTAGGTTTGGCTACATTTCTCCTTGTCAAGACGCAGAACATAATGTAGCTAGTGATCCATGATTAGCTTTCACCGAATGGCAGAACACAACACAGGCTTCTTTCTTATGTCAAATTCCTGTGTTAAATTCAGCAGTGCAACTTTGCAGCTCACTAGTCAGACACTAGTGGAATTTCAATAAATAATGCTTTTTAATACAACATTTCTTTACCGAGGTTTCCAAGGTGTGAGAAGACTAGTAAAGATTCTGTCTGTGTGTTGAGAGGGTTTTCATAAGCTGCTTCAATATGTTTCTCTTCACAGCCTCTATCTCAGATTTTATTATTAAACTCATTAAACTCAGTTATGTCGCAATCTTAGGAACTGTCCAACAGGAATGTTGCATTTAAGGTGTGTGGGGTGATTCAGTAATGTGCTTCTGCTGTATGGTTTATAGTGAATGTAGTTTCTTTTTCAGCGTTGTATGTTTGTATTTAATGGGATCTAAAGAGCGAATCTAATCTGCACGGTGTTCCATATTTTGTAATGAATATTCAATGTTGAAACCATGTTGAGTGAATTACCATTATAGAATTTTAAAAAAGCTGTTTTCATTTTATTTACAGTTCGTTTTGTTTTGATATGTAAGACTTAAATTATCATACACTTGGACTTGTGGGTGAACTGATTAGAATTTGGTGATCAAAGGTCAAAGGTCACTGTGATGTCAGATCTGTCCCATTCTCATTCATGCAAAGAGCAGGAACGCCTGCAGAGAATTTCATTTCACTTATCTTTTTTTAAGTGGGGTACAAAATGAAGGAAAACTGTTTGTTTTTCACTGTCCAGAACACCATGAAACACCCTGAAGTTAGTGTTTCAGGGACAGTGGGCAGCAGGGAGTTTTGTGTTGAAAAGGGCTGCTGATGAGTTGGCCTTGATTTGAGAGTGTCGGTAATCAAGCTCTGTGTGCAGTTAATTCTATGTTCCATTATGTGCTTACATGCATAGGCGCACGGTGAATGATTGTGTGCTCTCTCTCTCTCTCTCACCACACATACACACACACACACACACCAAACAGACAAAGCTCTATATGTGAAGCATCTCGGTCTCTCTACCTTGCGGTGAGTCATTAGCCATTCCAGACGCAGGGTGATCAGCAGAGCCAGCCTGGCCTGAGACAATTAGAGACCCCAGAGGTGGCTGCACATCACAATGAGCCCCGCGGCCATGATTAAAACATCAGCCGCTCTCTATGCAACGCTGACGGGAAGAGAGAGAAGGGGGGGAAAGAGATCACAAAAAAAAAAGATGAAGGGACTGAGAGTTTAGTTTTATCGGCTGCCTGTGTTCCTGGTTAAAAGAGTGGTTTGTTCATCATTTTATGAGCTGGAAAAAGTGCTTCATTTAGTCTGCATTGTACTTACTGTGCTGTTACATACTGTACACACTGAATTGGATGCAGTTCATTTACTAAGACAGTCACACATGTGCTTTTACCTGTGTTCTCTCATTCTTTCACCTGATTCGACGATGGAGCAGACATGAAAACGCTGTCAGAGCTCATGCCCACGGACACACTTGCATAAAACTACAACAGCCAGTGGATTACCACTGCTGCAATGTTGCTATCTCCTTTGACATTTGTGGCTTTGATATGTATCTCAGTGAAGGGAGATTTAGATAGCAAATCCCTCAAGTGCTTTATTGAGCCAAGGTACATACTATTCAGACTTTCAAAGATGGTCAAAAGGACCTGAGCTTTGAAGTTATAATTGCACCAGCAAGTAAATCTTAGTTACTTGTACATCGAAACTTACTTCTACATACAACAATAATGCCATGTGATTATGTATATTTGTGTATATTGTGTATTTATGGCATGCTACAGTGACAAATTTAATAGGTTAGCTTCATTTATATATTTCTTTTCTTATCTCTTTTCAAAAGAGGTCACAGTGGACTTCTTAACAAGACTGCAGTCCCATCCAGGGTTGATTGTAAGTTACCTGAATGTAACTTAATTTTGTTCCTTAATTTTTTTATTATTTAAATGTATGACAAATGCTACAATAATGTCCATTAGCTACCATACTGTATATGCCCATACAACTTGTCAAAGACCCTGGAGAGTATTGTAGCCTAGAGCTGGGCAGTATGACCAAAATTCTACTGTCCTGGTACTCCACAGTATGTTAGCAGCTAACGTTGCCCCCTCCGGTGACAACGTTCGCTCGTCAGCAGTAAGTAGTTTGGTCCACGTCCGGGCTTTTAAAACCAAAGTATTTGTGTTATCATGTTAAACTTCATCATCAGCTAAAGCTTCTGTTTATTTTCACCGCTCAACGCCTCCACTAACCAGGTACTCCTTACATGTGTGTTTAGCGGTGTAGCAGTGAAAGCAGTCCCCTCTTAAACAGTTTCCCGCTGCGCTACACTCTGAACGCTGTTTAGGCTATTTAGACCGGTATTACTAAAATTCACATCATAACAAAATTAAAAACCGGTATTTGGTACGAATCGGTATACATTTTGACTACTAAATTACATTTAAAATGTGTCTGCTGGATGCGTCATCTTCTTCACTTGCACGCTCACCTCTTTACTCCTCATACTGACAGATCACTCCACCTCTGAGCTATTTTGTGCATTTGTTTTTTGTGCTAAATTGTACATTTAGTGTTTTTTTAAGTCTTAGTTTTACAACACGTGTCGAGTTAGCTAATTATCTGCAGTTAGCTAGATCATGTAACCAAGACAGGTATTAGTCAGCACGGCCGTCTCACAGCGAGATGGTCCCCTGGTTTGAATCTGGGTGTGTGTTGTAACATTATACAGTAAATGTAACAATATCAGAGATTTAAAGTTACACGTTTACCTAAGTTCTTATCACCAAAGTTAAAGCAGCAGAGGCCAAAATATCCTGATTTTCAGGGCTTAGGATAAGTCAAGCTCCAAAATGTAACCATAATGCAACTAATTCAGGAAGACTGTAGACTGAAGCTGGTCCGAATGTAAACTTCCTGTGGGCCCCTGACCCTTATAAGGTTTTGACATTCAAATATTTGCAGCTGTTTCCATTTTTTCTATGATGTCTTTACAAACCTTGGTGTTGGTGCAATAAAGAAAACGTTTGATATGACATTTAAAAACTAAATCCCACAACGAAGGCTGAAACAGGTCAGCGCAACATTCAATTATCATCGTATTCAAATGCTCTCACACGCAGAATGTTCAAACACAAAACTCCTGAATATCAATATGTGACTGCACACTGGCTCCACTCAGAGAAAAAAAAAAACTATTCACTGGTATTCCCACAGTGATCTGCCCCTGTATTCCCCAGTCCTCACTGTCTCGACTGACCCTCATCTCCCCCTCGACTCCCCCATCCAACTCCTGCCACCCCACCCTGCCCCGCCTCCCCTCAAGAGCCTCGCTGTCCTATGATCTGGAGCGACACCACCACTTACCCAAGGCAGCGGTCCTCCCAGAGAAGGTTGAGCTATCCCAGAGTCCCTGTGGTGTGCAGCCCTCTGTCCCTCTGTTCTTATGGTTCAGTCACCATTGAGCAAAACCTCATGGGAGCTCCACTCCAGCGCCAGGCTAACCCGCAGTGGTCCCACCGAAACTCCCTGCAAACCCACTGTGCAGTGTGTTGTTCTAACGGGGAACCTGAGAGGATAAGATGCTGCAAGTTACAACTTTGAGATGGACAAAAATAAGTCAGGAGGTCAAAGGTCAACTGTACAACTTTTAAAAACACTAATTCTAACTAAGAAGAAGCAATGGATGACACGTAATTAGACAGGGTTTGCTGGTTACGGCTAAATGAAGGGAGAATAACGCTTGTCTAACGCAATATCGTATCTAATGTGTAAAGTTGTGGCTGCCGACGCTGTCTTGTTGCATTTGAGATGTTGCCGTGTCCCCTCCTGTTCTGACACATGCTATGATGGCTAATTAAATGTGATGGCTGGTATTATTCAATTCAGAAACAGTCGTACCTCAAAGAGCAAAGAAAATTACAAAATTGATTTGATGACAGCTAAATTGCAAGAGAAGGCCCTGATTTAACCAGCCAATGTAAATGAGTCCAATTTAGACTCGTGTAATGCGTGCAGGAGAACGCGGCGGAAAATGATCAGGCCGGCCAGTCACAGATATTAAAATGAATTATATCTAATCGGAATTTTAGTCACGCTACATTAACTAATAGAAAGTTATTAACATTTCAAGAGCGTGGGGAGGAAAAAAAAAAAAGCTTTTGCCTGCAAAATTAACAGTGGCTGGGCTGACCTGTGGGCCTGCGGATGTGAGCACTGTAATGACAGCATAATGGCATATTTACATTTAAAACCTCGCCGGCTAATATTCAGATTCAGGATTAGACGTTAAGTCAAGGAATATTTGGCTTGCCCTCCCGGCCTCTCCGCTGAGGGTTTCTCTGATTTCAATAGTACAGTCTAACTTTTAATTTCCTTCACTGTTTTTATCCTCCCCCCCGCCCCGCTTGTCACTGCTGTCTTTGGTACTGTTGTAGTCTTTCATGTAGCATGTTACAGTAAAGTGCCAACTCCTTTCCTTGCTCCATCTTTTTTTATTTCCTTCATCTTTTCATCAGAGTATATCTATAGAAATCCTGTGTGTCTCCACCTGTGTTTGTCTTTGTCTGTCTCTCTCTCTCTCTCATGATGAGGCCAGTCTGTCATTAGGCTAGAAGGCCGTCCATGACAGCTATTTTACCTTTGGCGGCAGACATTTGTATTTTAAGTGTTTAACTTTTATATTCATTTTCTTTGCTCACCAATATCACTTCAGCGTCTTCAATCCGCTCCGGGTTTTTTTTTTCAAGTTCAAGGGCTGCGAAGAACACAGAGGAGTGCTTAAAGACACAGCTTTTAAGGCTGTTGATACCTGCCAGGTTTTGCTAATTTTTCTAACTACAGTGAATATCCATAATGAAACGGCACCCACCAGTCAGCCAAGGACAGCGCTGCATTCAAAGACGTTTCAGCAGTTATCACACACTGCCCACTGAGCCATTAGTATTCACAACATATTAGAAGTTTCATGGACATCAAGACGATTCAGTTAAACTCAAAGCGTAGTCAATCCTTAATAAAGGCATCAAAATCTCTCAGTATTCACAAAGTTTGTTTTCATGACCAGGGGGTTATTTAAATTCCTGTGTTTTTCAGTAAGCGAATAGAACAATTTACACACACACACACACACACACAATGTGGATATGTGTCTGTATGTATCTCCGCGTGTGCGCCTCTGTGTGTGTGTGTGTGTGTGTGTGTGCGCGTTATTGTTTCTGGGTTTCGCCGGAGTTGGGCTGACCTATGGCTCAACACGTTCGACGCCAGACATCACCACTCCTCTGTTCTCTTCATTTCCACTCCTCCGCTTGTCTGCAACTGCTCTGTTCATCCACAGCAAGAGATGAAATTTTTACATAGGACAGACTGGCTTTTTTATAATTTAACACGGCATGGGTAAGAGCAGGAGTGGACACCTAGTAGCATGGTTTAGCGTGTGTATTTAATGTTTGATAATACAACCGCGCTGCCTTCCGTGGGGTTCTCGCTGTGGTATTAAAAGCATTCAGGTTTCAGGAGGGGTTAGCGTGAATGTGTGTTTGCATGAGCGAGAGACACACAACGAGAGACAATACCTGGGTTCATGTGTGTCAGGGTTGAATCATAAAATGTTCCCTTTGCAAAATGCACGATGGTATTTGAGGAAAACGCAAAGGCTAGCTTCTCTGTGTCCTTTTAGGTTGACACTTTTAGCTTTTGACATTCATATGGACTAAGTCTGTGTGATTGTTGTGTGTGTGTGTGTGTGTGTGTGTGTGTGTGTGTGTGTGTGGGTGGGTGGGTGTGTAAAGTCAGTGTCTGTATCTGTGTACGCCTTGCCTCTGCCAGCGGTGGTCTGTTTAAAAAATAAAAAAGCAACAAAGAATGTCTCAGGCTCTGACGTCCAGCCAGCAGACCTTCCTCTCAGCCCACCATCTGCTCCCCAGGTCACCAGCCCCCCCCCTGCACACCCCACACTGCCTGCAAGCTTAGTAACTGGTTTCAATATGCACTGATGTGTGAAGTGCTAAAAGACTCAGCTCTGATTTTCTATCTACAGCCAGCAGCCATATTTAAACACATCTCTTGATTTAGGAAATCCTATTGTCCAGCTGTGTTCACTTTAATGTAGAAGCACTTCACACTAACCTTGGAAGGAGGAATTTAACATTTGATATTTTCCTATTTTTTAACTCATAACACAACAAAGATCTAAGGAATGAATTTGATATTTCACTAATCTATAGATTTGTGGCAGATTAAACACACTTTAAATGGTGGGCCATGTTTTTCAGACAAAACAGACTCAGTACAGAGGCTTTACATGACCATTCATTTCAAAACTACAATATGATACCAGTTTTAGATACCTAGCAGAAGCTAATGCTAATGCTAGAATTCCATGAGTTGGTTGAAAGTGCCCTTTTCTTCCATCTGACATGTTTTTTTAGATTATTATTATTATTTTTCCTTCTGCTGATGATGTAACTCTAAAAGACCGAGATGAAAGCTACTACAGATGCAAGGCATGTTCGCAAAGAGACAATCTGATAACACTGGTCAACAGAATTTCAAAAAATTGTCTCCTGAATAAAACTGAGTGCATTTAGTTCAACTTTACTGACTGATCATGTTAAATCGCTTTACCTGCGAGTGCAGTCAAAGCCATAGGTGGTAACTAAGTACAGTTTTTAAGGTACTTGTACTTTACTACAGTATTTCCATTTTGTTACTTTTACTCCACTACATTAATTTTAACTTCGTTAGTTACTAGTTACTTTTTTCAGGATTAGATTCTTATAAAAATCACTATATAATTCTAAAATGCAAACAAATCTGAACTAAAATTCTACATATATGTTTTCAACAGCATCAAATTCTACATTGTTTAAAATATGCTCTTTTCTAAGTGGAGTACTTTTACCTTAAGTAACATTTAAAGCTACTGTTCCAGTACTTACTTACTTACTTGAGAAGAAAAGTTACAGGGTATTTTTTTTAGGACTTTTACTTAAGTATTGAGTTTATATACTTTATACACCTCTGGTCAGACCTTCCACATTTTTTTTCATCTTTGATTGTACTATACAAATTTATATACGATAGTAAGCCGGAAGCTGGAATCACACAGTTTAACATGATATACCTGAATGAATATTAAACAATAGCCATTATTATCATTCTTAAATATTCAGCTGCCAGCTACAAAAAAATAATAATGACTTACTAACTTTTAGTCCATACAATTACCAATATATTGTATGTAGCAATATATATACTGACACCAGCGAATGTAAAACATGTAAGAAATTATTAACATTTATTAACAAGCGCTAAAAGTTGTGAACCTTAACTTTAAACTGCAGCAGCAGTGACTCCCGTCAAAGTCCGCAGGCATCAGGAATCACAAAGCTGTAATATCCGCAGGCTAACAAGCTAACAGGCTAACAAGCTAACAGGCTAACAGGCGTCAACAGAGCGTAACGTTACGGGAAGTGTCGCGAGGCAGCGAGTCTGAACGAGAGCTGTTACCGGTGTAACGTTAACGTCACTAAACGCCGCCTACAGCAGCACTGGACATTGTTTAAGTGTGAATTTAAACGAACACTAAAATCAACAGCGATAGAATGGTGACCTGTCCAGGGTGTACCCCGCCCCTCGCCCAGTGACAGCTGGGATTGGCCCCAGGTCCCCTGTGACCTTTAAAAGAAATAAGTGGAATAGATACAGGGATGGATGGACGGGTAGAAAATCAACAGCACGTTGCAGCAAGCAACTGCTGCACGCATGAGACGGGGATGTTCAAAGCAAAAATGCAGACTGATGCATTCCACTGTCTTTAAGCTGCACTGTGCATTTTAATTGTTGTTTTCTTGATGCTCACGTTTTCAGCCTGTGAAGAAAACGCTCACATACCAGTCTTTTTCTCTCGTTACCTTGCTGAGATAGTTTAAGATATATACAGCATGTTGTAGTCACTTTATATAATTACACTCCATATAATGGCAGGTCTGCAGGAAAGAAGAATGTGCAGAAAGTAAGTACTTGTGTGGGCATCTGCTGGTTTATTTATTTATTTTTTATTTTGCGGTTCAGTGTGTATATGTATGTGAGTACCTGTGCATTCTGGAGACCAAGGTGAGCAGCAGGGCATGCATACAGCATGTGTTTGAGTTTTTGTGTTTTGTGCCAGAACAGAGGTGTCTGCATCTACGTCTGTTAGCACAAAAAAAAAAAAAACAGTTTGTCTCCCCCCACCACTTTACAAATGAAATCAGTGCTGTGAGGCGGTGGATTAATATCATAAGGAAGGCCAGAGTGGGCCATTAGAGTGGTGTAATGTTGCTCCGGGGCCTTGTGATGGATGGCCATCGGCGCTATGGCCCTATTTGCACACAGTCACCTCTGTGGTGGCCGCCATTAGCAGGACATGGGAGGTAAGGGCTAAGGGATGGTGGTGAGGTGGCCGGACCAAGGTTTTATTAGAGAGGTGTGTTTGTATTACACTGTATGTGCCTGTGCGAGTATATGACTGTGTTTGCAAGCATGTGTTTCTGCAATTACGAATGTGTGCGTCTGCAAAGTGCATGTGTGTGTGTGTGTGTGTGTGTGTGTTTGTGCGCGCATGCAGGCGTCGACTCTTCACCAGACAGATGTTGCGCTCCCCGCCCTCCACTCTATCTAACGTGTCTGTCTCTCTCTCAGTGGACGGGCGGTGGTAGGCAGCAAACACACTCAGTGTAATTAAGACAAATTAGCCCGGATGGCAGCTTGCAATAACAGCAACATATGTTGGGAGGTTTGTGTACAGAAGAACACAATCAAAATCATCATTAGCAAATCACTTATCATAAACAGAGTCACACTTTCCACCTTGGAGCTCTTGCAGATTTCTTTTTATTTCTTTGTTTCATTCTTTATGGGTGTTGCTTTAATGTTGTTACTTCTCTTGTTCTCTTTCGTCTGCTCAGTTAGAAACATGAAATACTAAAAGACTATTCCCCCATTGTAACTAAATAAGATATCTAGATTTATTTTTATTTATCTTCTTTTCATTGCCTTTTTTTTGCTGTTACCATTTTTTTCAACTATTATTCTTAATATCTCCTATTTTCTCCCCATCGCTTTCCGGCTCTCTGCCTCACTACATTGTCCTCTCCATGATGTTTTCCGTTCTCCCACTGTAGATACTATATAGTGATGGAAGAAGACGATCACGACACCATCTCCTTGATTTCACACATAGGCACCAGTGCAGAGATTAAAAAGATGTCACTTTTGTTTCAGTGGCATTTTGCCAATTCAGTCGTAGTATGTTTACCACTGACATACACAATTTCCTAATGACAGATGCCACTTTGCCACAGCACAGGTCTCCCACAATGCAACACAACACTATCGCAGTTGTACCTCTTCCTAAAAACACGTACGATTTTTGACATTTAAAGCGCTGCTTTAAATTGTCTTATATGACGATTACAGGTCCTGTGGACCCTGAAGACCTGTAGTGTAGTCGATCATATCGTATGTGATGCAACGTATGGTTCCGCAGCACAAATACATTCAGCAAGCTAAAACAAAGCATCTGTAACTGATGAAGCGAGATTTCTATTATCACCTAGTCAGTTCTATCCTAAGATATATATGGACTTATTTTACAACCACTGACTGAATCGATGTCACAACTCGGGAAACAAGAACGTATGTTCATTTCATGAAGGCACATTTGCTATAAGATGCTTAGATGTTGTTATTTTAGGTCTTAAAAAAACCTAATCTACAGCTTTAGCTTTTTCTATCTTGTAACTAAATTAATAAAGGACCACGATTGAATGTATTTATCTCACATTCTCCTCATCTCACTTTTCTTTGGCTGTTGCTACTTTAATTCTCTCCCTGTTCTTTCCTCCCCTTCCTCTCCAGCTCTCTTGTCTTGCTCTGTTGCTCTCCACATCACTCCTCCTCTCCTCACTTTCCTCTCTCCATCTCTCTCAACATTTCAAAAGAATGAATTACTTTGGGCTGTCACTTGGCCCTGGCCAAGAATTCATTTTTGTGGGTCAAGTGTTTCAAACTGTCATCTTTGACAGGAACCATCTCATACAATAACTACATGGATGGACCTTGACTTGGAGTGCTTTCGTTTCTTTTTTTTAAATTTTATTTTGTCTCCCCCCCTCTTTTATATGCATGCTAAAAAGATCTCGGACTATTGTTGGCACAGAAAGGAGGAGAGATAGGAGCGATGGGGAAGTTGGAGAGTGTCGCCGTGAAAAGGGCGGTGAAGCAGAGATCAATACTGGATTAATAGATTTAACTTGACCACAAAGTTAGATGAGTGAAAATATCAAGAGCTCTAGCTGAGCACCTAAATGCTCGGATGACAGGAGAAAGTCACTCAACACACAGTGCTGCAATTTCAGCTCCGCCAAGGTCTTTAATATAACCAATTCATTAAAGACAAGAAACATGCATAAAGAGATTCTGGCTCAATGTGTGTGATGAGGTAAAGATGAAGTGAACACAAAAGTGTGTGTCTGTGTGTGTGTGTGTGTTTGCTTGGGACAGCAGGGCTTCCATGGCATTGGACTTGAGCAGACAATCTATTTACAGTGTGCTCAGGGGAGCTTATAAACAAATGTTGAGTAATTTCAGCCAGGAGTAATTACCCTTGCCGCTGACAAGGAGAGTGTGTTAGCTCTCCCCTTCACCCTCGGCCCTGTCCAGAAGGCTTCGAGCTGGTGCGCAAAAACACACACACACACACACACACTTCCTTACATGTGTGTTTGTCCAGCAGTCAATATTGGAAAAAATGGGAACCATGCTAGCTGCAAGTTGTGACAGTTTAAAAAAAGAAGAAGAAAGAACCCATAAATCAGCATTAATTCTATTAAATAAAAAACTATCCATCTATCTATTTGTATTTGCACAATATTATTATTAACATTAATTTAAGTCAAAAAATGCAGTTTTAAAAAGCAATTCTTTAATTCTGTAATTTAATAAATTGTAAATCTTCAAAAATCATGTAACACTTCTTTAGAAAACACACAGTACTCATTTATGAAATATAGTATATATCAGAACCTGAATTGATATATACATTTCTCAAATATAATTATATTATTTTCTACTTTTAATATTCATAATTTCACCTTAAATTCACCTTCAGTGTTTCAATATGTTTAGAGTCACAGAAATTACATATGTTGCAGGCATTTTTCTTGGACAGATATTGATATATATATGACTCAGTTTTCATTACCTCAGTATTCATGATTTGTGGATTAAAGCTGAATGTATAACGTTATAGACTTTTCCTCACTGCTGCTCAGCAGGTCAGAACTACGAGGACATGTGGGTCACACTGACGTAAATATGGAACCACATCAAAAAGTGCTCCCATTAAAAAGACAAGCACTTAACACAGTAAAACTTAACCCAGCTCCACTCAGGTTCAAGTAAAGTAACCATCAAGGAACTGTGGCAACATTTCAACACATCTTTGCGTTTGCTACAGTATCTTTATTCTCAGCTCCTGTAATGATTGTTTCACCTCACATCAGCAGATCCCTCACAAGTATCTACTACTTTTATTACATTGTGTCTGCAGCCACCATCTCTTGGCCAGATCTAGCTACATATTAATAGACAAATAAAAAGGTCCATATTTAGTATGCCCCCACACTGGAAAGTGTCAGCTCAAAGATGAACTGATTAGATTTTGGTGATCGTAGGTCACAGTGATCTCATCACTGTCCTATTCTTGTGAACAAGATAGCTCAGGTAAAAAAAATTACAGGTTGGTGGTCAAGGGCCAAAGGTCATTATGACCTCATGTCCAACCTTGTGAGGATTTCTTTAAACATGGCACAAAGGATGAACTGATTAGATTTTTGTGGACAAAATTCAAGGTGACTGTGATCACTCATGTCTGTCCCTTTCTCATCAATGCAATATCTCAGGACCACCTGGAGGGAATTCTTTAGAAGTGCCCCGGTACTATACAGTGCATGCCATGTCACAGCAGCATCCCTGGTTTAAGTCAGGTTAGAGATCATTGCTGCTTGTCATACCCCGACTTTTGTCCCATGTTTTGAGTCAGCCTCTTAACTTAATACTGACAAATAAAGAAAAAACTGAAATAAGTATCTTTTTTTTTTTACTAACACAAAATATTTTTAAAATAATTTCTGTAAACCATCTGCAGTTAACTCAACTTCATTAAGATTCTGGTAGCGTGGTCATCAGGCCAACAGTGCTATTGAAAAGAAATACAAGCAATCAAAGTCACATTCATTGCTCCATTGTTTTACTTTTTTAATCATTTGCAAGACTTAATTACAGGATTGAAATGTAACTAACAAACAAGCAAATTAATTTTCACCTTAACCTTTGAAAGGCAGGCAGGCCAGATACAGGCCTTATCCCATCTGATCGATCGGACTCTCTAACAGAATGGATTCCCATGCAAATTCAGAGCGGATCAATTCACATCTTCTCCAGACCCTCCAGACACGGCTGTATGATTAAGAGATGAGATGATAATGACCAGAGAAATAACGCGGGATAAGAGCAGATTATATTCAGTCAAAACAAAGGAAACTAGGAGATTTGAGTGTGTAAGGTTCATGTAGACAAGAATGAACATACAGTCTCTCAAGAGCGTTACGGAAAAACAAGCAAAAAAGCTGCTTCTCATATCCTGCTTTTCAAATTCCAAATAGTGGAGCTTTAAAAGCCACAGTGGAGGTCTTTACCCTCCCTCAGTCTTGTCTCTGTTCTCCCTGTCTTTGCTTCCTACTGAGCAGGGCAAAGATGACACAGAGGAGGCTGCCTGGGCTCCTGACAACCAAATGTCACATGTATCCTAGTGTCATAACTGTAACATGGAAGGGGACATACAAAAAGCTCTGTGATGCAGAGACTGGGTTGAATTTGTATAATATGAAAAACGTTACAGTTATTTGTCATAAATGATACAGCAGGAAACTTACACAGGCTTAAACAACATGGCTGGTTGGCAGATTTTTTAATTGTCATCGTTTACCTGTTTCCAGTCTTTATGCTAAGCTAGGCTAATTGACCGCTTGCTTTAGCAAAAACAATTTTTTAAATGCAAGAACCACAAAATGTATTATTTGGTATTATGACTTATAAGTTAATTTTTAGTCTATTTTTCAAAGTTTGTGCTTCCTCTGAGGCCTTACTGCAAAACCAAAACCAGTCAAACAGGAATAATTGCCCTTCTCTGACTGGTCAGAAGGGTGAGCCTCACTCAGGAGCCTTTGACAGCACCTCTCCACATAAATATAAGCTTAGAAACAAATTTCTACTAAAACAATTATATGCAAAAAGTGACATACTGCAGCTTTAAACATGTTTAAACTGGCTCTGATTGTTGGGTTCAGGCAGAACCAAACATCTGTTTGGAAAACCTTTGGTCCTGCTAGAAAACCTGCATCAGTTGAATCAACTGGGAATAAAACTTAGGTCGTTGGGGGGGGGAGTCACATTTTCACATTCCACTGAACCATTTCAATGTCAAACCTCTCTCTGCTTTGTCCTCCACATCATATGTGGAAGTGAAAACTACACTGTATCCTCCACTTTTCACTTACAGAGAGAGCACGATTCGGACACATTGTATGTGTGTGTACATACTGTATGTTCCCATAGAATATAATGTACACTTCTTTGTCCTGTCTTTGAACAACTTTGTTCCCCAGCTGATAGAATATGCTGGGAGGGTGGTGGGCTACGTTAAGCGCCATTGTGTTGCCTTGGCCGAGGACTGCAGGAAGTTGTGCTTGGCACAAGGCCCAGAAGCAAGGTGAGGACAAACACTCCCAACAAACACTCAATGACATCCACAAATCTACAGACGTATATATCTGTTACATAGCATGCATCATTAGTGTGTGTGTGTGGTGGGGGGTAAGTGGTGTTGACACATGTGAGCACGTGTTTGAGTGTGTGTGTGCACATGTATGAGCAGGTCCACCTTTCATCTGCGCTGAGATTTGGAAAGGCTTCACTTTGCACAGGCTCCTTAATTCCCCCCTAATTCATTTGTGCTCCAGATTCACTTGGCTGCCGGGATAACCTGGGAATGATAATGAAGTGGAGGGAGAAAGAAAGATAGACCGAGGCAGAGAGAGCGAGAGAGAGACATGAAAACATCACAGCACATGGCTCCTTCTCCTATCTCCCCTTTGACGGTGTTCAGAATGGATTTAGGGCTTTTCGCTGAGTCTTTTAAGAGAAGATGGATCTTATTAGTGCTGATTGCCAGTCACAGGACGTTTTCTGCCTCGGGAACCCACCTTACTTAACCCTTTCACTGATGTTCAGGGACTGCAGCTTTACAAAGGTTGGGGTTTGATAGCATGTTATCAAATATGAATCCAGTATTGCCTCCTCTTATCAGTTGTGAATCCTTTTGGATGCTTTTTCAGTCCACTGTACTCAGGCTTAACTTGTTGTTAGGTTATTGTGACCATACAGTAGATTCTCTAAATGCAGGTTTTGCAGGACATATCACATCTGTTTTTGCTTCACACTGGCTGTTTCCAGAGAACAGACTGTTTGAAGAATGTTCTAAATGTATTTCATCCCCTTTTTTTACTGTTGGTCTGTTTAATGAAACAGTCCATCAAACACTGCAGCTGAATTCATGGTACTACCTGGAAAGTGGTAAAGCTTGTGTCTAATTGGCCCCGTTTCACCGCCACAGTATGCACTTTCACAAGTTGTTGATGGTGAGAATAATTTACATGCTTTGAAACTGTTGTATAATGTGAGATATACAGTTTACGCGTCTGTCTAATATGTGCTCCTATATGCTGTATATACACTATATGTTTACATGCAAACTGTGGTAATGAATAATTCATTAAGCAGCAGGAATTTCATCTGCAGAGAAACAGTTTGTGCGAGAGTCTGGTGCACATCTAGGTGAAACTACACTACATGTATCAGAGGTGAAGGAGTCACATAAGAGGACGTAGGAAGAATGCCAATGTCCACACACCTGTTTGTTTCTTTCAGCTACGTCCTGTGGAACTGTCGACTTATTTCAGTAAGATGCTACTGGTTCTACTATCTCCTCTCTTTACATCAGTTTGTTTCTTTTTGTCTGCATGTGGGATGAATGTTCTGTGTAACAGCAAATCACCTTGGATTTTGGAGCTTTGCTTAATTGAGCTGTACGCATGTCGAGGTTAAATAAGTATTCAGAATGGGTTCAGTTACTTCTCTGTAACTAATTGATCTCGCCTGAAACAATGGCACCAATAGAGAAGTCCCAGCAGGACGGAGTCCTCCCCTCCAGGAACACAAACGCAAACGCTGCCACTAATTGAAATGATTTCGATTAATATGGAGCCTAATCAAGGCTAACTATGCAGCATCACAGTGGGTCATGCAGTCGAAGCGTGTCCCTGCTCTCTCGGTCTCCTTTTTGTTTCGGCCCCTCTGTGTTTTGACAGTCTCGCCCTCCTCAATACACAAAGCAACAATTCATCCCACGGAGAAGAATGAGCAAACACTGGGAAAAAAAAGAAGGAGAAAAAAAAGAAGCTCAGAGCGGGGCCAATCGATAAACAGAGTCGGAGCTGTGATTTATTTACCGCTGTGTGTTATGTAGAGGCGAAAGGAGGGAGAAGAAAAGCCTTCTGATATGGCCACAGGCAGCCGACATAATGGGGCCCTCTCAATCTTCAGTGAGTGGCTTGTTGGATTGTCAGGCAGGTTTCCGCCGGTGTTCAAAAGCACTATCCGATCAAACCCCTGAGATGCGAGGGACCAGACAGATGATTACTCACTGTAAACGATCCGGGAGAGAAAAAAAAGAGGAATAACTGCAGCGGATATTGATGACTCAATAGACTCAGTGACAGACGATTCCATTTGTGTCTAGATAAAGTGTTTTGTATTCTTGGATCAATCATAATATAGGCCTCTTATTGAGCATAAAAACCATGTTTAATGTCATTAAATACAGATCGAGCCCCCCCCTCCCATTTACCCCACCTCCATCCTCCTCCTCTGCCTTCCTAGGAGCTTACACATGTCTGGCAGCCTGCCTTCTACAGTACAAGCATATGAGAGTGAGGCAGAAAGACAGTGGGGGATGGGGATGCGAGTTGTGCTGTTGGTGGTGGTGGTTAGAGGGTTCAGGTGGAGGAGGAGGAGGAGGAGGAGGAGGAGGAGGAGGAAAGGCATGGGTGAACAAGGGGAGATAGGAGAAGAAAAAAAGAAACCTCGGAGGCAATCATTTCTGGCAGAGCGGTGGCAGTCAGCTTGAAGGTGTGTGTGTGTGTGTGTGTGTGTTTTTTCTAATTTCAGACAGTTTGGACGTGGCGGGCGCTCAGTGAGGGCCAATAACAGTTTACAGACTGCTGATGTCATCACATTTTGACAAACTTCTCAATCTGGAGTGACCTTCGTGGTGCTCAAACACACTCACCTCTCCCTCTCTGCATCTGCTCTACTCCCCCTCGTCTCTGTGCAGGGGATGTTGGGTTTATTACACGGAGGTGACCACAAGAAATGTACAACTTATATATAATACACTGCTTTAATACAGTAATGACGTCTGTTAGATAGTAACAAGAAGCTCTGTGGAATTATACACTGAATGGAGGTTTGTGTGGTGGTCAGTGCTTATCAGATATATACATGAGTAGGAAAAGTGTATGTGGTCCTGATGGAAGCGGTAATTTCTCTACTATTTTTGTAAATGCACACAAATGTACATTTAATGCATGTAATACAATAGTTATACAGTACAATGCTGTGTTTCTATTGCAAAGCAAAGCTGCACGCTTCTGCACCACCCGTCACACTACGCCAATGACACAATACAACACCTTGGAGTTTATGGGTGATTTATGGACTGTCGATAAAAGGTTGGTGCAAAAGCTATTTTCTCATTTTATGTGCATTTGTGACAGAAATTGGATTAAGTATAAAAACGGTGTTAAATAAAAGGCATGTTTTAGAAGGGTTTAAGCCACTTTGCAAACTAAAAGCTCCATACATCCACTCAGATGTTTTCAGATACTATAGAGGATTAGATCTGTAGTCAGACACCTGGGTCAAGTTATTATTACTCATTTAAAAGCTACATAACAGACTTACCTATGCTTACATATTCAGACATGTCATTACACGGTTTTTGTGGAATATTTTTTTTTTTTTGCATATGCAACATAAACCCTTTTGTGTCCTTGGTGGTAGCTCTGCAGTCACCAGAGGCTATGTAGAAATACTGTATGGAGTTTTGTCCCTGTAAAGAGGGCGGATGAAAACTGAAAAACACCATTCACTTTTATATCATTCATGGCATTAAAAAATTAACTAAACATTTCAGATGAGCACAACTAGAAGGACTACGTTACAGGAAAAAAAGGTTGGGAACAACTGCCATGTTACAATATTTTAAGTGTTTTTTGTAACTTTTTTCAAATATATTTTAGTAGAAATGTGCTGCAAAACATATCAAAATGTGGTCAAAGAACAGTCTGCCAGCAGTGCAGAGATATTCGTTTGTACATGTGAGGCTCACTCCGTTACTGCTGTTTCTTCTTTGTTGTAATTTCTTAACGCTTGCACCTGAAGCCTGGATTGATTTTGAGCTTGATTTCCACACGTTGCGTGTTGCAGCTTTAAGCCTAAACTTTAAAACGAATGGTGAATTTAACCCCTGGCTAATATTTCAAAGTGCAGCTTCTATGAGGGATTCTGACATTTGATAAATACATAACTTTAGTTTTGTCAATGGTTCTGATGAGGATGATAAACACCTAATGTAACGATGGTGTAAAAATGCAAGTCACCAGCCTGTGTGAACCAGGAGATGCTGTGATAAACCTGTGGAGGAACTTGAGGTTGACACTGACCTCATCCGTCAGGCCCCATCCTCACCAAACTCTACCCCCACCTTCAGTCTCCCAGCAGAATTCCCCTTTCAATCCCACCGCCAGCCCCCGTCCTCCCCCACCAACGGAGTCCTTCGCCCTGGGGCCCAGCTGACTGACAGCTGTTGATTTGGATCTCTCCATCACACGCCAGATAAAAGAGGGATTCAGGTCTCATTCGTGCTTCTGCCTCTGCTCCATACCTCCCTGCAATCCCTGCCGCAAACGCAATTCCCAGGCACTGGACTTCTACAGGCCCTCCTAATGAAGTCATTCCCGGCACACATGATTGGGTGAGATTGCCACCTACACCACATCACCACCGTCGCCGCCGCTGCAGCCGCCGCCGCCGCCACCACAATCCTCACTCTCCCCCTCACACATCTCAGGTCTCCCATCCCCCCACCTCCACCGGGTGTACTCATGTGGAAACAGCAAGTGGTTGTGTCCATCTTCTGTGTGCATCCATTCCCTCACTGCGTGTGTGTTTGTACATCTGCAACACGTGTGATGTGTGTGTGTGTGTGTAGGAGTGTGTTCTAAACTAAGCTAACACAGCCCGACTGGCTACTAATTGGATGTCTCCATCGGCAGTTATACGCAATGTGGCATTATGGCAGAGAGAAAATCACACAGGAAACTACACCATACAGTGTGGAGAAAATAGAAAGAGCACACCAGCGAGGGATTCTCCTTGCTGTAAAGGAAAATATCACATCATGATCAGATGGTGGTGTTGGCGCAGTATGTGCTGTGATAAAGAGAGGCAGAAATGTACTTATTTCAACCTGTCCATCACTGGGAAAATGAAAGGCTTTGATGAGTAAGGATCTGAAAAGAGGTAGACAGCTAATGAATCTCTCATAATGTCACCCGTGAAAAAAAAAAAGAAAAAACCAACCCCCCCACCCTCTAATAAACTGTCTTTATGGAGGTCTCATGCACAGCCTAATGCACATCACAGTCCCTGATAGTTCACTCAGCGACACCTCCTCAGTAGGAATCCTCCAGAGACAACCTCACTGGCTGTCAGTTGGTCGGTCTGCCAATCACGGCTAACGCGACAGCCCGTCCCTGAGTGCCTGTGAACACTCCACAAGCACTGCCAATCTGACAACATACACACACACACACACACACACACACACACACAAAAAAAAGAAGCAAAAGAGTGTTTCTGAAGTTACCCTCCTGTGTCGCCGGAAAAGGCTTGTTTCAAGTTTTTCTGCTGAGGGAGATGGGCATCGGAGTGAAGATGACTCATGTCTGACTCCTCTGTTAGCGAGGGGGCTGTGCGATCAAATGGATCTGATTGTTGGCGCTTTTTGAATCTCGATGACGGCTCATGAGCCTCACACGAGCAGAGCCGGACAGATAACAGCCAGCTGTTGTATCTAAAGTACATGCAGGCCTGAGTGAGCGACTGTAGAGTTTTGTTAGGCTTCATATGTTTGAGGAATGGACAAACATTTTTCAGTTTAATTAGAAAAACACATTAATTATTTCAAACATTATTCCTGTTGTGATTTGAGTCTCTGATAAGTGTCAATTAATAAACATCTAACATAGGATTTGCATGACAATAAATGCAATGCATTATCAATATGCCAACATCATGCATTATTAAAGATGAACACCATTAACATAATAATATATTAGCATAATCAAGAGCACTATTTGCATGGGAGATGTTCTCACCACTCAGGATCCACGCATCAGCAAAAGTAGAAAGTCAATTGAGTTTCTGCAGCATCTTCAGAGCTTTGTGAAATGTCACATTAGTTCCAGTGGCATGGACTGCATTCAGTTTAATTCACTGCATCCGCTGCTGAGGATGTATCCAAAGGTTGGAGTTTAAAGGCTGGATACAATTGCACTTAAAAGAGGTCATATTATGCTTTTTTTCATATTTTACTTTACAGTTGTGATGATATCCATAATAAATACATGTGGCCTTGGCAGGAAGTTTAACAGCTATTTACACTCATGTGACCCTAACAACACATGATGGTCAGGTGGGACAAAAATCCACGTGAACCTCAAGGTGTTAAAGACTTAACAATCCAACATAGATTAAATACCTGGGATCACCTTTACTCTACTATTATATTCTCCACTGCTGAAGGAAATATCTGTATTGTTGGCTGCTCAGTGCTCCACTCTGTTAGCTTTTTGCTAACTTGGCCTGCTGTACATTAACATTATCAGATCTTTGTAGCTGCCTGCTGCTGCCATAAACGTAGCCGATGAGAGCCAGGAGAGTGAATCAAAACAGCAAAGCCGCCCATGAGAGCCAGAAGAGTGAATCAAAACAGTAAAGCTGCCGATGAGAGCCAGAAGAGTGAATCAAAACAGTAAAGCTGCGGGCCCAAAAACCAAAGTACGGAGCTGAAAGACATAAAACACTCCACAGAGCTAAGCGGAACTGTAGAGTCGGATGCTAATTCTCTTTGGAGAACAGTACTCAAAGCTATTTTATCCAGTGTTTATATAGTATTAATGGTTATTGCAGCTTTAAGTACTTTATTACTTAAATTTGAGTTACGAATATCAGTAATGGACTCATCTAATATAATGTACGGTTGTCCTGCATGGACAGGTGTCAACAGAAAAGAGACAATTTGATTAATTTCAATTGTATCTTAGCATCCATGGTATCACATTTGGTTTTTGTCATTAAATCAGAAAGGTACATTCAAAGTGAAGTAATGTGCCCCTGATAAAACAAAGCAAAGGCACTTAGCATGTGTTCTCCTAGTTAAGATTCCCTCTCAGCAGTAATACAACATTTCTGAGTGTCTGCTGGAAAACAAGTGGAAGGTCAAGAACACGAACAATAGATGTTGATTCCAATTATGTGTAAAGCATTGAACAAGATGCGCTAATGATGGCGTTGTCGAGAGAAAAAAGGTGTTTATGTGCTACTCTCCCAAAGCCTGTGGAACAGTTTATTAAGCAAAGGCTTTATTTCCATAAAGGCTGATAAGACTTCAAATGATTCAGTGAAAAACAGTCCTGGCATCAGCACAGCAAAGCAGCGTGTGTATTTATCTCTCCCGACGCTGGGAGACAATCAAGACAAAGATGATAGCACATTTTGAAATGCAGCACAGAGACATAATGAGATTGCAGCTACTTCAGAAACAAAACCAGACAAAATGCTTTTTTTTCATAAATGGCTCCTTGTTTTATTCACTCACACCAAAAAAAGGCCATCGTTTTCAATTAATGAAGCAGAGAATTGAGTCCGAGGTCCTGCGGGATATGGATTAACCATGATGGCTTGAGGGCCCAATCTCACACTGAGTCTGCGCTGTGGTCTGTATAGAGGAATTTCTCATTCAAGGCCTCAACCAGCACCACACACACACACACACACGCACCCTTCCTTCTCCCTCTCCACCACCTCCTACCTCCAACCCCTCCATCCGTTCCTCATCCTAAGGTGAGTTGCTTCAGTGCAGACCGCTATTAGTGGTGGGGGGAGATAAAACTGTAAGTGTTGCTCCCAATTAGTGCATCAGTGACCGCTCGGTGCCTCCTCCATGGCGAGGCCTGCGAGGAGGAAGGGGGAGGGAGAAGGAGAAGAAGGAGGTGGGGTGGGGGGGTTCTCTTGAAGTGAAAGATTGGAGGAGGGATGACAGGGAAGGAGAGGATGGCGTGAAAGACGGTGGCTTTAGAAAGGAACGAAAGAAGGGAGCGGGTTAGAGAGGTAGCTAGATAAAGAGAGGACAAGAGATGAAATGCAACACGGGGAGAGAGGAGAGTGAGGGGTGGTGTGAAGGGAGGAGAGAGAACAGTGACAAAAAGATGGCTTAAGCATTCATTTTGAGTGGCGAGACAGGTCCTATTAACATTTAACAGCGTTTGCGGAACTTGGTGTGGAGGTTAGGATGCAAATGAGGAGGAATTAAAACCGGCCAGAGGTTTGTCATTGATGGATTGCAGTCTGACGGTACTCACCACTTCCTAGTGTCCATCACGCGCGATTACTGTATAATTAAACCTTATTTCTGGACTCTCCGATGCATAATTACTTGTGTGGGAATGTAACCATCATCTAAAAGCTCCAGCAAAATGCTTTAGCATTTAGCCTCACAGGCTGCAGTCATTTCACAGAGCAGTGACAGATAGAGCCATCTGATGATCGGCAAAAGAACAGTCACTTTTAATAAGAGGTGGGAAAAAAATATTAGGCGACAGTGTGCTGATTATAGGAAAATTAGGCTTTCAACTGCTAAAGTCCTTTGTGTTATTTGCATAATTTATTCTAGCTTTACCCCACTGTTCAACCATCTCTAGTTTTTTTTTTTGCGAGCTGTGGGCAATTTCCTCTCATATTTGAATAGATTGCACATTTAAGGCTACTTAAGGAAAATGATCACTTAGCATATTTTAATTGTCATGTAAAGAGTGAGCAAAGGTGTGAGGCGAGCCGTACAGAACGAGGCCCACATGAAGTGAAGAGGACACAGCAGGTGTTAGGTGGTAGATAACCTCGAGGTTCACAAACCTCATCACACACGCAGGATTGTAAGAAAGCATGTAAACCTTTAAATTATGAATAGAGCTGAAGAGTTTCCGTCAAAGTCCTGCTGCTGGACCTCAATTTGGGTAAGAACCCGTAAGTCAGTTTGTCAATATGTTCTGTTTTCCTCCCCCTGAGTCAAACCTAGACTGCAGCTTTGTGAATTTTACACACCAACTTCCTACTCCACTATTTATGACCCCCCCCCAAAAAAAACAGGTGAGCAAAATGATCAAATCTTTCCCAGGTTTGAAAATCTCTACATTTAACAGCTTTATATTTGATAGACCTATAAAAAAAAGATCTTGTATCATAAATTATTTCTGATCATGGCTACAGCATGTTGGAGAGTGGAAAAATAAAGAAAACAGCAGCGCCCGATGCACTCTAACCTTGCTCGAGCGTTCGAGTTTTCACAGATAATTATAGAGGCTATACAGCAGCTTCCCACACCTCAGCACCAGCTATATAATGATACCTTGGAAATGGAGCGGGCAAAATGCACATCGTTTTCAATAAGAGTACTCAAATAATCCAAATTCTTTGTGATGGAGAAAGATAATTAATGCTTTAATGCTTTTTTGGTCCTATCACAGCAAGAGAAATGAATTGTTACATTTTAATGAGAGAAGCGACAGCGGCGGCTTCCTGCGCAACACGGATGATTTTATAATTGCACACAAGGGTGACTAACTCAAGGCTCATTAAGGCGATTTTTCAGCTGGACTATCTTTTGGCAGGACAATACATTTATTTTTCCATTCTACTGATAAATAATTCCTGTTATTCATCTTGTTTTATTCATCAATGTGACCAGAAACGTAAAAAAAAAAAAGACAGGTACAAGATATAATCTCCCAAGAAAATGTCTTTAATGAATCGTTTGTTGCTGCTTGTACCTCAGATTACATGAAAATACATTTAAGTTGACTGCAAGTATGGCAACATATTCACACATATAAACAAGTGGTGCATTTGTATTGTATGTATAGGTATGTACAACAGAAACACGTTACACTCTGGTTTAAAGTTGTGCAAGTGTGTTATATATACTAACAATTTATAAAATTCAACACACTAAATAAAAATAAAAATTAAAAAAACAAAAGAGTGTGCCCACGTATATACACATTCACACGCGCACAACCACAGTAGTTCACAAAAGATTAAAGCAAATGTATTGGATTATACATTTCCGGGTCGCCGTTACGTTGACCCCAGCTCACAAATGTCTCGTGAGTGCGTTTTTGACGTCAGTGTTATCAAGTGTGTGTGTGTGAGCTCAGATCTGACACATAGTGACAGAGACGCGCGCGCACACACACACACACGCGCACGCATCACACTAGGCTATGCTGCAGCCTGCGGTTGCATCATCTGCTAAATGTTTTAAGTACAGTCATCTGAGGTAGACTGCGCAAAAATTTCACGATGTTATTCTCTCCACCTCTTCTTCTTTTTTTAAATTATTTTTCAATGCATTTTTCACAAATGTCTCACATTTGGAAAGATGTAAATCAAATATGTTTTGCAGCCATGAGGTAGAAATGCTTTAAAGAACTCTAGCGTCCGTTTAAAGAAAGGTTCAGCTCCCCCCACCACCCACCAGCTCCCTCCAAAAAAAGCTAGATTTAAACACCATGTAGAAAAAAAATTAATCAAATCACAACAGAAAGAGCACGAAACACGTAACAAACGAGCGGAGCATTGACTGGTGTGTTTCAAGTCGTTTGTTCGTCGGCTGTAGAGAACGGGGACATAGACGGAAGGCCTGTGCTGCTGTAGTGTGTGCTCTGAAGTGCATTAGTAGGTTTTTGTGTCTAAAGGGACTCTCTCTCCAGAGGATTTGCTGACAGAAGGAATTCTGGTACAGATTGTTTTGAGGGTGGTTTTTCTGATGGACCACTCTGCTTTCCCCATTGTGCTGCCGCCACACTGCCTGACTGTCTTTCCTTTCCGTCAATTTTGCTGATGCTCAGCAGAACCCCCCCCCCCCCCAACACACACACACACACACACACACACACACACACACACCTTCCCCTGCGCAACATCACTTGCATGATGTTGCGCATTTTTGAAGCATTTTCGGTGCCTAGACCACAGATAGAAACACAGAGTGGGCCTCCACATACGTGTATGTTGCTTCGACTGCGATATAAAAAAAGGCAGGATGGAAAATGAAAGTGTAAATCTGATCGGTTTAGATCAGTGGAACCTCCTCCAGGATAAACACCAGACCAGACAAAACAAAGCCAAGCGCTGTCAGTGGTATTGAGACATTTCATCAAATCAATATTACACACAAAAATGCTCTAGTGCACATACAAAAATCTAAGTACTCCAATGCCACAAGAGTAGAGCTATAGGACAGCTTCTTACAGTGACAAGAAGAGACAATAATACATTCCAATGCAATACAATGGGCAACAGATAACCTTCAGGGATGAAGGACTTTAAGACTAGTGCCAGAATTCCCCACTCATGTTACAAAGCTTTTCAGTAAACTGAATCCAAATGCACTTAGATTGTGTGCTTCATGGCATCTGTGTAAATATAGTGAATAATAAAACTGGCTAAGGAACATTTGACTGCCATGGGTCTGGTGTGGATTCATTAATCTGAGGCGGTCACTTTGGATAAAACATTTTGATTAAAATAAATGTTCTGATTGCAGCCTGATTAAAATAGTGTGCTACAACAAGTATACGCCCCTTGGTTGGACAATAACGGTACCACAATAATAATATTAACTGTATTACAGAGATGTCAGTCAGTGAAGGTTGTTATTATCAAATGACCTCTTGACCTTACTCCTGATTTTCTACTTTCCACACTTGTAAAAATTATTGTTGTTACATGTGAGACTGGATAATAAGCCTTTATTCTCTCATGTAAATTACAGGACTGGTATAATCATTCTGTAGTTAAACCACTGCAGCTAATTATGGTAGTAGTAAGACAACTTAGGAAAATTCAAACCAGCATGTGTAGGCAGCAGTTCATCTTGAAAACTAGAAATCAATATAAGCTCCCTAACCGCTAGTTTACCGGTACAAAAACAAATTGTCCGACACAGCATTTCTGGTTGAAACCTCTTGGAAAATGTTATGAAAACAAATATTTAAAGCATAAAGCCTGACTATATTTTTTAACCATTTTTAACAGTGGATCTCCCATACAGACTAAATCCAACAATAAATTGCTGTTAATAAATGTGTTTCACCTCAAACCTTATTTTGCGTATTTTGCGCTGTAGATAAATAAAAGATAAAAAAAACACATGGGCGAGAAACACTGCTTTTTTTCTTCTTCACGAAAAGCGACACTCAAGAATTTCTTTTTTTTTTTATGAACTCCAAATGCGGTGAACGTGACCATGCACGTGACCTCTACTTCGTTTGCTGTGCTCACGTGTTTTTAATCGTTTACGGACAACAACGGAGGTCTACGGCACAGACGGAAAGGCGAAACCAGGTTTATGATGAGTAGAGGCAATTAATTGTTGATTTTAGTGTCTGTATGGGCACAAAACAATAAAAATGACCATCTTTATCTTGTAAGTAAAGTAAAATGTTTCTCATATAACTGTGATTTGATTTGAGATTTTTGGAAATATTCCTATTTAGTTTCTTACTGAGAGTTGGATGAAAAAGTTGATAGGCTCATTTATACCGTACTGCGATCACATTATACAGTGATCTCCGCGTCTAACTCTAGGCAAGAAAGCAAACAAGCACACTTTCCAAAATGTCAAACTATTCTTTCGGTTCATTTGGAGGGGTTTGTAGAATTAAGTTCCTCCGTGTCAAAGAATAAGCCTTCCCTTGCTGAACAGTGTGACAAATGAGCCGTTTGAGATACTGTGCGCAGAAGTTAGCTGACAAACTGATGGAGCCTCCGTGCAGCCTGACAATAGAGCCTAGATCACTTTATATAAACAATGTTGATTATGGTTGTGTTAAGAAATATACAACTTCCACTACCCCAATGTCTGCCCGTCTTTTAAGACGCTGACACAACAGAGCTGGGCGACACTGTTGTTATGTTTTGTTTTGTTTTTTTTGTTTTTGTTTTTTTTTAAGAGCGATGGAAATAAGCTTCTGGATTGGTCAAGTAGAAACAGGTAACTAAAGCACCTGCTGGCGGGACATAAATGAAAAGAAATAATGCTTTTACTTCCACTATTGATTATGTTCCATCAATCCAGAACATATCTAGTACATTCATTGTCACCTCTTTGCTATTTATCATAGCCAGTTGAGGTACACCTAACACTGGTTTGCTAGACAGAAATCGCCTCAGATTCCCCCCTCAGGTCTTAGTGCTTTTAATCAAGATATCGTGAGGTACTGTACAATTCACAAACGCTTTCCTGAGTTTTGTTTGTTACGTTTGTTTTGCAGACACAGATCACAAGAGATGAGTGTGAGTCAGGGCCCAGACTACTGCCGCCCTGATGGATTACTGCTTTTAGCAAGACGACTGACCACCAGCGATGGCGACTGTCAATGTGTTTTTCAGACTTGCTGCTGAAGTTTTAAAGCTCTTGATAATTATCAGCTCATGCCATGAATGTAGATTGTGAGGCAAATAAACAGAAAAGAAATCAGAAAGCACCACTTCAGGCACTTGGAGAGCCAAACTAAATCTCAGGAACAAGAACATAACGATATATACAGACACTGGGGCGTCTCTCTTTTAAAGCCAACTTGCTTGCAATGTGTAAACAATGCCTGGCTTTTCTGGAGTGTCAAGCATTCAAATGAAAACTCTTGCTCATTAGCTGCAAAACTGCCAGTTGTCTCATCAAACCAGGTCTCTTGGTGTATCTAAACCCTGCTTTTGAGAACTTGGTTGGGCTTGTGTTGGCCTTCTGTGTGCCTTTCCCTCCAGCACAATGCTTCTGCCCTGAGGGGAGGAATTGTGGATGCCTCTTTTTCTCAAGGGCGGAATCTTATCTTTTCACTGGCTACAGCCGAACATTTTGTTCCACTCATTGTATGTGTCAATCTCTTTCTGCGATATACTAGCTTGGAATTTACAAAAGACACTCTCAAAGTCCTGGTAGGTGAGAGGCCTGATCTGCCCCCTGGGCATCATTCCCGTCATGTCCATGCCCTGTGCAGAGACGTGTAACAGACCTACAAGGGTCTCCTGGCAGAGCCTAGCCAGATCCAGTCCGGAGAAACCCTCAGTGCGCTGGACCAGCAGCGCCAGCTCCTCCTCGCTCAAGCAGTATTTGTGCTGAGACTGGGCCAGGACTTGGTTCACGATTTGGTGTCGGGCTGCGCTGTCTGGCAGGGGCACCAGGACCCTTCGAGAAAAGTACCTTCGCAACCCTTCATCCATGTCCTGGGGTCTGCTTGTGGAGCAAACTACCAACACTTGGTTTCCGCCATCCTCACCAGACCCCATGAGAAGTGAGTCCAATTGGGCGAGCATCTCCCCTTTCAGCCGGTTGATGGGACTCTCTTCACTGAGGTGGGCTGACAGAAGCATGTCAACCTCACTAATGAACAGTACTGAGGGTTGCCGGCAGCGTGCCACCAGGAAGGATGCTCGGATGATTTTTTCCCCGTCTGCCAGCCACTTGGTGGCCAACATGGAGCCGCTGAGCTGTAGGAAAGGAGCCCCCAGCTGGCTAGCCAGGCAGCGACCGAGCAACGTCCTGCCACTACCCCTAGGGCCAAACAGCAACACACAACGTGGGGCTGGTCCTAAATTGCTGAACATGTCCGGGCGAAGAATGGGCCAGAGGACTTCCTCCTTAAGGGTTGCCTTGGCCAGATCTAGTCCTGCGATGTCACTCCAATCCACTGGGGGGCCCTGCTGAACAATTTCAGAAGTAACCATGTCTAGGAGGTGAGGGTCACTGGTTTTTAGCTGGTCCTCAGCTGGCCGGGAAGAGGATGTGGATGAAGAGGAGTTAGGCCCTGGTGCTGAGTGGGACAGGTGTAGACGGTGATCATCAGCACCTTGCTCACTGAGGGAGGGAGAAGTGAAACTGGCGAGGGAGTCTGCTGAGCGGGAACCACCTAGGGTTGAGGACACATAGGCCGGTGGGGTCAGTGGCCCACCTGTTGCCTGGCTGCTGTACTTCCTCTGCTCTGATGCCATTGTGGACTGCTTCTGAGGATTAAAAGGTAAAGACGACTTTTCTGCACTTCTGTCAAATCCACCACTGGTGCTGCTGGAGCCTCCGTTTGCACTGCTGCTGTCTGCTACCCTGTACATAGGGCTCTCAGCTGAGCTCCGAGCTTGGCCGTAGCCAAAGTTTCCATAAGAGGCGTCTATTTCTCCTTGGCCTGTCATGTAGAATGCTTTCCTCTTTAGTGAACTGGAGGAGCTACTGTTGAGAGGGGTTGGGGCGATTGGGGTTAGGTTGTGGCTCTGGTATGGGTATCCAGGTAAAGCAGAAGAGGGGGGAAGAGGTGTAGGTGCAGCGATGCCTGAGGGAAGGTACGAGGAGGGAGGAGGCGCTCCTCCAGGGCTGTATCCTGGCCCAACTGAGCTCTGAGCTGGGTAGCCTGCTGGGGGGTAATTATAACTAGACAAGTTGGGGGAGCCGCCATTGTAAGCTGGGACTAAAGTGGGGTGGGAGGGAGGTGGAGGGGGCGGCTGCAGGAGTCCAGAGCTGTGCAGTGGGGAAGGAAGGGCTGGGGCAGGGGCAGACTGGGAGCTGTAACTACTGTGCAGGTAGGAGCCGCTATATGCAGGGCCGTATTCCTGAGAGGGCATGGAGGAGGAATGGAGGGCGGTGGCAGTGTGGCTCCCGCAGCTGCTGCTGGAATAACTGGGCTCACTCAGGGTGCTAGAGGCCAGGCCCGGTGAGCTGCACATGCCAGACACCACCTCTGATGCAGCTGCCACCCCTCCTTTTCGGACTGAAACTCCCTCTGGGATGCAGCTCATGGGGTACACGCCATCCTGCCAGGGTTCCGAGTCACCTTTCCTTCCATTCATCACTCCGGGGGCCTCAGAATACGAGCCCGGCATCTCCAGAATGCCAGAGTACTTCTCTGCATACTTCTTGAGCAGGTTAGAGGCAGTAAGGGCCGAAATGTCATCATTGGCCCAGGCGTACTGGTAGGTGGCAGAGCGCTGCAGGTGGCCAGGTACTGCCCGGTAGGCCTCAGTCTTGTGGGCTGGCGAGCGCGTAGTGGAGGAGATGTCGAAATGCTGTTCGGCCCACTGGCTGTGCTCAGGGGTCCACTGCATCTTTAAGCCTGAGAGAATGAGAGACAGATAATCAAATGTGAACACAGTGACATGCAAATATAATTTCAGCAATAGTTAAACAGAATCAGTTAAATTTGAGGATTCCTTAAATGTATCATGACAGAGTTTTGTCTACACATGAATTGTTAATTTCTACAAATCATAAGTAGGACAAATGTGTCAGCAGGTATACTGTGGTACAGAGGGATGGTGCGATGGCTGGTTACGGCTGCCTAATGCAACCCAGCCAGACCAATAAGACTCAGGCATTAAGGGTCACTCTATAATCCCCAGCTCATCTGAGGTGGCTGGAGATGGGTTTGAAAATGCGCCTTGCAATACACACATACACACTCACTCCCCCCTGCTCATAGCACTTTCATAGAAAACACACACACACACACACACAATACACAAACCCATGCTCAGACACACAGACGTAAAAAAAAAAAAAAAAAAACTATCTCTGCCTGCACTCAGGCGTGCTGATGTGCGCACACACACACACACACACACACACACACGCACACACACACACAAGCTCACATCCACTGACCCAGACGGACAAACACGGGCACGCACAGAGGAGCTGCAGCAAGCTATGAATTACAACACATTGTGTCTCAAGCTTAGTTCCTGTCTGCACAGCTCCACCTTGACCTGCTCTCTCTCCACCGTGCTCTTTACCTTTCTGTCTGCTTCTCTTCTTCATGCCTCCCTGCTGCCTTGTCTTCCCTCTCACTTTCCCCTCTTTGCTTTTTTTTTCACCATCCATCTTCCACCTCCCCTCCTGCTAGATTTCTCTTCACCTCCTTTTATTCTGACTACATCTATTTCGATATATATCTCTTCTTTTCATTCCCTTCCCCTGCTCTTTCTTTGCGGCCACCCCTCCTCTTATTTACTCCCTCTGTGCTCGCTTTGCCCACCACTCCCTCCCCCGTCCCCCTCCTCCTCCCTCCTCTCCTTGCTCCATCTCATCTCAGACACACTCACCTGGCTCTCCCCTTTATTGCCTCAGGAGGCTGGAAAGCCACTGTTTCCTTTAATCCCAGCCAATGCCATCTGCAAACACTGACAGTCACACAGCGACTCCATCGTTGTCTCACTATCAAAGCCGCGGCGCTATCAAAGGCTGGACGGGCGTAATCACAGCAGCCGCACGCCAGATTGAACCCCGTTTGATTTGACTTAGTGCACACAAATAAAGGATAATATCGGTGTCATTTAGGCTGCTTCCTCCGACTTATTGACTGGCAGTGCTTGCATGTAGAGATCCACAGTTGGGGGTCCAGCGAGCAATGCCTGCTTCAGAATTGGTTTATGTGTGTGTTTTTGTTCTCGTGTGAGTAAAGCAGGCACGCACAATAAAATCCATTCACGGAGGAGCAAATCTTCCCTTCCTCCCATCCATTTATGCTACCGCAAACATAGACAAAAAAAAAGCATACAGGGACAAACACATTCACACTCTCTTGCTCTTTTTTCCGAGGCCTTGTGTTTGTTTGGTAACAACACAGGAAGGGGGGGGGGGAATCCCCAGACTCCTATTTCCTCTCTGATTCTCAACTCTCTCTCTCTCTCTCTCTAGCCATCTCTCAGCGTACGCCAGTGGCTAATTAGCAGAATGGCGATCTGCTAATTGTGTTAATTTACAACATTTTAGCCGAGGGGAGTCTAGCAGGGGCTGGCGAGCCTGTCACCCTCCCAGTGCAGTGAGCAAAAAACGTCTCAAACAAAGAGCTGAGCGAAGGGAAGTTTTATATTAGCTGGGAGGCTCTTTTAAAATTGAGAATATATTGAGTGGAAAGAGCTCAATATAAGAGCAGTATTTCAAGGTGAGGAAAGTGGACAAAGAAAAGAGGCTTTATGACAAATACAGTTTTCACAACAAACCTTCTACAGTACCATGATTTCTCTACACTATTACACTTTTGTGAGCTGTTAAAAAATGAAAAGTTAAAATATCTCTCTTTAGCTGACAACAAATGTACATATGTGACAGTATTATTTGTGTTTAGCAATGGCTACTTCTATCTGGCAATGTAACCACTGATTCAGTGTAAAAAACCCACCTCAGTCACATCTATGGTACAAACTAACTGTCAAGTAATTAGTTTTAACAGTAAATATGATGTAGTTGATTTTCTCGATAAGGCAATACTCCCAGTGTTACAGTGCTACAGTTCGTACCTTAAGCTAGCCCTAGCATGATGCTCAAAATCAATTCACTTGGGTCCACCCAGCTGGACAACCACTTAGGTAGTTGCTGATATAAAATATAAAAATAATTACAACAAATGAGAATGCTCCCAACCGAGGCTGAAATTCTCTCAGTATATTACATATTGTATGTTTAAGTAAAAGTATTAGTGTAGCAATGTTCAAAATCTACTTAGAGAAGTATTAACTCAAAAATATTTGAAGTAAAAAGTAAAATAAAAGGACTTATTTTAATTTTCAGAATAATGTTTAATTATGGGATTATAATTAATGAAATATTAATTTGTTCATCACTTTAATGTTGCAGCTGGTAATAGTAGAGCTTATTTTAACAACTTTATAACTTTAACCTGATATTGAATAAATGTAGTACGGTACAAACGATGGTTGCCTAAGTCTAAATAGAAGAAAATGCAGATACTCAAGTAGAAACACCTTAGAATTGTACTTAGGTAAATGTACCTAGCTACTTTGGTTCCAAGGCCGACCTTTTGGTGCAAAGACAGAGAAATAGAGAAATAAAAACAAGTAATGAGGATGGAGAAAGATCAAGCTATGGAAAAAGATGGAGGGTTAAAAGAAAAGAGAAATAAGAAATGCAACACAAATAAAACACACTCTTCCCTCCACATTGTTTGACACTCCATCAAACTCTGATATGTCCTCCATTTAAAGAAACACAAATCTTTCTAATTCCATCATTAATAAAGATAACATATATAAAAGAGTGTGTCAGGCTCCATCAGGGCTTTCATCTCTTCTATAATGAGGTTAATGCAGAGACGCAGTGATTACCCCGGCAATGCAAATGAAGGCCAAATGATAACTTGCACTATTTAAATAAGGTAATAGCGATTACTCTACGTTATTCAAATGAGGACAGATGCTTTGAACTAAGCGCTTTGAACTTGCTGATCCTTCTCCGAAACATATGGAAGAGCTGGAGGACGACTCACTTCGGTATCATACAGGGTGTAGGGCTCAAATTCAATGTGATGTAAACCAAGGGCAATGAGCAAAAGTCTCTTAATGTGGTGGTGCAGGATGGGCGCGGATCAACTGGGTAAAATGTTCAAGGTGATTTCCCTTCCTTTACTCACTTGGAAAGCCCTTGAAAGTCATTGAAACACCATTGAATTTGTTCCAAAAGTGAAAAACAATAACTCAAAGCACACAATAAAAACTCACAATGGACACAAGAATCCATTGTAGTGTTTTTTTGGGGGGGTTGATAGAAATAATAACTGTTTTGAATGCCATTTATTCATTACAAGGCCCTTTTCTTATTTAAAATATTGAAAGAATTCTGCTCCAAATTTAATACTGAGTGGCTGCAACAGCCTTCATGAGGATTATCTGCACAGACAATGCAAGTTAAAAGCTTTGTCCAAATTTTCTAGTAGCTGAGTAGCTTTTTGAGTAGCTTTTCCAATTCATTCAAATCTTTTTTTTTATTGTAGCACTTTGATTGAGCTGCAAGGCTGCAGCATATTTGCTTTTCTGAACAACTTTAAAGGGTATTAAGGCCTCGGGGATATTTGCAAAGCATTTGGACGGACACATGCAGTAAGATGTGTGTTTGTGTAGCAGTGAAAGGAGGAGGGAGCGAGACCGTGCATTCAGCTGAAACAACATCCGACAGAAATCTTCTCCACCTTCTGAAGCGGCAAGTCTGCCAGTGTTGTTTTTTGTTTTTTTTCTGTCTTCCTCCACATAGAGAAGCCTAATCATTCTCATTACACTCGGCATCCATCTGCATCAACAGAGCAGCCTATTACTGTGAATGTGTATGTGCAGTAAACAGCTCTTTAGAGAGAGCTAATGAGCTCTTTTAAGTCTGTCTGCTGTGTGATTCTGCAAGCGGGGTGTCAGAGCAAACTGCCCATTTTTGGTAACGTCATAATTAAGCTGTGTGTGCTGGTGGTGGAGCCTGCACACATGTCGACACCGACATGCTTGCACACACACAATCCAAAGCACACAAACATGTCTTTCTAACATACAGTGCTGTGAAAATGTGTTTAGGTTTTTTTTGTACAATTGTCTCACTTAAATTATTCTGATCATCAAATACATTTTAAAATTACACAAAGATAACCAGAGTAAATACAAAATCTAGTATTTACATGATGATTTTATTTATTAGGGGAAAAAATCTGTGCAAACTTACATGGCCCTATGTGAAAAAGTAATTGTCCCCTAAACCTAATAACAGTTTGCGCCCCCTTGGTGGCAACAACTGCAATCAAGTGTTTGCGATAACTGGTAATAAGGCCCACTCTTCTTTGCTGAAATGTTTTAATTCAGCCACACTGGAGGATTTTCAAGCATAAACAATGTGTTTAACATTATGCTACAGCATCTCCATTAGATTTAAGTCTGTCCTGCTGCAGAACACAAGTGCTCTTGAGCTTACGAACCCTTGGCAAGATGTTCAGGTCCTGAAGCTGCTCAGACCATCACAGTGACAAATGTGCCACGAGCCTTTATGTTCTTTTTGGTCAGCAGTCGTTTTTCCCCTGGAACTCTCCTATAGATGCCATTTTCGTACTGCTGAATCATGAACACTGACCTTAACTAAGGCAAGTGAGACCTGCAGTTCTTTAGATGCTTTTCTATGACTACCTGGATGAGAGGTCATTGTGCTATTGGAATACTTTTGGTATTATTTTGGAGAGGCTGGCCTCTTCACCACTGTTCCAAGATTTCTCTATTTTTATGTCAATGACTTTGTTTCTCATCTGTTTTTAAATGTCTTTAGATCGCAGCATGGTGTGTTGCTTAATGAGACCTTTAGCTTCACTTTGTCAGACAGCTTCTACTTCAGTGACTCCTTGATTCAACAGGTCTGGCGGTAATCAGGTCTGGGTGTGGCAAGTGAACTTATCTTTCCATAAAATGAGGGTAATTACAGTTTCATCCAATTTGTATTTACTCTGGTTATCTTTGTGTAATATTAATATTTGTTTGATTGTCTGAATCATTTAAATGTGACAAAATGAAAAAAAACAAAAAAACAGGAAGAGGGCAAACACATCTTCACAGCGCTCTACACAGACAGTTAAGAAAGTACTTACCATGTCTTTTAAAAGGAAAAAGAAAAAAGGAAAGTGCTGCGTGACAACTTCATCAAGACAGACCTGTTTTCACAAACCACCGGGGAAATCTATCCAGCCAGTTATTCAAATCCTTATCAAATACACCAGAGGGCATCTTTTAACCGCTAAAACACAGAGCACGAAAAAACGGATTATTTGCTGTGTGTATTGTTTTCTATGTGTGTGATCGTACGCACAAAGGCCGTGTGTGTGCTTGACAACCTCCGGACCGTCTTGTAATGAGTCCAGCACACTGTGACTAAGCCACGGGCTACGCTGTATTGGCATACAACCTGCGGTGGAGAATCAAATAATGTGATTAGGTCCTCCAAAAGGCAATTAATTATGAAATTAGTCATGAGCTGGTCTAACTCATACACACACACAGACACACACAAAAAGACAAATGTGTGTTAACAGCTAAACAACGTTTTTTCTCCACCACGTGACAGACAACAAAACTGTCCTCCGCACCAGGCTCCTCTAAAAACAACCAACGAGCCCGAATCCACATCTTTGAAGCTTTCGATTAGAGCCCAGCCACAGCTTCCCATTACAACACAACTAGTTTGTCGCAAAGCAACGACGACAACAACAACAATAACAACAACAGATAAGGCAGTAAACAGAGCAAGTTCAAAGTCGAGGCGGCGAGCAGTGACCGGGAGAGATGAGCTGTCACTAACTCAAAGACAGTGAGGGGGGGAGAGAGAGGCTGCTGTAAAGATGACAGCTCAGAGCTACATTATAAAGATATCTGACAAATGACAGCATCTTTTAAAGAAATCAAATATTCATTGTAATCGGTGATCTCTAACCTCAGGATACGTTTTTACAGCTTCGACCATCAAACTTTGAAATCTTTGTGTGAGTAAAAACAGACGCAGCTCTCAGTAACGGACCTCGGCGAGGTGTGTTGAAGTTTTTGAAATACCAAGGTAATGATAAGTTTGAATGCAGCTTGAAGAAGAAATCTGACTTAACCACTATAAATCTCTAACTAAATTCCAGAGGCATATCATGATCGCCCCTGCCTGCCTGTATCAGATCTCCCTTAGAGCTGTATAAATTGACACTGTCTAAATTTCCTTTTACTAGACAGACTATTGAATGGGTGGGTTAAATGGGTAGGGCGCAGTTAAACAAATGCTCCGGATCAAGGAAATTGTGCGTGGCTTCTTTTGTCATTCAGAGAGGAAATTGAGAGATATTCGGTGGGGGCTTGGAGCCACTAACGCATGGCATTCATCTATAATGCACTCGGCCTGTCCGTCAGCTACTCCATTTCCTGTGACTAGCGCAGCGTGCCTAATCACCCAGCTCAACGTGGGGTTCCTTCCTCAAAGACAGCTCACACACACACACACACACAGGCAAGAATGAAGACAGATAGATGCAGGACGCACAAACATAGTGCATACAAAATCATGCCCGCTGAGACAAATAGATTATTCTTATCTGCTGAACAAAACATCTGTAAAGACGCTCACCACCACTGTGCTCTAACAGTGTCACGACCCTAACAGCATCTGTGCGTCTCCTCTTTCATCACTTAGAAAACCGCTCACGAGCTGGGAAGATCCACGCAGACGTAACTTAACCTGAATATGGGCAAATCGTGTGAGCGACGACTTCATGGAATCACATGTTGTAGCTGCGGTTTAGCAGTATTTAAAAATCAAGTGAAATGAGTGTCACGTCATGCAGAAATGTGCTGGGTATAAATATATCTGGCTCTGTGATTATTTTTTTCATGTTCACAGCCTTGCAACACAAACACTGTTCTTTATTAATGGCTCATTAATGTAACAAATATATATGAATAAATAATGTTTATCTAAAATAATTTATTAACAGCTTAAGTTACTAATGCTTTGTTGGGGTTTTCTTATTAATGGCTTATTAAGCATATAAACATGTAAGTACTAAAAATGATATAGTAACTTCATAAAGCAAATAAAATAATAAAAAATCTTTACTTTATTAAGGGGGTAGGAGTTATTACTATTCCTCCATTTAACACTTGAATTACTGATCTATACCAGTTCATTAACTTAAAGCTACAATACACAACTTAGGTTAGTGCTAGTTAATGAATATGGTTATCTCTGCGTAATATTACATTTGACCTGAATCATTTAAGTGTAACAAATATGCAAAAAAAAAAATTAGGAATGGAATAAATTTCACTGTATTACGAGCATGTCTCCACACTGGTGTCATTAAAGCGGCGTCTTCAGCAGGTGACGGCAGGAACAGTCTCACATCTGCACCGGCATCCCCTACAAACAGCTCTCAGCCTGCTGCTGCTGCGTTTCTACCTGAGGCGCAGTCAACAGGATCTTCCACAGTGCCCCTGAGGTTAACATGGGGCCACATACTATCAATACTCTTCTGACGCCCGGATCCATACCTATGAACCAGCAGCACTTTGTTTACCTGTGTGTTCAGTAATTAAAATAGATTTCTGAGAGGAGGCCTAATCCTTTTAGAAATGACATCGATCCAGGAACCAGTGCAAAGAGAGCTCTGGTGTAATTTTGTTTTTTTTCCCTCTTTTTCTCCTGGACACTCCTGCGTTGAGAACCTCCCCCCGCTCCCTGCTCCCCTTTCCTCCTCGATGGAAACTTTGGAAAGTCCTCGACATGAAGGACTTCATTTAGGGCATGTGGGAAGGGGATCTGTGCTGTAGAGGGGTGGCAGGTGGAGATAATAGAGAGGAAGCCTCTAACCTCATCTAAAGCTGTCTGTCTTCGTAAATAAAATGAGATAATTATTGAGTGAACAACATTATACACTGACGACGCACTCTTTCTTCTGCCCCCCTCCCACCGGCACAGTTGTAAATCTCAACAAACACGGTGCTTTTGGACATTAAGTGCTCACTAAGCACAGTGGATGCATCATATTTCAAGAGCAGGCGTTGTGTGGGTGAGGAGCTGGGGAAAATGGAGTGTAATGGTTATCCATTATCTTATACGGCAACGGCAGCAATGATCATTTTCAAGTGACTCATTTCTGGAAGTACCTATCTATTGGCCACTTCGAGAGAAGACTTTGATGGCTAATCCAAAACAACTATTCAGAGGTCATTTACTGCGGCAGCGCCGAGACACTCTGCACAAGAGAACGCTCCAGCCTCCCTCATTATTCAAATACAATCCTCAGGAAAGATCCACATCACAAACAGCGGCGCCGCTGCCCAGAGTGGGCGATTACCTGCACAGCATCCTCCGGTCCAGAGTGGAAACATTAACAATGCATCAACAAATGAATATATCACAATCCAAGTAAGAGTTTGAAAGCGCACAAGAGATATTTGTCATGGGAATTAAATAGTGATACTGGAGTCTATTAACATATCAATGATCGCGCTCATAGAAAAGCTTGCTAGTCAGTAATCTGTAGATACAAGTCATGTTTGTGAGACAACTTTCACATTATTCACTCATCTATTATTCAGCTGAGGTAAATGTATTTTTAGAAGTGTGGGTGCGATGTTTGTTTGTGTGTGGTCTCGGCTCCACATGAATGGTTACTTAACACCACGCTGATTTCTCCTCAGCAGTTAAGAGAAAAACCAGCCGCTGCTCAACGATGCATCACCGTGTTTGTTGCCGCCAGCCTGCGTGTGTGCGTGCGTGCGCGCATATGTCTGAGTGTGTGCATGTGCTACCATCTCTGGCACGTAGACAGACAGCCGAGGAGTGACTGCCGGAGTGTCACCATCTGTGGATGCATCCGTGTCTCGGTGTCTGTGTTTCTGTGAGTGTGTGTGGTGGGTGGTTTGGAAGGGGAGGGGGTGCGCTCAGACAGTAGACTGGACCACAGCTCTATAGTTTGCAACTTCTAACAACAGCGGGCCAACTCTGTGCCAAGTATAAACTACACTGTAAAACCTGTCAGTTTTAACAAGATGACAGCTTTACAGGTTCAAAAATAAAACCTTCAAACTTTTTTTTCATAAGTTAGAAAAATCTTATCGACTTAAGCTAAGAAACTGCATAATTTGTATAAAATATATTTACAGAACAAATGTCCATTTTCTTTCCTACCTAGTGAATTAAGCTGATACGTTAGCTAAGCTGACATTTTCTCACTGGCGCAAACAAAGAAGCAACATAGTTGTTGAGCGCTGACGACTCGTTAAGATGGAGTTTTGCAGTGTATGAAAGCACTTGGCAGGCAAGTGAGATTAGAGTTCAGCAGTTGGTGGAGATTAACGCCTGCAATGAGTGGGGCACGTGCAAAGCTGTGTGTGTGTGCGTGTGTGTGTGCCTGTGGGGTGTGTGGATTACTGAAGAGGCCCTGGCTGGGATAACCTCTACCCCCAGCCTGTGAACTTGCAGGATCCTTCACGGTGCATGTTTGAAGTGTCAAATCCCGCGCACTTCATATAGATTCTGGCAAGATCCTCTAACTTACGCCTTCTCTCTCGCTGTGGCCCGATAATAAAAAAGGAATATGTGGAGCAGAATTAGTCTGTCGCAGAAAGTGCCTTTCCATCCAGCTGTTGTCATGAGCGTGCAGAAAGGCCTTACTGGTAATGCTGGAAAAAAACCACTGAAAAAGCTTTGTTTTGCTGAGCTTGGCTGAGACGGTAAAGCTGGTGAGTTGGTAAAAAGAAAAACGTAACAAAGTGCAAACGAATCGTGGCAAACATGAAGCGTGTGAACTCACTGAGGCCACAGGAAAGATGAAAACATGGGTGAAAACATGCATTCATTTGCATTCATTTTCAGGAAATTCCATTACAATTTGTGCAAAGTTTATATGTTACTTTACTGTATCACAGAATGAAATTCAGGACAAAGGCAGGTTACAACTTTACGTTTATAAGAAAGTCAGCAGACAGCAGAGTGACAGCAGCATATACAGGACGTAGAGGTGACTGACAGGATAGGTGAGGCAGGTATGGAAGGACATGTTGCTTAAGGTCCTGGAGCTGGACTCTCCCACTCACACACAAAATCCTCAGGATGCCTCAACAACCTACACCTGATTATTCTCCATCTGAACTCACGTGCTGCATATGTGGAGGCTCCAGGTGCTCGAAAAAAGGAGTGCTCGGGCACGGCAAGGGCACGTGCACCTTCCAGCAGGTACACGGACACAAGGAGGCGAGGCTTAGTGCGCGCCTTTAGATCCACTGTGGCTAGCATTATGCTGGAATTCACACAGGTTGTCTAAACAGTCAAACAGCGGATCAATACGCCCATCGATCGGTGGCATTGAGACTGAACTGGTCGTGTCGAGGGGGCAGGAGATTCTCACTAGAGCTCTCTGCAGGCTGCCGGCTGGAGGACGCACACACATATCTAGAGAGAGCATTTCACACATATATTCCTGAACACATGTATACAGATTTATGAACACACACATTCGTGTTTTCGTCTTTCACCACTCACATCTGCCTGCAGCCAGACTCAGAGGCACAAACTACCTCCACACCAGCACAACGGCGCTCGTCTCACACGAGCAGATTCGGGTCCTGTCTGTTCAAGTCAGAGCAGTCTGCCAGCAGTTTGTCTCAAAGTGAGGGCATCCAGTCAGCTTCAGCAGCTGAATATCAAGCTGGCTGCCGCCGCGTCTCCCCGCGCTCAACTGACACAGTCGATAGCTCTGCATTATTCATGGGGACGGCTGGGGGCCGATGAGATGGCCTCTCACTGAGGGCTGGATTTCAACAGTCCCAACTTTTACAGGAGCTGGCGGACGCGTGACACCTTCAACAACTGTTTATCGTCAGCGAAAATGACAACGTGATGCATGAGAAAGGGCACACGACTTTAAAGGGAGCGGCTCGGGGAAGATTGTGCACTTGTGAGAGCTAATTCAAAGGCAAAACTGTAGGTTTTACATGAGACTTTAAATTTGACATAATAGCTTGAAATCCCCTTCACACCCAAGCATCTGTGCCTTTTAAATAAAATGTTGCAGAGCTAAAATAGCCCCACTCTTAAAAATAAAGTACATATTATGACTCTCTTGTCAGCTCCTCTTGTTTGCTATCAAGTCAATAAACACGGATCACAAAGTTAACATGAAAACCTGAAGCGTCTCTTTGCGCTAATAAAAAGAAAACAAATCATAATTTCAAATGCTGCTCAACCGTGTTTGCTGATTTCCACTACACAGACTAAAGACATCAATTAGCAAAAAAAAAAAAAGAGGAAAAGAAACAAGAAAGGAAACAGACAGTTATTTGGAGTAAATCAAACAAGACGCAAAGAACCAGAGGCAATAAAAAAACGTCAGGCTGCTTGATATCAGATCTCGGAGGAGAAATTTGATGGGCACCGATGAGCAGAAGGCATCTCAGGAGAATTGGACAGAGGAGAGATTTAATGTGATCATAGGGGACGCTCATCTTTCAGGGAACGGAGTAATAATGAGCAATCAATAACGTCCTTAACAGAGTTAGAGCGAGTGGCTGACAGCAGATGTAAGGCTCCGGCTAACAGGCTACGTCTGATCTCACATTACCACACTGGATCTTAGTTTAATGTGTACGCGCACGATCACACAAACGCACACATGTTTATGGACACCAGCATATGGGCAAACACGCATTAACATATTGACGCGCACTCTCTTTCCTTTCCGTATGCCTGTTTTTTCCTCAGTCTCCCACACACACACATTTAGACGCATGCAGTTCCTCTATCCCTCCCTCCCTCTCTCTCTCTCTCACACACACACACACACACACACACACTCCTCAGGTGACATCCACCAGCATCGTGTCATTGTCTATCGATCAAGAGTTGTAATCACATTCACAGGTGATGAACGCGCTACTAAGGCTCTGCAGTGTGAACGCGAGCTTCACAGTTTATCCGCCGACTGATGATTTCACAGGATAAAAATCACAACCACTGCTGGCAGATAACATCAGCTATAGCAGCAAGTTAATAAAAAAACACAACACACAGTATTTACCTATAAAATAAATAAAGCTCTGTACTCGGCTTGCTGCTGTCGAGGACACTTAGACTCAACAAGCACCCAGGCTCGGGGTCTGTGGTCTGTGATGTGCCTGAAAATGATGAACGTTCTTATTACTGCACAGCTAACAGCTAACACCTAATTGAGTTAAGTAAGTTGAACTTAACTCAACTTAATTTTTATCCAAATAAATAGAACAACTTAAATATTTTAACTTGCTTTAACTATTTAATAAACAGAGCAACATAAATATTTTAAGTTGCTTTAACTATTTAGTTGGATAAACATAACTGACTTAAGTTCAACTTACTTAATTCAATTAGGTGTTATCAGTTGCTTTTTCAGTGTAGTTGTGCCACAGTTTCCAACCTATAAAACATCAACCTGTGTATGTCTGTATGTCCTGTATATATTTTCTTGGCAAGAGATTCTGTAATACACCTAATAGCATCCTCACATTGTTAGTTAAACACTGTTAAGGTGCATTAAAAAATGAAACCTCTGTTCAAAATATAAATAGTTATACTGTATGTGTCTATGCTGTGTGGCTTGTGTTGAATTCCAATGATGATTTAAATTTTGTGTGAGTCTAAACTCATTGTAATCGTTAGTCATCACAGTATCCAGTGTGGTATTACTGCGTTATATTTTTATCAGGTCATCTAAATCCATAATGTTCAGTTCACAGCAATCACGTGTGCTGCTACACAACAGTTATTTTAATCACTGGTTAATCTGCTGATTATTTATTGATGAATTATTGGGTCTGTCCATCAGAATTTCCTAGAGTAAAACTATGGTAAAACTCAAAGATATTTGGATGAAACATGAGAGAAGACAACATCACATAAGAAGCTGAAATCATTTCTGCTTTAAAAATGCTATAATTATTAGAAAATTGTTCTGCTAATCATTAATCATTAATTGTATTAGCTCTAAACATTAGTTGTTTTTTTTTGCTAGTCCATTCTCAGATGTCCTCACTAAGCCCTGGCAGCAGTAGACATCATTTTGCCAGATTGTAGCTTCTGTCTTGACATCGGCCTGTGTAATAATTCAGTCCCGTCAGCTAATCCTTAGCTAGTGTTGTGGAACTTGAAATCTGGCTGCCATCAGGAAACATAACCCTTTGGATTCCTGAAGTTTTAACAGCATATCTTAGATTACCTCTTACTCCGACTGCCTCGTCGACCTAAACTTCTGCTAGTAGAAATAGTCATCACTAAGCAGAGTATAGACCTACTGCACCCGTTACAGACATTAACAGCACCAACTGTTCTTCAGCATCTCTACAAAGGCTGTGTGGAGCCAACAGGAAATGAGATATTTAATACCTCTCTGTTCACTGTGCATTTTCCCTCCAGTTCTGCCTGATCCGGAGCGAGACAGACCGGGACCTTGATAACAGTGTAGCTGTGTATGTCTGTGTGTGTGCTGGCAACTTAATGTACTTTCACATATTTTCAGCACAATATTTCTCACAGCAGCGGCGGCAGCAGTTAGAAAGTCCTGTTTTCACTCTCACTAAATAAATAATTACAGCTTTATTACTATGAGGCGCAGCTCCAACCATGAGGCGAACACAAGATCAGTACTAATGCTGTATCACGATCCAGTTTTAAGGATGTGTGTCTTCAATATGTGTCCTTTTTCAGACTGACAGGACACTCCACTCTTCTGTGCTGCCTCTCTGTCTGACTCTGACTCTTGAGTTTTTGGTCTCATAATTCCAGATGAAAATGTCTGTGAGATGTGTTACAGGGTGATCAACATTTTCTGGTCCGCGTAGAAGACGGGAATGTGAACGGGTAAAGAACAGTAGAAAAGGAGAAAGAGGGGCCTGCAGTGCTTACGGAAGAGATGAGTTGTGACACAAGATATGGAGTGACTGTGCTGTCCTGTTGGAAGGGGAATGTTATTCCAGCACTGAAGTCCCCAGAGGAAGATGAGTCAAGGCCGAGGAACGAAGGGGCCAACAGAGCAGCCTGAAATTCAGGCCAGGATATTTTCATTTTGAAAAGTTGAGCTATTCGTCATGATACAGTAATTTCTTGCTAAATTAAAACTATTGGTAATGCTACTCGTATGCGTAGTGTTTCACCACTGTCACAGACTTTATTATGCACTCACTAAGCTTCAACTTCAATACCTCCCTGTATAAAATTCTCACAGAATGGTTACTAACTATAGTTAGTTTCATTTTGTAAACAGTATCATGCCGTTTGCAGACGCTCCGGCCCCTGTCAACAACTTGTTCTAACAGCTGACCAGATGTGTCCGAGGGTTTCACAGTCTCCTAGCAACAGTAAAATGTTCTGGTTCTATAGATACATCCGGCGCACAGCACAGACTTTTATACGCCGTCATCTTTCATGGTTTACTGTCCGAGAGAATTTCCGTTTACACTGCCTCTGTAATGTTCAGTTTAATCACGAAACCACGAGGTGACTTGTTCTGCCGGGCCCCCACATGTGAGCCCACCCCCCTCCTTTTCTTAATCACATTCATCAGGTTGTTAGTTGCTAAAAGTCACTAAAGCTGGTGCGACGTGGCTGCGGGCCTCTTATCTTATCAGTCAATCTGCAACAGTGCGCAGGAAGTGCGACGCACAACTGGGATAGTGCCAGCAACACTCATCTGTCAAGACACGCTGGCTCAATTACCATGCTATAGCACAAAGACGTGCACAAAACAGGATGCCGGTGAAGTGGATAAATTGAATTGCTGACGTTATACAAGCTAAGTCATTAGCGGCGTCCGTATAGGGAAACCAGAGACTCAGTGGAACAAGAGGACGAAGGTGTTGTTTTATTTGCTGTAGCTGTGCAAAAGAGGAAGTGATAAACTTCTTGCTTCCCGGACTTAAATCTGCATTTTTCTAATCATGACTGTGTGTGTGTTTGTTTTTGATGCAGCCCCCTCATATTACTGTACTTGTGTGCTGCCTCTGTGTGGAGACAGAGAGGAAAAAGGGAGGGAGGGGGAGTTATATAAAGAGAAAGACAGATAGAGAGCGAAACAGAATGGGAAACAGGTTTCTCTCTCTGGGAAACAGAAAGAAACAAAGACAAACACAGAGAGAGAGAGGAAGAGAGACACAGAGAAAAAGAGAGAGAGGGAAGGATGCTGGATGTGTGTACTGCACCCCAAGGGATCACTTACTCAGTATAGACACAGTACTGGAGGACAGAGCACAACAAGGGTTTATTGGCCAAAATCTCTCCTGTTTATACACAGACACACATACACACACACGTTCCCTCCAAGCAATATTCCTGTAAGCACTCATCCACCGAGAATAACTGCATTGACTGAAGAGGAGAGGAGGAAGGAATGTGTGAGGACGATAGAACGAGGGGAGGAAGAAATAAATAAATAAATAAATAAAACAGAGGGATCAGAAAAAAAAAACTGGAGGGGGAGGAGTGTCCACCTGGCCGGTGTCCAGGGGAATTAAACAGTCTGTTTACCGCTCAGCGCCTCAGCAGCGCCATGTTAGCCTAATGGCACGGACATGAAGCCAATTGATTTGTGGACCAATAGACCTGTCCCACAGCACAAGCAGATTACCTAGATCACTGGCTCAGCATCGAGTACACATCGCTCCTCATTCACACCCCCACAGGCAGTGGAATGTGAACAGGGTTTTCTGTGTTATCTGTGTGTGTGTGTGTATGTTCAGAGCTTAAATCCATAAACACATGTTCTTGGGATTAGGATGTGAAACAAGGGAGCTGGTTTATGTCTACTGGTTAATTGTCTACTTGCACGTTGTCGCTTTGCTCGTTCTTGTCTGTTTCATTTTCTGAATGATGATATGCTGCTCGTTGGGTTTGTGCCAGGGGCTGGGTGATAATTAAGTATTTTTTTGATTACATCTGCTTTGGATGGAGTCGTAATGTTACAACCAGACTGTGTTGTGTTAATGTTTTAAGTTTCACTCACGTTATTGACTCCAAGCTGCTGACAGAATCAGTAAAAGATTAGCTGAACAATTTGAGGAAATCCGAGGAAACAAACCAAACTGAAATTGAATTTGTGAACGCCTGTTTTGGTTATTTATGTTAAACTGAAAAAGACAACCAGACGTAACTTGTTTTTGCTTATTGAGCATTTATTATTATTTTCCCACATGGATGTAGCTCCATGTATGATACACATCTGTGGAATTATGAGTGCATATCGCTCTAAGTTGAATCTTACACCCAAATAAAAACGCTTAGTGCAGGACAATGAAAGACCACACACACTTGAAACTACAGTTGTCCATGTGTATGGCCGTGCAGTGAGAATAATCCCACATTCTCCACAGTTTTCACTCATGTCACTGTCTGACTTGATAAGCATGGAAATCCATTTATCTACAAAGGCACTGTATGGTCCATATTGGACAATGTCTCTTTCATGGTCCCTTGCGGGCCCTTTTTTTTGTCCACAAAGCCACCCAACTGACTCTGCCACGTCCGTAATAGGCAGCAGTCATTTGATATAGACACATCAAGGGAGATGCTGCAGTGGTTTTGCCACGCATCACAAGAGGAGTGGAGCTGCTTCACAGAAGCAGCAATATGCTCTCAACATAAAAAGAACAATGGACACAAGGCAGATGCAGTAAGGCAGAAAAAAAAAGATGGACAGTGTGCAGGCCTGCATACACACTGAATATGTCTGCTCGCACGAATGCACAAATGGAAAAGCAAACCTGGAGACAGCGTAACACTGTGAGAGGAAAGAAAAGGCTTTTCAGACTACACTTTGAACAGGATGGCAGATCCAGAATTAGGTCTCCGAGGCTGGAGAGGAGGAGGAGATGTCAGATTACAGATTAGAAGGTGGGGAAGTGGTGGGATTAAACATGTGGTCTAGATAGTAGCCTGACTAATGCAGCTCACAGCTCAGCTAAGGGCGTTGTCAAATTTAGTCCTGTGGATTATTCTGCCATTCCTCCGCTAAAACCACAGTGAGGGAAATGGTTTAAAAAGCTCAACAACTCTCCTGGACGCTCTTATTGAAACTCTTTCCACAGCGCTCCGTGTTATTCTCTGCTCATCTAATCCATGTTTGTGTAAATGAGGTGCGCCGAAATTTACAACACGAGACACGAAAAAACCTCAGAGACACTGGTATTAACAATGATGCTACGTCTTAACCACCCTCTGGCTAATGCGGCTAATGAATGAGAAAGCGCTAGCAGGCTAACGGCTCTAATTCTCCTTCACAGGCTATCATGTTGCAGCCCGGAGACAGATCAATACCATTTGCTCAACACACAGGAGGCCTGGGAATCTATAAAAGGGCTTTTATTGAGTAATTAAACACCCATTACTGTCCCGTGCAGCCAAACAATAAATTTGATCAGCCTCTTAGGCACAGATCCAGCCATGATTAATACTCAGTGCATGCATGACAGAGGACCACAGTGACATTTTGCTAAGTCCTGTCTTAGACCCTCTGATGATACAGGGGACAGGAGTTCGGCTGCTTACAGCCGCAGTTTCAAGGTTGTTTAGTGCGTCTGGACCTTCAGAGAGCCCCGTGTGCAGCGAGGGGGATTTTCTGGACATCAGCAGTGAAAATGCACACAGCAGCTGTCGGCCCCGGATGAAAACACCTACATTACATATACAACATCGAACAGCAACGAAGAGATTGAGAAAACTCAGATAGTGATTTTGAAAAACTTTCTATATCTGTACTCGGCCTCTAAAAAGACTTACAGGACACTTGCTACATCCAAATGTGGTTAATAATACTGTCAATTACCCTTTTAGAATTGAATTTGAAAGTCACTGGTGAAGGATTAAATGCATATTGATCACTAAAACTTTATTTTAAACCTGCTCTAGAATGCTGCTTTAGAATTTACAAGCAGAATAAATGCATTTCGTGAATGGTTTCTACAAAACTATAATGTCACTGACAGGCAATGCGTGTATAATGTAGTGTAATACTAACTATAAAGTTGAAATAACTTTCTTTGCTGAAGAAATGCTATATGACTTTGATAGCTGCAGAATTCATTTCACTTTTTAAAATGCAGCATTTGAATGACTGCATCGTTTTACGAGCCCACACAAAGACAATCTTCACAAATACTTCTACAAACATAAACACCAGGATCAGCAAAGTAGGAACAGAATCACGTCGCAGTTGCTCTGGTCTTCTTTTCAGAGTGACTGAAGGCTGGACACATGTCCCCCCCCCCCCACCCAGTTTCCCAACATCCTTTTCTACACTTGCACAATTCAGAAACCTGTTACAATCCCATCGTTGTTGGAGAATATTTAGCGTTGTTGAGCCAACAATATGGCATCTGGGTGATTCTCCTAAATATGAATGGCCCATTCACAGGGCTCAATGGAGTCACTTGGCAATGGCCCCTTCTTCCCCTCCCTCCTTCATACTCAAAACAATATTCAACGCAGCAGTCTTGGCACTTTTCCCCGAAATCAACAAAAGAGGAACTCGAAGCTGTCCCTGAAACCCTCAAAGCATTAAGCCTCTGTGAGATGCAAGTACTTGGCACAAGCAAAGCGATTTAATGACAATGGGCAAATCATACAGTGCTTTGTGAGATTTAGGGGATACAATAGCACTCCGTTTCCAAAGCACACATTAGTAAGCATGTCATTGGGACCCCCTGGGGGAGCTGAGCAGCCTAGAGGATTGTGTAGTGAAGAGGATAAATATATGTTACCGGGCAAGAAGATGGACCACTGCCAGAGCCTCCCTCCATCAACATACTGTGGATCTTGAGTGTGAGGAATACATTAATATAATAATCTTCTGTACACACAAACTAACCCACAAACTGAACCCATTTGGCTTGTTAAGCGTATACATCGCGACGCATCCAAAATCAATTTACAACCATTTAACAGAGCTCAAGAGGTGCAGATGAGGAGAGAGTGTTGTCTTACAAAAAAAAAAAAAAAGAAGCATCTCCTGCCATGAAATAAAAAACAAAACACTTGTTAGAAATGTGCGGTGCTTACAGCCATGCTGACCTCTCAGTGCTAAACAAAACCAACAACGGACAAGCAGACACCCACTCAAAAGTCAATACCATGCGTGCCTCCTCTTCCTCTTGTATGGTTAATGCATGATGCCAGGTAGGGGAGACAGACGGAGAGTAGGATCTCATTATACGCTGCATGCGATCATTAACTATCTACCACATGTGTCCATCCTGCCAACGGAGTCGTACAAGCAACATCCTGATGCTCGCGCCTGCTTCCAGTGGGGAAACTTGGCCTGATCGCGCTCACACACACACACACACACACACACACACAAATAATGTACGAGCATGCACAAACATAATCACAGGTGTGCATACAAACACATTTCTTCCACTGGCTGCATCAACACACACACGGATTAAGTCATGTTTAAGTCATTGTTCCTCCACAATGACAATCTGCAGTTGTTTTTCTGCTTTACGTAATTGACAAGACAAGACACTCAAAGGCTTCACCTTTGACTCTGAAAAACCGGGAAGGATCAGTATGAACTGTCTGAAGATCAATATACAACTATTTTAGTAATAACTTTATTTATTTATCGAGTACATAAACAGGAAGAAAAAAAAGATTTTTCAGGCTCAGGCTGCTCGTATATAAAGATTGTCTGCTTCTCCTTTGTCATATCTGAAGGCAGAGTAAGAATCTTTAAGTTTTAGGGTTGTGGTTAAACAAATCAAGACATTCAAACTCGTCACCTTAGACTCTGGGAAACTGTCAACTGTCTAACAGCAGATGGACTTTAACTGCTTTACAACTATTTTATTAATCCTTTCAGAAATTTAAACATAGTGTGAAAATGAGGTTCAAGCTTCTCTTTTCTTTGTCACATAGTAAAGTGAGTGTCTCAAAGACCTGACCTTGTGCCAATTAATCAAGATAATATTAATCAATTACAAATATTTTAGGAATCAACTGAATTATTTTTAAGGATGTTTTGTACTTTCTTATCATAAATGAGGTGATGAGAAATATTTGGGTTTAAACATGTTATATTCAGCTCTCGATAAGTTGTGTTAGGAATTTTTTAGCTTTTTATTTTATTTCACAGAGACACACACAAAAAAAAAATGATTGGCAGAATAGTCGATAATGAAAATGATTCTTTCAGTGTCTCGCAACAGACACTGAAAAAATTTCAAGCTTTTTAGAAGCAGCAGTTGCTTTTGCTCTTGTTCCCAGTTTGTGTCCATCTCCCAAAGGCCACAGGCAGCTCAGTGATGCTGTGCCACACGCCCAGCCACTCAACATCCTTTGTGTCCATCCTCTGGCAGCCTGCCAAGCTCTCAAACACACACACACACACACACACACACACACAATCTCTGCCTCGTACCCAATGAGCCATTGTTCATTAACGCGCACGCACACACACCTTAGCTGCCTCGCAGACACAAAAATGTCCGACTCACTTTCCGCTCGCGCGAGCTGCCTCACTAATCAAGACGTTCAAACTGGGCTGCAGACTGTGCAGCCAGGGCTCGCTGTTAACAAAATCAGATCATCCAGCCAGAGTCGGCAAGAGAAGAGCAGCCGCGGCAAGAGATTACAGTCAGATCCTTCCTCTCTCATAGCTGTCATTTTCTTGGCCTCGGTGGGAAAAAAAAAAAGCCTCTTGTCGGTATCCCCCTTCGTCGTGCCAAATGAGTGGCGAGCTTCTTCGCATATCAATGCACAATTTAACTTAAGACTTCCATGGCAATAACCTAATTAGAAATGGTGCCTTCTCATTTGAAGGCACAATGTAAAGGATAAGCTGTATGCTGCCATGTCTGCTGAGGTCTAATGGTGCGGAATATTCCAAAGTTTTTTTTCTTTTTAATAAGTCCTTAGCATATTTAACGCTTCCACATGCTGAATGTTTTAATATCTGCCAGAGAATCCGGGCCATGGGTGGTGGAGATTGCTGGTGAAGAGTAAAGGGAGGTGAGCGGGGGCCTGCTTAAAATTCAGAAAAGGGGGCAGAGGATTGCAAAGAAGGTAGGAAGGTGGGGGAAAAAATTCTACAGCTGTGATTTGATTAAAACCTATGAAAATGACGCATTACATAAAACGTAAAAACTTCAAACATTTTGAGGGGGGCAGGGGGGTTTAGAGTTCAAAGAAAGTGTGATAATGCTTTTAATGCCTGAATTAACATGGAAATGAATTTAGTGGAATTCCTCTTCAAGGGTGGAAAATAATAGCTGGATTTTTTTTTGTCTGATCTTAGATCAGTTTAGGTTCTTTTGACTTAAACGGTTTCCAGCAGTTATCTAGACCTGAAATGACCCTGCAGCCCTTGCATTAGATTTATGATCCCACTCTGAGCCATGTGTTTGAATATTGTACATATTCACAAAAACCAGATCACACACACACACACACACACACCTTTCATTTGTTATGCACGACCGGGATACATAAAAATATGATATTGGTATCACATATTACAGAAGGAAGCTCTAAGTATTATTTCACCCCTGAGTCAGTCTTGTGTGGATACCCTTCGCCTTAAGTACACCCATCAGATTTTGACTAGATAATAACCAGTCATCACTGGGAGGGGGACGTGAGGCCAGAATAAATATAAATCTGCAAGTGTGTGTGTGTTTGACAAAAAAGGTTCAACTGCAACATGAAAAAAAAATTCATCAACTGGCAACTGTCACTCATAGCAACACAAGCCCCCCCCCACCTCAATATAAAAGCCCATTGAAAGAAAAAGGCCAGAAAAAGAGACAGTGTACCAGTGAAAGCGTGGAGGAGGGGGAGAGAAGAAGGAGGAGGAGAGGGGAGGATTGAGTGGATCATAGTGTCAAGGATTTTTAAGGAATTGGCGTCCGCTCATCTACGGAGTAACGCGTCTCGGGCAGCGGCGCTACCGACAGCTGCCTGCCGTCTCCGGGAGAGGAACTTAGATCAGCGAGGAGGGGGCTGTCAGCAAGCATGCAGGGAAACACACAAAGACTACACAGCCTCACTACAGTTAGCTGACACACAGCCCCCAGCACTGTCTTCTGGGATGGAGAGAGAGAGAGAGGGAGAGAGAGAGAGAGAGAGAGAGAGAGTGAGGAGACAGGACAAGCTGACGCACTGTCGAGCAAACGTGAAGAGCAGAAAGGGGGGAGACAGACGAGAAGACAGAGGAGGAAAAGAGATGGAGGGAATGAAACAGACAGACAGGTCCGAGAGGGATTTGTTCTATTTGCATGCACCGGGCTCCCATGGGGTCCGGCTCTGCTCGGTGAGCCGAGAGCACAAAAGATAACACTTAACATATTTGCTAAAAGATGACAACCCTGCCTGGATCTCATTTGAAGAGGCCCTTTGTCGAGACACGCAGACAGGAGAAAAATCCATTGATACGGATGCGGCAGAGACTAACAAATGTCTCTCTCTCGCTCTCTCTCCTTCTCCGGGTGTGTGTAAAAAGCACAATATTTCCCCTTACATCTGGCAGGAGTCCCACGGGGCGGGCTAGACCGCGCGCCGGTGGCTCCGGGACGGTAAAACAGCTTTTAATGGTAAACATTACAGACTGATAGAAGGTGTCAGGATAATTTATTTATAAGGCCCCACTGGGAGTAGCTTAGCCACCCTCGCTGCACACCGGCTCTATTCATTTAAGGCAAAAGTCCGAATTTAGATAAATAAAGGCAGAGTAAAGAGGTGCCTGTTTGTAAAGCAGCTTTTCTTCTATTCCTATTATCTCTCCTCTCTGTGTCCCTATTAGCTGTACCGGGGGAGATGCTGGAGATGTGAGGCGATACGTTATGTGTATAATGAGGGGGATTATTGCTACTGTCACCGCGACGCGCTCAGACAGTGGATGCAGACGGATGGATCTTAAGCCGAGGACTGTAGCAAACAAATAGACTAAGAGGAATAAACAAACCCCCGAGTATCGACGTTATTTACATCATTACACACACACACAAACACAAGCAACACGTGTGCGGCTGTGCCTGGGCTTCCTCATCTCCTCCACACATACACACGCAAACTTGCATTTTTAAAACTCATGCATCCTCTTCTAGGAAGTTAATTCTCTTATTTCATAAGAAATAACAGCAATACACAAGAAGCTGACGATTGCATGATCTCAACCAATATTTCTTTCAAAATCTGATTTTTCAAAACAGAATCATAAGTGCAATGAAATGTGAGTCAGGTATTAACAAAATCAAATGAGACAAATGCAGAAATGTGTAATTGTATGTGTCAGTTATTTGCTGTTTGAACATGTGCAACATGTGTTTGATTAGTGATTTTACTTCACTGTAACACTCAGGGTTCAAAAAGAAGCATTTTCATCTTTCACACTTTAAGTTGAACAATATGGTCACAAACACACACACACACACACACACACACACACACACACACACACACACACACACGGCTATGAAAAATAAATGACCGAGCAACATCTACAAGGTTGTAAACACACACACACACTCAGACGAGCACCAGCAAGAGAAAAGAGGAGAAAACAGCACATGATGTGAAGCAAAAAGCTGTATGTGTGTGTGTGTGTGTGTGAGAGAGAGATCAAAGGTGAAAGGTTGAGTCCTCACTAATAACTGCTACAAAAACCGAGAATGTCAAATAGTGGCACACACACAGCACCATTGTGGCTTCCAGCGTGATTATTCATTTGAAAACTATCCGCTGCACTTGCAACAGGGTGGGATTTTTTTTTTTTTATTGGTACAATTTCGCCATTATTCCACATGAACATCGAACACGTTTTCTGAAACGTTGGAAAAAACTCACATAAAAAAAAAAAAAAGAAAAAGAAATTTGAATGAAGATATTTAGGCTGCGTGTTGTGTTCACGGCGTGTCGTTAACGCCATTTACGCCTGTTATTAACCCCTCACACCATCAACAGCTTCAGTGTGATGAACTACGAAACACTAAATCGGAATCACAAACATGCAGCTGGACTCTGCGGTGACTGAGGCCTCGTTCACGGTGACTCGAGTCACATGCAATTACATCCAAAATTACTCGGGACTCCACATTTTGTACATTTCCCACAAAAGTAAAACATAAAGAAAAAAAAATAATCTGTAGGTTTGACTATTAAAAATAATAAAAAAAGGAAAAGTCCTTAACACATTTGTATTTGAACTAGATGAAGATAATGTGTCATTTCAGTGCAGCACAGTAAATTTTAATTATAATTAGAGGTAAAAAATTTAATTCTATATTATCCTATAAGAAGACATTAATACGCAATTTCAATTTGACAATTTGACTTAATGCTGATGATCATTTTTAGTGAAATCCAGCCAGAGTGCAGCATGCCGACTACTCCCCATCTCCACATCTCCTCCACAGGCTGCTCACACTCACCACCCTCCAACACATCAATAAAAAACTAAAGTGATAAAGTGCACAAGTTGACGGAGAATGAGAGAGAAAAATGATCCACCTACCATAAACGCTGCTGCTGCTGATCATGTCGTGCTGGAACAGGAAGAGGAAGAAGAGGGAGAAGAAGAGGAGATGAGAGCATTGGAATTAATTTGTGGAGAAAAAGGTGGAAGATTCCCTCTGAATATAAAAAAAGGAAAAAGCTTTACATTATAAGACTATAACACTGTTATTTTTTGTTTGTTCTGGGTCCAGCACTGCTCGGATTTCAAGCCCTGTAAATGGTGGGCCCTTCAAGTCTTACAGCGAGCAACTCAATAGGAGAGGAGATCTAACCTACATGCATCTCATTAGAAAGTGGAGCCCGGGATGACAGGCAGCGGTGGAGAGCAGGAGGAGGGAGGCAGGGAGGGAGGGAAGGAGAGAGAGAGAGAGAGAGAGAGGGAGGCGAGGGGGGGGTGCAGAAAAAAAAAATCAACTGGTGCCAATCAGTGATTGTTTGGAAATGATAGCCGGAGTGTGAGTCAACTTAAATCTGGAGATAACGCCCTAAACCCGTCCCAGCTGGAAAGAGATCCGCGCTGCGGTGACACCGTATCCGCTCTCTGCGCGCATGCACACGGGCAACTTGTTGTAACCGTACCGCCGCAGCCGCAGCCTGACACAGGCTGGACAAGCCGCCGTGTGCATGCAAGTTGTGTATTTCTCCCTGTGTAGCGAGTGCCGCACACCCGACACACACACACACACACTAACAGGGAGCGTATAGTGCAGCCTACGCGTCCACGTCTCTGCGACTTAACCGTGGCGCAGGTGCGCTCCCGGGAAATCACATAAAAAAAATAAAAACCCGTGCACAACAATTGACGCTCAGCTATCGTTTGGAAACTTGTTCAGTCACAGAGTGAACATGCACATATTCCGAGATCAACGCTGCTGCTGCGAGCTCGGCTCCTCCACAGACGCGCTGTCTGCTCTGACCACTGTCTAATTGCAGACGCAGCGGATCCGCGGACTATCCTCGCTTACCTGCTTTTTTTGGCGACAGGTCGACCTCTCAAGTGGGGGGTTAGGGTCGCATCGATCCCGGGAAGGGGTTGAGCTGATGAACGGGGTGCCGAGGTTAAGCCCGGTTGCGTGCGAGCTGAAACCATCCCAAGTTAACGCAGGAAACACTGACCACAGACACTGCCATGTTGGAATTTCACCAGCCCTGAACAGCTGCTTCTCAGACTGACCAGTACGCTCCCCACTGCGCATGCGTGCAACGGGTAACCAAAAAAAAAAAAAAAAAAAAAGAAAAATCCTTAATACCAATAATTGTCCATAAGGTTGTTCAGCGCGTCTGGTTTGGATGGCGAGGTTGGCAAAGTGGTCAAAGAAACGCGGTGTTGTTCAGTGTTGAGGAGACAGACTGAAAAGAGACTGAGGACACTTCTCCACGTCTCATGATTTCAACTCCAATCTTCCCCCCAAACCAATAAAATAAAGGTGAGACTGGCATAATTTCATAGAGCATTTGTGACGTAGATCAATAAAAACCCGAGTAATTTAAATAATGTATTAATGTAGTTACTGGATAATATTCCTGTTTAGACTTTGCGAGATAACTGATGTTTAGTCAGTCACATAATAGAATGTAATGCAAAAAAAACACAGTGACCTTATATGCTGGAGGTCCCCTGGAAGATCCCTGGCCGCAGTTTGGGCACCTGAAGAAGTTACTAGACAGTGAGGGAGGTGGGAAAAGGGCACCCCCACCCCCCCATCTGGCCAAAACACGCCAACACAAATCTCCTAGTGATTATTCTAGCAGCAAGTGAAGCTCTAATTATAATGAAAACATCCCAGTTAACGCGTTATCAAAGCGTCAGCGGGGAGAGCAGCTTTAAACAAGACATCAAAGATGGACTAAGTGTCAGTGCATTGTTCCCAATCCCCCCCCCCCCAACTTGCCCAACCACACACACACACACACACACACACACACACACACACACACACACACACACACACAAACACACACACACTCACGGAGAATATTCCAAATCAAATCCAAAGTGGGATTAATAAAAGGGGGCAGAATGTAAATAAAATGTCACCTGGAAGGAGGAAAAGTAATTGCTCACATGCACATAGAACTGAGCCGAGGTCAACACACACACACACACACACACCTCGACGATCACACATGACGCCATATGTGGAAAGTGGATTGTTTTCCTCCTCCTTCCTCCACCTACTGTTCTTCCCAGCCTCTTTCTTTATTGGAGCCTCCTGCAGCAGATTAGACACTCCTGCAGGCCTCAGCCACAGCTCCACCTCTCATTCTCAATTAGCCATAATTAATTGCCTTTAAAAGAAAAAGAAAAAACCAAACAATTCCATTAATTCATTACACTTGTCAAGCCTGCAATGCAATCAAGGATTTCTTTGCGTAATTAAAATTGATCCAAAACCCAACTAATAGCTGTGTAATAGCTTCGTAAAGGAGTGTTCTTTTTTAGTCACGCGGTGTTAATTATTAGTTTCAAAAAAAGAACCTTAAATGATGTTTGAGGGGAAACAGGGCTTTGTGTTATATCACGTTACTGAGCGCGCTCTTTCGCCTTTTCTGATTTACATACTGATGGCAAAGGTATAATTCAAGTGTGTTGAATATGCAGTGTTGCTATAAAAGGCTCTCGCATTGATATGGAAAATCTTGTTGCAGGACACTTTCAGATATGGTTTTCTATAACACCTTTTCTGATTGCCACAAACTTATATATATATATATATATATATATATATATATATATATATATATATATTTGTGTGTGTGTGTGTGTGTGTG
>JAUYWH010000012.1:9661812-9673176 GCA_034779795.1 Ctenopoma multispine | reverse complement strand
ATATATATATATATATATATATGTGTGTGTGTGTGTGTGTGTGTGTGTGTGTGATGGAGATTTAACAGCAACAAAAATCTAAATAGATTTTAACTCATTAGCCATTGGAGAGGTAATGATGTAAGTCTGCCAGTAATGAGCTTAAGCTCTTAATTGAATAGGAGGGGGGGGGGGGGTACACACACAGAACGAACACCCACACAACCCCCAGTGCACAAAAAGGATGTACACACAAACAGACACCTACAAATACAATACTGCTGCCTCCTGTGTTGGTATGTGTTTTTTTATTTTATTTCCTTCACTCTTCGGGGTCACGAGGGAGGGGGCAGACATAGTCACATGACCAGCTAAATTTCAACTCCAGCGCCTGCAGACTTCAGTGTCGGCTCTCATCACTTCACTGCTGCACTTTTTGTCTATTTCCCCCCCTAATACACTCCAAATACAATAAAAAAAAAGAACTGAATCCTCATGTGCTTTTTTGTTTAATCACAACCATAAATGAAATACAATCTTTAATATGTAGGATGGGGGACAAAAAAGACATTTTCACAATAAGAGCCTAATCAAAGGACTCATTTAACGTCACGCTAATCAAACCTCTACTGCCAATGTTCTATATTCAGAGTATAAGAGGAGAAACATGCAACAAAAAAACCCGCTGCTTTGATGTCACCTCTTCTAGACACATTTCATATTTTTATTCATCTCTTCCAAATAATTATCAGCACTTAACCTGCCGCGTCTACCAAGACGTAAAAATGTCAAAATCAATTTGAGCAAAGAGGAACGCTTATAGGATAAAATGTCCACTCTTTCTAAACTGTGCAGTACATTTCGAATAGACCGCGTTCCCTTGGTAATACAGGCTGCGCAAATGGTGATATCCAATTTGTTAGTGTCTTCTATCAAGTGTAGCCTGATATAAACAAAGCCCCAGTGAATGGGGGGACAACGGTGGGGAAATCCAGAGGGAGGAAAAAGGAGAGATTAGACGGTGTTTCTAGTTGCTCAGATAAAGAAGACGGGGAACAATGCTGGAAAATAGAAGTAGGGATGAGTCGCCTCTGCTCGGAGGCTGCTGTGTGTGGCCGATCCTCTTTTATGAGCCCAGACTAACGCCCTGATGGGACACGGCGTAGGTTTGAGCAGAGCCTATCGAACATAAGCTGCTAAATTTGGCAATAAAGGGAATGTGATTTACTGTAAGCTCCAGTGGGCCGAAAGCGACACAGCCGACAGCGTGCGCACACACACACACACACACACACACACACACACACACACACACACACACACCTGAGAGCATAAAAAACACACACTAACAATAACTCGCTCACTCTGTTATTGTCTCTTGCTCTCTCGCTTATTCTCCCTGGCACACACACACACACACGCACGCACACACACACACACACACACACACACACACACACACACACACACACACACACACACACACTGTGAATGCCTGGCCGGCTCGCCTCTGAGCCCCACACACTCACGCAGCCACTCATGCGACTCAGCAGCAGTGACTTTGACAAATAACCAGGAAGTCCTGGTGTTGGCTTAAAAACTCCAACTTGTTCAGTTGCAATTCTGCATTTGTCCTGCTTTAATGGCTGTGGAAGTAGCTTTGGAGGTAATCTGTCAGTGATTGATTAGAGCCCGGCCAAATCCCCTCACTGAACGCATTGGTAGGCTGCAGGCCCGCCTGCTGCTGCGTGAGGTGTAGAGAGACTCAGAGCGAAGGAAAAAGTCATTGAAACAGGCATCTTGGCTGTGTGAGTACATGTATGTGTCTATATTTGCTCAGACGACCCAAATAGAAAATTCAACTGTATTAATAAGAATTCAATAAGTCAATTATTGGGGTCAATCTCTATATAAAGCCAAATCTAACTCGAATTTCTTATATTTCATCCAGCAACAATGAGCCAAATATGAACCTGTATATGTCACATTCTGTAGCCGACTTCAACTGTTCAAAGTTTTGTTTATGGGTGTACGGGGGCAATAAAAAACATGTTCAAATGTATTCTGAGCTGTCAAGGAGGACCCCAAACAGAACACTTAAAGGTTAAGCCCACCTTTAAGCCTTTAAGCCTACCAGCAGGCCAGTGAACGCAAGCTGCATAGTTCAAATCTGCAGAGCCTTTTGTTTAAAGTCTTCTTAAGATGTCAAAGCCAGTGTGCAACATATGTATATTCCACTACAGTGCAGCTTTAAAACAAAGCAGGGGTCATGGTTTTGAATATTTCCTTTAGAGTCAACATCATATTGCTGCAGAATAGAGCTGGAACAAACTGTCGTGGTTAAATATGCAGTGATGGAAAAAGTGTTTGGATCCAGTGCTGGAGAAAAAGAATCAACTTAAAATTCCAGTCAATAAGTGAAAGTAGACAACTATCAGAATCAAACTAGTTTATATGATGAAGGATGAAGGTCACCTGTCATTGTTATAGTTATTGTATTATTACTTATGCATTAAAATGTAAGGAGCATTTTAATAATGTATCTGGCAGAGGTGGAGTTCAGCAGAACTGTAGTACAAAGTAACAAATGCAGTACCTCAGGAAGGAAGTGTGAAAAAAGAAATTATGAATCTCTTTTTAGCTAAAATCCATATTATCCCTCATCTGGCAAAAAACATATCTTAATGGCTGCACAGATCAATTCTTATATTTCACATACTGTAACTGATGATTGCTCTTCCAGTGACGTAATCACGTGTTTTCATCAGGTTTATGTGTTGAACGGGAGCTGCATGTAGAACAAACGAAGCTGGTGCATATGTTGTTGATGATCATATTCATGCTAATACGTAAAGTAAAGCGATAATAGAGTACGGTTTAAATCTGTGGAACATCTGTGTAGAATGTACACTCCACTACAGGCTGGTAAACAGCATTTAAAGCAGCTAGCTATATTCACATCAGTCTGAACTCATTTCTCCAGTTAGAAACATTCCACTTCCTTTTCTCTTTTCTTTATAATCAAAGATGTCCTTTTGCCAAACATGTAGAGGCTCCGACCATGAAAATGTTCAGCACGAATCTTAATATCACTTAAGTGATAATTATCCTGCTCGCCACAAACCTGACTAACAAAATGGAATTCAATCAGAGCCTGCGCATAATGACTGTCATTATGAAAATAATGAATAAAAAAGTAATAATGACATCCCTATCTGCATTCAGACCTCTTTTTCTCACAAATCTCCATGGTGATCAGATTTTTTTTTTTCAACTCTACATTCTGGCTGGCCCATGGCTGCTTTAATCACATTGTTTATGGTAAACCAAGCGTTGTGTTCTAGCTCCGCGCTTGGACTCATTTAATTAACCACTTGAGAGGTGTAGCCGGGTCCGCGGCAGTCCAGCGTTGTCTCCTGCAGTGGTGAGTGCAGGGTTATTGTTGCTGACCAGTCCATCTCTCAGCAGCTCTCTCTGCTGCCTCTCCGAAATGAGACAAATCTCCCTCCGAGCAAGAATTTGCCTTCCCACCACTAACGCGCATCAACATCTGACAATCAGGAACAATATAATTATGAGAAAAACATCTCAGCCTGGGTTGTGCTAGAACAGATTACACATGCTGGGATTAAATGATAAATCACCGGCTGCTCGATTCCAAATGTAATTAACAATAACAGTAATAAAGGACCTTATAATCTACAGATCTGCATTTCTCCATTAAAACCATTTAATCAAATGAACTGTAAATGTTGAAGAAAGTATTTATTTATGTGTGTGTGTGTTTTGGATGTCCAGTGAGCATTTTTCTTAGCTTCCACACAGTAGATGTGTGTGTGGTGGACCATGTCCTTGAGGTTTACTCTTTTGATTCAATAGCGCTCCACATGGATGGACTCAATCAGATACCTCAAACCCAGTCAAGGGTGATGTTCAATGGAGCTGAAGTTACACTACAGCAGCTCCTCGGAGAAAACATGGCCCGGTTCTCAGACCATGTTTACACGTAAAGACACTTCTTTACCTTGTAAACCACAGAGAAGCTGAATTATAAGTAGGTAAACAAAGCCATTATGACTTGTTGACATGAAGCTAAATTACTTAATTGTTTAATCTTTCTTTGTGTCAGCCAATTTTAAAGCAGTAGTGTCAAATGTGTTATTTAAATCATAAAGATCATTAATCTTCATTTGCTTATTCTCAAGTCTGACTTATAACAGATCTACAGCTCAAAAAGGGACGAGAGTCGTCAGCAAATACAGCTACAGATCTGCCACATCTCTGCAAACACTCACACGCAGCTCCAGCTCCTGAACAATAACTACGAGGGTCTGGCCAAAGAACGTGAAATGGCCAATAGGTTTGTGGCCCTGGAAGCCATTACACTTTGAATAGCCTGAGGATAATGAAAGTGGGCCAGGGGAGAGGAGAGATGGAAAACTGTGCTGTTGGAGTGCACTGAGCCATTGCAAATTTTGAACCCATAACACTGTGGCCATGTGACAAATGATAGCAAACACTTGGAGAAGATTATAGTCACCTGAGTTCAAACGCAAATGTTCTTTTCCTGGTGTTCTGGTTGGAGGCGTTCACTGTTCATGTTGTGTTTGCAGTCATTATTTAGTCCTGCTCAGTTGACAAGGACAGTCTATATATTTCACGTCAAGGAGCATAAAGGCTGTGGTATCTAACTTTTTCAGTGCTGCTGAAGCCTTCTGTGACCCAGACTCACTAAAATTCCCAGCAGCTGCACAGAGAAATTCCATCTAAAGCCAACTAAGTGAGACTTTCTAATTAATTCTGCTTTGCTGGTTTGTTTTGTATCATTCTTATTTCTCGTGGTGCATATACCACCACCAGCCAAAAGTTGCACATTGTAGCTTTAAATATATACTTTTGCTAATTTATCACTATCTGTTAAAGGGGCAGTACACACTACATTTTTACTTGTTATAGCTGTAGTGTTTAGCTTCCTGACAACCATCATTACCAAATACGCAGTAGTCCCTGAAATGAGGTCTATGTCGTCATTATTTTAGGAGGAAACCGAGGATTCAGATGAACAAAACTTGCAAATCCAAGCTACACCAGACAAGGATGTAGTGCCCCTTTAACTTTGAAGCTCCAGCCTGGAGACCGTTAGCTTAGACCATCATAAAAACAGCTAGGCTGGCAACAAGTAAACTAAGGCTTATTAGTGCATACAGTATATCTTCTTTTTTCATTTGTATAGGTGAAATTAGATCCTTTTTTAATGCATGGACACTAAACGACATATTCACTGTAAGAGGACATACACTAACTTTAATGTTTATATTTGTCACAGCGTATCACTGTAAAATGTTATTATCAATTTCCTCAGAATGCGGAAATAAATTGTGCTGCACTTAAAGGACTACCCACATGATTTCTGCTGCGAGTCACATGTCAATTTGTACCAGATCTATCTGAGAAATGAACACTGGCTGGGAGCAGACTTTCTGATTGGTCATTTTGAAGCAGAAAAGTACGTCTGCATGTCCTGACCTCTGCCCGTAGTTTCTTCGTGCTCTGCTGTATAACAAGACCATCACACAGCACTGATGGGAGACAGGTCTCAGCTGCTCGCACTCTTATCAGAATGGGCTGCGCGGAGTGAGATGCCTCAAGGAAGTATCAGTAAACAACGCTATAGGGTTCCAGTTGCTATACGCTCAGGCGCTCATGCAAAATTCAGAACTTTGTATGTAGACTGAGACGGAGCCAACACAGAAGGCAGGGGTTATGTTTTAACTGGTGAACCTTCAGAACTCCACTATTCCCCCTCTAATTCTGAAGGAAATGTTTGTGAATTTGACCTGAGAGCTTGAAACAGAAATATTAATTGCCGCACTTATACATGAAGAAATTCAAACAGCTGCTGCTGTTGCCAAGCTCCAGCTCTGACCAGTTATCTCTCGCAGTCTCTCTCTGTCTTCCTCCCAAGTCCTTTAATGGTGTGATCGCCCTTAACTCCACTGTAAATCTCTCCCCAACGGCTTATGGTTCAAATTAATGGCCCTGCCATAAGTGTTTGAATTTCATGAATTGTAATAATACTTACATCACAAGACACATGAAGTCATGTCTCCCTCTCTACAGTGGAGATACATTTTAGAGGGATACACAAAGTGGTCCCCTGGTAGGGTAGTGATGTATTCTAATAGACTGTGCTGGCCAACCCCCGGGTGCAGATATTCATGATTCATATTTGAAGGCTGCAGAACATTTAAATGGGACAGTAAATGGTGAAGAAGATTAAAACACTGTTGGCTTCGTAGAATAACCAGGATGTTCACTTGTAGAGTGTTAGTATAGTGGAGCCTCTTTTTTTCACCGTACCTCATTCTGAGCAGTCAACGCATTTTACATCTGGATTAGAATTTCCCCCAAACCATTGTTATAATATTGGAGCTATTTTGTATATTTTTAATTTGTTTGTCCCACATTATACAAAAGACTGTAGGTAGTCCTGAAAACTCAGCACCGCCCGCGTTACTCGGTTATTCGTGACACGGAGAAGTCACTGCGTTCTGGGATAACACAGACACGGCTCAAATTACAGTTGTAAGCAACAAGTAACAATGTGGTTAAATATCTTTGTGGCGGATGGAATTGAAGTTATATACAGGTTTTTATTATACTTAATAAATGTCCTGGAGAATATTAGCCAGATAATTAGCATAATTCAAGTTTACAAAGATACCTGATATTTTTTTATTTCCAGTATAAACATATAGCATTTTGTAAGTTACAAATAAGGTTAGGAAATTGACAGATATGTCCCTGTCTGCCATTATGATCTTACAACTTTATCTAGCTATTATTATTATAGGTGCATGTTGTGTGTCTGTGAGAGTTAAAGCATGAGCGCGTGTAACACAGATGTGTATGTGTGTACGGTGGAGCAGGAGGACAGGCTTGATGATCCCCTGTCTCCTGGTGACTGCGTGGAGCCAGCCAGCCGTGGCGAAGCTGCCATAACTACCAGTTGAGCTCTGTCAGGGAGGTGACCCACTCTCTATTCAACAAGGCCTGCCACCCTGACAGACAGACAGACAGACAGCATGACGTACTGTAAGACAGTCAGGCAGAAAGACAAAAGACACAGCATGTGAATTCAACTATCAACTGAGTCGCAGAATTCGCCATCTTGCTCCAAACAGCTGAAAACAGGAAAAAGCTGTAGGTGTAATTGGAGCAGCAGCAGCACAGGTCAGAAGTCAATGGTCTTATTTGAGGGCTAACACCATTTAAGACTAATTTGAGACTATGTGTTATTGTGCCTTTAACTAAGTTTCTAACCTGATCTGTACAGAGGTCCATTGTGCTTTTAAAAGAGACCTGCTGCCCTGCAAAAGGCCATCTAATGGTTTTTCAAACCCACAGTATTACTTTAATGTACTGCAGATCAAAGGATAAAACAACCACTTCTGTAGGTGAGCGAAAAAACTGAAGTGCCGGGAAGATTTTAAATTTTCTTTATGAGAAGTCCATTTGGGTTCTGACTGTTGTGAACGATTATAGTCTTGCAAGCGATTAAAAGGCACTTAAGCAAAAATCTAAGCACATTTATTATATATCTTGGCTCATGCAAACTGAAAGATGCACTGATGTCTTCCACAGATTAAATGCGGAGAGTTATCAATGTGTTTGATCTCATTAATTTGTTACTAATAAAATGCTTAAGAAACTTTGAAGTTGATACAATTTTTGCATAGTTTTGAGGCACAAAATGAAGCATTCACCTTAATTGTGTGACTGTCTAATGTCTAATGCTGTGTTCATTTTGTCACTGGTCTTTGTGTGGAAGTAGTGAGGTCCGGACCCAGGCTAGAGGCCTGTCCCTGGAGAGTTTGCCTCCAGCTTGACCACAAGCAATTAAAAAAAAAACATGGCAGCCTCCCTCCCCGGGGCGTTTGGGTTTATCCATCTCAGGTCGGAGAAAACGCTACTCCGCGCCCCACAAGAATCCAAACTAAACCCTCGATTTCTGGTCTATAACGATGCCGAGCTACGCAGAAGATGGAGAGGCAGAATCGATACAGCTACAGCCTGTGGACCAGTGTGGAGACAGGGGGCTATTATTAGGACGTCCTTTCTTTACCACCTGAGCCACTTACACACTTAGTAATAGTCACACACACACACACACACACACACATGCATGCATTCAACTCCTCCTTGGTCAAAGAGCTTGCATGTAAGAACAAATGATGCTTGTAACAGGCGTGTTAACTCTAGAATTATTGCTACAGACAAGCCACATTTTGTAGCAGCAGTCCCAAATGTTCACATTACAAAATCAACATGTTCTCTCTCCGCTCCTTTGAATTCACTTGAACAGAGGCAAGACTGCTGCAAAATTAATCACAACTTGAGAGCAAACAAATAATTCAGACTTGTGGTGCTGCCTGATGCAATACAGAAAAGTCAGCTAGAGAGCCAGGCTTGTATCCAGAGCGGAGTCTGTTTGAATTAAACGATTTGGATTTATTAGTGGAGTGGATGCGGTTAGCGTAGCAGCCAGCCAGTAAGATAACCAGTCAGCCAACCAGTTATCTCTCTGGGCATATGCTGTGTCCACTGCTCCAGAGCCCCGCTGTCAAAGCCATTGTGAATCCTAATGATCACAGTGCATCACAACCGCTCAGCACACATACAGAGACACACACACTCTCTCTCTCTGCGGTCTTCGCTCCAGGGGTCCTGACAAAACAGGAGACGGCGGGGACTCGTCAGAAGACAGCGCTGCCGGTGCGCTCCACCTGCTCACTGATTCTTACGCCTGGAGGAGCCTGAAGGCACTGCCATCACACACCCTCCCTGTCCTGGGCACACACACGCACGCACAAATCGATACACACACAGATGCCCACATACTTACAGGCACACATAGATTTACAATGCACATATATACCCAGCTCCCCCTTGTCTCCTACTTACCCACCTCCCACTTCTTCCTAGCTTCCTTTCCCTCACATTCCCTCCAGTTCAACCCTATCTATATCCTGTTGTTTGTCCTCCCCCCTCCCTCACTTGCTCCTCACCACCAGGCCTCCTCCCCCAACTGCAGAATGCATGAAAAAACTCACACCTACACACACACCCTCACCTGTCAGGTAACATCAGAGAAGGGGAGAGTTGAAGAGATGTGACAGCGTGCTGAAGGAATCGTGTGCCAGGAACACAGACCTCTCTCCGTTCACCTCTGCTGTGCTGGAACACAACGTGCTCCAGCCCCTCACCTTTGTTAAGGATCAGACCTGTTTAGAGAGTGTTGGAGAACCTCCAACAGTCAGAGCAGCGAAGACACGCTGAGGAGAGGAGGTAATATATCCAAGTGTTGAGAGGAAGTTCTGATAATCAATAGAGAACACAGAGTAAGTTGGAGAGGAAGAAACAAAGACAGAAAGCATAGGGTAGGGTGGGCCAACACATGCAGCCCAAAGGCCTTTTCACTATCCATCAAATTCAACAAGTTGGCCCGAAAGCTTGCAGCTGCCATATGTGGTGAACCACTTCCACAGTGAAGTCCAACAAGATGATTTGTTAAAGAAAAGAATCCACTATGAAAAACACTCATCCAGCCAACGGTGATGCACTTTACATTTATAGGACCATTTTTTTTCCGTTGCTGGTGTAAATATAGAAAAGGTGGCAAACACGGACAAGGTCATGGTCAAGACTTCATACTACAGATCAGAAATCAAGAGGCTTCTTTAACCCTATTAAATTATTTAATTCCAAAATATTAACATTTGTTAATCAATCATTAGGACTTTTACACATGAACTGTGAGTTGAATGAATGAACTTATAGGAGTTTACTCAACTCATTCAATTATGTTTTTAAAGAAACTAGTCCCAGCATGCACTGTGTGAGAATTGAGACTTTTTTTCATTGTAGAAAAAAACTGGTATGATGTCAAGTTAAATGTTATATTAAGTTCTCATTGTTTCTTTTCATAATAATAAAAACAATACTAACCGTGTTTAAGATTAGTGTTGAATTCAGTCACTACTGCTGTGGACTTCCATCCATTCAATTTAATATTTTAAGCTTATTGAACTTATTTGATAAAGTTATGTTAACTCAATTAACTTTACATATTCAAAAGTCATGAAACAATACGTAATTTTTTTGAGTTGTGTTAACAAGTGACATTTTTGAGGTTGTATTTTTTAAGTTGAACAAATATAGGATATTAATATTAACCAATATTAATCCTGAACCCCTTACCATTGATAGCTTATGCAATAGCCAACTACCCTGCATGTTCTAGTGGTTTATCCAAGCTCTTTTATTGCGGCTTCCATGCAGATTTTCAGCAGGATAGTAAATGAATTTAGACCATAAATTTATTTGTTAGCTAACATAACTGCTGACATTACTGAAACAAGATTCTTTTCATTAATACTACAGGCAAAGCTACAGTAAACATCAACAGAATGTTTTCATCATAATTTTCAGACAGAATTAACGCTGTCTACAATACAGAACTTGAAAATGTGAGTAGTGAGCGAAGAATGAATCAAGACCGACCGAATAACCACTGAATCATTAATGAATATTTCCTGAACAACTCTAATAAATCTACTAGAAAAGAGATGGAGAAATATTGTATTATTGAATCAGCATGTAATAATTTGTTAATTGTGTAACAGAACAGTCACTTTTTTGAATTTGTGTAAATGCGTCAATTACTGTAAAATCCACTGTTTTTTTTTTGTTTGTTTTTTTAATTCTGAGCTCCAATTCATTTTTGTTGTTTTGCCAGATGTTGAGAAAATTCAGTGTCTGGAATACTGTTTTTATAAGAGCTCCCTCAAATCTTTAAAGCTTACCTACCACATTACAGAAGTAATGAGGAATTACTTCAGTATAATGCAAATGGAAAAGGGCAGGTAATAAATAAACATAACTTACAGATTTGTAAATAGTAACAGGGTTGATTAAGGTAATTTTAATACCTTGATTAATTTTAAACACATTTAAAATTGAAATTAATGGACTTGTCATTGACCCTGGGACAGATTGGTGACCTGAGAGGGTCTTCCTGCCTACTGCAGAAAATATGCTGATGTAGACCTCAACCTCCTGTGACCCGGCAGAGGAGAGGATGATGAGGAGAAAGAGTGATACGACTGAAGGCACTACCATAATAACACAAAACTTTCAATTTATTTATTTTCTTTTTTCTGTGAAACTGTCAGATTTTTACAGTTTTAAACCCTGAAGTCTTATTTGAATGTTTTCAGTGTTGCATACATAGAAAATGCTTGGTCATATATATATATATATATATATATATATATATATATATATATACATATATATATATATATATATATATAAATATATATA
>JAUYWH010000012.1:9569710-9661712 GCA_034779795.1 Ctenopoma multispine | reverse complement strand
TGTTAAATATTATATATACATATATATATATATATATATACATATATATATATATATATATACATATATATATATATGTATATATACATATATACCACACTGCATGCAATACTCAATGTATTCAAGGTAGGTGAATGAATTAGTAATATGTCTGCATGCACTGGCCTTGGGAAAACATCCCCTCTTTATAATTAAGCCAGTGGCAGACTCGAGCAAACCTTAGTGCAAACCTCTGCGTCTCCTCCTGGTTTGAGGGGAATGTTAAAAGCCATCGCAACTAATTGGTTCCCCAGCCTCCTGTTTGTCATGGGAATGACACAACAATCAACTCTCTCCATCAAATTCTCTGGAATTGGGAAGTGAAACACTGGGGTGGTTGTTTCGTGTCACACCAAATAGACTGACTGTCAGTCGGGCATTAGTGAAGACTGATGTCACGAATTAGTCACTTACAGGAGGGATCCATTTCTGTCCGTCTTCTGCCTCTTTTTTCCATGACTTGAGCCACAGCCAACAAACTAACATTGTTCAATTATCGTTAAAACAAAATGAATTATTAGTTCTTTTCTATATGTGCCCTGCAAGTGCTTCACACTCAGCAAATGCTTGTGTTGCCTAAAGTTGCTTCTAATTTCTTTACTTCATTTACTTTGAGGGAGCACTCCAAGATTTAAATTAAAGAAAAGCCCTCCACGCAGATTTGAGAGGCTATTTGCAAGTTAGAGAATGCCACTTGAACAATTACTACCTATCTCTAGTGTTAGTTATCCTCTGTATCCACAAGAGCCATTTTCCCCAATGGGAGGAAGGGTGGGGGAGAGAATGGATTTGCTACATCAGGAAGAAGTGGATCTTCTAAAAACAGTAATTTTGTTCCTGCGTCTTCTCCCAACCCACCCTTACATCTCGAGAGATGGTGTGGCCTGAGTCTCTGCGTGAAGGGCCTCTCAGCGCTCTCCAAACTTACATCAGTGCATTGTTGCGCCGGTTGGCATGTTTTGTGGGCTCTCTGCCCATCCGGGTGCCGGATTGAGTGTGTGTAGGTTAGTGGGTGGGCAGCAGGAGTGGGATCTCTGCGAGGGGGCAGTTGATGCTGGAATTCCTAATAGAAGGTAATTGAAAGTGAGCACTTAGAAGCTGTTGGCTGGTATTTTCCTCGTGTTGGATGAAGGGCTGTGGTAATCATGTGCTACACTCTGTTGTACTCAGCGTGCAACGGAAAGGCTCATTAGTGGATGGTCTGCGTTATATTGGTGTTCGCCATACATTTACACACAAAAGCAAAACGAAACACATCATATGCCAACAACCTTTTACAGCTCTGCAGATACTGCACTTCTTGTCGCCAGTGGGCAGAGGAGCAGCCTTGGAATGTTTTACTAAAATGTGACAAAATTCAATGAGTAGGCTGCTTGAGGACGTGAAGTGGATGAGCCTCTACCTCTTTTCTCCTGTCTCTTTTCTTTTTTCTCTATCTCTGTTGCTTTCAAGACAAACAGTCCCCTTTACTCTTAGCTCCTTTATCAACCCTCATAGATTTGAGCAGTCACTACAAGCTTTCAGTGGATGCTTCACACAAAATAAGGCCTTGTTCCATTCGTTAAAAAGTGAATAAACTTCTCTAAGTGCTGGAGATACTGAGTAGGAGGTATGGTCACCACACTGAAGGACATGTTGGAAGAAGATGAAATGGTCAGAAAACTGTGCTGAATGGCAAAATGATGCCACTATTTGCTTTGATTGTCTATGAGGGGATACGCATATGAAACCTTGGGAGTGGCAACTACTTGATTTAAAGACGATGAGAAAAACAAAAGAACGAGTGAAGAGCCGCCTGAGAAGTGGAGTTTGTAGACACGGGCCACATGATCCAGTTCTGATAATCCACACCTTTAAATGGCTTGGCTGTGATGGAACTGAAATTCTATCGCCTCGCTCAATCAGCCACAATATCTGGCTCCCGCAAACAGAAGCTGTGCTGCTGCCGCTTACCACCATGATAATGATCAGATTAAAAGCTTTGACTGGGGAGACTTGGACTAATGCCAGGTGATGGGAGCAATTTGCTACCCAATCAACAGCAAACAGAGGAGGGAGAAGTGCACCATTGGCTACTGACTGGGGCTAGGAGAAAAGCTTGGAAGCATCCCAACTACAAGAAGCAGCTGGTGATTCAACAGTTCCTATTGTCAGATTCCATTACTACCCCCCCGCACTTGTCTTTCATTCTCTCTGCCTTTATTTCTCTGCCCCTGTTTCCTTCTAATCAAGTTCTTTCCCTGTCTTCCCTACTTTCACTCAAAAAAATGAATGGTCAGCAGAAGGCCTTTTCACCAGAGAATAATTTTACGTTCATGTCATGTATGCAAGCACACACAGTCCCACCAAAGCCAATGCAGCTCTCAAACGTAGATGAAAAACAACACAGAACAGGATGAAGGAAGACATAAAGAGAAGTGAGGATAAAATGATAAACAGCGAGTAAGAGACTGAGATGTCTTTGTCAGGGAGAGAAAGCCGAGAGTCGGCTGGCGCACTAATCATTGATCGGATGATTAAGGCAGATGAGGAGGGTTTTTTTCCCCTAGTGAAGGATCTGATTGTTGGTCTCCTCCCGCCTGGTGTCCAGGGAGCACGCCGGCAGCAGCAGCTCAGGATCAATACACTCAATCATGGCTGAGAGAGGCAGCGTCAGTCACGCTGTGCCAGACTATTAGAACCAAGTGGGCAGACAGTGAATAACTCCGTGCTTCCCTAGTCCCACCTCGCACACCACAGGGGGATGCGATGAACTGGCTGGAATGTTTGTGAGTGTGTGTGAGTAAGTTCTCACACCCTTCTCCATTTTGGTTTAGAGAATAGAGAGCCAAAGTGAAACTGGAGGTTCCAGGGTGCGCTCCAGTAATAAGAAAACCCAATTTAAAATCCCAATGAGATTGCTAATGTTGCTAACAACGCAAAAAATTACAGCTTTGGAAGTAACTATGGCAGTTTTTAAAATATTAGAATATTGAATATTTATGTTTGTAGCGGCCTTTAAAGAACATCATTTCCCTAGGTGTTTGCAGGCTAATGCTCCGACATTGCAGCCCCACAGGTGGAAACAATCAGTGAGTCGATGGATTGCAGTAATCTCAGACTTAAACCGTTACATAATATTAGAATATTATATATAGAATATTTAAATAATTGCTTTAAATAATTGCTTTAGAATGTGTATTATTTAGAGTGTATTATAAATACGGACAAAACCATTTAACAAGGTATTATTTAACCCTGTCACTTGTTTTCAGTTTCAAGAACATAAACACAGAAAGTAGCACAGTTAGCTATTGTTGCTAACTACATAGGCAGTGTTGTAAATCACTCCCTATTTACTTTTTAGTGCACTATAGACGGTGTTTGCCATTTTGTAATGTCTGAATGTTGGTTGTGTCCGCTATTTTAACTATTTAGTGTACTCAAAAGGTCCCACTTTGGAATGACTACTAAATGTACAATATATGGGGACTATTCAATTCAATTCAACTTTATTTATATGGCGCCAATTCACAACATAAGTCATCTCAAGACACTTTACAGTGTAAGGTTCAAGATCTTACACATTATATAAATATATACAGAATAATGTAGAATGTAGACTGGTAACCAACATGTACTAATACTGTTTCGTTCTACTCAAACATAAAAAACTTTAAGTTAGACAAGTGTTCAATTTCTTTATATAAAAGTTACATTTATTTTAGAAAACTTTAGTAGTGTCAAATATGTTTTGCTAGATTTGTTGTATATCTCCAAAGGAAGTGGTGAGTGTTATGGTTTTATGGTGACCCAGAGATTGATACACAGTCTGAAAAATACCATCATTTCCCTTTAAGGAGACAGAATGTATGCTATTTAGATAACCTCCAAATTGCATACATACTTGAACTTTAAAGGAACATAGCAACTTTAAAAAACACTTTCTGGTATTTTCATTCATGTGTAGTCAAGAATGTTGGAATAAAAACATATTTCTTACTTTTTGGGTCAATATGTGAAGAAACCTATTTTGTAAATGGCATTTTAAAAAGCATTAAGTGATACAGACACAGCACTTTACCAGTTTTGCAAAGTTGAAACTGGAAATGAAATAGCTGTAATAACCAATTCTTTATCACAACAACCCTTCAAAGCCTTGAGTCTGAACATATCAAAATATACAGATGAAAATATTTTTTCCTCATTTCAGTCAAAAAAGGAAATAAGAAATCCCTGTGAGCTTGATGTCAGGAAACCATGCATGGAGTCCAGCGTACATCTTGCTGCTTTAAAACCGTCTGCATTTATAGAAAAAAATCTCTTGTACCTATGGACGGCATCCTCCTGTGTGGCGGGAAAAAGACTTGTTAGTGTTGTAAGAAAAGAAGAGAAGGGAGGACGGCACTTCTCCGACAGCTGTGTCCCTGACAGACAATGGATGGCCCGGGTCCATCTGGATGCAGCAGCCCTGGACCAACATGATGTATACATCTTCACTAGCCAATGGGTGCCATCAATCCCTCCTTCACCATGGTGACCAGAGGTGACAGCCAGCCGAGGGCCACAGCATCTATCTATCAATCTATCTATCTTTATCTTTTCTATTAGGTATGTAAACAACTACAAATACTTTATTTGGCTGTAAACAGACCAGATCTTTCTTCCCTCCCTGACCACATCTTCTCTGTCACAATTAAGTCAAACTGAAACACACACACACACACACACCCACCATGGAGGATATCTGTCTATAATTCTGTAAATAAATCTTGTGGCCTAATATTAAAGCCTACAGAACTTTACAGCAGACACCAACCTGATGAGAAGTGCATGCAAAAAATTGTGATGCGAGTTTTGTCAACAAGTTTCTTTTTTATTCTTATTATTTTTCATATACACTTAAACCAACTTTACTTATATGTGGCCCTCATCCCCTTTCATGCATACTGTGGCTCTCTATGCAATACTGACTATATTTTCTCAATCCAGTACGCACATGATTACATTTTTTCTAGCGAGGGGTGACTTTATATGTAAGGATGAGGACTATAAAGGGGAAGGGAAAACAGCCAGAGACAGAAACAGTGCATTCCTATGCACATACAAATACATGTCTGTTGTGAAACAAACAGATATGAACAGTAGCTTTGCTTCACAAACCTTCTATCTATCTATCTTGGGGCTGTCTGATTTCCCATCTATTCACCAGGTATTTTATATTCAGTATTATCCTTTTTGTAGACCCTGCTTTTGAGTAGAGTGTTTGCTGCATTCCTCTCTAATCTTTGCCTTTAAAAAAAAAATCACAAGCAACCTTGTCAGCCAGGCAGTGGAGATGTAAAGAGGAATTGGAGGAACGGCCTTGCTACAGGACCATTCTGAATATGTTAACAGCACTGCTTTCCTTGAACTGTCACAACTGGAAAATCCACCGTGTTAAGAGCTTCACATGCAGGCAGCCATGAATATCTGCCGTTTCCATAGACTTGGCCACAGAGGCTCTTAAAAAGCACTTGTTGTAATACATGACCAATTTTCCCAGCAGCGAGTGCAGGGGAGTATTAACATCTCTTCAGCCTGGTTCAGTTTTAATGTGATGGAGATGTTATTAAAGCGATCACAGGCCCAAATGAATGGCCACTGGAAGCGCCACAGTGGGAGAGAGAGGGGCGAACACATCGACCTTCGCCTTACCAAGGACAAGGACACTTGTGCTCGTAAAAAGGGGTGGTCCAATTGTTCACACCAGCCATGGCTGCTGAACCAAGAGCCAGAGTCAGTCATGTTAATATTACATCCAGTTAGTGCCGCTCATATTTCACTGAATCTCTTTACTTTAGAGGTTTAAGATGCCACTGATGCATTCCGGCAATTCAGCTTGGCAAGAAGTCTATTAAGTGCCATCTCTCTTATATAAATACATCAATAAATTAGCAAATTTCAAGGATAAAATGTGTTAAAAGCGTATGAATCTATAAGCAATCTGCTGCACGAAATTATTTTCTAATCATTTCTTAGAATGCAAATAATGAATAACTATGGAATGCCTATCAAATCACATAATTTAGTTCTGATGTGCAGGTGTTCAAGTGTTACTTATTATGTGCTGCTGTATATGTGAAATTGTGTAATAAAAATACTTCAATATTTCTGTACCTATTTGATTAATTTTGCTCTCTGCATTGTTGTGGCAAGCAATTCTCCCTGTGACAAGAGGTGCTCTCGTCTTTGAACAGTTATCCTGCCTCCACGCTCCTTTGAAGTATAATTATTTTACTCTAATTAGAAGCAAATCATGCTTAGTAAACACAAAAACACAATCTCTTCAGATTAATAAGCAGGGGTAATGCGTTAGGCACGGGGAGCTGCTTTGAATGGGCTTTGGCTCCGCTCCAATCCGGGCATGATTCTCATTGTGCAGTAGCTCCCAGCCTTGACAAACTGACCAGTGTGACTAGCAGTTGCACAGGGGGGAGAGTGAAGATACAGCAGAGAAAGAGCACAGGCCCATGTCCAACACTGAATTCTGCTATTGTTCCAACACAAAACATGTTGTTCTTTGTTGTCCACTATTAATAATACATTGGCCAAAATTTGTAAGTCAAATACAGCCGAATTAGGCATGAGGCACCTTGTTCAAAAAGAGTATTACATAACTTATGAGCATGCAGCCAGACTTTTCTGTCATTCAAAATGTAACATCTTTGATTAAATTTGCATGCAGATTTGAGATTCTGAAGCCCATTCTACTTGTTTTACTACTTTTTTGAAGGCAACATTTATACATTATTATTCAAGCACAGAATTGTGCGATTAGGTTCCACTCCTAAAATGAAGCACAGAAAGAAGAAAATCTATCCAGTAAAACATCCTTTTGCAGTTTAAGGAATCTAAACAGTGACTTTTTTCACCTCAAATAATCTTTGGTGATAATCTTTTGATGGATTTAGATTCCAAGAAATCTAACAACCTTTTCCTTAACATGTTCATTTATAGTATCAACCTCAAAAGATAAAATTTGCCCTAATATTTACTTGCCAGTTTCAGCAGCTATGCAGAGGGAGGGGGCGGAGGGCGGTGATGTGTGTGTGTGTGTAGGGGGGGTGTCGCTCTCGCAGCAACTAATTACTTAAGCAGTTGTCAAAGGTTTGAAGCTCGCTCTTGAATTCCAATGAACACAGTCCATGGACAGCAGTGGTTTTGCATATATTATGAATATTTCAGCTTCTCCCAGTAACCTTGGTGTCGTTTGGCAGATAGGGGCTGGCAGAGAGCCATTTAAAAGCTTCTCTGTTGCAGAAGGGAGGAGACAGGGTATTAAGCTTTATCTATACTTGACATTTCCAAGCATTTGTAATTAATTCATATAGAAAATCTTTCCCCCCTTTCTCTAAATGACTGGCTGTGAATAGTCTGTAGCAAAAGGTAACCGCTATTGTTTCTGTGAAAGGACACCAGACACGAACCAGCCTGGTACACGCCAAATTACACATCGGAATACACAGAAAGCCACGCACGCACATAAATGTTTTTGAAGCCGATGCATATTCTGCACGAGCTCATACAGACGTCTCTATTTACGCACGCTGTTCAAGATTCAAGGTAAGAGCTCGCACGCAGCCGGGCCCTGAATACAGTCACAGAGGTTTGAGATTCTGAGTGAGAATAAAGATGCACGTGTAAATGTTAGGAACATGAAATATGAAAGCACAGCCAGATGGACAAAACTATAGTCTGTCTGCATGTCACAACTCCTGGCAGGGAGCCACAGACACACGTGTGTGTGTGTGTGTGTGTGTGTGTGTGTGTGTGTGTTTGTGTGTGTGTGTGAAACCTCAAATTCAGTTTTATCTTTTAATACGGAAAGATTTTTGTCATGTATACTACTTCCTATCTGCTGCTTGCGCAGAATCTCCATGATCCTGCTGCTGTGTCTTTGCAACTTGTCTGACTTACACAGTTTTGTCAGCATGAAAATTTACAGGCACATTTTGGGGAGTCCAGGAACATGTTTTTTAAGCCCCTAAAGATGATAATATGATAACATGATAAACAATATGGGCTCTTTAAATAAAGTGTAAAATCAGATACATTCTTTATTGTTAACATGGTGCTTACATTACCCAGAATGCAGCTTGGCTGCTAACAGCTTCAGTCAGATTTTGGTGCATTATTCTAGCAGTGGCTAATATATACCATAGATCTAAATACTGTAGTAAAATATTCTGATTTAATGTTTTCCTACTTCCAGATTTCAGCCTTAATATTACCTAGATGTTCCACACACATTCTGCCTTATTGGTCTTCTACACTTAATATAGCTGGAGCCAATTAACCAGATATTAGTTCAGGTATTCAGTTTTCAGTTTTGATATTCAGATTTTTTTGCTAATTTGCTTTTTTGTTTTTAGGAAATGTAAGATATCAGTGAGAAATGAATTGTAATTGCACTTGTAAAATGTGGAAATACATAGGTTTTGTCTCAGCTTGGGTGCCTGACATCCCTCTACTTTACAATTAGCTTACTACTACTACATTACGACTTACATAATCACATTGTGAATTGTTGTGGTCAAATTCATTTGACGCCAACTCGGACGTCATCTCTTAATGAGGACATTAATCAGACTTTACACAGCTCCCTCTACAGGAACTAAAAGCTTTATACAACATTTTCCACATTAGCAGTCATGCTCCCCAACACCTCACATGTGCAACTTTGAAAAAGCAGCACAGTTTGCCTTGAATTCTGCCAGCAGGGTTCTTCTCGTGCAAAACAACAATCCTCCTATTACTACTGATCTACGACTACGATGGACTAAATCTAAAACGATACATAACGATACGGGCCAATATCTAGAATGATGTCAAGAAGGAGAAGGAACACGCTGGTAGGCACAACGTCCACGAATTCAGTCCGGCTGTCTGCCTCTTTACTGTTAAACTATCAAATAAAGGCTTTAATGCAGAATCAAATCAGAAGGGTTTCTCTGAGTCATGTAGAAAGTGTTAAACATAACTGCGATACCACAGAGAATTATAACCAGCTCATTTTGTTTTTACAACCCACAGATTTACCGGTTCCAGCTCAGCACTTTCTTCCCCACTAGTTGCAAATGCAGCTGATTTCAGAACACACAACTCCAACAGAGTCACTGTACAAACTACCTCACAGATTCAGCTAGGGTTTCACAGGTAAAGAGTCAGATATGCATGGTGGGATATGGTGAGACCAAAAGAAAGTTTAAAGAGATGTCATTACTGGACATGCACTTCAAAAAGTGGCTTTATACTGTACTATCTTTGTACAGTGATAATATGTTGGTGCAGTGTTTAAAGCTAGTTTCATTTCCCACATGTGGCTAAAATGATAATCAATGAGGCTTTAAATGTCACTGATCCCATAAAGATAAATAACCTAAACAGCGACATGTCTCATGAGTTGTAATATTTTAAGAAATGTGCATGTAACATTTTCGCAAACCCACAAATAATTCTCATAGTATCCACTTTAGTCACATAGTGATGTACTTAGAAAAGATGATTGTTAAAGAGCTGCAGGTCTTCTATGAAATAATGTTCAAACATTTCCCATTTGTACTGTATCTCACAGTGTTATCAGGCAAGCCGAGATGTGCTTGTTCTTCTGGATTAATTTTCCCATTCCACCTAGGCTGCAATTTTAAAATATCAATTGTGTTATTAAGGTCTGTGACTGCTTGTAGGCAAAGATGTAACTGACAGAGAAAATCCATAAATAATTCTGTATTGAGTAAATGAATGTAGTACATTTTTGAAATGTTGTGCTGTGGTGATTCAATAAATACTGTATCCTCAGTTTTCTCTGATAAAGGGTTAGCTCCTCAGAAGCCTCTTTTCTGGATGTATTGTCAGTCCACTAGGGCGACTACGTAAGTGTATAGACTTAAATCTGTGCCTGTGCCTCATCTAAAGCGGGAACCCATCCACACTGTTGTGTCTATTTTCTAAAGGAGTAAGGGAGTCAGAACAGTGTGGGGGTAGTGAGTGTGAGTGTTTTTTATGTGTGTGCGCATTTGTTTGTGTGTGGAGTGAGTGTGCCTGTCCAAGAGGTTGCCAACTGGGATTAGGGGAATGTGAATCAGTGAGGGACCACCGCGGTGGTATCCAGTAGTGTTGGGAGTGCCCCCCCGCCCCTGCTCCAACGCACACACAAACCCACCCCACCTCCACCCCAGTGTTCTCTTTCATAAACCTCCCCTCCCCACCCCCATCCTTGTCCCTTGTTTCTGCCTCCAGCCTTAGTACTTCCTAGTTTAGTTCTGCCTGAGCGCAGAGCTGCTCTCTCTCCAATTTAGAGAGTGGCAGGGAAGATGCGGACTGACACCACACTGATTCAGTGGAGTGTGTGTGCATGTGTGTGTATTTGTGCATATGTATGTTGGAGGGGTGTGTGCGGGAGCCATTACACGTGGGTTAATTGAATGGGGGACAAACTGCAAATAGAGAAACACAGAAAACTGAAGAAGTAAATAAAGTTTGAGTGTGTGTGTGTAAGGAAGAAAAAATACATAATAGCAGCAGAACAATATCTTGATTTCACCGCTGTAATCTTTCTAAAATAATCAGCAAATGTTGCCACATGACCTCTGTGTGTCTTTCCTAATTAATAACCCATTCATGTGAGAGAACAAGCACACAAAGAGAAGCTTTAAAATAGGACCAAATCGTATCTTCTATCATATCTCTAAATCCTCTCTTTTCATAGTGAGGACTGGTGTTTGCACAAGGGCTGCTTCCACGTGAAGCCTGTGTGTGTAGAAGGCTCTAGCTCTCTATGAGAAGGCCAGCTCTCAGTCTTCAGGGTGCCATCCTGTGGCAACATCAGAAGAAATGTCAAAGATTTTGAAGGCTTGGTTAAATACAACTGGATTTCTTTGCCTTAAACCTTCAATGACATTTTTGGCTGTCGGAAAGGTCAGCGTGCAGCTCCTGTGAAATGCTAGCTCTTTTGGGGTGAACTTCAATACAAGATAATAAATCCCTCTCTCTATTTTTCCCTTCATACTTCTAGTGCTGGCTGTGCCACAATAGCCCATCAACAAGTAGGAAAACCTACAGGATTTGATGGATATATCTGTGTGTGTGTGTGTGTGTAAAAACTTCAAAAATAAATTGTCAACACAAGGCCCAAGATGTTGTTTCTGAAGCTTTAAACCATACCTTTACATCTCATAGACCTCTTCTGCAGATGGAACTGTTAATTTATGATTATTCAGTAAAGTCTAGGGTTTGAACTTCAATTACATTTTGAAATTCAATTACGTTACAAGTAAGCGCATGGAACTAGCCTTCAAAAGAGCTGAATAGCCCAGAATAGCTCCCTGGAGCTTATTTTGTTTGTTCTTAGCTTGTTTTCTAACATTAGCAAAAATGTTAAAACAGCGCCTTCAGTGTTATCCTCCAAAAATGAAATGGCAGAAGGACTACAACCAGCAGAAACGGTCTGAAGCAGCAATAATCAATAGCTGGTAAATTCAGAAAAACATAAGTAAACTTACCAAAGCTGCTCATCATTTCAAAACAACGTCCATCGTCCTTTAGACTTGAAGTAAAACTCAGTTTACATTTCGTGTTAGCTAACTAGTTCTTCACTTCAGTTAGCAAACTGTCAGATTGATGGGACGTTTGGTATTAACACACACAACATTGATATAAATGTATATTAAATTATAAAGATGTAATTTTCTGATTTTCTGAACGCTTTGCTGGCCCTGACGACCTGCCACTGGGTTTAAAATTAGCAAGCCAGCCCTCAGAATTGTCTTATATGCTGTAAGAAAATAAAATAGTGCTTGCTAGTCACTACTGCCACTCAGGATCCCTGAAAACTTGAACAATACAGAGCCACTATTAATGTAAGATTAGAAATGCCTGTGTTTTTACCACGCCAAAGAAACGCATGGCCCATATTCTGTACTTCCACATTTTAGTCAGTTCTGACTGTTATACATACTGTATAAACTGTATATACTGTTGGATGTTAGCAAGCTAGTTTATGAGGCTTGCTAACGTTAGCAGTACAGGGCAACATACTTTAAAGAAGAGTTATGAGCTAATTACTTTTTCTAATGAGTAATTAGTGAATTAGAGAATTATTATTTATTTATAAAATAACTGTTAAACTAGTGTAACTGAAATATTAGTCTACTGCAGTACAATAACTTCAGTGCAAGGGGGAACTTATTAACCCTCCATTTCTGTGTGAATTATTGGTGAAGGAGCAACACTGAAGCACTTTCCACAATGATGTAATTAAAATATTGATCATATAGCTCGGTATTGGTTTACAGTCACTTTTCATTAGTTGCGGTTGTTTTCACTGCTGTGACTGCAGTCCCTGAGTCACATTCGCTCAAAGAGAACATTCCCACAGTACTGTAAACAGTCAGTATGGAGCAAAGCTGGTGAGAGCAGAGTGTTCAACATTCAAACTTAATAACAGTGCTTGAAGTTGTGTCATTTTTGTCCATTAGAGAAGATGTAAATGTGCCACAGAAGTAGGTGATTACCATTAACAGTACAACTTCACTCACAATATCCTGTAGTTCAACTGTCCAGCTGTAATTTTACCCCTGGCTTTACCAGAGGATGTTGCACTCCACCATCCGCAGCGATGCACAATTACTCCTTCAATATGATGCCACACAAAGACGATTTGGAGAGATGGAGAATCTGATGAAAAGCATTGAACAGGAATTAAATCATGTTTTCCACACCATAGGTTCAGAAAATGGTGCTTGAGACACTGGAGAGCCCAGCGGTGGATTCCAATCTCTGGGCTGAAATTGGAAATGAACAGTGGTCCCGTCTCCATTCTGACAGCCTTGTGTCAATAAAAGTCAGTTTCCCTCCATTGCTTCCCATCGCTGACCACAAAGGGACTTTTGTCAGCTACAGTCAGAGTGCTGGACGGCTAATATTGTGCTAACGTGCAGAAAATGGTGATTGCATTTATGGCCAGTAAGATTTTAATGCTCAATCTGAACATAGAGCTGGACTGAAAGAGGAAAACAAAGTCTTTAAAACCTCCACCTGTGCCCGTAAGTGCTATATTATACAGAAGTGAATTGGTCATTTTCTGCATTTAGAGTGAGCAGCACACGTCAGCTCCCTGTGCAGAGGAGATCATATAATGTGATTTATGGTTGTGGAGTGAATTATGGAAACACTGACCTTCCCTTTACATCCTATCAAACAGATAACTGGGCAGTAAGTTGCTGTTATGATAGGATGAGGGGGGAGAACACTGTCATGCCTCTTTACATGGGCTGATGCAGGCGAATGGCAAATAGGACTAGATTCATATCGGACGCTGCCTTTGATATATGAATTCTAGTCCGAAATTGTTTGAATGTACGTTCGTATGTTTTCTATCATTCTATCATCCGGCCTTGGTCTTTCAAAATGCCATTAATAGTGGTATCTCACATTTTTCTTTCTGAACAGGATGTCATGACAATACCATCTTTGAGAATTTTTTTTTTTTTTACTATTTTGAAAAAAAACCTTTATCTCCCCCCACCTTTGTTTGCACTTTCAATTTGCATATCAAAGAAATCCCATCGGGACCTACTTTGCATATTTACATCTGATTAGTAACTTTAAATGAACATGTCAAAAATGGTCGAGTTTTCTTTTTTGAATGTGTGAGGACTACCTAGCTTGTGTAATTAGTGCCAGCACATGTAACATAGCCTAAAAACAAAACAAGCTGATTTCAAACAACACAAGAGGCACCTTTTATATTGCTTTTCATTAGGCATACTCAAATATTCCTGTCTCACCTTGGACCTCAAAGCTTGCTAAATGATAACTCCCTTCGAATGATAAAGACAAAAATATGTACTGTATGTTTGTGGTAATATTTCTTTGCAATGACATTAGGTCTTGTAAATTCTATCAGTTTGCTTCTGATGGGAATATTTTTAGATGTACGGAGGAAGAGTTTGAAAAGAGAATGGTTGGGTTCAAGGTCAGTTAGTTCTGTGACAAAAACAATCTGTCTGCTTACCGTCATATAGTTCAAAGTCACAATAGGGTAAAGTGATATTCTGTCTTCTTACCTGACAGCAGAGTATGTCTCAATGCTGACATGTTATTCCTCTCATTCGAGAGACCAGAAGGGAGATCTGAAACCAAATTTAAACATTTTATTTTGCCCGTGTTTTGTCACATGTGGGAGGGATGGGAGGGACAGACGAGAGGCTCTGTGCCTTCTGATTTCCACCAAGTTGAAACTTGACATGTTTGACGCTCTGTGTGTGTGTGTGTGTGTGTGTGTGTGCGCTCGTTGCAGCACGTTGTGAAATTTGAGCCCAACTTTTCCCTGCTGAAACTTCTGGAAGGATGAGCTCTTCTGCAGGCCACAGCGTGCACACAGGGAGCCTAAAAATGAACTATGTGATTATTAATTGGAGTCTATTTTGATTCAGTATTCAACGCTGCATATCGTCACGGGGTCCTCAGTGGGATTGTGTCTGCGTAGCGGTGTGTGGGAGAAGGTGTGTGGGGGGGGACAGTCTGGATGGCTGTGCCGTTAGGAGCACGGCTCACTACCAGCACATCGGCATACCAATGAGTGGGGTTAAGAAGGCACGGCTCCTCGTGGAGACACCGTTCCTTCAGCAGACCCAATCCGCCAAGTCTCCCCGGACCTATTTCCAAAAGCTGCTCCTAATGTGGGCCTGTGTCAATCACCCCCACAGACAGCTCCCCCTTTACCCCCCTCTCCCGTCCATATGAAATAGTCATACATTAGGAACCAGGGGAGAGCACCTCGCTGTCTAGGAGTCCTCATGTATTCTAATGCAATTCAAAAGCTATGGGTAGTTAAGTGGAAGACAGTTGCTGGTTGTTACACCCGCTCACTCTAAGCGCACCTTCCTTCTTTTTTGGCTTTCAAAGAGTCGTATTTCGACTTGTAAGAATTCAGCAGTTCTTTTGTCTCTGTTTGTTTGTTTATCAAGAGTCATACTGTGCAGGCAAGGAGAGGATTTAACGGAGGAGGCGTCGTTCTGTCAGTGAGTGGACGGGGGCTAGATATTGGATCTCACTGTGACATGTTTATGTGACAACATCACTTGACAGCTTTGACACTCCATAGACAAACACCTTCAAAAGACTCGACAGTATACCCGCTCGAAAATATAGGGACACCTTTTTGCTGGCTGCCAAATGTAAACTAAGTTGATGGAGTGCTTTTTATTTTTTTTTAACAAACTTAGAGATAATTTAAAACATCATCTTGTTTGATTGACTACTGGAACGAGCAGCCGAGAATCTTGGTCGTGGTTGATAAAAAAGAAAAAATCAGATTTTTATGAAACACAAGAACAAAATTTGTCCTAAAAACTCTGTAACTTTGAAAGAAGAGACTTTTGAAGTGTAATGTGTGCAAAAGTACATTTTTACACATCTGTGACCAGCTTGAAACATCCTGAACTGTTCCTTTAATTCAACAGCACACTGTTGCAGGAGAAACTGAATCTTTCACTGTGAAGATGGAAACTATTGTTGTTTTTTTGTTTCAAGCAAAAAAAAAAGTATGTATCTGTATTGAGTCCCAATTTATTGCACCTTGGTGTCTTATCATTCTACAGTGAACACATTATCCCACTCTGAGGAGTCGTACTGCGGTGCCACGGTGGCAGCTGGCACTAAGTTCCTCCAAGACCAAGGATCCAATCTCCTTTGGGGTCAGAGTACATAGAGCTTCCATGGCTGGTCCAATAGCACTATGCTTGGCTGAATGCAGCCCATGCTGGGCCGGAGGTATAGTGGCAAGTCCACAGGACGTGAGGTAGGATGAGTAAACCACAGGGATCTGAGTGGATTTACTCTCCTGCCAGCTTCCTTTTTGGTCAACAGTGGACCTATTGTATCAGCTCAATATGTTATAAGCAACAGAGAGACAAAGAGGGACTAAGGGAGACCGCAAATAAAGACAGGGTGGTGCTCAAAGATAGCGTGGCACAAGGACACGTCATTTAGAAATTCTCTCTTTATCATATAGCCCTGATGAATTATTAATTGAGCCATTATAGAAAAAAAGAAGTGAAGGCCATGAAGCTGAATTTCAGTATAGATTCTGCTTCACGTTTACCTGTGTACAACTTATCTCTAATTTAATATACGTGAAAAGACGTTGATAACATAATAATGGTAAAACTCTGTTATGCAGGGATTGTGGATTTCTTTGAAACATATTCATTTCAAACATAAAGTGTTGAAGGCCTTACAGAATATCATTCTACTTACTGAAAATTACCACTGAAAAAAAAAATCACTGATTTATTCACATTGTTCTTCTTGACCTGAAATTAAGTTTTAGTGCACCGACAATGACGAATAAAGAATCACATCGCTGCTGATTTATCTAGTTAACAGTGTGACAAATGTACCGGAGTCTTTCGGAATTTTAGTTGGAATGAAAAAGATGGGTCACAGAAAGATTATAAAATGTTTGTTTTGAAGAAATTGCTTTGAGAAGTCGGTGCTCTGCGATGCCAAAAAAACCTGAAATACTGACACAGAATGTGCTGCAGCTCAACAGCGGCAGAAGTAATAAACATATTTGTGCCTGCTGCTGCTGTGCGTTAAGATTTATTGAGAAGCATCAGACTAAGGCTGCCTTTTGTTTTCAACTTCATTCGCTCATTCTGAGTTACGCAATTCATTTTCAATGTAGCGAGTCGCCTGTGAAGCTGTTGAAGGCTACTGTTTGTGCTTTTGTGGTTGTTTTTCTTTACATTTCTGTGTCTCATTTTCTGTAAATGATGGTAGGTTTCCTGTTTGTACTGCTAGCAGACTCTCTATTAGGAAATTAAATGAGAAATGATGTAAAGACGGCTGAGATAACCTCTGACACAGCATGGACTGTTTCTTGTACAATGAAAGACTTTGTCAGTATATTTAAAAATATGATTTTACCTTCTGTAAGAAAATACTAATTAGTGTAATTAAAAAAAAGAGACAAAATGAATAGGTTGTAAAGAAAGCGGGAAGCTTGTGCTTTTTCCATTTATGCTAAAGAGGTCAGAATATTTTGTGTGAATGTTTTTCCCAACAATTTTTTATTTTATTTTTATTGTTAAGCAATTATTTGGAAATCAAACAAGCCATACTATTCTTCACACCAAATATGGAGTGTAGATGCTGAAATTATTTTTCCTTTACCATATGAAAACCATGTATAACATCACATTTTTTATAATTATTTATCTAAAAGAAGGTAAATCTTTGTTTACAACATATTATAACACTGTTTTAAATTTTGCATTCGCCTTAGAGTTTATGATGAAATGAGTAGCACCCATTCAGCATTTACTTTATTTGAGCTATTGCTAAAACTGGAAGAGGCCTTGCTTTTATAACTAGTTTAAATCAATCGTACTTCAAACGTGAAATAATTTTCCTGCAGTCCCTAACACTAGTTAAAAGTAAACTTTTTTGTAAATTGTGCAACTTTCTAGAAATCTATTTCATATGATAAGACCTTGAATTTTACAGGATTTAGAAAAACTTAAAGTCCTTTCTGCACGATATTGGGCATGGTTACTATATAGCATGAAGCCCAGTGGAGGAATTTATCATTACTTTGTGAAGCCTGACGGTATGTGTGCTTTTAAAATTAATGACAGAAGCACTCTGACTTTTAGTCCATCTAAAAGTTTCATTAAATTTCATTATTCAGCTGTCTCTGTGGCCCTGAATTAATAAACTGCAGGTATCATACCTTGAATTCATATTACATTTGACACAGATAGAGCCAGGCAAGCTGCCATTTTTCCCTTTAAAATATCCTAAAAACATACAATTAAAAGGAAGTTCAAAGCACTTTCAATGCAGAACTCTGCTTATTGAAAACAGATTGTGAGGACGGAGGAAGGACTGAGCAGCTGATTAACACACACATTCAGATGCTATTTTTGTGCACGGTGAAATCAATGCTCCACATGTATCGCCCAATGTGCTGGGAAAACATCTCTCTTTACTGAGCCTGACAGACGATAAAGATTTTCCTTCAGCGGCTGAAAACCTAAAATTTCACAATGGCCCCCGTGCAGGCTATTTTATTTTCCATAAGCTGATTTCATGTTTTATTTTCTGTGTGAAAGAGCAGATGAGGTACGAGGCAGGTAGAAAACATACTGAAAATGCTGCCTTTTCAATTGTGACTGTGCAGTGTGATCCTCAAATCCTGCTACGTGCGCTGTACACATGCTGCGAGAAATTTAGCAATTATCTGAAACTACTTGAATTTAAGATGAGATAAGCAGCATCAGTGAAAAAGTTCTTACATAAAACACAACAATTGTAACTGGAACCAAATGATTTCTGGCTTGTGTGTTTGCTAGAATTCTAAAAGCAACCTCAGATAAAATGTACAATTTGCTCAAAGTCCATATATTTGAATGGTTTCCTGCTGGGAAAAGAGATTTTAAATAGCAGATTCTTGCTGTGTGTAGGGTTCGTGTTTGTTTATGGCGCTGAGGTTAAAGCTTCCTTTGGGCTCTATAGAGACTCAGACCAGGGAGGCTGCGTGAACACCTGTTAATAGAGCCGCCCTGACCGTTTCTCTCCAACAAACTCTTTAAAATGAGATTTTACATCGCAGCATATCACTCCAAAGAAACACCCACTTTTCAGTTCATCTCTCCAGACTCTGAACCTTCCACCTTAAACTCATCACGGTAGAGATGTAAAGTTTGGCGTAGCACAGCCAAACAAAGCATGAGATAAGGAAGAATGAGTGCTGTAAACTGTGTGTGTCTGAGACAGGAGGTAGAAAGTAGGCTCAGGTTGGGTTCTGGTCTGGTAAGAGGTGAACTCAGGGAAACAGTTGTCTACACACACTTCAGGTGAGAAAAGTCATTAACTGCATTCAAAGATAGTCTTGGAAGTAAAGCGCGTCTGTGCTCCTGCTTGCCTAGAATGGATTCCTGCCAGATCTCACCTGCCTGTGTCTACTTTATGTTTCAATGCCTCTTGTATTAATAGGACATAAATACCTTACTGACAGATGTGTGTTTTTAAGTCGTACTTTCATGTGCAGTCACAGCTTAACTGATAGAAAATATGATCAATTTAATATATAAACTTGGATATTAGACCACTATCAGCACAACCTACAGAACATGTAATTGTCAACTTAAAGGTAGCCTCTTAAGATTTCTTGTAAACGGTTTGGTTTACAAGCGTAAACAATTAGCCTTCTCTGATTGGTTAGAAGATTGAGCCTCACTTAAAAACCTTCAGAATAAAATATCTCTGCACTGCTGCCAGACTGGTCAATAAAAGATTTTTACACCACCATTTTATTTTACAAAAAGCTTTGTTTAGACTAAAGTAGTAGTAGTAAAAAAGTAGAAAAATGTACATACTTTAGCTTTAATAAAATACTTTGACTCACATTTCTGATACGTTGAAACCTGTATTATTTAGGTCCATTGTTACAGCATTGCTACGTTTCTTTGTCCAGATCAACATAATGTGAAAACCATTACCTGGATGTGTATTATGTTGCTTGTGCACATCCGCTCACAGAAACAATGCTCGATAGTACTACTAGTGGTCAGACTCCTCATACTATTCAGTACCCTCAACTTTATACAACTACAGTTTTTCTGCTACTGTTGGCAACTAATAATTGAAACCTACATTATTATTATCTACTTCACTGTTTCAGTGCTTTTAATGTGGCCTTTTTAGGCAGTATGACAGAATTGTTTGAAAATCATTAATCAGGTTATTTCATTATCAATAAATGAACATTTATAGCAATATGCATATTCCCCACATACAAAAGCAAAAATGTATTCCAAATAATATTTTGTTCTAAAATGGAAATGTGGAATTTGACTTCAACAATATAAGTTAACGTCCCCTCTAAAATCCTCAGAAGTCTGCTGCTACAGTGAGAGTAAATAAGAAATACGGATATTTTTCAGAGCTGTTATTAAGATAATGACTCAATTGTTCAGCTGGTTATTTTTCAATAAAAAGGCCCTGAAAAATGGAACTGAGTGCCATAATTAATGCTAAATTTGCTAATTCCTCTATAAGAATTGCAGATATAAATATCAAAACCCAGATGATGAGGTCTGCGTCGCAGACAACAAGACAGCCATGTAGATAACGCAGACAAATGTAACTAATTGTCATATAACCTCAAATTGGGGGCATGAAAGTGTCTAAATAATGGCAGCTAATTTGCCTTGTATTGTGCTGCTTTCTTGATGGGTTTAAATTGAATGAGTCAGGATCCATTCTGGCGTAATGTGAAAGCTGGGGCACCGGTTCACACCGGAGACATTCAAGGTCGAGCTACTCCAAATGAAGGGGTGACGGGGGAGTGAAGAGATTTAAAGTAAGACAGCTGAGTCAATGGACGGCCGGGGTGCAGATTTAGCACCGTATACATGTAACCTTGAATTACAGTTTTTTTTCTTTCAGCACTGAAAGCTTTTTGACTAGCCCTTCTCAAAAATATATCTGTTTTTGTCACCCACATTAATGGCACAATCAGCCTGAAAAAATTGCAGTCACAAATTATTCATTGTAATCCTCCCATTTGAGGACCCTAATGCCTCTAATTGGGCTTTTATGACTTACAAACTGTATCGTCCTCCCTTTTTTAAAAATTTTTCCCCCTCTGGCGTTTGTTTTTCTTCCTTCCCGCCATGCTGCGGAGTGACATTGAGCCTCTCCCTGTCGGGGTGCTCTCTTGTCTCACTCCAGTGCACATTTTCGCTGTCCCCTCTCCTCCTCCCCCAGACAATGAGCTTTTGACTGAATACATTATCCGAAGCTGTTGTTCTGTTTGTTGTTGTTTTAGCATCCAAGAAAAGAGATGAATTATTAATGATGACAGACAAAAAAGAAAGAGGAGAACAAAAAAAAAACAACAACAAAAAAAAAAAAGTCTAGTATTTTTAGGAATGCTGTTGAGTGCTGCAGCTCCATCAAGAGGCCTGCAAATAAGACCATCAAGTGTTATAACATATCAGAAATATTGTTGAATCACACACCAATAAAAATCACTACTGGTACGTATATGTAGGTGCAGTAGGGAGGGGAAGAAGGGGGTGACAAATGAGCATGTTAGAGGAAAGGAGAAATCAATGTACAGGACACAGCGCGCAAAAAACTGTAGTTTATATTTATACTTTACTATTGTGCTATTAAAAAGTAACAAGGGGAATTTTTTATTACTGTCTGCACACACACAAAAATTTAAATAGTAATTATTAGGTTCCTCATTAAACATTTGCGATTCATTCCATCTGGTTATATTTCATATGATTACACTCACTTTATTGCGTAGCCTCCCATAACTGTGTACATTTTCTTCAGTGCTCCACAGATGTGCCTGCGAGGGCCAAATGTGTAAAAGTATAGACTGACTCTTTCTTTCAGAGCAGCAGACCATTTAAAGTTCTTCCCTTCCAGCAGAGGGCGCTCTTTAAATTTCCCAATCATCTATCATTTCATTTACTAATGAATAAAAATGGAGAATGCCACTATTGAGCAAAAGCCTGAATCGGGATAGTGCCATAGATTCATTAAGAGAGCTGGACGCGTCACCGCCTCTCAGCCGCTGAGCCAGATTATTCCTAGTGGTGACTTGTAGTACTGCAATATTAAATTCACCTGCAGCCCAAAAAAGCATTTTCCTCATTTAAAATGAATATTAATGAGACGTCAGTGTGAAGCCAATACGCTGGACACTAGTGTACTTGTGTAGTGGGCTGCACGATGAAGAAACAACCTTAGGTGACTAGTTTTTAGTCACTGGGCTGGGGACCATATTTTAGTCTGGTATCCAGTTCTCATCATACATTTACGAAAAAGCTGGATTCGTTGACGCTACTCAAACTGCTGGTAATGTATCCCAGTGGCTACTTGTGGTATTGCAACAAATTCCCGTTCAAGATAACATTTTCTCCATAGTGATGATATTTTTTATGGCTAACGTGCTGGCAGAACAGCTGAGATAATCACAAAACCATTCATCTTAAATGTAGAGCAAAATTACCGTCTGAGTCGCTGTACAACAATAAATGTAAAATCTGAACATGTTGATTTTATGATAAAACTGTCAAACTACAGAATCATGGGTTGATTCAAGTGTCCTGTTTATTAACTCTATATTCTTCTATGATTTCTCCTTATTTGATTTATGCTAATATTGTTTGGGCTAACACATACCGTATGTTTGTCTCATGTTCATAGGCTTCATGTACTGCAAAACAACATTCTAACACCAAATTCAACATTTTTTAGACATGCGTGTTTATATACAAGTACATGCTTTTATCACTTCATCTTGTTTTAGAGGTCTTCTGAAATCTAATGCTCGCTCGACAGGCGCATCATCTTCATCTTCCTTTTTATAAAAGTGATCATGGCTTGTACCCCCTTAGATTACACAGAGGATGGGTGTGGAAAGCTAAAAGGCATATTGCTATAAACTCATCATCTTTGAAGAGTTTAAAAAATCCTTTTTTTTTTTTTTAATAAGTTGTCATAACATTTGGTTTATGAGTTCTGTTTTTTGCTTTTATATTTTCCCCATTGTCAAATAACATTAAGTTTAAACCATCTGACAGTGCAACTGTATGATTTCTAAACCATACAATGAAGCTGGAGACAACATTATAATCTCTAAACTTTACCAATCACCGTTAACTGTTCTGGGCTTGTGTCTCAGTACCAGCATCAACATCAGTGTTATTCTCAGTCCCGTCATAATGTCTCTGATCGGAAGCAGGGATTACTGTGCCCCCTCTTGGCTATAACTGAGCACTACACTGCTTCATCACAAGCTCCACAGCAACTTCTCAGTGAGCTTGCCAGTTGTGATCATTAGGCTGATTAGACTTGGACCACGATTGGTGGCAGATAAGAAGAAGCAAATACATTGTTCTGCATTAAAATGTTTCATTGGATAAGAACCAGAGGGAGCAGAGGTTCAGATCAAAAGGAACAGCAGGTGGTGGACAAATTAGCTGCAGTGATTGTGCCAGTTTGTGGTTGCACTGAATCGGACACGTCGACCGTTCATCATGGAGGAAAGCTGCATTTTGCCCCCTCCCCACTACCCCACTACCCCTTTAGGATTCAGTGATACAGTATGAATGAAGAAAAACGACAGGAGAGACAGGTCTTGTCCACTATCTATCACAGAGCAACAGGGTCTGTCTGCTGCATGTTCAAATGCTGCTCCCGCTTTTGTTCCTAGCTGCTTATTTTCTATAGTGCTGCAGAGCGTCATGAATCAAACTGACTTGACTTTGTGGTTTGTGTCAGAAATATTTCTCGGTGTCCTTTAACGTTACAAGCTGCAGTGGAGTGCGATTTAAAGGGCTTCACAACAGAATTATGATATTTGATTGATTTTAACACCATGCAGCTCAGTTTTGGCTCTTTTTTTTTTTTTTTTTTAGTCTTTCTTCTCTCAACCAGGGGGAATAAAAAAGTCTGCCTGTTTGGAGTTTACAGGATCAAAGAAGAGGTAAATATCATTTCCATAACATTTGAACCAGTTAACCACCAGCACAATGCAGAGAAACACCACTGTAAGCGCCTGACAATGCCAATGAGGCAGGAACTCTGTGATTTGCCGCTCCGCCAAAGAGGAGGGAAGCGAGCGCAAACATGGAGGAGGTGAGAGGTCAACTGTGCTCTCCCTGCATCACTTTCCAAGCAGCCCCTCAAGCACTGGTGATGTTTTAGGCAACCGTACCTCACTTTGGGGGGGGGAGGCCTGATGGATGCCATTCCCAAGGTGAATGGAAAGAATAGCATTAAGCTGCACCACACTGCCTGGGGAGAGCTACACTGCTTTGGGTGATTCATCTATTGATTATTTCTACCCAAGCATGGAGGTGCCATGTAAACACACATATATTAGTAGTCTACAATGGACATGTGCACCCGTAACACAGATGCAGACACAGTAGATCCAGTGAAGCATGCCTTGGGCCTACTCACTGTTTTATAATCAGATTCCGACTTCTACCAGCTCGTGGGCATCTTCAGACCACAAGGCAGATACATCTCATGGATAACTAAATAGAGATGAATGAAGAGATGAAGGAATAAATAAATGATAAATGTGCATTACCGCTATTTGTGTGGGCCTGCTATTGTGTTATTGATTCAAGCTGAGAATTTTTTTTTGTGTGTGTACTTGAAGTAGGCTACAGTAGGTGGGCAAGTCTTATTGTTATGCTTATTCTGTGCTCTATGATATGAGTAGAATTTCAATTGTCCTCAGTGGAGAACCAAAGGAACCTATGTTTAATTAAGCATATGGGATATAAAGACGTGGATATGTCTATGCGTCAGCTCTGTGGTAGGCTGGCGACCGGTCTAGGGTGCACCTCGCTTTTAGTGACAGCTGGAATTGTTATGTTGTTTGAACTTAAACTTTGACCTCAGGCTTTATTTAATTTAAATGTGTTCATTTGTTCAACCTTTTCGGTTGTTCTATGTAAAGTGAAAGCTCCACCTAGCTCCGCCCTCTCTCTGCGCTGCTACACTCTTCACAGAGCTTCATCAAGTCATTGTGATGAAATAAATAAAAAAAAAAAAGTTGCAAAACCCACTAATCACACTGAATAACTGAATATCTGGTGTAATCCTCGCTCAAAAACACTCACAAGCAATTATGTCTCGGCTGCTGCCAGACGGTTTGGTGAATAAATATAAATAAAATCTAGTTGAATTAGCTTGAACATATTAAACGTAGCTATTTATATTAATTAAAATATATTTGCTGAATTCCCAAGTATGATCATTTAGAGTGTACCTTTGACTAAGACAGCCTTTATGAACCTAACTTCCCACATGAGCTGAGTGATGTGGAGAGAGTACAAGAGGGCAGGAGGTGGTTTCACAAAGAGATTGCATCCGGGTTCGTACACTAGGTCAGTCGTCATTGTACTCTTAGATTAGTCTAATGAAACTTTCACAAAAATAAAGCCACCCTACACTCAGAAAAACTCTCTGCAAGACCCATGTTTCCATGGTGATCAGTGACACCTGTTGACCACTGGTTTCAAATGAGAGCGAAACACAGCTCATGTTGGCAATATTGTGCAGCGAGTAATGAGAAGGGAGAAATATACAGCTCTGAGGACATCAGTCATTTTGTGTGCTGAGAAAACTCACTAGTATTTTCTGACATGACTGTTCAATCAGCCATATTTTTGTATTAATACAATCAGAATTGATGGCAAATAAGTCCAACATTAGACAGTCAGGAACTAGTCATACTAGAATACTAGTTATCAATAAGCAACATGAGCCACAGAGTCAGAATCATGTCCAAATAGCTGCAGCTGATGACGCGAAAAGCAACTGAAAAGTCCTGTTTGACGGTCTACACTTCACAGATGAGGTTCCGCTTTAGTACACACGTCATGTGGGTAGTCAAACAAACAGTCCGTGTTTGTTCAGGTGTGCGAGTAATAACATCAGTGATCTGCTGAGTGATCTTGCATTCACGCAACCGACCCCTCCTCATTAATTTGCAACTGATTTCGAACATGCACTTCGTTCATGTTTCTCTCCACCTCATCTCTGGAGACAGTACTCAAGTGAACCCCACCCACCGACCCGCGCCCCCTGTGTGTAGATGTTGTCATTCAAAAAATTAGGCGGCGCTGATAGCATCTTATGTCACCAGCTGGATTGGAAATCTACATGACACAGTAGCATTTCATGTTATTCTGCATTAGAAATTCAGTTTCATGTGTCTGCATGATCAGGAACATCGGTGCTCAGGTTGAAATTCAACCTTTCACTGCCAAAAAAAAGAGGAAAATGCCAGAGTTGTCACTAATGTTGGATATCATTGCTTTAGGCAGGAAAAGAGCTCGTCTCCACCATGTGTATGTTTCTCTTTCCACAGACTTTAAAAAAAAAAAAAAAAGAAGCTAGACGTGGCTCTCTCCCTTAGGGGCGGTAATGGCATTCTCCATGACAACGGCAGTGTGACACGGCTGTGCCCTTGAGGGCCGGGCGCCCCCTCTGGGGGGAGTGCCACGGAAACACGACAGGGTCAGCGGTCATCTCCCATCATCCACCAGCAACCCGTCCTTCTCTCTCTCTCTCCCTCCCTTACTCCATCTCTCCTTCAGGTGGAGCAAGCAATGTTAGAGAAAGAGAGAGAGGGAGAGAAAGTCTTGAAGCGAGCCCACTCAGTCGAGGCCTGGCAAACAAGAAGCTTTAGCCACAGGCAGTTCTGGCTTGGTCTCTACCTCGCACAGCTCCTTGCTGTTCCTCCAAGGCCAAGGATGGATCAATACGTATAGTAGTGCGGATTCTTTTGGCACCCAAGTATAGCTATGCAGTACTGCCCTGAGGTATGGGTCCGTTAAAGACATATCAGTGTGTTCATGTGAGCAAAGTGGACTGAGTTTATTCAGGAAGGTGTGAAAATGCTTGGCAGAAAACTTATATTTCCAACAAGGATACATTTTTTTTTAGTTTGTTTCTAGAAATGCAGGAAATTCATGTGTTCTTACTTAATATTGCATGTAGTTTTTTTCATTCTGGGAATGTCCTTGAAATAAATATGGATTCCTACAGACAAGCTTCAGGAAAGACGCCTAAGGAAAACGGAATAATGTTTACTTTCATTCATGTCTCCTGAGTAAATAGAAAATATTTCTATTAAAAATGATACAAAAAGTGTCACTTGCGATACAGCCATCACAATTAATAGGATGGGAAAAAAAAAAAGAAGAACACAAACGGATTCTGTCGGCATATTCATTTTACAAACAATGCTCTTCTGCCACCTGGTGACTAGAAAGCAAACCTGTCCGTTTTACTGCAGCCTTCACATCAGTGAGCACAGAAGTGTACACACCCAGAGGAAGATCATACGTTTCAGCACAAATGCAGAATAAGCCCATAATGGCAATGACATCACTTCATTTGTTTTACACAAACATACATACATACACACACAAAAGCTCTTATTATGTAGTCAGGGTTATTTCTGACTTGGCACTTCATGAATGAAAATTCAAAAGGAAGTAAAGAAAAAAAACAGGACATGGTCAGTTCAACAACTTGTGTCCTGTACATTTGGCCTTCTCCACAACAGAAAGTTTGTTCTTCCTGTGGACATAAACTCCAACAAAAATGAGACATCATTGTGTCTTGCATATAAACAAAGAGACTAAAAATCTAAATTTGTTGCTTCTTGTTGGAACCCGTCACATGCTGTATGTTACAGGGTCCTCCATCAGCTCTTAATCCTCACCTTAAATAAGTGCTCCCAGACAAAGGTGTGTGACAAAGCCTGTCAGGCACCTGCAGCAGAACAGATGGAAAAAATAAAATAAGAGAAATATTTACATCACATCTTTCCTCTATAGGCAGGAACAGCCTCAGGCAAACACAGTCATGGACAACCATCCATCAAACATCCAGAAATATGCTCGTCATGGTGCATTTAAAGTCTATTTCAATGTCTAAATGAGATATATTTTTCTCTCAAAACCACCACAATGCAATGTGCTAGATTTCATAGATACAAAAGTACAGTTTAGCAACACTCACAAAATCATGACGACTCAGATTTACTGCTGAGTAAAGAATAAACTGAATTATGAAATCAAAGCTACTGTACAGTATGTTTAACTGGCCAGCAGCACTCACCATACTGATATGCAGACTTACGTGTTGAGGGAAGTGTACTCTGGGGACCACTGGGGGACTGTGGCTCTAAAGGTTTCCCTTGTCTGTGGAGGCGAGATCTCTGCACAGCCAGCGCCACTGCCTGTGCAAATCTGGAAGAGGCTGCGCTCGTCTTGACTGGAGGAGTTGGGGAAGAAGTATCGCGATGGTCCTCACTGAAGGCATCTATCTGCCCATTGTGGGCAAGAGTTGCTGAGGAAGTGGTATCTTCTCTGGGCTCTTGATTAAAGAAAACAGGAGGAGGAGGGGGAGGAAATATGTCCTCCTCCTCCTCTTGTTCTAGCAGTACAACTTCCTCCTCAACTTCTTTATCATCTGTGTAAGAACCATAAATGTCCATATCTTTTTTGGGGCTCTGAAGAACATCACTCTGATCGTCTGAGTTGATCTGAGCACCACCACTGGGAAGTTCTTTCTCACTGTGGTCTGACGGTGCGGCTGGTGTCACCTCAGAGGTGACTTCACCATCCTCTTCCTTTAGCCTTTCATCGGTGTCCCCAACCTCACAAAGAGGTGAAGGTGGACATTCTTGAATGTCTAAAAGATGTGGAGGTGGAGGAGAATCTGAGCTGTCAGAAGCCTGAGCCTCCTGATTAGGCAAAGGTGTTTCAGTCTCGGATGTGGTTGGAGAACACACCTCCTCCTCCTCCTCCTCCTCAGCTTCAGTTTGATTATTCTCAGGAGACGCTTCACTCTCATCTTCTGCTGTTTTCTGGCACTGGTCTGGGGCATCCAGATTGTCCCTTGGATCCTGGGACTCTTTCTTTAAGGGAATCACTTTGAAAGTGGTCATTCCTTTCTTCTCTACAGGATCCTCCCACGCAGACTCATCAGGGAGCTTAGAGTTAAGGACAGACTCAAGTTCAGCACAGAAAACACCATTATCTGGACATTGGCGTGTCTCGGGCATAGGGGAGGAGCCACTGTGGAATTTTGGAAAGCTGGCAGAATTCCTCAGACGCTTGACCAGTACTCCTTTCGAAACAGAAGACATAAGGATATTTGCAAGGGCACAGCGGGCATCAGATTTGTCTTTTCCTCCAAGCATAAGCGGGTATGGATCAGCTGCTTCGTGAAGATGAGCAAGTGATGGACGTGAGGACGATGAGGACGACTGTGGTTTTGATGAACATGGCGATGAAGATGAGGACAGTGATAGATTTACAGAATCTGATTCATCGCTTTCTCTCAACTCCTCCAGAGTGTTCAGAGAGTCTACAGTCCCTGGAAAAGCAGGAAAGACTTCACAACATGAATTATTCAAATTAAGGGTCTGACAGTTTAGAAACCACAGACTAAACTAAAAGGTTCACGCAAACAAAAGAGCCATATTTCCAATGGAAGTTCTGCACAGCAAACGCAATATCCCAAACCCCTGCAGTGTCATCCCAAGCGATGAAGCAACAGAGGAAATACTGAGCTCAGAATAATAAATGTTTCCTTTATATAAACCTACAATCACTTTACTCAAATTTTCTTAGAGCAAAACACATTTTAATTTGGAATTAAGTAATGAAGTGAAATATTCACATTTTCATTGCAATAAGACAAAGACTGGTTAATAATCCAAAATATGCTGCATATAAATCATGTATAATTTTTCTGAAAAAGCAAAAAACAATCAAGATCGAAGTATCAAACATAAATATTAAATATATTAATATACTATAGGTAGTACTACATAGAAAGAAAAGAATAAGCACTCAACTTCGGGGGTGTTATGATAATGATAATTCCCTCTGCCTTCCATATATTAAAATATCTATTGTTCTAGCTACAAAAAACTCCCTTAGTTTTTCAGTTAGATTAATATATGGAAGGCAGAGGGAAGTTGAACACCATCCATGTACATGTACTCCCCAAACTAAACCATAGGAGGAAGGTTGACAATCTGTGAAATCACCCTTTAAAGGAGAAAAAAGAAAATCACAGATTTACCAAACTACATAAGCAGAAAAATAAAAGCAGATAATGAAAGAGGACAAATAAATAGCGGGCCACAGTGACACACATCCATAAAAGCCACTAAGACGAGAGGAAGAAGAGGCCAATGCAGTAGGAGGACGGGGAGGAGAGGGGATGATGGAAGGAGGAGAGGAAAAGGAGACAGCAGCAGCAGCAGCCCTCAATCACCCCCTTCAGGTAACACAGAGTCTGTAAGCAGGGAGAAAAAGCTCAGCTTTAGGGCAGTGATCTTAAGTCTGAAGGTTTCTCAAACAAACACCATCTCTTCCACGTCTCATAAGTTCAGTAAACACCAATTTGGTCAGCGTGAAACTCTCACTGCTGATATCTTACGTGAAAATTTGATTTCACAGACTGTGATTATGTAAGTGTAGGAGGACAGGATCAAGAATGTGATCATAAGCTCTCGGCTGGGAGTTGTTTTCTGAGCCTCAGACTCACACACCAACTCAGCAGTGTGCTACAGTATCATGGCTAAAATTACACAGTGATAATTAAAACGCTGACATTCTAAACATTCAGGTTTTGTTTAAAGCTGTGCCACTCAGCAGTACAGTGAAGTGTTTCTAACATAATTACAGTTCCTTAATAAACCATGTCTAATAACAAAATGATGATTGTCCACTCAAGAGTGTGAAAGCAGATCAGTAAAAGAAGGCACGCACAGGGAGAACCTGAACCCAGGCAGGGGAAGCATTTCAGACAAACTCATACAGGGGAATGAAACCGAGGACAATAGAGGGATTTATCTCGGAGCAGACTGAAGCCAATATGTTCTATGAACAAGGCTCGGGGTCACTTTAATTGCCCTGAACAGGGTTAAATTGTTCCGACTGATAAAAGCTGTGTTTTGCGCTGGATTTAACTGCTGAATCTTCCATTTGATGGTATTCGCTTTGACATTTTAATCTTGATTTAGCTTCAATCTCTCTTGACCTCGTGTGGCACTGAGTGAAGCCGCAAGGATTTGGCAGATACAAGAATTCGCCCCTCTCTAAACCCATTTGATTTCCACTGAAATACTGTAAAAAGGTCAGCTGGGATTATTCCACCAGCATATTTCATCATGTCGACTATTTAAATGATGCTGCCTCAACAATCACCACTAGATGGCAAAATAAACAGAAAGTTCACCAACTGGACAGCTGAATTTATACCTCTAAATGGTAACACCCATTTTATCTTAAGTAAGGATACTAGCATGCTTAGGCTGCCATTATTTTTAATATGTGTTTTAATATATTTTCACCAATCATGAATGAGGATTTTACCTTTAGACTGTGGGTCCTCCTGCAGCTCCGGGTGCGAGTTTGCCCAGGGAGGAGGTGGGGCCCTCCTTTTGGTACTTCCTGAGCTCGATTCTGCACATCTCTATGGAGACACAATGACTCTAACTCAGTATTGGCCTGAATGGCCTGAATCTAACCACTGCCCACACCCAACCCACCTGTATTCCTCTTACGTGGCAGGTGCTGAGGTTGTTGGGAACACTCTGCGATGTGCCCATGGGCGGCTGAGGAGCTCGTCTCTTCTTGGTCATATCTACTGGCAGGTTGTTACAAGAAGAAAGAGCCTGAGCATTTATGCTGACTGCCACTTGTTTGTTGAGACCAGGAGAAGCTGGAGCACTCGCTGCCCTTTCCTTTGAGGACATAAAATTTGTGATCAAAGCGGTTATTCAGAAAAGCATAAAAATTATTATCTCCACAAGTCAAGTTGACAACCTACAAGTTCATTTTTTTTCTTCTTTCTTCTGAACAAGCTGAGGAATCCTGTGTTCTCCTTCTGTTTCTTCTCCCTTTTTGGCAGGTCTACAGTTTGTATAAGACCATGATCAATAAACAAAACACAGCAGCAACAGTGAACCTAGTGATCCAATGTTTGCATTCATATATATACAGTATATGAATGTGTTACCTTTTAGTGGAGTTGGTGAGATGGCCTCTGTACTGGTAACTGTTTCAGATACAAAGATTGTCATTATCATATCTCAGATGGATCAGGCTGTGCAGTATAATATTCACACAAAGTTCTCAGAAAAGACAAAACTGCTCTGTAAAGACAAAGCTGATTGAGTGAGGGTTGTGGTGCCCACCTATATACATGCACCGTGCTGTCTTACATACCTGTCTCAGATGTCTTGTTTTGCTCTTGATAATCACTGAAATCTTTATCAGCTGTGTCTCTGGCAAACACCTCCCTCAGTCCGTGCTCATTTAAGGTTTTGTTCATGTCCAGTGGCTCTTCGGACTGGCAGTCTCTCAGTAAGATGGTTGTTTCTGCTTTAAACTCACACTTGTCACACACCACTGGCAGCAGCATCTCAAGGGGCACTCTGGGACTCACTCGCACCACAGCCTTATGGGACTTATTGTAGTTGATCAACAGGCGTACAGTTGCCTGCAAAGAGAAATCGTTTAATGCAAGTTTATCAATTTCTAATTAGTTATGTTTGTTCCTTTACCAATTTGCCTCTGGAGTAAAAAAAGAAACTTTTTTTTTTTTCTTTGTTTACCTCAGGCATGTATGGCAGCCTGATGTTTTTTTCTTCCACCCCTTTTGGTTTCAGTACAATCTTCTCAGCTTCTAGTGATCCGATGGGAGAGTTCGGCTTGAAGCTGATGTTGTTCTTGTTAGGTGACAGCACCTCAACAGTGTAATCAGACGGATTCAGGCGATAACTTGCACAAAGGGTCACAAGTAAGTCTATCACTGGTTTGCTATGAAGAAAACAAATGACCATAATTAAACTAAATCATATGATTCTGCTATGTTATCAAACATTTCCAGCAGACAGGTTTAAGTTTACTACAGAGCTAGTGATGTTCCGAAAAGCAAATAAAAATAAAATGCAAAACTACCTCCCATGTACTGTGGCCTTCTTCTCCAGCCCCCCTGGCAGAACCACACACAGGGAGTGGTCTCTCTCCAGTGGGCTCTCCTGCTCATCCATCTTTAAAAAAGGACCTCAAGGGACCTCACAAGATCTGAGGCTGTACACAGTGTCAGGCAAACCTCCTGAGAGAGATAAGATGTACTTTCACCAATTAAACTCATGAATGTTAGTAAAGTACATGGTTTTTAAAAGACACTTTACTTTAGCTAACTGTTAACATCAACACTGCACAGTAAGCTAACTGATGCGTTCACTCATTCATAGCCAGTAAAATGTCAAACATATTAGGCAAATAAACATTATAACAAACGTGGAGGTTTACCTTCTTCCTCAAACGTCAAACACGACCGCAGCTAAAACCCACAAGAAAATGACGGCAGCACGCACACAAAGCCAAACTAAAACCACTCACACACGTTAACGTTTCCAAACTTCGCTGCGCTTTTATCAACCTTTCCGAGCAACTTCCAGCTACGCTGTCTGGGTAACTTCAGACAAATTCTCGCCTCCCTCCAGCAGTTTAAGCGCTCTCTGTGTCCGCCTCTGAACTTGTGTGCTTCTTTTCCATCTTTAAACAGCCGAACCGGAGTGAACGCCCTCGGTGGGTTTTAAGCTAGGAGCTCCAGTGGCGCGTGCCAACAATGCAGCTGTGTGTGTGTGTGTCTGTTCATCAACACGCGCACGTGCCGCCGCTGTGCCTTAGTTAGCGCGCGGACACGGGCACGCGCGCGCACAGAGGTGAGTGGGAGGCTGAGCACGTTGCGAAATTTAATTTAATTCAATTTATTTTAACGTGTGTATTTAACTAACTAAATAAAATGCATTCAAACATAGCTTAGGTTACGTTCAACTGACTCATATACATTATATTTACTTATAGTAGAAGCATTCCAGCTGTTTCTACCTCAATTCCTTCTAATTCTGGTTAAATAAATATATTAGATAAATAAAATAAAATATTATTGCAATAGTATATTATATATTGCTCCTTTAGTAGAAAGAGTTACTCTAAATAATGTAGTGCTGTGTCTTAAGCTGTACTTGCATCTGTTAGACTAATGCAACAATGAAACCGTAGAAAGTAACACAAACAAATACGTTCAAACAAAAAAAAAAGGTCACTCAGCCACGTCCTGCTTCAGCCATGTCGTTCAAGCAGCAGTGCTAAGAGGCAAATAAGCTTATACTGTTTCTCCTGTAAAAGGGATTAGTGCTGTAAAAAGGGCTGTCTCTCCATGCTACCATATTCAGAAACTCTCAAGTGACTATATACACTACACATTCATAACCTATTGCATTTTCCACTTACCTGTATGCACAGATTGCTCCCATTCTGTTTCAACTTTCTCTTGTGTATTGTTCGGTTATTATCAGATGGGTGGAGTGAAGTTAAGGGAGGAGAGGGAGCCAGGGTTATTTCCCCTGTAATCCCTTGTTAGCAGACAAGCCTACCACACCTTCAGGCCCTGCCCAGTCATGTGATCTCACTTTGCATGTCTATGTTTTTTATGTGTGTTTTGTGGGTGGTGGTGGTTTCCACACGGGTACACACACGGCAACCTGGTGAATCAGCCTGCACTGTGAACACTCTAAAAGAGCACTTATACTATGAAATAAACTATATACTCGATAAAAATGACAAGAAGGAGATAATGGTGTTTAATGGTATATGTTTTTTTCACACTAGTGAATCAACAATCATGCCAGGTGAAATCTACTTACAAGGCAGCAGAAATAGTTTAGCATATTTCAGGTGTCTTTCTATTTCTAGCTATACTAGCATTATATGAAACACACGAACTCACACTAAATATATGCATGATAGCTCAGTGGGTAGAGAAGTTGTCTTTAAACCAAGGGTGAGCAGTTCGAGTCTCAGCAGGCTATATGTTGAGGAGTTACCCTGACCCTCGGCCCCCGAAAAGGGCATCCTGTCCACAAAGAGTTTCCATAAGTGGATCAATAAATTCTCGATTATTCGTATACCTGCTAAACATAAACAACATTAGCATTTACAGCCTCACAGAGGAATCAGCATGGCTATAGACTCTTCCACTTGTTAGATTATTCAGTTACATAACTTCAGATTAACTGGAAGTGAGATTAGCCTAACGTTTGCACCTCTTCAGTGTAAACAAATAATAGTTTAATAACCTAATTTGTACCTTTTGTTTAAACTATGACTTTTATTCTCAGATTAGTATTTGAAAGCCCTGTTAGACAAAGCTCTTGATGTATGTGTGTACAGTAGGTGAGTAGTAACAGGCAGTGAAGTGGGAGTTTTAATCAAATTAAAGACACAGAACACATGTCCACATCGACTGTAATCTTCTAATCTCATTGTGAAGTCTGTCAGTGGAGACTCACTGCGCTTCTGCGGGAGCTGGCTGCAGTAAACAGATCGCTGCGTGACTGTCTGGGTTAATGAACTTCTTTTGATGACTAACAGAAGAACAGAGAGCCTGTTAGTCACACTGCACCATCCAGTCTGTCGCTCTGTATCATCGCATATCGCGTTGTGAAATGGAAGAACGCCCAGGCGAACACTTGCATGCTGTACATTGCACTGTGGAGATTTAACTCCACTGTGACATAAACAGGTAGAAAGTGTGAGACTGTCAATTTTCGATCTCTTAAATGCATCCACCTGAGGACAGACACAGATTTAGCTCTTGCACATAGTGTAAAGTACAGGCTGGACTTGTGATGAAATAGGTGGCGTGATACTGACAAGCTTTATTTTTCCTGTCAAAGGAAATCAACATTGTTCCATTTCCCAGTGTTATTCTCTACTCAGTGTTCATGTGTAGGCTTATGTAAACTCTATTCTTGAATAGCTTAATGTAAACTCAGGAAGTTTTCATCCAGCAGTGCACTGAAAGTGTCATGTATATAAACTCATGTGAACTGTCTTTGTGTTTTCTAAAAACTGATTGCATGACATCTAACAGGGGGCTAATACGGAGTGTTATACAAAGTGACAAACCCAAAATGAAAGCCTTCCTGTGAGCAAAGTGACGTGCTGCAACCTAATTCTGACATCTCACAGTGTGACCAAAGTCTCCAAATTCATCACTCAGCTTCTAATGAAACATGCAGCCACAGTCACAGATAGCTGCCAAGAAGGACTGTGGACTCTGCTTTGGACACATTATTCCCACTGGAAAGAACCAGGGAAACAATGAATATGTGTTAAACACTAACAATACGTTAAAGGTTTTATGTTTGAATGCAGATTAGTTGAATATATCCTGTAAAATGTATATGTATATATGTATCTCACAGTAGGAGGCATTCTGTAAATTTCTGTATAAACAACTTACTTTCCTAAAAAGTGACTGTATATTTAGTTTCACTGACAGAGAACTGAAACTGAGAATATAGTATTTGCATCTTTAACCTTTGGCCACAGAAAAAGAAGTTAAAAAGTTGTACTTACTTGTACTTTACAGCACTTCATTTCTTAGACACATTGTGATTTGTAAATAAATTTGAATTGAATTTTAGCTACTAACAAAGCTTAATATTGCTGTGAAAACTTTTGAAAAAGCTTGAATTGATATTTGTTCATCTACTCTCTCTTGTGTGGATTTTGCAGCCTGACAGTTACATGACACTTTATACTGAGATTCTATTGAGTAAATCAACATGAAACTATAGAAGTGGATGAACAAGAATGGGATTTTCCAAGAGGGATTATACAACTTGGTTATACAATAGAGATTCATTTTGCATTAGCAAGAGGAAATGATGCACAACGAAAACAACTGGTTGAATAAAATACATCACATAAGACCTGCCGGTTACACTGTGCTCACATGGTGAAGTGAAACCATTTGGGCCCTTGTGGTAGTGACATGCTACATTGAGCTCCAGGGTGTGTCCACCTCTGCTGACTGTCAGTGTTTGATGGACTGAGTTTAGCTTTATTTATACATCTCAAATAGAGTTTATCTCCCTATTAAAATCATATAAATAAGCAATTAATTAATATCAAGCTTATTTTCTGAAATATAAATGTAGGTGTTACAGCTGTTAATGTTGGTGGTTGTTTTCCCTTCTGTGATCAACGTAGCCATGCATTATATCATTCAGAAGTCCATTTTACTCCCAACTACAGAGAACAAACTTCATTCCTGCTGCTGGCATTATGAAAGTGAGTTTATGTGTAATTGACTTGCATGTCCAGCAGGTGGCGTGAATTCACAAGACATGTATACAGGCAGTGTAAAGTGATGCGTGCGCTGCTGGTGTGCGCTCCACGTGAGCATCTCCACCTTCATTCCAGCAACATCCAAAAACAGATTATCGATTTTACAAATCGATAATCTGCAACAGCTTCCAACTAAAAATATATTAATAAACTATATGCTGTAAACATTAAGTGTAACTCTACAACTCACCGTAGTTTATGTTTATGTCTGATATTATTTCCACCTGTGAAGTCATATTAAACATATTTAAGTGACATTTATTATGAGGTCACATATGACCAGTGTTAATACATGGAAAAAACTCATACGATTTCTGACTTCTGACTCATATTTGTAATATAGATAAAGCTAAATGGGTCTGACAGGAATTAAGAAAATTAAACAGAATAATAACGGTAATTTTATGGAATAAATCCACAGTAATAAACGTTGATTTTGACTTCCAAAATAAAACATAATAATAATATCAGCATTAATTCATTCTTTCTTGCTTTCAAATTAAATTGTCTTTAATGTGTAATTGTAATTCTGTGTATTTTACAGTTGTCTTATAACTAACAACAGGTTGCTGTCGCTGTCCTTCCCTGTGTGACTTTGAAATTTTCTAGAAGTGCTACTCCACTCAGGCCATCTTGTGACAGTCGCAGCTTTAAGGACGTTCATTCCCCGCCTGCCATACATCACCAACCGGAAGCGCGGATTGATTTCTCTAAGGCAGGCAAGCCAAAAAAAAAAAAAATCAAAGGAGCGCTTATTAAATGATAATCCATAAACCCTCGATAAAGGATTTCTAAAACGGAGACAAGCGTTTTAACTTCAAATTGACAGGCTATCCGCTTAAAAAAAGGATTATTCTTTTGGATATAGACTCTACCTTCAGGGTCCCCACCTGCTGGGCACCGTAATGGTGGTGAGTATCTAGATCTTTGGAGAAACCTCTCTCAGTCTTTCTGACGTGAGTTTAATTCAGCTGAACAATATTGGATTAAGTTCTCATTTTTCCATACCAAGACAATGCAACACCAGAACTGAACGTCTTTTGTACAAAAAACACTCTTAAGGAACAACATATGTAAATGTTTGTACGTATTTGATGTTTGTTTCTGTTATATCACTCCGCTAAATTGTGCGTTATATACGTATAAGTGTAATACATAATTCTCATTCCGCCCCTCGTTTAAATATACTAACTGCGCAGAAATGTATTTTTAACTTAATAAATGCTACCTTTTACCGATTGGTGTAACACGATATAGCACTGTCTGAGGACGAAGTGCACACTTCTCTTCGTTTTCAGACATGAAATGGACGAAAATAACCTCCACGTCGTGACAAACAAAATTGGGATCAATTATTTGCATCCTCCGACGTACAGAGAGGGGGTAGTCCCCGCAGCTACAGGCCCTTTTTGCGTGTGAAATGTATGATTCACACGTGCGATACAAAATAAAAAGTGATGCCAAAATCTAAATGGTTCGTAAACAAGGCAACGACCGAGGTGACAGAAAAAAACACAGTCTTTTTCAGCTTACTGTGAATAATTTGCTGCCCTGTTTGGATGATTGATTAAGAGCGATACCCACATCTGGCAAGGACACGCCCAGACTGAGTGAGAGCCATTCAGAGGTTTATGGCAGGACACAGTGGGAACATTTTACATCACTGCGCCCTAACACCTCCGTTTGTTTTTACACATGTCCCTATTTAATTAGGTTTTTAACCATTTTTTGTGTCATTGTGGTTTTATAAGCATTTAGCAGTAGATACACATAGATACATACGACAGGGGATGTGGAGAACTGACGTGAAAGCAAGTGTGACCTCAGGAAATGATTTAATTAGTCAAACTGAAGCAGTCCTCGATTAGCTTGAAGCTGTGTCTCAGCTAGGCGGTGCGAGGACCCAGAGGTTGGGGCGGGGTGGAGGCACCGCCGCTTTCCGCTGGGATGTTGCCGGGTGGCTGCTGCCGCTCGAGCGATTAAAACCCTCAACCTCAGCCGGTCGTTCACCGGTGTGTGTGTGTGTGTGTGTGTGTGTGTACGTGCCGCCGCCTCTCTTGTTATTTTGTTGCTGCTTCCTGGGAGTCGTCTTTGCTGCTGGTGGTTTTTATTCTGGAAAGTAGAAGAGGGGGGAGGAAGGAGGCTAATTCGACTCGCTCCTGTTTGTGGCAAATAACAGCGCGTAAAGTGTCGACGTCCGCAGCGCTGGAAACGACGTTAACGCGGAGACTTCATCAATATGGCGACAGCTGCTGTGGCCCTTTCGGCTCTGTTTGAAGCGGCGACAATTAAGGTATCGTCCGACATCCGCCATCTCTTTATATCTGATTTTCTAGCCACTTCTATCCGTGTACATATTTGAACCCTTGAGTTGTTATGAAAAGAACAACTCCTGAACACACTAGATAAGTGTTTTTTGTTTTTAATGTAATGTCTCATGCAGGCAGGAGGTGTTTACTGAGGTAGCTGCTCCATCTTTAGCACCATGGACAGTGAAAAAGAGGCTTGGTGTTTTGCTCAGGGGCTCCTAAAGCAGTCACATTACTGCTGCGATGCGAACGTGGATGTGATAGATATGAACATATCTTGTCCCAATAAATCGGCATATGTGCATTTAGACATTTCTTTGTCTTTCTTACTTTTCTCCATACTGATCATGTTGTGCTAAAAATGGCTTCCGCACCTCAGCTGAAGCTAAAATGAAGCTTCACTTGTCTGAGTTACACCAATTAAATGGGTATTGTTCAAAGTTAGTCTTTTTTTGTATGACATTCTGTGTTGCTGCTTCTTCAAGCAGTAAACTGTTTGCCTGCTGAGCTGAGGTTTGTCTACATGAAACTGCTGGATCCTCATGACCTTGTGTCTCTTAATGGCAAGTTGTTCAACACTCAAACAGCTAACAATATTTAGAGCACGACATAGCCCTTGTTTCACGGTTACACAAAATCATATAGAAAGGTGAGTGGTATCTTTTTTGTGACCTTAAATAAGATTGAGATTAATAAGTCTCTATTTTTCTAAAGCTTTGGTGCAGTAGCAACAGTGTCAGCCTTGAAATATCAAAATAAAATTTGAAACATACTAGAAATACTTTACAGTAACTGGAGGATTTCTATGTGTGAGCCAAATTGCTTCTGATTTTATAGGTGTTATGACTCCTCTCAATGCCAGGACTCATAAGTGCAGACATATCTGATGTCCTTATATGTTTTCAGTCTGTCATGTTATATTTGACTCCAGGGATAATCACACTGATAGCTGGGCACAGAGGTGGGTGGGAATGTTTGGCCTCTGGGATCGATTGACAACCCCCAAACCACCCAGCAGCTCATGCTAGACTGTCGGCCCTTACATCACACTAGACAGTCTTTGGGACACAAGCAGATGTGTTTTATGGGACCCCCCTATGGGAGAGATTACAAATAATTCAGGTTATAGCTGACAGATTCGTTTTACAGGCTGCTGTAGCTAGTAGTTTGTCAGACATGTCACTTTTCTTAAAAGTTTGCATCTTGTCAAAATTATAGCACAAAATTTGACAAAAGAATCTCAACCAAAATTTCATTTACTCTCTTTTGATCTCACATGAGACAGATTAGCTTAGCATAAATATATTGCACACTTGTGCTATAGAGTTGTGGCAGTTATGGTAGGTGTTATTTTTCACCATTTGGACAGAGCCAGGCTAGCAGTTTCCTGTTGTTTCCAGTCTTAATAGTAAGCTAAACAGCTGTAAGCTAATGCTTTACATGTATTTAATAATCTACATAAGGTTTGGCTGAAACCTGTTTTATATTTTTGGGTTCCTCATGTTTTCACTTTCAACGTAGCCTTTGCTCTTGCTCTACTCTTGCATTTTAAAATGGAAAGAAAAATACATTGTTGAGGCAGACTGCGATGCTCCACTTCCATTTGGAAAAAGGATAAAAAGCTGATGACTCAAGGAGAAATCACTCTTGAGATTCGGCCAGAGGGTAGCTTCCTGTTTTTTTTGGACAGGTGTCCCATGAGGAACACAACCCACCTGTAAGCCTTCTCAGACTGGGAGGCACCGAGGATGCACTGATTTGTTTTTTTGGGAGGATCTACATTACTTGGGGGAATGAGATTAACCACTGGGGGTGAAGAGTGGTACAGTAGATGGTGTTAACAGGGGGGGTCTGGTGTTGCTGCTGATTGATGCTGGAAGAAAAAAAATCAACAGTTCCCTACAATTACTTTTTCTACTAAAAGGTGTTAATCCACCAAGAATTGAATTGCAATGAAAGGAAGGTGTTGTCTCTAATCTGTAAAAACACTTTGTCCATGAAGCATAATGCAGCAATAAATAGATAAAAGCAGAGCAATAAATTGCAAAAAGTGGCAAGATTTTGTTTTTTTTTTCCCGTTAGTTGTTGCTGGCTTGTGAATCAGCTGGAAGCGTACATAACATAAGAAATACATAAGAAAGCCTTTTAGCAGGCAGTTGGTTTTGAAATGTATCCCAAGCAAAAGCAAAAGTAAACCAATGTAGTAGGTTTGTGATTTGATATGATATGAAGCTCATGATTGTGATATGAATTTTAGTCATCGGCTATCAGTTATAAAACAGGCATCAGAGAGCTGGAAACGTCAGACTATTGTGTTACAGTAAAGCACTCAAATTAGTCATTCCACCAGCCATTTGCATGTGAAATAGGCTTTTATGTGCTTTTCTCCTCCAGCCTTTCATATACAACTCTGTGTTACCTTCTTAATGTCTATATACCTGTGTCATACTGCAAGAAATCCCATTAAGATACAGTAAGTAGTAAGTAACTCTTTACTTAAAGATGAAAACATTGGTCCTATATCCGAGTTTCTTTTACATAAAAGTCACTTTTGTGAACGGACAAGGTTAGACTCAGTGACATATATATAATATTTACAACATGACCGAAGTCTGAAATTAATGCTGTCAGATTTACATACATGTTGCATGGCTTCGTTTAAGGCTGTTCACTACATCTAGCTCCAGTTTGCTCTCATATATTACCATTACATTTGAGTCACAGACTCTAACACCTAAATTTAATAATTCATAATTATAATTAATAATAATTATTAATCATACCTATTGCTGTACTGAAGAGGCTGTATTTCTTTTGCTTTATTAGTAAGATAATAGGTTATTTTATATGAAATTATAAAATGATGAGGCATATTAAACCAATACAACTGATAATGTTTGTGAGAGTGTTGGTTCACATACATATTGAGAAAGGTGTCATTGTATGTGTCATTTTCTCCTAAAATCTCTGAGCAGATTAAATATCTTTTTTATCCAGACTAAAGCAGTGGTGCAGTAAGTGAGGCCTAATCACCTTCTGCTTATTTATTTATTCTGGCAACTTTAATTTAATTCCTGCGAGGCACAAAGTGAAGCTTGATAAAGCCAGCAACTTAATATGTTCCACATCTGTGAACAGCTTTAAAATGAGGCAACACCTTTATTAATTTAATTTATCCAGGCAAGGTTTCCAGCAGCTCCTAGCATCATGAAGGAAGATAAGTTGACCTCCAGAGGTGAATGTACCTGCTATTTTCAGAATCCTGGCCCTGACTCCTGACACATCCCTCTCATTCCCTTCTCGCTGCAGCTCCCTGTCCCAGCTGAGCCCCTCGCTGCCCTCTGAAGGAGCAGGATGACAAGATGGCACAGCTGCTTGTACCGCCCGGACCTGACAGCTTCCGCCCCTTCGTCCCTGAGTCTCTCAAAGCCATCGAGAGGCGCATTGCCGAGGAGGAGGCCCGGAGACCACGGGCGGAGCGTCGCAGCGACAGCGATGATGAAAATGGGCCTAAGCCCAACAGCGACCTGGAGGCAGGGAAATCTCTCCCCTTCATCTATGGCGACATCCCTCGCCACATGGTGTCCACTCCTCTGGAGGACTTGGACCCCTACTACAGCAACGAGAAGGTCAGTTTCAAAGTTATTAAAGGAATCAAATCCATCTTTCAGAAGTCAAACATTCATCTATATGAATCCTGTTAATACATATTCTTGGCTGTGCTGACCTTAAAGCATTAAGTACACTAATTAGCTTTCAATGATGGTATGACTCAAGCACTGTATTTTGCTACATTACAGGTCTGCACTTTCTAGTCCAATCTTTTTAGCCCCTAAAAGCTTGCAGTTAATTGCGTGATGCTCTCAGCAAACTATTTTAAGGAATCACATAGACAGATGCAGCAATTTCCTCCCACGTAAGGCAAACTTCTACTGAAGAAAGAATACATTAACTTCCTGTCTTACCAGTGAGGGCACATCAAGCTCGAGCGGTGGCTTATTATAAATGAATATTTTGTAATCTTGGTCAAGACCATTCATGCATTGACTTAATTCTTTTGAATTTTGTGACTCCCTTCAGGGTGGGCTGTTGTAATCTTGCAGCTTAGCTCCTAGTTAACTGTAAAAGCTTCTTTACACATTAATGCATGAATAGTATTAGTCATGTACATTATGGGACACTGTAAGAACTTTCACTTTCACATTGTAAGTAGTACTCATTGCTAATACCACTTATGTACTTACACTTAAAGGAATAGTTCAACATTTATAGAAATACACTTATTATATTCACTTACAGTTATACTGTAGCATGAAGCTATGAAGCTATAGCCAGTGGGTTATTTAGCTTAGCATAAAGAAAGGTACAGTAGGTCGAAATCTGAGAAAAAACCTTCCATAAAACCACAACCTGTGTTTTCTGTACTTTTTTATGGATTAATGAGCTTTGATACTTTTAGGTGGTTTATGTTCGCTTGTGAAAGCAATTTGTTTGATTAATGTGAAACTTTGTGAGACAGTTACAAATAATCAAGCTCATATAATATATGATCTGTGATGGACTGGCGATCTGTCCGGGCTGTACCCCGCCTCTCGCCCGAAGACAGCTGGGATAGGCTCCAGCACCCCCCGCGACCCGAACTCGGATTAAGCGGTAGATAATGGATGGATGGATATAATATATGATATTAGAATAAGCTAACTGGCTGCTGGTTAAATTCAAGCAAATGTTCAACATTAACATTTTGTAGTTCAACAGGTGAGAAACCCATTTCAACATAAATGTGCTCAGCCAAGTCACAGTCTTTAAAACATGAGCCAACAGTTAAGTGTTAATCTGAGCTGCTGTGCCAGTTGAACCGCAGTGCCAAACATGTCCTGCCTGAGGTTGAGTCATCCAGCTTCATTATAATAACAACCACAGACCCTGTGCAGAGGCTCCACAGAGATGTAGCTTAGTCTTCTTTGAGTTTGTAGCTTATAACATACGCACGACAACAGACACAACAGAAGTCGCACACTGTAGTCTAACACATATGAATCTGTGGAAGAGTCCCTTGGGTTTGATTATGCAAGGCTTTGTCTGATCAGATTTTAATACATTTTTCTTTGTCTCTCTTTCAGACCTTCATAGTATTGAATCGCAGGAAGGCAATCTTCCGTTTCAACGCCACTCCTGCCTTGTACATCTTAAGCCCCTTCAACCCCCTAAGGAGGATATCTGTTAAAATTTTAGTACACTCATATCCTTTCAGAGGTGCCTACGGACACAGCTTGATCTGGATTCAAAGCTTCATCGGACAAAAGAAGGATTTAAATTAGCTGATGTTGACGACTAAATGTCATGATTGCTTTGAACTTTAATGTTCACAATACACATCACATAAATTTATGCTCAAAACATATCAATGTTGCTTTGTGTTCTTTAACTTAATTTCTACGATGTTCAGCATGTTGATCATGTTCACCATCCTGACCAACTGTGCTTTCATGACCCTCAGTAATCCCCCAGACTGGGCCAAGAATGTAGAGTAAGTCCTCAGCTGTTTCTCTTATTTCTGTATGTAAGGCACACTAGACATAGATAAAAGTAAAATGTAAAGAAATATAGACTTGACTGAGTTATCTGTGTATGATAGCTCTCAGCTCACTGCATGTGATTCCCTCCTTGCTGATTCAATACTCTCTGCATAGTAGACACGTAGTAGTTACAGTAGCACCATAGCCATTAAATATGGGTTTAATTACACCAAAGAGCAGACTTTGGAGGTGTTGAGGCATCAACATTTACTTGGGTTTTCAGATACTTTTAAACACCCTTGAAGACCATGAAGAAAAAGCTTCACTAATTGAATTTGAGAGTGCAGTGTAATGTAATAATCCAGTGCTGCACGGCATGCTGCGAGTGCAGTTATCTCGCCTCTGCCCATGCTGTAGATAGACAGAGCTGTTAACCAACATCATTATTTCTGTGTTTGTGTGTGTCTGTTTTCATTTCCTGTTCTTCACCTTCTTTACCAGGTACACGTTCACAGGGATTTACACCTTCGAGTCCCTCATAAAGATCCTGGCCAGGGGCTTCTGTGTGGGGAAGTTCACTTTCCTCACGGATCCATGGAACTGGCTGGATTTCAGTGTTATCCTTATGGCGTAAGTATTATGACAAGCATGGTTTGGATCAGTTTAACATGATCTGGCGTAGATTAAAAGGCCAAATGCTTTTAATGCTAATCATCCCAGCGGCCTATTAAGTCTCTCTGAATGTGAGAAGAAGAGCAGAGAGAATGGAGGGAGATGATAATCTGCAGCATATTGGTTTGTGTTTTGAGAGTGTGCCGAATAATCTCAGCTCTGCTGTTATAATGGATGTGAGCCCTCAAAGCGTGGAGTATCTTGGCCCATATATTTGTCCCACGCTTCAATAACTCCAGCTATTTGTCTTGAAACTACAAAATAAAGCCTGCAGCATTAGGTCACACGGTGCATGCATGTTGATTTTGTGATCACAGTATCTGTTTATGTGTTACATGAAGGATTCTGCATTGATCAGATAATAAAGTGAGGCTGTAATCTTGTAACTCATGTTGGTTTTAGAAGAGGTAGCTTTATTTCTCAGGTGTTTGTGTTTGTGACGTGTCATGGGTTTCTGCCTGTAAAATGCTGTGGAGTAACTGTGCATTTAATCCTGCAGGTATATAACAGAGTTTGTAAACCTAGGCAATGTTTCAGCTCTGCGCACATTCAGAGTATTGCGAGCTTTGAAAACTATCTCAGTAATACCAGGTAAGGCTGCCCGTGCCTGCTGCCAGCACTCCTGCCATTTGTCCTCTGTGCGTGACCGTTTGCCGTTCCCTCCTCTGCCCCCTCCCCTTCCCATGACCCTCCCTTTGTCTCGTCACGCCATGTGTTTGGGTGCCTGATTTATGTGCGTGTGTGCGTGTGTGTGTCCCACACCTTCTCCGAAACGCCCCTCTACCCAACTCCTCCCCCTCCCACCCTCTTCCTCCCCCTCCCTTCCCTTACAGATATGTCACAGAGTTTGTGGACCTGGGCAATGTCTCAGCACTGCGAACCTTCAGGGTTCTGCGAGCCCTGAAAACTATATCAGTCATCCCAGGTGAGAGAGACCCATCAAGGCCCATAGGGTTTAAACAATTGCTAACGGCTAACTGGCGTTTTGCTAACATTCAAGCACCCGCCCCTGCCCCTTCTCAGCTCATCTCACTGTAGCTAAGCCTGACGACGCTCGTCGCCGTCCTTCATGCTGCCTTCGTCCCAAGGCCAGTAAAAGCTGGAATCTGGCTCCAATCTGCACAGATTGACAGGATTCTTAGCTTTTAGATACATCCTTTAAGGCAGAATTCTTTTTGGTTGAAATCTATTCTTGCCTTGGGAGCCTTACAAGTAGATTTTGTGCACTATTTGTTTTTTCCTTTTTGCATGAGACATTGCAAAAGCCGATTTTCTGGTGGCAAGCACTTGTGTGTGTAGGGATCCTCCCTACCTTGTTTTCCTGTGCATGTCTTGTTCAATGTTGTGTGTCGTTTGGAGAAATTGTGATATGGTGAGTGGTTGTTGGGTAATGGCTAAACACTAACTAACTACTTATGACACAAACTAACAAACAGATCATATGTAAACCATCCAGAAATTATCATTGGCTCTTTGTATATAATAGATCATCTAATTCCACAACACACTGCAGATGCTACAGAAGCTACATCTGGACCCAGTTTAAACACTTTGGGCTCTTTTTTGTCAAAGTGCAAAGCTTAGTACTAGCAGTACTAGGACATGTTGGTGTTTTTCTGACCTTGAAAAGCATTTTCCTACAGCTTTGGTATTTAAGTGCTCAGTGCAAAGGTTGGAGAGGGGACTGAGTGTTTCTATGAAAACCGTGAGAACTGTGAGAAGTGCAAATACCAAATATCTGTTTTCAAGCATCAGCCTGTTGAAGGAACAGCTTGACAGTTTTGAAAGGTGCTTATTGACTTTCTCACTTAAGAGTTCAACCCAAAGATTTCTACCTCTGTCGTGTAGAGCTGCTTGATTACAGCAGAAATCATATTCACAATTATTTTGGCCTGTATTCAATAATTTAATGCAATTACTCACTGATGCATTTGTGCATTTTAAACAGTGTTTTTTCTTGTACAGTCCCGATCAAAAGTTTAAGACTACTTGACAAATAGCAAAAAATCTTATGTTGCATGGTTGGATCTTAACAAGGTTCCAAGTACAGGTTCAACATGCTACAAGAAGAAATGGGGGTGAGACAAAACATTTCTTTGAGCAATTTATTGAAAACAACGCTTAAACTGAATCTGGCTGTTTTATAGCTGATCATCTTAGGACTACATGCCTTTAAAAGGACAAATCTGTGCAAAAATGTGTATTCATTGCTATTTTCTGTCAGGTAGTCACACTGTCATAACGTTCTGATGGCCAAGGCATCAGAACGTTATGCCATGTAAAAAAACTTTCCCTTTCTGAAAGTGGTCGATTTGTTGAACTGCATAAGCAGGTTCACCATCGCTGCTGAGGTGGGACGCAGTAAGACCCTGAGGGTTGTGGAACAACAGCCATCCAGCCCCAAAGGTTCTACATTGGATTAAGATCAGGGGAACAAACAGGATAGTGCAAAAGAGTGATGTTATTCTCTCTTGATCGGGACTGTATATTAAGTAGTCTATAATTAAACTGAAAAACAAAAAATAAGTGTAAAAATTACAAAGTTACCAGATTTCACATTAAAATAGATCATTAAAATTTTCAAGTTTTTTTATGACAGTGATTGTAATTCTTGTTGGTCAGCTCTTTTGTCTGTTTTTTTGTAACCCAACTGCTTGACTGTAGGGCAGTCAAGTATGGCACAGACATCATAAACGACAATAAAGTATTCTACTTCTCTCAGCCTTTTTGACAGAGCGTCATGTCTACATGGATGAAAACATCCTTGTTGACCTAGTGCTGAGTGGTGGACTTTGCACTTGCACCAAAAAAAGAGCTCGGTTTAACTGTTTAAATTGCATTATACCCAGAAGACACCTGGAGAGATCTATACAATATTATAGTTGTTGTTCGAGGTCCTGTAAAAAAACACATGAACCTACACAAACTCATCTTTTATTAACGATCCTTTCCCCAGAGACCAATCCCATTGCACCATAACAGGCATGAGAAACATAACTTTCTCTAGTGGTCAATCCATGATTAGCAGTGATCTGTGTCAGACTGGTTCATGTATGACAGCTAACAGTTCATACAGGAACCTTCACTGCAGATCCCCCCCAGCTGCTTGCTGCTGTAAGCTCTTATTAGCAGCTTCTTCACTATACAAGCTTGTGGCCATAATTAGCATGCAATAATCATTCTGTGATGTCCTTCTACCCCCCCACCCTCGCCCTCCCTCCTACCCAGGCTTGAAGACCATTGTTGGTGCACTGATCCAGTCTGTGAAAAAACTTTCGGACGTGATGATCCTCACCGTGTTCTGCCTCAGCGTCTTCGCCCTCATCGGACTGCAGCTTTTCATGGGCAACCTGAGGCAGAAGTGCGTTCGTTTGCCAACCGTCACCAACAGCAGCAACATCACCTCAGATGATCCGTTCTTCAACAGCACTCTGACAGAAATCAACACAACATTGGTGCAGAACACCACGGAGAACTTCAACTGGACGGAGTACATGAACGATGAGAGTAAGCCAAGTGATGAAGCGTGAAAGTGTTGTTACATGCCTGCCAGGCAATGTAGGGGTTAAATGAGGTCAACTTAGCATTTCCCCCAGACGGCCTGAGTCAGATACTGGCTACTTTATATGCAGAGATGGGTCAGGGTGGTGATGGTTGTCTGTGTGTGTGTGTGTGTGTGTGTGTGTGTGTGTAGGATGGGGGTGGTCAGGCACACTGGCCTGCTGCCATGATATGTAATGACAGCAGTGGCTAGGAGCTGGGGCTGTGATCTCTAACAAGGGCTGGTGGGAGAATGCAGCAAATGTGGTGGATAATCGCCACAACAATAAAACCCTCTACGTTCACTACCCTTATCATCCTCCAATAGCCCATCTGTGTGGCATGAGCAGCCTAGAGTGCTAGAGGAGGGTGAGTCACTGACCGCCAGCAGGATATCAAGGAGACGTGCAGCAGCTACACGACAAGCTGATGCCAGACAAAGAGAATAAGAAGAGAGAGAGAAAGACAGAACTGATTAAGAAGACATAGATGTTATTAAACCTGGCATGTTTGTGACTTCAGTAAATATGTTACCCCTTCAAAATCTGATGGGATTGTGAGTTCATCAGGGTTAAGTGGTAGATAGTTAAGTGGAGTGTCTGTGACTGCTTTAGAAATCACATCACACAAACAAACAACCAAAGATACGCATCAATCGGATGACTAATGTAAACTAAATTACCACCCTTCGCTGTGTCTCGTGTGATATTAAACCTTCACAGAAACCTAAGACAAACTTACAGGATACATATTGTTCTGTTCCCCCATCAATCTGTTGTGTTTGTTCATATCCACTGCTCCATTCCTGTGATTTACCTGACTGACCATCCCTCACTCTCTCTCCTTTAGGTAATTACTACTACCTCCCTGGCCGTAGGGATGCTCTGCTCTGTGGGAATGGCAGTGGAGCTGGGTAAGGGTTGACATGTTTTATTTATATGGCCAATTAGATGCACCACAAAGCTGAGCATACACAATTAGTGTCAGCACTCAACACCATGCTGAGGCATCACAGGAATCTAAACTGCTGCTTATGTATGACTGCATTTCATAGACATGTTGTGACAAATGTGAAATGGTTTGCTTTTTGTGTATGTTGTGATTAGCCCATAAATTCTGTTACAGGAAAAAGATAGAAAATACACAATAAACAAACTCACAGTTGGGATTTTAAGGGAGCAGGAAGAGACATCAACAACAAAAACTTAATTTATTCTGACAGAGAAGAGTCTCAGTAAAAGCCTTGTGCAAAAAATATGGTGCAGGACTGCTGCTCAACAGCTGAGCACTCAGTGCTACCACTGGTGGCTGGTAGCTACACAACAGTACTTGGGATTTAAACAGTAACTAATTTTTTCACATTTTCCAACCACTGAGCAGCAATCTAGCCGTGACTGAAATGTCCAAGCTCTGGAACACTTTCCTGCAGGATTTATTTGATATAGTGCTACAGTGGAGGCCATGCTACAGTTGTTTCAGTGTTTGCCTCCAGCTTTCAATCAGGTGTCCAGTCTGATTCAGGAAGTTTTATAATAAGATATTCGTGTTCATCTTAAGATGTCAAATAATGCTTTAAATGAACATTTATTTGTTACATTATTCAACAAAGTCACACAGTGCACTGATTATAGTGTTTGGTTTGTAGTTTATTTGTAATGTTATGTAGGAAAAAAAAAAGTCTGAACTCTGCTACATGTGATGAAACTGAATGTGCAGTACACACATTTGTGTAGGGCCATTTGTCATCTTAGTGTTGGTAACATGAGTGTGTCCTGACAGGCTCTGTCCAGAGGGTTTTACTTGCATCAAAGTAGGTCGTAATCCAGACTATGGCTACACCAGCTTTGACACCTTCAGCTGGGCTTTCCTCTCCCTGTTTCGACTCATGACCCAGGACTTCTGGGAGAACCTGTACCAGCAGGTTGGTAGAACTCTGAAGTTACTGTGACTAATTTCTGATCCTCACAGAGAACAGAATGTACTTGTCTCATGGGCAGATTTACTACACTATATTTACTTTTTTTTCTGTTGTAGCTACTGAAAAGAAAATGAAAGTTAAAGATCAATGGCATCCTTATTTTTTTCTCAGATTTTCTAATAAATTCCTAACAATGACCCTTCTCTTTTTTCCCCTCCACTCCATCTTGGATTCATTAGACTTTGCGAGCGGCTGGTAAACCCTACATGGTTTTCTTTGTGCTGGTGATCTTCCTGGGCTCTTTCTACCTGGTGAACCTGATCTTGGCTGTGGTGGCCATGGCTTATGACGAGCAGAACCAGGCGACCATCGAGGAGGCCCAGCAGAAAGAGGAGGAGTTCCAGGCCATGCTGGAGCAGTTGAAGAGACAGCAGGAGGAGGCACAGGCAGGACATTTATCATTTTCTCTTCAAAAAGAGCGAAAGAATCAAGATTTAATGTTGATTAGGTTAAAACATAAAATACTCTGAGTATTTAATAATATGGCAGTAGCTGGGAGAATCTCTTTGTATGTGTGAGTGTTTAAAACCAGCGTTGCCCCAGGTGACCAACGATTTAATGTCCTGGGTGATTGACACTTGCACACTCACCCTGTGCTTCTACCTTGAGGGGTCACAAGTCCTTGGTGGACACCCAGAAAAAAAAATTGCAGATGCACAGTGAGTCCTGTTGCATTGCTACATAATGGAAATGTACTTAAAAGAAAGATATACAGCATCAGTTTTTATAAGTTTAAAAGATAAGAACGCATTTGTAAACTACATAGTGTAGTGTACACATACTTTATCTATACTGATTGTGACGCAAAGGTCAAATGTCTATTCTTCTCTGTTGCTGCCTTGCTTCATGTTTCCTTTCAGACCTCTTTCCCAACCCCGACTCGATCTCTCAGTGAATGTTCTTGCAGACTCAATACTGTCTTATCAGTCTTGTGCACATTCAGATTGTTGGTGGTTGTGCTGTAGTTGCCATGGCAGACTCCTAATCCTCATAGTATAATGGTCTATGTTGTGTGTGGCACAGGGGTATTCTTCTCCTTTAGAGTAAAGATAAAAACAAAAACAAGGAAGTATATATATATAAAGCATCATGCTGGATATGGGAGCTTTTTTTATATTTTTGGCACAACTGTAACTGTACAGAAAATCTAATTTTATATCTAAAGCAACAGATTTTACACACAACCAGCCTTAAAACATGTTTCTTTGAAAAAAAAAGTCGCACATGAAACATGTCTGTTCATGCTTGTAAATGATTGCCTTTGTTGTGGTGTTTTTTTAATCCAGTGATGTGATCAATTTCTTACTCATTTTATAAAATACAGACATGATACCTAATGCAGCATCTACACAATTTTCCTTTTATTATTAATGCAGGAATTCACAAATGTTTAGGTTTGCATGAAAACATTCAGGCGCCATTTTTAGAAGGTGTCTGAGGCTTACTTGGCTCTTCATGCTGCTCTCAGCTGCCAGGCTCTCTCCTCCAGTCCGCGAGAGCCTTTGAGACAGGCGCTGGGTTGCCATGACAACTGTGTTTGTGCTCGGATTGGCTGGCAGGTTGCCGCGGCAGCAGCCACGGAGAGTGGGGAGTACAGCGGGAGAGGGGGCCCCTCCGAGTCCTCCTCGGGAACGTCGAAGCTCAGCTCGAAAAGTGCCAAGGAGCGACGCAACAGGCGGAAGAAAAGGAAGCAGAGGGAGGAGGAGGAGGAGAGGGGGGTCCGAGACAAGTTCCACAAGTCTGAGTCCGAGGACAGCATCAAGCGGTCCACCTTCCGCTTCTCTATTGATGCCAACCGGCTTTCTTATGAGAAGAGATGTTCTTCACCAAACCAGGTAAATGCACCTGACAAAGCAGATTTTTTATTTATTTATTTTCATTTATCTTCTCAGCATGCCAGGGTTCTCCCATCTCTAACCTCTTTTCACTTTTTTTTTCTCTCTCTGTGCCTCTCTCTCTTAGTCTCTCCTCAGTATCCGTGGATCTCTCTTCTCACCTCGGAGGAACAGCCGTGCCAGCCTGTTCAGCTTCCGTGGTCGGGCGAGGGACATGGGCTCCGAGAACGACTTTGCAGATGACGAGCACAGCACCTTTGAGGAGAGCGACAGCCGCAGGGGCTCCCTGTTTCTGCCGCGCCGCCTCGAGCGCCGCTGCAGTGCCGTCAGCCAAACCAGCCTTGGGGCGCCACGAGTCATGCTGCCCGCCAACGGCAAAATGCACTGCACCGTAGACTGCAATGGTGTGGTGTCGCTGGTCGGGGGAACGTCTGTAACAACCTCACCTGTAGGTCTCCTGCTGCCGGAGGTGACTTGATTTCTTTTGCTTAATTTCCACTTTGATTTCTTAACTTTTAACGTATCCTGTAGTCCCTTTTGTTATCTCCACTTTGCTGATGGTTGTTAATAAATGAATTCTAAAGGGACAACAATGGCACAGAGGAATATGTTGTATGTATCAGGTTTAGAATACCCACACAGTACTTGGTAGCACCAGATATATACAGTACATACACTCGATGTATGTATGAGGACTAGAGTATAATTTTTAAAGGCCTTACAAAATCTCACAGGTGTTTTTATTTAGAGTCCTGCCCAGGTTGATGTTGTAGTAATATTATGTGGTGTCATATTAGTTCATAATTGCTTGTCTCACATTATGTACCTATTTCCTATCCTGCTAAATATTGCCCAGATATCTGGAATAATATGTTTTATTTTCTCTGTTTTCTAGGGGACAACTACAGATACTGAGCTGAAGAAACGCCGGTCAGGTTTCCACCAGCCATCCATGGATTATTTGGAAGAACCAGGGGGCAGGCAGAGAGCCATGAGTGTGGCCAGTATCCTTACCAACACCATGGAAGGTCAGGATCAGGCCTTTGTCATTCTTGCTTTATTTTGTTCTCATCTTGAACCTCATGTCATATACAAATCTGGAGAGAGTCAAACAGCAGAAATAAATTCAACTGCATTCACTTTGCATCACAAGATGTGTAAAGGAGCATCATTGTTTTTTTCCAGAGCTTGAAGAGTCAAGACAAAAGTGTCCCCCCTGCTGGTATAGATTTGCCAACACCTGTCTAATCTGGGATTGTTGTCCAGCGTGGCTGAAAATCAAAGAGGCCATCAACATGTTGGTCATGGACCCATTTGTGGATCTCACCATCACAGTTTGCATCGTCCTCAACACCCTCTTCATGGCAATGGAGCATTACCCCATGACTAAAGAATTTGATACTGTCCTCTCAGTCGGAAACCTGGCAAGTATTGTGTGTTGTGCTTTGACGGGTCAAAACCAGAGATAAATTGTAGTGTTAAAGAAAAATATCTCTCATGATGCACATTCAGTTATAAATAAAGAATGTCGCGTTCTTCATCATCAGGTGTTCACAGGCATCTTCACAGCAGAGATGTGCTTCAAGATCATCGCCCTGGATCCTTACTACTACTTCCAGGAGGGCTGGAACATCTTCGACGGCATCATCGTCAGTCTCAGTCTGATGGAGCTCGGTTTGGCCAACGTAGAAGGCCTGTCTGTACTCAGGTCATTTAGATTGGTAAGAACGCTAGCAAAGTATTATTAGAGATGCTACGTTATATGATTTATTTGCTCTTTAAATGAGAAAGGTTAAGACAAACCTGTCCTTGTGGGGGTCATGCCACAGTGGCTGTCTCAAAAACATTGATGCTATTAACGAGACAATGATGTAATGAGAGCTTTTGTGCAGTACATGAAAGACTCCGTGGAGAGTTGTTGTGGCCCTGGGAGCACAGTGTGTTTTTTCTGTTCTTCTGATTAGCTTTCTGTCACTGCTGCTGCTGCGCTGCTACGTTATTCAACAACACATTTGATCTTTAAGACTGAACATAAATTCACATGGACTATGAAAGTTTTAACTAATAATAACTTCTTTTTAGCTTCTAAAATACCTTAATCTATTGCTTAATTCACGTTTATGAATCAAACTGATTTCAAATCTGTTATACACAACATACAGAATACTATAATCCAGTAGGATGGATTTTTCTGTCCAGATCCACAAAATCACAAAATCACAGGCTGCTTTAATCTTTCTTTTGAACAGTTAAGGGTCTTCAAACTGGCCAAGTCATGGCCCACTCTGAACATGCTGATCAAGATCATTGGCAACTCAGTGGGTGCTTTGGGGAACTTGACTCTGGTGCTGGCCATCATCGTCTTCATCTTTGCCGTGGTGGGCATGCAGCTTTTTGGCAAGAACTACAAGGAGTGTGTGTGTAAGATTTCTGAGGACTGTGAGCTGCCCCGTTGGCACATGCACGATTTCTTTCACTCCTTCCTCATTGTTTTCCGGGTGCTGTGTGGAGAGTGGATAGAGACCATGTGGGACTGCATGGAGGTGGCAGGACAGACGATGTGTCTCATCGTCTTTATGATGGTCATGGTCATTGGAAATCTGGTGGTACGGCATTCTCCCTTTATGTTTAATTTTCAGAATATTCACAACATTGTTAAGATTCAGACATTAGTTTGTGTCATATATTTATTGCCTGAAAGTGTTAAAAAGTCAAATCAGTGATGCACACGTGTTAAATTCAGTTTTCATCAACCTGATGTTCATTTTTTCCCAGGTTCTAAACCTGTTCTTGGCTCTCCTCCTGAGCTCATTCAGTGCTGACAACCTGGCAGCAACAGATGAAGACAGTGAAATGAACAACCTGCAGATTGCCGTGGGTCGGATCCAGCGGGGCATTGCATTTGTCAAAGCTGCAGTGCGGCAGTTCTTCCAGAGCATCTGCTTTGGTGGGCGTGGTAAGGGCTCTGGTCTGGCTGAGGAGAGCAAACCCCTAGATGAACTGCACAGTAATGGCAAAGGCAACTGCATCTCCAACCACACTGTGGAGATCACCAAAGACCCCAGTGGGGTGTACATAACAGAGGGCAACGGTCGGCCAGGAGGAGGGCTGGTGGTTGGAGTTGGTGGGGACACTACGGAGAAGTACCCTATAGAGGAATGTGACTACATGTCATTTATTCATAACCCCAGTCTGACAGTCACAGTGCCCATTGCTGTGGGTGAGTCAGACTTTGAGAACCTTAACACGGAAGATTTCAGCAGCGACTCGTCGGATGTAGAGGGCAGCAAAGAGGTAAGAAGGCTGGTATCTGTCAAGAAATCTCGAGTCGCACAGCTTTTGTATATTAACTTATTTATATTTCATTTATAAGAGATACCATCCAGTGCAACTGAGTTGATCAATATGTTAGGATTTGCATAGAGACGGCCTTTCCAGAAACAACAGTCAGGCAGCTTGAAAATATCACATCTGCTGACTCATTTGTACATGTGTCATGCTGTGCTGCTGAGTGAATCTTCTGCCTTTCGTACTGAGTTTTAAAGCTGTCGGCAGCAGAACAAGGCATAATCAAATATGCCTTTGACCTATGCATCAGGTTTACTCTCTAAATGTGCTAATTAGAGTGTATGTGTCAGTGTGTTTGTGTACAGTGTTGCATGGTTGACTTGACAGTAAATGTTATACACACCTGCTAAAGAGACTGTTTAATTTATTGTTCCATGTTTTAGGGGAACCACAGCACATATGTGTGCTTGTGTCAAGAGGAAGTTAATGAAGCAGCAGACTGTTTAAAGATGTGAGATAAGCTTGCTACATATGCTGCTGAGTAAGTGTACCAAAATGGATCAGTGCCAGAAACTAAATCAAAAATTCTACTATTTGAACAAACTGAAAGACACAAATTAGTATGAAGTATTACTTTCTTGTGATCAGCTGCCTGTTTTAACAGAGAACGTTCCTGGTTTACTGTTAAGTGTTGCCAGGCTTAACTGGGATTGTGCTCCCTGGTGATGTCAACCTGCCGCTATGGGTGTGGTGCCAATTTCCAAGGATTCAAAACAACACAGGAGACTGTTTCACTTCTGTCACTACCGAGTTCTACACCCTGATTATTATGCACAAGTTATAAGCGATTTGAACATTTCTTACCCACAGTGTCAAAGAGTTTCTGGTTTATAAACTCAATTTATAGATAAAAAAAATAATTTATGCAGTTAGAGTTCCACAGTGAACATTTGGTGTGTGCTGTTTCCGTGCCTGCTGTGTAAGATGAGTGTTGAATGTCATTGTCAGTATAAAACACCACCCTGTATTAAGGAAAATGCTTTTAGGGTATCTAAACTGTTGTTCTTTGTGGCTAACCAATTCCCCCACTGAGCCTTGTGTCTGACCAGTGAACACAAACTTGAGGTTGCTGGCTTTTGGTGTATGACTTATGACTTTGTTTAACCCCCTCATTTGTTATTGCAGCGGTGTCACTGGCGTTCTCAAGGTTTTCAGTGAGAGGAGACTTGTAAGACCACTTTATTGTACCATAGCACTAACCATGAGGACTGCCTATGCCATTTACAGACAACATATTTTTTCTCATACCTTCAATGGATTGCCCATTTTCGTTCTTTGCCTGGTCTGCCCTGCCTCCCCCACCCCACCCTTTTTGCTTTATACCCCCTACCCCCCCACCCCGTACAGCAGCAAACTCAATGCTGCAAGTTTTCCCTTTACCCCCTCCCCCCTTCATAAGTTATCCCCAAGCATCAGGCTGTATTGCAGTTACAAACCATTAGGAATGAGCAACACCACATTTTTCCATTGGTAGACAAATCATCTAACATAATCTTTGCTTTTGATTGCATTGCTTGGTTTTGACTTGGTTTTGAGACTTGATTGGCATCCGACACTGTGAGCTTGAGAATGAAGGAGGAGAGGAGGTGAAGATGGAGGAGTATGAGGGGAAAAAGAGAGACGAAATGGAGGAATGAATTTTGCTGTAGTTTGACAAAATTCATTTGTCTGGTTCATAGCCCATGCATACACACATGAAATACTCGTATGTACTTGTTTTCTGTGATACTCAAACAATAGTGGAATAATGAAAGATCCTTCATAGAATTCTTTCTAGAGATAATTAGGAAACACAAATGAATCAACAGATTATTGAAGGGTAGCATAATGGATAACACATGGCAGTAGGCATCTTCATTGTGCGGTGATAAAATACTCTAGTGTAGTTTCTTCATTTTTTGTCCTCCATGAGTATAAAATTTAAGAAACTCCAGTCCAAATTAATTACACCTTATATGGTACATAGATCTATTGTGGATTAGCTGACAATATTTCTGTTTCTGTATGTTCCTACACCTGTGTTATTCACTTTGGTTTAACTATCTACCAACTTGTTCAAATATAGTATAACCTGCCACACCATCTGACAAATAAAAGCGTATTAGGTTAGCGTAAACATCTCATATAACCCCTTTCCAGAAGAACTGAAATGGCTCTCTTGCTGAAGGGAAAGACAGAGAAACTGGAGGAAACACCCTCCCAGAAAACGATGCACTTGTGAGCAGCATGCTTCCATCATTCCCATGCCGTATTAGCTGGGTCCCACGGCAATCAGGGCTGCTGCACTGTCTAGGATGACATGTTCCTTTTCTTCACATGTGAGGCAGATCAGACATGAGGCCACATGACACCACGTTTGCCCAAAGAAAAACAGATAGGAAGCCTCACAACTCCCATAACTGTCACTGTATGCAGATGATACTGTAATACACATTACTGCAAAAACAAAGATTGTTTTAGGGTTTCAGCAGAGTGTTGCCAGGATTCAAAATTCAGATTTAGGTAAACAGAATAAAATGAACCTGACATCTGCAGCAACACTTGTCCTATAATGTGTATGTAAGTATCACACTTAGTCCTGTATGTTTTCTGGGTATGCATGGGTGCTAATTCAGTATGTTGGGACAAATGGGAGCAGAATAATACCAGACTACATGCTGTCTTATAAACAGTGCACAGTACTGGTTTTTGCTGGTAAGCTAATGTGGTTATCCGTCTACTTCAATACAAACAGAAGAAGCTCGTACACTGCTTTTAAGGAATGGAAATAATGTGTTTTCATGTCACTGAGGAAACTATTCACCAGTGCTGTTGTGGGTGGATTGTAGATTTCAGGTGGGGAAATATACTTAACAGCAATTTTGGACATTTTGGAATTTTTCAGAAAATTGACTTGGGGCCATTTTTCAGTGGACATGAAAATACTTGAGCACACGTTCTGCTTGGTACTATGTCAGGCTTGGATTGATAATGCACTGGAATACTGCATGCACTCTTCCTCGAACTGAGGTCACGTCAAACGTACCCACAGTGCATTTCTGTAACGCCAACCTCCCCTCTGCCGTGTTTTGCCACATAATCTGATTTGACCCATCAGATAAAACTAGTATCAAAGCCTGTAGGTACATTTGATCGATGCTGCATGAGATGATGATGATAACATGACGATGAGAGCCCAACTCTGTGAGCTATTACAGTGCCTATATTGAGGTATACAGTTGTGGCGGAGTATATGTGACTGGAGAATCACAATAACAACCAGCTCAGAAGGTTGGCTCCTATAACCACTGAACCTCTGTGGTTTCATGCACTGCAGTGTGACTTTGTACTTTTTTCTTCTTCCTCGTTCATGCAGAAGCTTGATGCAGAGCCCCAGCCTCTGAGCTCATCGGAAGGGAGCACAGTTGATATTCGCCCCCCAGGTGATGGGGTTGACTCTGTGGAACTTGAGCCAGAGGAGTCACTGGACCCAGAGGCCTGCTTCACAGAGGGTGAGAGAGACGTGAGAGTGATAGTCAGGGAGTATGATGGGTAGTGGGAAAGTGGGCCACAGCAAGAAAGGTGGGAGATGAAGTGCTTCTGCAGCACATTTCAAGACGTAGAGTACATCGCACTGAATGCTGAGCTTAGCACTGGGTTATACCCACTTCTGAATGACAGTGAATACAAATGCTCAGCAGGACTGAAAGAAAAGAAGCCTGTGGGATTCTCTTGGTTTGTAATATAACCTGACATTTTATCTGACACACCTCTAGTACTGTTTTGAATATCTCTAATATTTCTTTCAGCATTATTTGGTAGTTTTTAAATCCCAATCTCTACAACGCTACCAGTAACAAGTATTGAGTATTATAGTCAAACCCAGAGTACCCAGACAAATATGGCAAACAGACTTGACATGTGTAGGAACTGAATTGCAAAAAAATGGCAAAATACTCCAAAGTCAGTCTATTGAGTAAGCAAACAAATGTATTTAAAAAAACAAACACCAGCTAATTATCTTGATGTGCCCAACAGTTAATACTTACTGCACATAACAGCGTTGTCAGTCTTTTTGTAATGTCATAAAAAATTGGCAGGAACCTCTGTTTTAGAAAAGTCGGCTAATGCAAACTGAGCAAAGGAAGAGATGACACTGATTGTTGTTTGGTTTAATCATACATCATCTTTAGTCAATGTGGACTCCACATTCCTGTGGCCGTCTGTCAGTCCTCTCTTTGCCCCCTGCCTGCAGGTTGTGTGCGCAGATTCCAGTGGTGCCAGGTCAACGAGGATAACAATAATTACAAGAACTGGTGGACACTCAGGAAAACCTGCTTCATCATAGTAGAGCACAACTGGTTTGAATCCTTTATCATATTCATGATCCTGCTCAGCAGTGGAGCACTGGTAAGTGGGGTTTTTGCCCCTGCTCTTTGTCCAAATTAATCAAAGTCACCCCTCTCAACATGAATTAACCGTTTCCTCCTGGTATGCAGTATACACATTTGTGTAAATTGATAAAATTTGTTATCATAACATGGCTGTTTGAATGTGTTTACATTATAAAAAGCTGTAAGGTCATCAATCACAGAAATTAAATTGAATGAATGAAATTGAATGTAAAACAGAAATGTATTTTTTTTTTCAACGTTTCATTCATTTACAACAAGAAACAACTAAATATGTGAAAATGTTCACTGCCCTCAAATGTACAGGTCAAGGCACCAGGTAAAAACACACCACATTTTTTATAATTGGAGTATTAGAAAACATCTATGTACTGAACTCAGGCCTGTCACTGATAGTTCTTATATTTCCCCATGTCCTCTTTAACGTCAAAATTTTCTACCAGCAGTCTTATTGCTTATTCTAACCTGTACAGGCTTTTGAGGACATTTACATCGAGCAGCGAAGGACCATCAAAACAGTGCTGGAGTACGCAGACAAGGTCTTCACTTATATCTTCATTCTGGAAATGCTGTTGAAGTGGGTGGCGTATGGCTTTGTCAAGTACTTCACCAACGCCTGGTGCTGGCTCGACTTCCTCATTGTAGACGTATGTGTATTAATACATGTATTCATCCATTGGGAATCTGTTTCAAATCATACGTTTTTCAACCTGGTATTAAATCAAACACAGTTTATACTTCCAGGAAGTGTTTGACATTTTGCAAAGTTAACATATTTGCTTTCAGTAGTTTAAATGAGTAATTAGATACTTTGTTTACGTGTTTATAATAACTTTGGCTACATCTATTTGATCAGGGTGAGTAGGCTAAATAAGAGGAACCCCACTCTGTATAATGCAGTCCAATTCAGCAGCACAACGTGTAACCTCCAAAAATATCATGAAGTTCAATCAACACCTGACTAAATGAGTTTAAACAAAACCTGAATATTATCACCTTCATGAAGTATTTACTGCAGAACCTTTCACCTCTCGGTTAAACCATTAGGCTGGATCCTCGTGAAGTCTGAATTTCACATTTCTTTCTTTTTGAAATTCACAGGTTTTAGAAATACTGCATTATTAAACATTATTAATACTTTATCATCAGACAAATTACTGGGTAATTAACAACCTCGTTTAAGCACGCTGGCTCTGTGCAGAGAAACGGTTACATTTCTCACCTTTCACCCTGCTTCTCTGTGACATCTTCTCTCAGGTGTCCTTGGTCAGCCTTGTAGCCAATGCTCTGGGCTACTCGGAGCTTAGCGCCATCAAATCTCTGAGGACACTGCGAGCACTCCGGCCCCTGAGGGCCTTGTCTCGGTTTGAGGGCATGAGGGTAAGGACACGAGGAATAACATGGACTCAGAAAGCACTTTTACATGACTTTATTGTTTATGGGCAGACTGAAAGCAAGGTGAGGTGTGTTTGATGTGTTTGTTATCTTTTTAGATAACCAAGCTAAGTGTATCTTTACTAACTTTATATTTATCTTGTTAAGCCATTTCTCAAAAACCATTAAATTTGCATAATCTATCAGAATATCAACCTGTTGGGACTAAGTTTATTTTACTCATCTATGTGAAGCTACAAAGACACTTTCTTAGTGTCTGCTTGTCCTCTAGAAATTTCCAAAGTATAGTTTATGTTTCCATTTTTAGAATATCAAACTCTTCTGCATTTGTTAGTTATACAGATAAGTTAAATACTTTTGGCATGTTAGGGAATCTAACTGTAAGACAGTATGCTTACTACAGTTTCTAAAGTTATCTTTTCTGTGCAATTCAGCACTGTACTTCTTCTATCTGCATGACTTTCTTCACATTCTGTCAATGGATTACTGTATATAGCTGTTCTCAGGCATTGTTTTCTGACATTGCTTGTGTGGTGCCTTTGACCTGTAATTTTTTCTTTGTTGTGTGTCTTTTTTCATTTACAGTCAAACAAAATGTTGTGACTTCATCCCGCCTCTCTAAGGTTTTTTTCTGTTTTGCTTTTTACCTATTAAATCTTAACTTTTTCACCTATCCACCTTCTTCTTTCCAACTGTCATGTTGTGAAATTCTTTGTAAATTTGTATGGTATTAAAAGCTTTATGTGTTCAGACATTACAATATATGAAGTGTTGAATGATATTTTATGGGGACAATGTGTTTTTTTAAATCAGTCTTGCCTCTTGTTGTGAAAGCATCATGTTTACAGCTCAGTTAAATCAAGTGTCCACATGTTAAGTGATTAGTAGATCTTACCCAAAATGAAACAGAATTTTTATTTTGGCAAGAAGACCTCTATTCAAGAAACAGGAGAGTAATGAGTTTGTCCTTTCACTTCAAATTCTCCAGGTTGTGGTTAACGCTCTGCTGGGGGCGATCCCCTCCATCATGAACGTGCTGTTGGTCTGCCTCATCTTCTGGCTCATCTTCAGCATCATGGGTGTTAACCTGTTTGCAGGGAAGTACTATTACTGTGTCAACACCACCAACGACGAGATTTTCCCCATCGACATTGTCAACAATAAGTCTGACTGCCTGAACTTGGTCAACAACAGCGCCCGCTGGAAGAATGTCAAAATCAACTTTGACAATGTCGGTGCCGGCTACCTGGCTCTGTTGCAAGTGGTGAGTTTAGTCTCTTAGTCTTTTTCCACCAAGCCAAGTTCAAATGCCAGCAGATGAAGAGTTAGTTTAGATCCATTTTTTTGTGTTTTGGCAACCTAAGAACTGGTTCTTTTTTTCAGGAAAGCTATTTCCAAAGTGGCACCAACTGTCTCCTGGTCTAGAACCAAAAAACATTTGTGTCAGGGGTTGGAGGCATTAATTCTAAATTAGAAGCTCATTTTGGCTTTATAATTTTTTCAGATTACAGTATTATAATAATATTTATCAGTTTTCCATCAGCATAGTGAGCCATAAGTAAGCAGACACACACACAGTAATTAGTAATATCTACAAATATAGGAGATAATTTGAGGGTTAAATATTGGCAAAATGGTTGAATTTCCAATTAGCAACAGTGATTCTTTTCCTAAAGCTAATAACATATGATAATCTAGCAAAATAAGGACTGAAACAGCAACCGCACTGCTATGACATAATGTAATACATAATGTTGATACACTGACTCTTCTCTCATCTACTCATAGGCCACATTTAAGGGTTGGATGGACATCATGTACGCAGCTGTGGATTCTAGAAATGTAAGTGTTTTGTTGCTGAATACAGGGATTTGTGTGTCTGCTTTTGAAAAACTGAACACATCCATGAACATAGTCTTAGTGTGTGTTCAAATAACTGGTTGTACATTTGTATATCTAATTTTGCCATGCCATGCTAATGCTTTTTTTGTCATACAGAAATGATCAAAGCGTATAACTTTTTGTGGTCTGTGTTCTAGTTGGAAGACCAGCCTAAGTATGAAGTGAATTTGTATATGTACCTCTACTTTGTCATCTTCATCATCTTCGGGTCCTTCTTCACACTGAACCTCTTCATTGGTGTCATTATTGACAACTTCAACCAGCAGAAGAAAAAGATAAGTTTCACAGTAACAGTCTCACTTTATCCCATCCAGGTTAAACTTGATCAGTCAACTGACTGTCAGTAATTTACAAATCATAAAATGATCTGATGTTGTAACAGAAAATGGTCTGATGTCTGACAGTAAGCATATTACAACAGTTAAATACAGTAGAAAGTGTAACATTAAAAACTAAAGTAAAGACGTTTTAAAGCAGACATTTTACATTTTGTGCAGCATCCAACATTTAAATGAACTGAACTGATCTGATGTTTTCCATTGTTGTTTCACTTGCAATGGAAAACCAACAGGTACCAGACCTGCGCCAACCACAACCATAGCCTTGGTATAAAGCAACAGAAGCACAGAATTAGCCAAAGCAGACCCACAGCTGTGTTAAAGAAAGAAGGGAGCTACAGAATGATGATTATCTATAGCACAGTGATGACCTGCTGCTGTCAAGGATCACTGAGAGTGCATGAGTCACAGAGAAACAGGCTGCCTGCACACACACATATAAGCATGCACTGTCACTTTGAATGTAGTTGAGAAATGTGGCCTCCATTCAACCAAGCACTAACAAGTAGAATTGGCAACACCAAAGAGGTGAAGAGGCGTCTAGGTGCGCACGCGGGGGTGGGGGTTCCTCTGTGTGCTGGCAGGTCTGAGTTGACTGACTGAGTGAGACACTGTACGGGTTGGTATGGTTCAGCAGCCTCACAGCCACAGCACCACACAGACGGTTGTTCAGTGTTGACACCAGCCCTCCCTCCAGACATATATCACACACTCAGTGAGCAGCACCACGAGTGTGATACCTCGCTCATGATATAGAGAGCAGTATTCATGTATTTGATTAATGAGAACATAGGAACTTTGGCAGTTATTTGGGGAAATATGTTATAACTGGTTTTATAAAAAAATAATGTTCTAGATAAAAAAAATATTAATCCCAGTTTTGCTTATTACAGTTGAGGAAAATAAGGAAAAATACCACACAAATACAAATAACACACATGCATAAACATGTCTATTTTGTGGAAAACAGGTTCTTACAACATACTTTGCCAGTATTTTTATACGTCACATATTTTAAAAAATATTAAAGCAAGATATAATTGAAGACAGACTGTACTGGGCTTCACAGTGTTATTGCTTGTTGTTCACATTTTATAAGATGTAAAATTATGCATGATTATAATCAGGTTTTGTTGTCTTCCCTTTACTTAGGAGGGCAGGACATCTTCATGACAGAAGAACAGAAGAAATACTACAATGCTATGAAGAAGTTGGGCTCTAAAAAACCACAAAAACCTATACCTCGGCCAACAGTAAGACTCTTAAGTGCTCAGACTGGATGCTGTACTCTCTTAGTTCTTACTAATGGGCTACAAGTGGAGATATAAAATGATTTGCGTCCTCCTTTTCCCTCAGAATGCATTTCAAGGCTGCGTCTTCGACTGCATCACAAAACAGGCCTTTGATATTGTAATCATGATCCTCATCTGCCTTAACATGGTGACCATGATGGTGGAGACCGATGACCAGACACCAGATATGGACAAAATCCTCTACTGGATCAACTTGGTCTTCATCGTGCTCTTCACTGGAGAGTGTGTGCTTAAGATGATCTCTCTGCGTCACTATTACTTCACTATTGGTTGGAACATATTTGACTTTGTGGTGGTGATTCTGTCTATTGTAGGTAAGGAGGTGTTTTGTTGTGTCTAAGTAAAACACAGAATTTGAGAAGAATTGTGTGCTTAATGTTTTTTGTTTCTCTTTGCTTTTGCAGGTATGTTTTTATCTGAAGTTATTGAGAAGTACTTTGTCTCTCCCACACTGTTTCGCGTGATTCGTCTTGCCAGGATCGGCCGCATTCTCCGTCTTATCAAAGGTGCCAAAGGCATCCGGACGCTTCTCTTTGCTTTGATGATGTCCCTTCCTGCCCTGTTCAACATTGGCCTCCTCCTCTTTCTGGTCATGTTCATCTATGCCATCTTTGGCATGTCCAACTTTGCCTATGTCAAGCGGGAAGCAGGGATCGATGACATGTTCAATTTTGAGACATTTGGGAACAGTATGATCTGTTTGTTTCAGATTACCACCTCAGCTGGGTGGGACGGACTGCTGGCGCCCATACTGAACAAGAGGGAGCCTGACTGTGATAGCCAGTTGGAGCACCCAGGCAACTCCTACAAAGGCAACTGTGGCAACCCATCAGTGGGTATCTTCTTCTTTGTCAGTTACATCATCATCTGCTTCCTCATCGTGGTCAACATGTACATAGCCGTCATCCTAGAGAACTTTAGCGTGGCCACAGAGGAGAGCGCCGAACCACTGAGTGAGGATGACTTTGAGATGTTCTATGAAGTCTGGGAGCGCTTCGATCCAGACGCCACTCAGTTTATGGAGTATAGCAAGCTTTCTGATTTTGCAGATGCTCTGGATCCACCGCTGCGCATTCCTAAACCTAATATGATACAGCTCGTCACCATGGATCTGCCCATGGTGAGTGGCGAGCGCATTCATTGCCTTGACATTCTGTTTGCCTTCACCAAGAGAGTGTTGGGCGAAGGCGGCGAGATGGACGTGTTACGCGGGCAGATGGAGGAGCGTTTCATGGCCTCTAACCCCTCGAAGGTGTCTTATGAACCCATCACCACTACCCTCCGCCGAAAACAGGAGGAAATGTCGGCCGTCATAATCCAGAGAGCCTTTCGTCGCTACATGATTCGCCTGGCCATGAAGAAGGCCTCAGCCATCTACAAGGAGCAGCTGAAAGAAGGCATCCGCGACCCTGACAAGGATGTCATGGTCATCAGCAAGTTCAATGAGAACTCCACCTCGGACAAAACAGACATGACCCCCTCCACAGCCTCACCGCCTTCGTACAACAGTGTGACGAAATCGGACAAGGACAAATACGAGAAAGAAAACAGGGAAAAGGAAAACAAAGGGAAAGACTTGAAAGACAGAAAGAAATAGACATTTTCAAAAGGAACATAACATAATAATGCATCAGAGACATGAGGGAAATCTGTTTACAGCTTCTAAAGGGGGGGGGTAGATAGATGTATACATGTGTTTTGATTGTTAAGAGCTGAAGAATGATATGCCAGGTAGGTCTAAAACTGGAGTGTTGTAATGGCATAGAGGATTACATGGGGTCGTCTCAGAGGAGAAACGTGGAAAAAAAATTATCCAGCAGACACTGCCAGAGATTGAGTGGAACATGGAAAAGCCTCTCTGCAAATGCTTGTGATTTTCCTATTGGTTGTTGTTACTATCTGACACACTTGAGTGTACTGTTAAATTGTCTGTAGCTAGTGCTGCTACTATAAATCCAGTGTCTTGAATTTAACAATCGCTGTATCACTTAACAAGTACTCTTTTACTTTAAGAAGTACTCTACTTTTTTTTTTTTTTTGGGGTTACACGGTTTCTTTTTTATGAGAAAGAATGTTTTCTACTTTTTGTGTCATTATTGTGAGAATGTGTCCACTGCTTTCACTGTCGTAAAATTACCAAGGGCAGATCGAGTCAATGCTGGAAACCGCTATAACCATTGGAAACAGTGCAGGGTCAGTGCCACACTGCTCTTGGTTCATACAATATATGAAGCTGAAACAACAAGCATACCACCGAAGTACGTTGTATTTCCTGGTGCGCCACCAGTGATTGTTCATATCTGTGTTTTGCTTCTATCTGGACTGTCACCTCTCAATTTCAGTAGATAATACACGTCTCTAAATACAGAGAAGCTGAATGTATGCAAGCTGAAGGAATGACACATTTAAAGAAAATAGCATGACATGTCTGGAAATGTGTTTTTTTTTTGCTGTTTGATACCACTCTCAGATCTGTTAAATATTCCATTAATCCATTGAATATGCAGCTAGAGCCAGGACCTTTAGCTTACCGGAAAGACTAAAGGCACAGGAGAAACAGCTAGCCTCGTCCTAATAATTAGCCATTTGTGTATTCCCATTTATGTGCAGCTATTCCTCTAAGAAATAAAATTCAGTTAAGCTGGTTTTCCAAAGCTTCCAGGCTACGCTTACCAACTTGGCTGTAGCTTGATAGCTAGCTAAGACACAGACATGAGAGTGGAATCAATCTTCACATCCTAATTTCTCTAAAATGTCAAAATGATTTCCTCATGGTGACACGTCGACTCATTCAACTACTGTTCCATCACAGTTTCTCCTCTAACGCGTTTGTTGTCCTCCCCCCTCACCCTCCATCCCACTTCTCCCCCACATGGCTTGTAAAGAAACTATCTTAAGTGATATGAAATATATTTAAAAGAAAATGTCAATCTTTCGAACTGCTCTTAAACTAGAACATCACCATATATCACACTTAAAGGTTATATCACAAAATGTTTGTATGACATTCATGTTGTTCTTAACTGGGAAGCGAGTGGTTTTAACGTAGTGGTTTGGTTTGTAAATAATATAGCTATTTGGACCCACAGTATGCATCACACTTACATTTGATGTAAGAGCACTTTTTATCCCCACTGCTATGTAATACCACATGTGGCGGTCATACGTGTAAGTGTGTGTGAGATGCGAGTGTGTCGGTGTTTGTACGTCTATGTGTGTACATGTTAGGGAAACTGCGAGAACGTCAGCATCTGTCTCTTTATGTGAGTATGTGTGTGTTGGTGTGTGCAACTGGGGTCTGCAGGTTGCTAATGTTCTACCAATTATAAATAACATTTTTACTGTAGATATGAGTGCATTTTTCCAGTCCTCGGAATTGTTTTACATTTTTTCTAGAACAGTTTTTTTTTTCTTTCTGCACTGTAACACATGATGAAACACATGTATGGTCCCCATATCTGTAGATACACACCATGAAGCAATCAGTAGCCATCTCTCATTGCGCTTGTAGTGTTTTAGTGAACTGCATGCAGGAAGTGACTACTGTCCGCTCATATGGTAATATAATTTTAAAGCCAAATGAATAAAGGACATATTTTTTGTACATGCTTGTTTATTTTCTCCATTTTCGTTCTACGTTTAATGGTTCTATACTTTTTTTTTTTCATTGAGTGGCACCCGCTCTTTGGTCTGTGATCTGAAACTGAAATATGATTGTTTTACATTGAGGCAACTTTGAACAGGATCATTCATGTGGTTCAAGTACATGTTACACTATGTATCAATTTGCAAAATGTGACAAGTGACATTTTTTTGTTATAACCAAAGATGTGGCAACAAAACACAAAATCTAGATTTCCAAAATAAAACCGATTTTGGAAAGCATGTTTTACATGCAGGATGCATTCATTCCGAGGTGAGGGCTCACGTTGCTGGAGACATGATGGAAACTGGTATCTCACGGCCACTCGATAGTGATTCCTCAGTTGTCATGAGAGTGAATAATAATGAATACATAAATTATGAGTTAATCTATAATTAATAAATTCCATTATTAAATTGTTCATATTGATATTATTTATGAAGATGTCTTTCATGATTACTGCTGTTGTAATAATATTGTCAACCATTCATTAGCTGTCTATAACTCCTTCAGAAGAGGAGTTATAGCTGCCAAATTCATTAATAAACACATAATAAAGAAAACTATTCATTCTTATATCCTTCAAATGTATTGTGTGTGTATATATATATATATATATAATTATATTATTAGTTTGATATTATATACATTTATAAGTTATTTATTAATTGTGTATATACTGTTAATAAATATTATAAGAAAGTGGTTTAAAATTAAATGATAACATTGTCCAGATTTGTTCCACAAGAAGAAAAACTAAAAGATATACTCAAGACCTCCTTACTAGAGCACTTCTGGAGCTTTCAGCCACATCTCCTAGCCTTCATCACCTAATAGATGATCACCTATTATCATGTGAGTGAAGTTACAAGTTGAACTATCTCCATGACAACTGAGCAATCTTGATTTGCTGAAGATTATAAATTATGCTTTAAAGCCCTCGAACAAGTGTAAGTGGATCTTGAGTTACCTTGAATTTTTTATGTATTTCTTGGTCAATTCACTTTAAAACCCAAAATACTGACTGAAGAACTAAAACTAGACAATGATGACTATTTGATGTACACATGTATATGTAGACATATATATGTGTTTGCTCATGACAACAGCTTAGTGTCAGTGTCTTCTTCATTGACACACACAGGGAGAAGAAGAGGAGGTGGTGCTGGGAATGACGAGAGCGAGAGCGAGGTGAAAAAGCTGAGTCTACCCCCACCCAGCAGCACCCACCAAACGCTTTGCTGCTCCTGCTTTTCCTTTCCTGTTGCCTGGCAACTAAACATCACAGCTCCCCTGCCTGTGATTGATCAGCAGCATCTCTGAGCTCACTTACCCAGAATACCTTGCTGGGAAAAGGCAAGCTAGAATTCATGGCTCCAACCCCCAACACGGTGGTCTCACCAGTCACCTTATATAAGAAAAGAGAGGTCAAATTGTGACCTTATGTTCATAATGATACCCGGTGTGCAGCCTGCACTGTACACACCATTGTCGGAGGGTAATGAAAGAGAGCTGCATGTGTGTTTATCTCTATTGTGCACAGCACCTGCTACACACTGTTTGTTGTATCATTATGCAATGAGCCATAAAAATATTTCTATACATGAATAGCCTGACCAGTGAGGTAGCAACAAAGAGCTTCCCCTCTTTCCCCCTGTTTTTGGGTGATATCTGCCTCACCCAAAAAACACTGTTAACTCAGCAGTGCGCTCTAGAGGCTACAACGTGCAACAAATTCAAACTGGAAGCAGTGGAGGGGTAGAAATGAGAACGTGACAGACATCATCAGGTGCACGTTGACGTCAAAAGGCAACTGCAGGTTTACTGATACGCACATTTTTTGTTTGTCTGTTTTTAGTGAGGGAAAATCATGTTAGATACCCGACAGAAGGCAGATGTTCCGAGCAGTAGCAATGTCACAGATTGTCCTGAAGCAGAAAACATGTAATCAACAAATTCATTGACGTCAGAGAAATGATTTAACCCCCTAATGTTGGAGGAAGTCAGTGGCAATGAAGCTGAAGATGAGTTGTTAGGCAGCAGACACCATCTGCTGGTGGAACAATAGAATACTCATTTCATTTTATATACCTGTATGTAATAAAGTCAGTTTTATGAATGTATTTTATTGGCACAAACACAATTAATAAATCACCTTTAAACTGAGATGGATGTTAAAAACCCTTTTATTCACTCTCTCATGGAAATGTACAGTTGCTTTAAAAAGAACATAACGAACATTTGGCCCCCAGCTCTTGGCAGTAATGAGAGATAATTTAGAAGTTAATTACTCCGACACAAGCCTAAACCTGGAAAAAGTGCAGTTTAATCACATTGTTCACATGACTGTAAAATGATAAATAACATGTACAGACAAATGTTTCTCTAATCTTAATTAATGCTTCAGCACAAAGGCGCGTGCTTAAACTGGATGAACACCGGAGGAGTGGGGATTGTGACATCACTCAGTAGAGAAATAAAAAACTAGTTACTGGCCAGTAACGTTTGATGCACAAAATCCTGGAAAACAGAGAAATGAAAAAAAAGTTTTTTTGATTTCTGACAATCAATAAAAAAAAATATGAGTAATGACAGCCATCAATAATCTTTGCTCTTCAGTAGTTTAGTGTTCTGAAGGTCTTGATACGTCATTTGGACTGTGTATAGGTTGAAGCAAGGGCAAACTGCTAGCATCAATGTGCTAATACCCTCACGATGCTGATGCTTGACAGATGCTTTGCTGTCTTAATTTAGCTCGTTAGCATTGTAACATTTGCTAATTAAAGTGAATGTCTTGGATTTTGAAGTTCTGTGTTTCTAATATTGCATAAAATAAATTATTAGGATGTGCTGGATGGAATGTGTCAGTAAATTTTGCAATGAAGTTACACAATACTGACATTATCACATTTTAAGCTGATGTCGCAAACGTGTTACAACAGTTGCCTATTTACACAACCAGCAGATGCAGAAATACATTCATCGGGAGTGATGTTTGTGTCCACCTGATTAACGTGAGGCCAATATTCACTCTCCTTTTAGCTCTGTTTGGGTCACCACCACCTCCTGAGGGAAATATCTGCTTCATTACCTGTTAAACATGCAACTTTGACAACTTTGGGTTTGTCTACTGTTAAGTGCTGAGTTACAGTGAAGTTTAGGGACCGTAAAACAAGAACAATTAGCTGAAAAGAGTAATGCTAAAAGCTTTGTAGAGCCGAGGGCAACTCAGAGTTGGGTGGGAATCATCATCCGGACTCCCTGCATAATACCTTTAGCATGAATGACATCATTTATCATTTTACAGTTTGTGTAAGCCTCGAAACGTCGTAGGTAAACTGAACACATGCTAATACAGACAAGCATTTAAGAACAATTAGCAGCAACAGTGAGACACCGGCACAATGGAAAATAGCAAAACAATACAAGCACCTCGAAATCTTCTACATTTCTCATAGGTGTCATTCACAAACCAGAAAACATGCTGTAATGATCAGACTTTATAACAAGGCAAAAATTATACGCCATATACTTACAGGTAACTGAAACACTGTTTCATTGAGCTTTAGCGATGTCTTTTTTTTTATAACTGTATAATCTTTTATCTAAGCCAACATTCTTAGAAAGGTTTAGAGACAAACTGAGCTAAAATTAGGTGACCTCTTTGAGCCTTCTGTGTCAAAATCTGTGGGAGTCATTCTCTCTTTGGAAGTGCACTTATCAAGAATAAATCAAACTCTAATGGTTGAAGATCACAATTCTTGAATAAAGATTTCCAAACATCACCTGATCCCTCTCTAAAGCATTTGAATAATCAGACGCAGTCTGAGCACGACATGTCTGTCGGATCAGCCAAAGCCTCCTGCGTTTGCAGTCCAAGCTGCTCCTGTGCTGGCTCTCTTATTTCCACAGACCGAGCTGAAGCCTCAGTCTGAGAGTCATGATTGCCTGGATTGTTCTGCTCTTGGTCTGTGGAGAGCGGCTGCTTGTCGCCAGCACCAGCAGGGGCAGTGTTAGTCTCACAGGTGTCTACGTGTGAGAGAGTTTGAGGTGTCAGGGACTCAGGGTGGGTGGGTTCGGGGAATGTTTGGCAGTGGAGTTGTGTGTTTATTTCAGACTTCAGTGCGGTTTCCACTGTGGGCAGCGTGGGCGTGACGGTGACACTTTCACTGAGGAAGGCAGGAGTGTCGTTCACAGAGCTGTCTATTGGATAAGTGCTGTGAAACGGGCTACTGAGGCTCATGAGTGAGTTGTTAGAGTAGCTCAGAACAGAAGGAAGCGGAACCGAGTAAGGCGGAGGACTCGTTCCATGTATCGAACAATCCCAATCTTCGTCCTCTTCCTCATCATCCTCTTCTCCCTCCTCCTCCTCATCTTCATCATCCTCCTCGTCCTCTTCATCCTCCTCAGGATCAATTGTTTCTAAGCTGTGTGTGCTGCAATCCGACAGCCCGCTGCAGACACTGCTGCCATCCTCATCTTCCTCATAAGCTTCATCATCCTCATCCTCTTCTTCATCCTCTTCGTCGTCCTCTTCTTCTTCTTCCTCTTCCTCCTCTTCATCTATGTGTAAATCTGTGTCGCCCGTGTTTTGGAGGTGCATGATGGGAATGTGCTGTGTGCCACTCATCAGTGGAAACTGCAGGTTCGGCTGCTGTTGCTGCTGGACTAAGGAGGAGTCGCCATGGTAACCGTTGCCATTGGTTACAAGCTGCCGCTCCGACTGCTGCTGCTGATGCTGCTGCTCCTCGCGGGTCTTCTCCAGCTCCAGCTTCATGATGGTGTGCAGGAAATGGGTGCGCACTCGGACCGGGTTGAACTCCAGGCGTCCTGTGGTGTTGCTGCAGCCTTCCTTTGTGCAGCCACAGGGGAAGGACATACGGTCCACCTGCAGAGAAGAATAAAATATTGTGTGGAACAGCAGAGGCAAAGGTAAACTCATCTGCCAATCAGAGCTGGTCATATTTGAAGCAAAAGGGCAGATTCTAATGTTATTAACGCTATTCCACACCTTCATGCAGAAAAGCTTTGGGCCCTGGAGATCACAACTCTCATTTCACTGACTGAAACATTATATATAATATATTTTTGTACATTCATTTGAAAAAAAAATCCATCATCACTTGTTTTCAAAAATTCTCCTAACCCAGCTAAAGGATAAATGTATTAATCTATGAAACTAAAAAAAAAAGGATGCTTTCCTAAAACCTTGAAAAACATGGTCTTCACGAGGAAAATGTTTTAAGGTGAGCAGTGGTGTGCACAGACTTTCAGAGCAAGGGCACAATAGGCATCAGGCCCCCTAGAAAACAGTAGATGAGTGTACGTGCAAATAAGTGTGTCAAACTCACATTTCAAGTGTCCCAATGAAACATAAACTGCAGTTTTACCATTCTCATATGCAGGTTTTTCCATTTTTTCAAAAGGGGATAAAATGTGTGGAGAAATATGAGACGTGCGATCAACCTCTGTGGTGCACTATTAGAGACACACATAAAGTCTATGAACAAACATGTTTTCCATGATCATGAAAGCTAGTCAATTCAGCTCGCTAACCTAAGCAGTAACTCCCACAAGACATCATTTTATTGTTCATGTTCAACACAGGCTGAGTCATCAGCAGCTCCTGCACTCCAACTCACAGTATCGAGAAGTCTCATAATCTCAGCACTCCATAGTTTGCAGGAAAGAAATTAAAAAACTGTTTAACATGCTTCCATTGCTTCTAGTTTGGGAGGTAAATCGATTTTACATTAATGGTACTAAACTTACCTCCACCGTCTTTATTTTAAAGTATCTCTCTACTTCTAGGTGGAAAAACTCCTCCTGATGACATAATCTGGAGGACTTTTTGAGTTCAATTGACGTATTCTGGTTGCTAGTTTTGGAAGCTCTGGTCTTGATCTACCCGTTCATCTTTTTTCACTAAGAAGCACAGACATATTTTAATATAGGCAAGGCGGAAGTAAATGTAATGCCATTCATTTACATGTACTCCACAAAGTAGAACCATCAGAAGCAAGCTGAAAAACTGTTAAGCCGCCCTTTAAGTGATATTTCAGACAGTTTTAATGCTTGCTCACACAGACATTACACTAATCAAATTATCAGTTGGACACCCCTGTCAACCCAGTCATCCCCCAGAGCTTACTAATACACTGTCACTACATAAAAATAACTTAAGTTTCAAAAACAGTTACACGGTTAAAAAATATACTTTTTTTTTTCTTTTTAGGAAAATTGGCTTTAACCCCATACTGTTCTACTGCACATACACACATTAACACTTTAGTATTATAGATGGGCCTCACCACAGCGCCATTTACCTGGCACTTAATGCCGGCCAGGCTGCAAGCACAGGTCTCTGGGTCACATATCCCCTGGCAACGGCACCCACACTCTTCTCGAGACATGCGTAGGGCTCGCAGCTCATGCTTCTCATCTACATCGATGCGTCGAACCCCCGAGGCACGGAGAAGGGTGCGGCGCCTCCTGGTAGTCAAAGGCTGAAGGAAGAAGTAATCGTCCACCACCGTGTTGTCTACATCGAGGTCATCTTCAGAAATGTCATCAAGTGTCAGGGAATCCGCCTCCACAGATGACACAGTGCCATTCTTAGTCAGCTGAAGGACATAAATAGTACATGAAATTTAAGAAGGTAAAGCTTCAGATCAGAAACTACTGGAATATTTTCAATCCAATGACCCATTAGATTAAAAAGAGGTAAATGAAGGTAAATGAGAGCTCAATGAAGCTACATTGAGCTCTCCCACTGACTTTCAGTTTGATGGCATTCAGTTTCTCCTCTTTGAGATGATCCTTCAGCATGTTGTGATGGCTCCTTTTCTGCTCCATGGCAAACTCTCTGAGGGTGAAGCGCTTCACCCCACTGTGACGTGGTGACATCCCCAGTGTGCTGCCCCCCTGTGTGGGCACACTGGTGAAGCCTTGCCGGCGGTTGAAGTAGTACACTGTTACACTCTCAAAATGCACGTTGTGACCTCGCAGTCGTTTTGACTGCTGCTGAAGAGAGGCTGAGATTGAGAGAGGTGAGAACCATTTGAGTGAAAAAAGGACGTTAATTAGGGCTTTAAAATTCTACTAAATATTAGTTAAAACGACACTAGTGGGACTGTTGGGTTTTCTACTTTCCGTATATATTTTTTTTAATGTGTAAGGTCTTAAACCTTACACTGTAAAGTGCCTTGGGATGACTTCTGTTGTGAATTGGCGCTATATAAATAAAGTTGAATTGAATTGAATTGAACTATATAACCTATGTTAAACTGTCTTAAATTATAGCAAAGTCGTAAATGTTAATGTTACTGTAACTGTTACACAAACTTAACATTGATATACAGAAATGCCTGTCTGAGATTTGCTAACATTAGCAACCATATACTGGTTTTACTATACCAGGTAAAGGTTGCATAATAGAAAAACCTGAGTGTATTATTAGGTTGCATTTGCAGACATTAGAGTGACATAGAGTTGAGTGTCATCAGCCTAGAGGTTGAATTTTTTTTTCAGATGTTTTAATCTGATCCAGAGGCAACATACACTGTATAGACAAATAAAGTGGTACCAAAACTTAGCTCTGGGGTACACCACACAAGGGAGAGCATGAATATAAGTAAAACTGCATCTCATAAAACTCAGTCTACTGTGTATTACATGCCAATCGTCATGCAGTTAAATATTTGATACATAGCCTATTGTGATGAATTGCCACTTTATGCAATATCTTGGTTTAACCAGAGAGTAACACAATAACCATCAAATGTACGGCTTCCACATTCCACCATACGCACATAAAGGTGAGCAGTGTGCTTGTGTGATCTTACAGTCCAGCAGTCCAGAAGGGACAGGGTGATTGAGACTATCACTGCTGTTGCCACTGTCGCTGCAGGAAACCTCATCATCATCAGACCCCTGCAGGGAGAGGTAAGGGGATGGGCCCTCATCAAGCTTTCTCTTCAGGATCCCACTCATCATGTGGCTCCTCCCACTGGTCACACCTAGATAAAGAACAAAAGTTAATGGATGACCATACAGTCATACAAGCATATACTAAGTAAGGAAACATATTATAAAATGAGAACTGACCATGTTTACACCAAAATATTTAAGGGCCATTTAATAGAATGTTAGCAGTCATCATAGTATGTGCATAAAAAAAGTGTGACTCAATTTCTGCTTTTTGACAAATTATTATTTATTATTATTTATAATTTATATATTTTATAACACATGGGGAGAATAAGAAACCACAGTGTAATTTTTAACAACTAACAAAATACACACGTTTTCAGAAGAAGTCACAAACTTGAATCCATTTCTTTGGTATACTGCTCTCCATACGCCATATCAACACATCAAATCTAGATGATATGTCATATTTGTGTTGACAGCTTTCAGGTTTTAAATCCTGTTCCCCATAAACTTGATTAACACCATACTTAAATTAAATCAAGATTATCTCCATACACAATATACAGTATGTATTAGTCAATATTTGATTTTGAATTCATCCCATTACAGTGGTCGACCACAAACTGAACTACCATTCAGTTATGCAGAATTTAATACAAAACAAGCAGCTGGTAAAACACATTTTCTGAAGAAATCTTAAGTAACTTAGGATGATTTATACAAATCGTGGCACCAAAGCATTATGTGTTATTAGGTGACCTTGCCAAATTTTGGTATGCTTCAAGAGTAGATAATGAAACATGTCAAACAAAGTCATTAAGATTTTGATTAACTGATATTCTCTTTTCCCATTGGTTGATTGTGTGGAAAATTGAAAGCATGACAATGCTTCTGATAAGAGGTGATTTGTACACATGCTATGCTCTCTCCCACACTTGATAAATACTGGTGATAAAAGGAAGTGTGGCAGCCCCCTGCACTTTGTCTCAACTTACATTTCACATTTGTAAGAACTGTTGAGCTGACTGCTTGGACTGGTAGAGGATTACATCATATGCAGCAGAGCCGAATGCTGGGCCAAGCTTTTTCTCTCTGACTGGCTTTGTCTTCCTTCTCCTTCTTTGAGTACCTACTGCTGTACAGATCTTCCTGTGTAATGCAGCGTTTGCTACCTCATGTTTGTTTCCACATCCTTTTTTATAGATTGTATTTTCTTTTCTACACAAATCCGTCTTCTTATTATGCCCCTTTCTCACTCTCACCTATCTGCAACCTGTCTGGTATTGAGTCCTCTCCAGCATATTGCTGTTCATGTAGCAGGAGACACACTGGACACAGCATCTCTCCATATATTTGATGTCATAGACAGTGTTGCATTTTTTTTTTTTGATCCAGGAGGATTTCCTGTGCTGCCTCATGCCTCTTTCACCTCAACACACCCGGTCGAGCTCTCATGACCGATGCCATTTAGAGCACCAAACCTCCAGACACACGTACATGTACAAGCATGTCTGTGTGCATGTGCAACCACCCACTCCCCATCCATATCTCAAACACTAACAGAGGAATTCTTATTGACAAATGCAAATCGACATCGTCTTATGACGTGAATAAATCGCTCAGTACCTGTATTCCAGTGTGCATAAAGACTGTTCATATGTGTGTGTGCTGACCATCACTGACCTGTTTCCTTGGCTTGTCTTTGGTTTCCAGGAAGTCCTCGACTCTCCTCTGCATCACACGCTGTTCACCAGCAGCAGCCAAACATCCCCATGTGTCGTGATGATGCAGTGAGCGCTGCCATGATGCCTGCTCTCTCTCTCTCTCTCTCTCTCTTTCTCTCTCTCTCTCTTTCCAGCAGCCTCTGGCTCTATTGTGCAGCACTGAGCACCACTGCCTCTGTCACTATCTTATGCGCTCTCCCTCTGCACCCTCATCCTATGTTCATACTGTCAGCTCTCCCACTGTCTGATTCTCCCCTGCTCTACACCCACCTTTCTTTCTCTCTCTCTCTCTCTCTCTCTCTCGCTCTCTCTCTCTCTCTCTCTCTTTCCCTCCTCACAAAGACTCGTTAGCTCGATACTGCTGCTGGCTGGTGCGCTGGAGCTTGACTGAGGTGAAGCAAGCCCTTTGAGATATCACAGAGAGAAAGGATGTGATGGGGTGGGGGTGGAAAGTGTAGATTCTGCTGAAATACCTCTTTTCCACAGTTTTCAGAATACTTATTGACATACATTTACAGTATTAGCTATATCCCCTAAGTGGAAACAGTCAGGTTCCCCCATATTTCTTAGACTGACCTCAGAGGTGATATCTGGTTTTCCATTCGCAGCAACATTTAAATTCTCCCACCAATACATTTTCAGGGTATTTATAATGCAAATGTAATGTGGTTTCTGCTTTGAAATGTTCGTTTTTTTTGTTTTTGAAACGCTCATTTGAAATTTAAATTGATACCAGAGAGAAATGATCAGAGGAAAACAAGACAATGACTTGTGTTTACTTCTGTGTTTGCACAGAAATAGATAGAAATAAAAAAGTAGCTGCATTCAGTGAGCAAAGAAAATGTATATACTGTATAAGAGAATAAATCACAAATACAGAAACAGGCCTCTATTACAGAATCATCTTTTTAATTAATTTAAATCTTAACTTCATGCTTGTTAGGTGTAGTATTTTATTATTGTCTGGATGTGTTTTTTTTTATTTGTCCTCACCACAGAAACATGGCCCGTCCTCCTATGTAAACCAGGAAGTGTTAAGCAGCTCTTCTCTGATTGGTCCAGACTGAGAACAAAGTGATGTCCAATCATGCACATCTCAATCACATGTGTCTTTATATTCCCTGTTCTGTCTGGTGGTGTTCAGATCTTTGTTACTCTGTAAAAGTCACTTGGAGCTGCTAATGTGAGCAGATTTAGTTTGGTTGTGGAAGATCTTTAACAGGTAAACTCTAAAGCAGTGCAGTTCAAATGAAAAAGTTTTCATCTAAACTTTCTCAATAAACAGTTTGCAGGCAGCATGAAACATGTAAGTCGCGTACATATAGAAGAAGTGTGTGTGTGTTTCCTTCAGTCACAGAAAAGTCATTAATGCTTACAGCTATTTGTGTAAAGCTGCTGGTGAACACTGAATTCCTTTTTCTTTATTCTTTTAATGTTTCAGGTTGACAGAAACTGTGTCACTCATCAGCAGCAGATGTAGTTTTCTTTGTTATCATGTGGACGGTAAAACGTAAAAGTCCTTTTTTAATTGTATCATACATTTATATTTAAGCCAAATTATTCTCCTTAGAGCTGATTTTATATTGCAAAAAGACCAAAAATAATGTGATTAACCACCCAACCCCCACTCACGAGCCCCTAAACATTGTTGCTATAGCAATGCTGGACCCTGAATGTTCAGTCTTCCCGTTATGGTAGTGCCTGGCTGAAAAATCTCAGGAATAATGCTACCAAGAGCCTTAGCCTTGAGTTAGTATGTACTATACACAGAGTGTGCTAGAGCGATTCAGCTTCATCTGTCACCTTAATGGTTGGGTTTTGCAATCTTTTTCCCTTTATTTTCGATTGCATCACAGGGGACAAGGATGGAAACAGGAAGGACTTTCCAGATTCATTTTAAAGCATCAAATTCTTTCCATTTCATTTATAGGAAATAAAAATCCAGCAGATGAAAACTGAATATCCAGATATTTTATATTTAGGTTATTGTTGTCAGCAGTTAATACCTGGCCTTCACTCTAGGAGGACTTTTTTGGGGGGGTTTGTGCTCCACTCTGAATCGCCCTGTTTTCTCCTGGCAAGGATGAAGTGCCAATGTGCTGGAGAGACAGAGAGATCCTTCCAATCAGCTTCCATGGCAACGGGCCACGAGAGGGAGGGAGGGAAGCAGGGAGGTGGGGGGTGGTAGTTGGAGTCAGAGGAGGAGAGGAGGCAGCTAGAGGGGTTGTGGGGAGGTGGAGCTGGGATGTGGCAGCTTCTAACGCTGAAGCACGAGGGGAAGGCTTGGAAGAGGTCGGCTTTTTCACTGCGAGAGAAACAACATGGTGTGTGTCTGCTCGGAAATCTGAACAATGGCTAAGGAAAATAAACTATCAGCACAGGCACGAATATGTCAGTCTTCTGTTTATTAAAAGATACATCATCATTATGAGCAAATGAAGAACATGACATACACCTTACTGGCTATTATTTCCCACAGTATCTACATATGTTGGGATTCTGTGTCCTACACATTTCCAAAGTCTCTGCTGATGTGGCTGCTATAAGGTCACTAGAGGACATTGCAACCATATGTGGCTCAGGCTATTAAGACTCACCATCTCTGCATAGTGTCCTGCAATAAATAATGAACACCACATATTCAAATGTATTCCCATAAATGTAACTGGATGTTTCATGCCCACAGAAATAGAAACCTAAACGGTGCCAAATACAAATAGTGACAATCACTTTGCTATTAATCCTTTAAAGGGATCTGCACTGTATCATTTGTAGCTACCAGGACGCCAGCAGTGACCTTTGTGTCAGTGACCTAGTTGCACTTGGATTTAAAAGTCTGGGTTGTTGAAAAGTCAGGGAGGCCCTAAATAACAACACACACAATGTCTTAAACGATTCAAATCACCATAAAATGACTATAAAGAGAAAAAAACTATTACTGTTAGACACAAAATGAATAGAAACTGATGAGAAATGATGAGGAAGAGGCTCAAGATTTTGTCAAGAGACACAAAATGTGACTGGAGGTAATAAGGGAAACAAGGTGTGCGTAACATAACATTACATTACATGACGTTATTATCTTACATTACGCATATAAACTTAATATAAGATGACTATGAATTTATAGTTTGTTGTGTTACATGCAAGCAGATGAGAAGTCAGTTAATGCTGGTTTGAGTAGAGCACTGAAAAACAGCTGCTGAGCTATTTTATCATGACGCCCACCAGGGGGAGCTCCTGGTCCGTCCTTCCTCTCACTGTAAATTTTGCCTAAACTTGAGTCATGAGCCCATTATTAAATCCCAGCCCTTGTCCGGGCCTGCTGCCTGGTCCACTGTAATTGTTTCCTCAGGGACTCACACGAATGGCTTAGCTGCCGGTCTGCACCGTGAACCACAGATCTGTGTGTGTGTGTGTGTGTGTGTGTGTGTGTGCGGTTAAGAGACTGAAGAGAAAGAATGGGTGAAGGGAGTTTCTTCATGTCAGGAGTGTTAGAGTGTTAGAAATACATGTGTTGTATATAAAACCAAGAAGAAATGATCCAGTTGAGAGATTAGAAGAAAAATGACATAGAGCTAAAAATAGCTCCCACTCATGGGGAGTCATAAATGTCAATTTATTTGAACTGAAAATCTGTAAACTCCATTTACCCTTCCATGTACATAAGCGGATTACTTGCTTGGCAAGTTTGTTTTCCCACCTGTATTCACCATTCTGACTGATATTTTCCTCTCATGTTTCTCCATTCAGCTGTAATTAACACATCAGTGATTCAACGTGTTGTTGTTGGCATCAGTTCAGGAACATTTTGACACAAACGCTGGATGTTAAAGCAAACAAAGCTTTACAAAACAGTATGTGGTAATAAATGTAAAATTAATTAGCTTGTATTAATTAACTTGTATTAGCTTGTAAATTAAACTAAACTGGGTGACAGTTTCGTTTTGACACAGAGACATGCTGCTTTATTGTCAAACTAACTTTTAGTTGGGTTAAAACTCAGTGAGTTCAAGTTCAAAAAATCCTTCAAAAATCTAAATCTTTTCTTTTCTATCTCTTCTTTTTTTTTTTTGAAAGAATAACCTGAGTTTATACTTTAACGACCCTGTGATGTAGTACCAGGTAGTGAACAGTAGAAGGCAGACTTGGCATTAAAAACAGATGACAGGCAAGAAATGTGGGACAAGAGCTGGGAATCCTGAGGGGGCCCTTCAAGCACGTACATACAATAAAGAACCTGATATCAGGGTGCTCCAGCAGCCACATATGGCAGCATATTTTTATGTTTAATACTATTTTATGATACATTTTACATATATGTGGAAATGCGACCGTACAAACAGTGATAGAAGATGATATTATACATTATTTACCAGTTTTCTGAAAGAACCAGCAACACACGCAGAGCTCGCTGTGCTTCCTGGAGTTTCTTGCAATATTAAATTGGATTTCTTTTAAACCGTAATGTAGATGAGATGAGAACCCTGTGGTTTCTCAACAGAGGAACCACCGTTCCATCTTTAACTGTAGTTTAGTGCTCCCTTTAAACTAGAGAGAACAAGGCTGCAACCAGCTGTGACGAAGGAGACAGAGGAGACGGTCATTTTTTCCTACTTAGAAGAGGATGAGGTGGCTGAGAGCCGGTTCGGATAGCAGATGGCATCTCCGTCTGTCTGATCTGTTTAAAGAACACCACAGGCAAAGCCCCAAGTCAAACAAGCCAACTACACAGCCTGGGATGATCTCAGAGCTTCCACTCTTGCTTTCCACTCTGAAGACATAAAGATTTAATCCTTTCTCTGAACCAAATCATAGGGCTGTGCAGTGTAACCCACTTGAAAGACCTTTCCTAGAATTAGCATGCAGCCTACCCTGTTCAGCTTCGCTGTCGTTTTACCAGTCCGTCTATGTACCACATACCAGAACCGTACCTGAAAGAACCTGTCAGTAACTGAGGGTTTGGGTTAGATTCAGCCACCACACTCTTGGGCTTGAGTCCTTGTGACCTTACAAGACTCCTGTGTGCACTGTTTTCACTAATGGCAGACCAGACTGCATTACTGTGCATTACTGTCCTCTGGTCCTATCAGATGACCTGCTGTGTTACAACGAAGGTGAGTTAGGAAGTAAAGCCCTAGTAATTGGAGTAGTAATTGTAATCTGACTCCTACTGACTGTCGTCTCTCCCCATGTACCTAGAAAGTGTGCAGGAAGTCTCACAGAGCAGGTACAGTAAATAAGAATACTGTCTGGAGGTGTCCACAGAATGATTTATTATTATAATGTGGTAAAGCTGACTAAGTGGACTTTATTCTGTAGCTGTATAATCATGATAAATCTGCCCAGCGTAATGTTTGATTTGTAAATGAATCTTCATCCGTGGCCTAATTGATCAGTATATTACAGTATTACTGGTGGAAATAAGGCTTGACTCAGCACGGTCGTCCCTCTTGTAATGGGTTCCTGGTCCATCAGTATTTGCATTTGAGCTGCAACTAACAATCTTTTACTGAATATGTTGAGTATTCTGCCAAAAAAAAGTCCAACAAAGTCCAAATGAACATTTTAAGTGGCTTATTTTGTTTTATCAACACTTCAAAAGTGAAATGGATTAAATTAACTATCAGAAATATAAGAGAACAAAGAAGCTAAAGAAGGTAAAATGTGTTAATTTGGGAAGTTTTGTTCTTCATCTCCTTGAATATGGAGTCCTCTGTAAAACCAAAAAAATAACAAGGATGAACAGTGTGCAGTATGTTGGGACAAGATTTTCCTGGCCTTGAGTCTTAAGCAGTTTTCCCTTGTTGATTCTGTGTGACTGAATAACGTCAGATTTCAGTGGCTTAGCGGAAAATGTGTCTGCATACTTACTGGGCCTGTAGACGACATACAGTACAATGAGAACTGTTATTTCCCTCTTCTTATCTTACTGGATGGATCATATTTCAGTCTGTCCTCTAAATAAAAGTCTGAAGTCCTTGGCCAGGATTTCACCACAGGAGCAAACACGCAACCTGCAGCATTTGTTATTTAATGGAAGCAGACACTGTTTTTGCCCTGGTGCATCTTCACCAGAAAGTCTCTGTGAAGCCCCACTAGGCCGGAAATATTGTCTTGTTGTATTAAAGAAAAGCTGCTGTGGAGCTTTGCGTTAGAGGGGGGCATTATGTTTGCTCTCACACTGAATTCCACTCAGCTCTACACTTAAAACAATGCGTCTGTGCTTGTGCATGTATCTGCTTTCGCTGTGCAACAAATCAAGATGGATATCAGAGGAAATCTTTACTACTCTATTATTCCCATTTTTTCTTAAACGACCCATTTCAGTTGCTGAAATTAAAGAACAAGTCAAGTGGCAAAATCAAATATAGAAAAAAAAGTCTTCTGTGTACAGGTGAGTAACTGCTGTAAACTGAGTAGCCATAATGGAAACAGGATCCAGCAGAAAGTCAGTGCCTGAATAATGTATCTGCCTCCTGCATAAACGGAGTGATACTGTGTCCTCCACAGTACTATCAGACTCATGCGTATATCATGACAGTTCATTCATTAAGATTGGATTATCTGGATTGCGTCTCAGCTCCTTTCTCTCTCTCACTCTTCCTCTGTGCTGCTGTTTCTATTGCGGCTGTGACTCACTGTCAGACTCTCTCTGGGCTTCATCTGTCAGCGCCTCTTACTTGTCCATCGTTTGACCCCTGCTCTTCTTCTTTGGTACATAGTATAACAGGGATAAAATTCAGACTCTCAGCTAAAACGCCCTGCTTCCTCCAGCCTGGAAATGTAGTGAGAATTACTCTTCAAACATGACAGGTTGAAATGGGTGTCACAGAGGAAGCCGAGTTAACGTGTTCATTTCCCTTTTCTTGACAGGAAAACACTCCCTGGGAAGTTCTGGTGTGGCTGGTGAAGGTTTAACAATCTATTCATTAAATGTTCTGCTACCCAGCCCAGACATGTTAAAGAGGGTAAGTGTATGAGGAGAAATGTGGCTGTTCATCTATTTTGTTAAATATGTTATATTCAAAATAAAAACAAAAATAATTGTGTTTTAATAATAATAATAATAATAATAATAATACTTTCTTGATTTTCTTTGTCTACTTATATTATTTATTACCCTAAAAATGTGTTAATGTGCCGTGTTTCCATGTAGCCACCAGCTAGCATCTTTGTTTGTATTAGGAAACTAAGTCACAACTTCAAGAACAAGTTATTTTTTTATTATTAATTATTATTATTTAGCTTTTAGCATGCTGAGGATTTTGGAAATACCTTCAGAACAGTCTTTCTTGTTTTATGTTTCAGAGAAACTCTGACTCAGTTGATAATTGCTAATAAATGAGAGGCTGCAGCTAGCTTTGTGCTAGCTTAACATTAGTAGCGCTCAGAAGTTCAGGCCTCTTCAATGTGAAGCGATGGTGTTCAAGTCTCTGAACAAAACCAAAACCTGTCTATTCCTGAATTAAAAAGCCAACTGAGAGAGGACAACATGTACACAGGTATGTTTTTTTTTTTGCTTTCTTCCTCTGTAAGGCACATGCTGACCCTCTTCCCACAGCTCCAGCCCCTGTGCTAAGCTAACGTGTCCCACAACAGTAAATTCTATACGTGTAGTAAACATGCAGAGACAACATGGATATGTTATATTAATTTTATATTTAAATATACAGTACAGCTGCAATATTTTATTATTGAGCAAGAAAAACCACCAGGGTTTGAACCACACACTTTGCAGACACAGCTAACCCCTTTGAGCTGTTAAAAAGGCCCTAAGCTCTCCAGGAAAGTTAGTGTTAGTGTTACAGATTCAGGAAAATTTTTCTATTCCTCTGCTTTTTGCTCTGGCAGCCGCCCTCACGCCTTCCTTTCCTTTGTCGTCATTCTGCTGGCTTACTCTCACAATATCTCGATTTGCTTTTGTGAGCCCACATGTGAGTTTACTCAGGCTTCTGTGTGTGTATGAGTAATTACAAGGCAGAGGACAGAAGCAAAAAAAAAAAAACTTCCCCTGTGAACTTTCTTTTCTCCTCCTCTTTCCTCCAGCTTTTCACTGTGCCTGCACAACCCAGAAAGCCTCAAAGGCAGAAAGGAACCCCGGCGACATCTCCATCTCTGTTCCTCACCCGCCGTTTTCTCCCCCTTACTTCCTCACCCCTCCTGATTCACCTCACACAATAGACTTCCCCCCTAAGCACCAGCCTGAAGGGAAAAGGGGTGAGATACGGTTTCTTTACAACAATGGAAATTCAATCAGGAAATGGAGAGGAGGTGGAGAGCGCGGCAGTGGCGACCTCGGGCTACATTTCCCGTTGTCCCTCTGGGCCTCAGGTAGATGTATCAGACGATCCAGTGGTCAGAGAGGACCAGCAGGCTGCTAAGAGGATTGAGAGGTTTGACATCCCACTTGATAGCCTGAAGAGGATGTTTGAGAAGCCTGCTGTGGCAACCACAGTAAGTAGTGCCAGTGTGAATTTTTATTTCTATATTTTGGTGTGAACTGTACCTTTTTTTTGTGCAACGAAACGCCACTATTCTCCAGGTAAATTGAGTGTTTGGTAACTGCCAAGCCCTGCATTTCATGCTGTCAGATAGACGGGTGAGTTGGCTGCAGTGTGCAGTGAAACAAATTGAAAAGCTTTCTCAACCTTCACTGAAACTGAAAATGTAAATTTGATGGTGAGGTCATGCCTCAGACAAAACAGATCTTGTTTCCAAGTGGTGAAACTGTACACTATGTTAATTTCACTGTTATAGTCTGTAGTTTTTTCTCTTTAGAAAATGTATTAGTTGACCCTGCTGGTCACTTATATTGGGACATGATGGGAACAACTAAAGATAATATGGGATGCTGCTTATCTCAATTTCCTTTGAAATGACTCACTCTCTGGCCAATTTGGGAATTTCCGTGAAAAACACATACACGTGTCCATGCCAGAGAGGAGGGAGGCCTGTCTCTCCCACTTTGTTTTTCCAACTCAGCTGGCTTCTCTGAGAGGAAAATCTAAGTCTGCTGGAAGTGAAATGGATCATTAAAGGAAAAGCTCCCATTTACCAAATGCCTGAAACAAAAAGGCCCAGATGACCTACTTTTTAGCTCCTAGTGTCGTTGTGACCCCCGCAAATGTGCCAAGGACAATGAGTCAAGTGATGGTGCGTGGAAACATCTCTTTTCAAAGTATCCAAACTATAAAAAGACAATATAACCCAACGAAATCCACAAGAGCCCATACATTAGAGGCACTGTAGCGTGGACCACTACCAACTGGTGACGTCACATATACACAGCAGATGCATCTGTGCAGTGCCACTGGGTTGCTGATATTTGACACCCTGTTATTTAAGCCCTATTTTGAGGAGCTTTATGGTTAGGCAGGATCTTAAAAATAACCAAGTAATTGGTATGTCAGCTGGTGCTGAAATCAGCGCTAAACTCGTCCATCAGGATAAGGAACAGAGAAGAGAGAGACATAGATGTGTTTGAATCCAAAGACATTTGGCTTTTGATGTGAAAATATTTGGTAGATTACTGTGGTTAATGATGCACATCACTATAGCTAAGAGTTAAAGATAGCATCTTTTTAGGTCCTCTTTTGTATTCTAGAACAACTTGTATCCACACTACACTTATTTTTGTCACCAGACATGTGTTTGGTCTGCTGTGGTACGAGCTGGAACAGTCTGAAGAGATAAGAGCTCTGCATTGGGTTTATTTTGGCTGCTCTACATTCCACAGCGTCTCACTGACCGTTGGGAGAATGTTCTCAGACATTTGTTATATAAGGGTCAGCGGGGTCTGTCTGTGCTTCAGCGTTATCAATCTGTCTTTGTTTATTGAGTTTTACTTTTTGAAACCGCTATCGTGAAGGAGAATGTGAGACACACTCATGGATTAAATGAGTGTGTCTCATGTGAATGTGACAAACCCACAGATTAGCTGGACTATGCTGAACAGAGTTTTTTTTAGCATCTTTCAGCTCATTGTTTTGGTTTTTGTGGACCTTTTATTAGAATTGTCAGTTAGTCTGTGTAGTCCATTACAGTGTAGGAACATGTAGGAAATAAGTTACAGTAAAGATATAAAGATTTGACACACAGTGATGTATAGAAATTTGAAATCATTTCCAGGGGGGTGTGCCTCCCATCCCTCCCTCCCTTGTAGATCTGCCCCTGCTACTATGTATTTGCTAAATTGCTGCGCTCATGTGGTTGTTCTTCTCTGTAAGAACAGTCTCATTTAGAAAACTGATACTTAGCTACTGCTGACATATGATAGTTAATATATTCACCACTATATGATAATTTCCATCAGCTTCTCTTTTTTTGAGAATAAAGGTCAATTATTTATGTTGCACAGCTGGTCAGAATGTCTGTATGTCTCAAGTTGTCATTGCAACACATGCTGTATCTTGGCATTGTATTACAAATGCTCATAGCCTGTTTCTATCTTTTCTTGGGAAAAAGAGCCGGTAGTCAGTGATAATGGAGCGTTTGGGCACTGTTCCCAGATTCCCAGAGAGAGGAGAGTCCTGCAGTCGTCTGGTTATAAAACACGACCTTGTCTCCAGCTCATCTGTATTGCTGAGCTTAATATTTGATGATGCACTGTATTTTTCTTTCTGTGCCCCATTTCATTTATTTAAATGGTGCAATGTCACTGGACGGCCATCCATAACAGTGACTGATGGATTCCCAGGCGGTCGCGTTGGCTGTGGCCAAAATCCTCAGTGTGGTGGGAGGACAGTCCACATTTCCAGCAGCTGCAGATGAGAAGTGATGTAATGGTTTGTCTCGATTTTTTTTGTTTTTTTGTTTTGTTTGTGAAGCTGGTTGATCCTCGAGGGACTCTCGCTTGTGTTTACAACATCTGTCTGACCTTCTGGTCGTGACTGTGCGCACAGGGAAGAACACAAACACACTGATACATGATGCAGACGAGGTGATAGCTGCACTACTGTGTCACATCTTCTCATGCAGGACGGGGGTTTAGAAGTGTCAAATGCACACTTGGACGCATTGATCAGTGATATCCATGCACAGAAACAGGCCACTAATCAAGAATGCTGAACATTTGCACTTTAGACAGCTTTTCATTAATGTTTACTGGTTCATTAAAATGTCGGAGCATAAATTAGCGGTTACATAATTGAAATGCTTGGAATATGCCTGACCTGACTTGGCATTCGTTCATGTTGTGATGGCCGCTGTTGACCAGTGGATGGCAGTGTAGCATCTGTGGGGCTGAGAGAGAGTAAGCTGATGTTAAAAACAGTCCATGTGTGAACCAAAGTATATAAGAGGGATGATAAATGATATGCTTTTAATCAAGAGTTTATCACAGTGAGACAATTACTAATCACCTGGTGTTAATTGGAGTTGATTTTGAACGCCCGGAGGTGTCTTAAAATGGGTGCTCTCTTCTGTCTGAGGCTGTCAGATTAGCTCTATTTGCATAATTGGTGAAATATCTAATTCTGATGCGTTTGGCAAATTTAACACAGCATAAAGAATCTAAAAGGATTTCCTACTGTGGGACAAAGCTAGTCACACTCCTAACAGGATAACATGGTTAAGGAGAGAGAGGGGAACTTTTATTTTTTTTTAAGCAGGGAGCTCATGTGCTCTCTGGCCTCTGCATCTGAATGAGGTGGCTGCATAAATTCAGAGTGTGGCACTAGAAGTCTGGAATGCTCCCCTGGTTTATTTTCATAACGTGTATCATCACTTTCAGTAACTCGCTCTCATTTTTTTATGAGTCTGGCTCCGTGGACTGAAAGGATGCTCATTTTCCCATAACCATATTCTCTCTATAAATCTCTGCACTCTCATAATATGCCCTCAATAAATGGCCTGTTTTCAAAATGCGGCATTCAGTCTCAAATACACTGAATGGAGTGATGCATTAGGCTTTTCATATAGCTCATTTCTATAGTCACTTTACTCCAGCTTTTAAGCAAAGAGTGTGAATTTTGTCATCCTGCCATGCTGAAGAATCTCACTTTGAAGTGTCACGGCATGCTGAAAGATGAGACTGAGGCCTTTGGGCTAATTGTGTAGTATTTCCCCAACTCTTAAAAAAAAGAATCACTTTTCAATCAATATTCACCACTGTTCCTAAATGCACTTAATTAAATCTTAAATAAACTAAAAGCCACAATGTGTCTGCAAGAAATTGATCCAGACTTGATGAGGACATGGGCGTCCTCATCGAGTCCATTGAGCTCGTAAAAATTCCATTAACTTTTACCAGGCATCTCTTTGGTCTCAGTTTCACAGATTCAAATCTTTTAATGGAGCTGGCAGCGGAGCCGTGTGTGTTTGTGTGTGTGCGTGTGTGTGTGTGTGTGTGTGTGTGTGTGAGTCTGCTGTGCGGATGACTTGTTGCTTACTCAAAATAGTTGCGCTCTGAAACTGCCGGTCTCATTCAGATAGTCATTTGACAACCTGCTGTTTGTTTTGTCTGTGGATATGGATGAATTGAAACATAAGTAAAAGTCTGCTCTGCACTGATGCCAGTGGAGCTTTTTTCTAGGTGTTGTGCTAACATGTGCATATTCACTCCAACATATGATAATCCATTTTCTTATAGCTGGGTAATGAATGCATATCTCAAGGCCTTTTTCTATAAAGATTGTTGCATGACTCAGATCGTCTTTTCTCTAACACCAGTTCGACACCCACAGACCCACAAGAGCGTATGTGTGCAACAATTAGTCAAAGATCCTCGAGGCTTACTGTTTCAGTCATTTATTGTAGAAATGTTATTGTGAGGGCAGCACCATGCCATCCCTGCTCTCTGCTAGCCTTTGTTGGTATAGCAAAAAAGAGGAGGCACTCTCTCTTCAGGAAAGGTTTTGAATGCAAATCGGTTTGGCTGTGGACCATAAACGGAAGCTTAACCATTAAACCTTATGACTGGAGCTGGGAAAAACAACGTAGGAGCAGCCATGTAAGCTTTCTTTATGGACGTTTTCTCATAGCACACAGCAGGAGTCTGACCATGTCAAATGCGTTCTCACTTACTGAAAATAAAGTGCTCCAGGGATGACCAACCTGGAACTACGCATCACCCTGGTTCCCTTGACGAAAACATGATTTTTCCATTTGAGGGTTAACAGTGTCAAGTTTAATAGTATTTGAGTTTTATCACCTCAGTTGGATTGATGCACAAATAAATATATTTCCTGAGCATTACTTGTACTTAAAGTGTATTTTGTATATATAGTATTTAGTGGTGGGCATAGATTAATTTTTTTAATCTAGATTAATCTCACTGTAATCTTGGAATTAATCTAGATTAATCTAG
>JAUYWH010000012.1:9547176-9569610 GCA_034779795.1 Ctenopoma multispine | reverse complement strand
TCACGTTTGATGTGGTAATTTCACAGTAGGCATACACACAGGTTCGAAGACTCGTTCTCGCCCCCTACAGTGCAATTTGGCTAGGTATACATCCGGGCTAAAATATCAAGGTGAAAGTCACCATAGCTTGCGTAGTATAGACCCAGCTCCCAACCCAACTTTAAGAATAGATTAATGGCGATATTTTTTTTTTCGCCCGATAAGAGTCTCACGTTAACGCAGCACGTTAACGCCAATAACGGCCCACCACTAATAGTATTATAGTACTAAGTACTTAGTACTTAACTTTGAGTGGTACTTCATTTTGGACTTAGTAGTGCAGAACCATTTTAGGCAAGTGCTTGAACCTGTACTTGAATATTGGGTCTATGTGCAGCTCACACCTCTGTTAGCATGCTAAGAGTTAGTAATTAATATCAAACTTAAACTACAATTACAACTGAGGCTGACAGAGATTCAGTAGTTGTGTAACCCTAATTTGGTAATGATTTCTTACCATGGATCCATGATTAATAATAATACTTTCTTGGAATGAATTTTATCAATATAAAACTAATTACATGTATTCACTTAGAGTGTATTTAGTTGTGTGACACCAGTAGTTCTTTGAAATTTACCAACTGGTTTATATCAACTTGTTTAGATGTTGATTTCTAATCTTACAGGCAGACCAATTTTTTATTTTTCCATCTTCAACTGGTCTGTTTTGCAGTAACTAAAATGCTAGTGCCACAATAAGTTAGTTGAATTAAAGTTTAGTTGTAAGAATAATAACTGAGCACACTGGATCACCAAATCTCATAAATTTTCATTTTTTAGTGAACCGAGAATGTGTGTACTTCTAGATAATCCATCCAAGAGTTGTCGAGATATTTCCATGTGGACCAAAGTGGTGGACAGAGCCATACTTAATATAAGAGCTGGTACGCTAAGGTAACACAAAGTTCGTCCACATGCATGAGCTTGTATTACACACATTAATTATAGACTTAAATCCCCAGAATATCATCTATGCATGCAATGTGTCAGCCGAAGTCAGTTCCACAGTTCAGTGTATATTTGGAGAGGCTGAAAACAGAGCCGGATCCAGGGCCACTTTGCCGTCATGTATAAATAGTAGCGCCTGGTGATGCTGGCTTTGCGCATAGAACATTAAGAGAACACGGAGCCTGATGAAAGAGACTGAAATATGATTTACATTCAGTGAGCATAGGGCCATATTGTAAAAGTGAGAAGCAAGAGTGGATGGAAGGGGGAAGGCAGAGAGTAAGGAAGATGAAGATGGATAGGGAGTGATAGAGATTCAGAGTGAATCAGCAGGGGGTGGGGGTGAATCAAAATGAACTGCGGATTCACATTTTAGTAGGTGAAGCAGGTCAGAGACTGATTAACAAATTATATTCATGTTTCAATAATGATAATTCCATCAGGCCACACTTCAGGGCTGCACAATCACTGACAGTCTTCTTTCCATTGAACCCTTTTCTCAATTTTCTCTTTTCCTAAAACTTTCTCTCCCTGGAGATGAGCAGATGTCTTTTAGGTTTCAGGCCTAGATAAGAGAGCTGATAATCAGAGAGAAAAGCCCAGAATACAGAATGAGGAGCTCTGACCCAAAGGCCACTAGAGACAGACACTAAATATATGAGCACATATGAACATGTACTCAACACAAGTGGAATTAAGTCAGTGTATTCATATTGCGCAGTGACCACAAATGTTATTTTTGCTAATTTAATAGTATATTCAGAACAACAACAAAATGAATAATATCTTTCTTATGTAAGGCTGAGTTCACCTCATGTCTGCATTAATGATCTGCTAAAATCTGCAGCCAAGCTTTGAAACTCAAATTCACTGGATGTCTGTCAGGCTTTAATTTATCTGCTGCCCACTAGAACTGGGTCAAATTTGTCATTTGCAAATGGACCCAGTTGGGCCAACTAAATCGCTTTAATCTTCTTTAACAGCTTTCACCCCAAAGTGTTTCTGAGCAAGGCACTTAACCCTGTACAAATGTAGGGGGAAACACTGAAATAGTGGCAAAACAAATTGACGCAGTGGCCACTAAATGATTGTTAAAATATATGATGTTGTTGCTATTCTACAAATCCCATAAAAAGATTAAAAATGAATAAAAAATGTGCTCTTCAGTAACATTGTTCTCAAATTAAATGGTGTACAGTGGTCGACATAATAAAAGAGATTAAATGTTTTGTACAGAGAACAGTCATGGTCTGTGATTACCTGTATTAAATTAGTGCTTAACATGCCAGCTACAGGAAAATTGATTTTATTCCTCACGAAACAGAGGTTTAAAAAGAATAAAGAATAAAAATCCTCAGTCACCGTACTGTTTTGTTTGTCACGTACCCACAGGAGAGGAGAGATTCTGACAGGAGAGAAACACAAATACAGCTGAGGGAGGACTGACTAAACGTTGCATCATGTATCCAAACAGACTTTTTTTGCCAGCCACGAGAAGAGATGAAAATACATCAGGCAAGTTTTTATGTGTTAAAAAAAACAACTGCCAGGCACGAAAAAATGAAGCATGAGCAGTGACCAGACCCTGTGCTGATAGATGAAGCCAGGTTGTTACAGTGCAGAGGGCAGAGCTAGTATGAGAATATCCTGTCTGTTGCACCTCTGTTGTCTATTTTGTCACTATAAATGTGATTTTGTTATGATTCTGTATATGTCTGTCTCTTCTTTTTATCTGTCTGTCTCTGTTCTGCCTGTCTTTTCACTGGGAATGTATCTGAGTGTTTGGCCCTCAGTCCCTCCTCCCACTGTTGCCTTCTATATTCAGACTCTATTTGGTCTTTGTCACTTATTTTTTGGCCTGTAGCTTCATCTCTTTCTTTTCTTTCTGTCTGTTTGCGGACTCTTTTTTTGTGCCCATGTTTGCAATGAGTGCTTGAAATATTGATGTGGGTGGTTGTCGCTGTGCCTCTGTTTAGTCATAATAAGCATGGTCGATGGAGGATTGAAAACAACAAAAAAAAAGTTTTCATACTTCTACTGGATTGCAAAAAAAAAGGGAACACTTATGTCGCCCGGCGCAAACAACAGCTGTAGTGAAAAGAAAGAAACTGCCAAAGAGTAAACAGAGAAAGATGGAAGCTAGGATGGCATGAAAGCTGAGGTGACCTTCAAATGAACAATGCACACAGTTGTGTAACAGCAAGCAGAAGGAGGTGATAGAAGAAGACAGGCAATTAGTCTTAAGATCCAAATTCAGACAATCACAGCTGAGGCTCAGCTGTGATGCTCTATTAGCATTTTGTTTGAGTGCATGCAGCTTTTATAGCATAGCACCAAAAAGCAAATGGAGTAACTCCAGAGGTCTACGAGGTCTTGTTTGTGTCACTTGACGTATCTTTCATTTGTGATGTTCAGAGGTTAAATGCAAAAGGCAGATTAATATAATAACTTATCCAAATCTGTCTCTGCTAGAATGCTACAATGGCGAGACATGAAACATAATGGTTTCATAACTTTAGCTGTATCTTTATTGGGCCATTTCATACTCAATGTGAGCTACGTGGATGTATTTTACATACACAGAGGATGCCTGTCAGTTGCTGCTCTTTGTGGTCCAACAGTTGGAATTGAAAGTTACTGCCCTGTGGATACTGTCAGGTCACGAGTAAAAAAACAAAAGGACAACAAAGATGACCCTAAACATAATAGCCTAAAATTCATAATGTTTTATGTCTAAAAAACCCTCACTGTGTTGTTTGTCAGAGGGCAGGGACAAATAGTCTGTACAGTCAGAGAGCTATGAAATGCAGAGCATTCCTGGGCTTCTTCTGTGCTTCTGCACAGCACAGACAACCACTTCCACAATGTAATCCATCAAATTAAACTCAAAAGCTTAACTTAATTTAATCAATGTTTGTCTTTTATTATTTCACTATGATCAGATTTAGCCTTTTCATTTTCTTCTGCTCACAATAACAGTATCAATAACCTGACACCCAGCCGTACAAAAAGGAAATCACACTGGAAAAGTGATACAAAAAAGGTTGCCTCCAAAAATGTGTTTTCACATCCATCTTTTGTAATGTGGTGTACAGTCGAGAAGCTGATAATACGTTTGGCTTGACACCTCAACTTTCAGATTAAAACATCAATATTAAAACATGAGTTAAAAAAAGCACAATAGATCAAACTTATTAGACCTTTTTTGTGCAAATCAGTCTCTTTTCTCACAACAGCTAGCTCTTTCTAGATGACAATTACCACGTGTAATTAACTCAGGCATTCATGCATTCATTTACCCATCTAGTGTTCACACAGCCTAAATCTTTTAGCCATAGAGGCTGTGTACAACCAGCTGCTGGCATCACAGCTAATTGTTGAAGATGAGGCAGCTGTGCCTTAGGATACAGTTCCTCTAAAAGCTGCAAAAACAGCTCAGAACAACTCAGAATGTATTGAAATGATTCATTGGTGGACACATTTTTCTTTTTAGACCTGATTCATTCCTAAATCTTAAGTCTAAACTCAACTAAACAGGTTAGGTGTTATTTATTTCCCACATTTATTTATTTATTTAACCTTTCTGAATATTACCATAATAACAATCTTCTTGGCAGCATATAAGTTCATCATAAGTCCATCAGTCCTAATTCTAGTAAGTGGGAAGCAAACCTAAAAGCAGTTGAAAATTTCCCTTCAGACAGCTTTGGACACATTTTTAAAGCTTCTCCTGCATAATAACCAGAGGTGGGTAGAGTAGCCAAAAATCTTACTCAAGTAAAAGTAGTAAAAAAATGCAAAAAATTACTAAAGTAAGAGTAAAAAAGTACTTGATGAAAAGACTAGAGAATTTAGGTGATTTTATTATTTCCTATTAAAAAGGAAGATTTATGTTGAAAGGACAGTATGTCCATCTGAGGCTAAAAAGTAAAGAAGGGAGAAACGGTAAAAACAAGATGTTAAGTTAGATAAAAGTCTTATTATATTTAGCTTGTTGTGATTTTAAAACGGTCCATGGTTTTTATTTCATCTCTAGATTCGGTTTGTTCGTGACTATCACACCTCTAGACGACATCTCTCTGGTAGAATAAATGATAAATAATGATAAAGTAATGAGTGTTGTCAAATGTAGCAGAGTAAGAAGCGTTTCTTCTTCATAAATCTACTCAAGTAAAAGTAGGGTGCAGTAAAACTACTCCTAGAAGTACCTTTTTAAAATTATAAATGAGTTAATGTAACTCGTTACTATGCACCTCTGATAATAACAGCTTGAAATGACCATTAAGACCTACTCCACTACTTTGGTTTGTTGGAGGAGGTCAGTCGTGTTTTTCAGAAGCAAGTCCAAAGCATCTGGTTGCCTTGGTCAGGCCTAGTGATTTGTTTACTGTTGTTGAGCCTCATGAGTCATGTTCGAGAGCAGCCACTTGTATGTTATGCCAGCAAACCCATAAGGCGGCTTTCACAGCCAGAAGCACTCATTCCAAGAGCTGTCAGAGGGAGTGTGCACGTGGATCAACTGTATGTGTAAATACAGTGTCCACATGCACAGCCTCCTTTATGTCTGCACCATTTGCTGACAAAAGAGTCCTGTAATTTTAAAATGAAGTACCCCAACAGTGACTCATGTGTGATTGGCTTCATTTTTTTGACAGTCACTCACCATAAACCAGCCACAACTACAGTGCTACTCCAGAGACACTGTCATGAACAGCTCACAGGCATTAAATTAACACCACTAAATTGACTATTTCATTTGCAAAATGCCAAGGGGACATTGGTGTGCTAATCAGTGAAGCCTCTGAGTGGATTTGTGGGGATTGAAGAGGTTCAAAACTGAAAAGCAAACAAGCAAACAAAGAGAAAAGCCTATGGAGAGCTGCTGAAATGGAAGCTCTCTTTGTACTTTACACTGAAATAAAAGCTTTTATAAATCTTGGGAGCACTGGTCCCAGGTGCTCCCAACTCCTCTGATCAGGATAACAAGGATGCTGCAGACACACTCAAGCAGGCCAGAGAGCTGTTGCAACACAAAGAAAGAAAGACAAAAAGAAAGAAAGATAGAGTATTAGAATATAGCAGGGTAAGACGATAAAAGAGCTAAAGAGAAAGAGGGTGAAAGAAAAAGAGAGCAATCCAAAAATAAGGTTTTAAAAGTGTTTATGGAGCACATCCTGTTGAGGTGGGCGACCTCTCGCCTCCAAAATGTCACATCTGATATTGAACCAGTGGACCTTATCGATTTGCACTGCTACTGTAGCTTCACCAACTCCAGCAAAGCACTTGGAGCAATTTCCGAGCTATTTGAGTCCACAGCAGTGAGGTGCAGAGGATAGCAGCTCTGTAGTAACTTGTAGTCAAACTCAGCCTAACCATTGATGCAAAATGTTGTGACTCAAATCCATTTTCGCACTCCATAACCTTTGCAGATGACCACATTCAAACCCTACAGATTAGCTGTGGTCATCATACTGACTAAATATGATTGGCAGTAGATCGCAAAACTCATGGATCAGATTGGATGAAGGCTTGGATTAGATAAGCTTGCTTAAGCTTAGATACGCCCACGATTTTGGAAAGCTTCAGAGAAGTATAGTTTCTGTCACACCTCTACATACCCGGCTGGTCACTGTGTGAAGGTGCCTGCATTTGATTTAAAAAGTTCCAAATTCTAGTGTTAGTGAAGTGTAAAGGGAGGAGTATTAAAATTAGTCATGTCGAGCTCTGACTCATATTTTCTTTCTCTTTGTAAAAATCCTGCAATCCAAAATAGGACTCCATCCAAGAATACTATTAAATCCTTACAACTGACATTCTATCAACCAGCTGGCACTTTCTCTCACGTGGTAGGAGAAAAATAAAACCTTCAGACTCAATGCTGGACTAATTGACTTATTAAGACTGACATTTTTTCAACAGTGGATGACACAGGCGGGAAGAGGGGGAGGACAGATAGAGAACATTTCAGAAGAGAGAGGTGGACAGCTCTCCACGGAGACACTCCATGCACCACATCATGTCATTAAAGTCTTACTAGTCGGAGCATGGCTTGTTAGAAGATGAAAATGTCAACAGCTGACAGAAGAAAATCAGCGTAAAATGGTCAAGTCCTTGCACATGTGACAGCAAGCCCATCATTTCTTGCCACAATGTCACCTTCACGGACAACTATTGGGTGTATTAATATTTCATGTTACCATGGTTTCACTGTCATAGGTCTCACTGGCCACTTTGTAGGCACCTGTCACACATGAAATGATCCCAGATGGCCAGCATTGATTTCATTAGCTGAGCTTATTTCCAGATTTTTTATTTATTTCTTCAACAGGGATTATCTGTAGCGACAGGCCGGCAACGTTTAGATAGATTTTACTGAGCACCATCCCTATTAACTCTGTCAGTCTGTTGGAGAAATGCAAGGCCACCACCCCCTATTCCTCGTCCCTCTTCCTCCGTAGCAGCCTGTGCCAAGGAAACCATATGGCAGACTTGATGATGGTTACATGACAGATTACGAATGCAGTTCTCACTTCAGATTCATGGAATCATTTCACAAAAAACTGATAAACTAAAAGTTGTAGCTTCATAGGGACAGTGCTAAGCTCCAGGTTGCTTCTAGAATGAACTCATCTAATACCAGTGATGAAATGGTGGAAAAAGTAAAAGATCAGACAAAAAACTATTCTTCTATGACAGCTTTGAAACTTACTAATTAATTCTGATGTACTGTACTGCATTCCTTTATAATATTTACTAATTATTAATAATAAATACTACAATTTAATGCACTGCACTTGATGTACACTCTGAAGAACTCTCTGTGCCCTTGACCAGCTTTGTAAAGGTTCATTGGTTGTCAGCAAAATCTTTGAAGACTGACTTTTTTCTTTGGCTTTTGAAAAAATGTCTTTTATGGCTTTGTTTGAAAGGAGTAAACATTCTTTATGCCAGCAGTATGAATAACTTCAGGCCAACTTAATGCATTTTTGAGAAACTTGTTTACTGCCAACTCAAATTTTTATTGGTTTCCGTTCTAATTTTATAGCTTGTTTTTGTGCCAGTTGTAGCACAGAGATATTTCTGATCAAAGTTATAAATGATATTGAATGCTAAAAGTATCTTTATATATTTATGTCTTAAGATAATACTGCCTTATATATAGTCAGCATGAGAGTTGATAATCTCACTGGTGTCTGTGGATGAGGAAGTAGTGCAAGTAGAGCAGGATGTCTAACCATAAGGTCAATGGTTTGAGTCGCAGCTCTTCCTGTTCACTTCAAGGTGCCCCAGTGGAAAAGTAAATAACACATCCTAAACATTCTGATTTTTTCCCACAGAGCATCAATACATCCATCCATCCATCCATCCATCATTATCTATTAGCTTTATCCGAGATCGGGTCGCGGGGGGTGCTGGAGCCTATTCCAGCTGTCTTCGGGCGAGAGGCGGGGTACAGCCCGGACAGATCGCCAGTCTATCGCAGGCCGACATACAGACAAACAGACAAACAACCATGCACACTCACATACACACCTACGGACAATTTCGGATCGCTCAATTAACCTGACATGCTTGTCTTTGGACGATGGGAGGAAACCCATGCAGACAGAGAACATGGGAGATATGGGAGAACATGCAAACTCCACACAGAATCGAACCCAGGTCCTTCTAGCTGTGAGGCGACTGTGCTAACCACCACACCACCGTGCCGCCCCGCATCACTACAGTAGCTAAAATTAAATTATAAGACTATTTACTCTGTTCAAAAAGAGTAAGTATTTGAGTGGTGTGTCCCAGAGTTCCATTCTGGGCCCTGTACTTTTTAGTGTATATGCTGCCTCTAAGCCTCCATTACATACATTTAAAACTAGTCTCTAGTTAGATAAAGTTTAAATTAGTCTTTTCTGGAAGGTGTTGATGTTGAGCTTGAGCGAAAACTTCAAACTCTTACTGCGTTCTCGCCCCCACACACAGTCGTGCAAAGTGGGCATAATTGTCATTAGATTGTCTGACTTTGAAAGGATGTGTTGAGGGGAGGTTACTGCCACTTCCCAGTGATGTGAAAAGCACCTTATCTGAAACTTGCAGGGTTAACATGGTATCTGTTTCCTTGGTTATGTAGATGATATACTGCTCTACATAAGTACTTTGCTCAGTTGACAACTTTACAGTTAAAATGTGAGCAAACTGCAATGTTGAATCTTATGGAAGAGTTGTGCAGCAAGTAGCAGCTGTTCAGAGATTAGGAGACTCAGGCTCAGTTTCCTTGTCTGCTCTAGCCTGTTTTTGATAGATATTTAATGCAGTTCTATCTGCTGTGATGCAATTTAAAAGTAAAAGCACAGAAAAAATCTCACACGCCAGGTGTTTTCATAATTTACTACACACATTAGGTGTAAGTGAAGTGTAAAGAAGCTCATCAGACAACTAAAGATAAATGTTTCAGTCCATTTAATGGCTCTCATACAGTCCCATTGACTTCTGTAACCAGTTGGAGCAATCTTCAAACACCACAAACACATGCACACACATATTTTTACACAGTTGCCTGTACAACATCCTTACCCTTCTTGCACTTAAGTATCCCATGAGCAAAGTAGCACCTCGTTGAGACAAAATGCCTTTTAATATCGGCAGACAAACACGGAGCACAGGGGAGCTGTGGTTAGCAGTTGGTTTGGGCCGCGTGTTTTTGCTCCTCGCAGCTCTCTGATTTGAGCTTCATTAGATGTGAGTGCTACTTCAGCAAGAGCGAGAGAATGACACTGACAGAAAGGGAGAGATTATGTTCACATCCCTGTTTTGCCATGGTGTGTGTACTGTAGGTGTGTGTATGTAAAACTGCAGGAAGATATGCAAATAACCATCCATGTCTTGCAGGGATTTGTTAAATGGGATTTTTGAGGACAGTGTTTTGTCCTTTGGTGCATTTCTGAATTTATGGTCGACACCTTCAGCAGAGAGAGCTGAGAGACGTGTGACACGTGGTTTTGCCGTGTGCTGAGTTGTTGCATGTTTGTTGTCACTCTGCATTGAAAGAAAAAAAAATCTATAGGGAATAAATTTGATTTGCAAATTAAAAAAAAACACACTGGGACATTGGCAAAGACACACACCCACATAAACACACACGTACACACACAGACACAGGTGTGTTTGTTCCTCACGGGGAGGATTTGCAAATGAATAGGCATGTTGCACTGGCTGGCTGACTTCTAAGTTTTGACAAAATGCTTCCAGGGAAAAAACAAGCCCGTATGCACCAAGGACATGCCATTTACCAAAGCTGTAGCTTTTATCAATAGAAGCCCGTGAAAACACCTTTGGTTACAGCTAGAGTGGCTCTATTAAAATTCAACCAAGTGCTGTTTGCACTAACTTTCCAGTCAGTGCCTTCTGCTCAAGGTTGTCAGCCTTGAGCAGAAGGTGTGTGTGTGTGTGTTTGAGGGGGGGGGGGGGGGGGGGGTAATTTTATGCAAATGTTTGTTTATTAACACCAGGCGAAAGCAACAAAGTTTCACTGTGGAATTTGGAGCTTAAATGGCAGCAGACGCTTTACTGTATCAATTTTCATGTAAGGTATGTGTGGTAGAATCTTCCATCCTGTGTTTCTGTGTGTGTGTTCATGTACATGTCATGGTGTGTGACAGACGATTTGGCCACAGCCAGCTAGTTTTGATGACCTATACTATCACCTATCCATCTCCGTGTTGGGAAAAAAAGCACATGTGTTTCCTCTGATAGCTCTTTCTCTCTCTTACCAGGAAGTGACAAATGTCCACACCTCCCCATCCAAAAGACTGACGTCCAGTAGCCTCACAGATCAGACCATGGCCTCGCTTCAGGACAACACTCTTTGTGAGTATTTTCTTGTTTTTCACTTAGGAATTATTTTTAAAGAAACTTTTTATGTGCAACATCAGACATGATATATGACAAAAGGCCTAGCTTTGTGATTGCATCATGGTTACAGTGCTGACCAACAAACAAGGCTGCGAGTTGGGTAATGCAATGTTTTGTCTAATTTGTTCTATGAGATAAACATTTGTCAGAAAGCAGCTTTTTTGAAAACTAGAGAGTTCCTTGCTAGATAAGGCTGCCTCCCTGTCAGCTTTTTAATGGGAAGCTTGGGGTTTGCTACATACTGTGCTTCCTTTACTGTGATAGAAACGCTGTGGTGGTTGTCTCCAGTTTGTTTTCCACTGATGCTGATAGCACAGGTGGAGCTTATATTGTGAGGTACAGTCCATTTTTTTTACTCACAAGGGTCACAAGTGAACTTAAATTAAGCTCATTCTAAGTTACTGGCCTTTCATGCACCACCGTATGTTGATCATGGAGTGAGTTATTTTTGTGCCCCAGATAACTTACAATTAAAATTCACAGAGCACAGGTGATTATGATATTATTATGATCATGGTATTTGGTCATTAACCAAAGTGTTAGACACATTTCAGTTTGAATCAGTGCTGTGTGGCTCTGACTTTGACTACACTGACCAGTAAAACAGTAAACGTCAGACCAGTGCCTTCCATCCAAGCCTTCGAAAAACACAGGAAGATGACTGTTAACAAAGGAAGGAAGAAAACAAAACACACAGTAAATGGAGCTGCTACCAATCTCTCAGCAGTAAAATTCAACAGGCAGAAAATCTAAAAAAAAACTAAACAAATAAAAGCTGAAGAAAGTTAAACACTGAGTGATTAACCAGGATCTCGAGACTGAAAGTTTTTTTTAATTACTTTTTTACTCCATTATTGAATAGCAACAATGTTTCTGTATTTAGAGCAGAAGACAATATGTGTAACCACCTGAACAATGAAATAAAGATACAGATCCTTAGTATTTGTCCTGAACATAAACTGAACTGAGATAAATATTAAAATGTGGAAAAAGCTTTTCCAGACTTTTTGAACATACTCAACGTTTTTTGTGCATAGTAAAGAAAAGTATTGTTTGTCTTATTTACCCTGTTGACAAGTCTTTGTCTTTTTTGGAAAGAGAACCAGCCTTAACAGGCACAGGGCCGGGAGCCTGAGAGGTCAGCGGGCCACTGGGCCACCGCTTTTGTATGAAGTGGGTGTTACAATTTCAAAAAAATGTGAAATAATCCTAAAGAGACACAAAATGATCACAAAGATATGAGTAATGACAAAAATGACCATAACCAGTTGTTGAAAAAGAGACACGTAACTGCTAAAAATAGATGCAAAATCACTACAAATAACATTACCGACCTAATTGTTGTAGTTGTTTTGTGTCTCTTTTCAACAGGGGGCCATTTACCTGTCTGTGCCTAGGGGTCCATTTTGTCCTAATCCGACCATGTTGTTTTTTTTTCTTTTCCATGCTTTGAAAGCACATAGAGAATAGATCTCACCCACATGAACACACACACACAGGTCTTTAAACTCAACCTTGTGTACACCCAATCCTTAACATATTCACACGCACAGACCGGGAGCCTCTCCATCCCTACCTGAGATCAGTCAGGCTTTTGTCTCACCTTGTGCGACTCTAAATCTGCGTGTCATGTCTAAAATTGGAGCTTGTTGACAAACCTCGGCATTCCTGTTGTTCTGACTGAGCGATGGCTTTTGTCTTTGCTGACATGTTGTCAGTGACAGCACTTCATAATCTTCCAGGTCAAATGACTGACAGTAGAGGCAGGAGGGGTGGGGGGTGGTGGAGCTACAGGAGCTGCTCCCTGTGAAGCGTCAATGTTTAAAAAAAGCAGGGAGTAACTGCACTTTAAACAGATGCAAAGCTCACCTCTAAATCTCCATGCTGCTGCTCTTTCTAAATAGGCGTCCTTGTTTACATGTTTCCTCTCGTATTTCACCAGAATCGCCACCATGAAGCTGTGGCTGGCTTTGTGGCACACAACAGTGGGTGTTAAACAGCAGTTTTCATTTATTCTATTAGTTAAAAGTTGTGTGCATATGAGTCCGTGGCTGATTAAGCGTGTCAGACAGACTGGGCCCAGGAGAATTTTTGTGCACATGCTGCCAATCGGAGGAGGATTTGCCAAAAGACTGTTTTTGTTTTAATTAATCTCCTCCCAGATTTTCCCACCACCTAATGATGTCTTAATAATATTATCCTAAGGAAAAACAAAGATTTTATTCTAGTCAGCTTCAGTTTTAATCCCCTTTGGTGTCTGTTCTGGGTGTTTTCCTCATGTTTGACTTCTCTGCTTTCTTGTCAGTATGAGAGTTTGACGCTAAAAGGAAAGTTTCTCTGAGCACGTATGCATACGAGCAGAATTCATGACTTCACAATTATGTTGAAAGCTAAAGCACTTGTGTAATAAAAACAGGTTGTTATGTTGAAGTAGGAGATACTGTATCTTGTTTTTCTTGTTAAAATATTTTCAACAAACGTGTATAAAGTCATCCACAGCTTCTTTGTTTCTGTGTGTTTTCCCTGACATTTCATCCTTCAAAGTTCAAACCTTTAATGTGATATTGTTTAGCTACTGTGAAGAGCTTTATTATTGTCACTGTGACTGAAGGCCGTAGAAATAAACTTGAACTAGAACTTCCCTGACAACCTATCATATTACATTTATCCCACACTGTCTGGGCATTTTTCAGGCTAAGTTTATTCTTCCCTCTGACAGTCAGTCACTTAATAACACATTCCTCTGTTAGAATTCTTGTGTCTGGCATATAGGATTTTTAAAACCATTACGAGAAGAAACTTGCTTGCTTAGCATCACTGAGGCTACGAACACCCATAAGGTAACAATCCTTTCTCCTTCTATAGAGAATACAGTATTGATTGGGAACATATTGATATTCTGTTCTCACAGGCACAAATACCAAGTGAAATACTCATTGAGCCATTAGTATCGATTAGCACAAACTTATACAACCCAATTCCAACAAATGGCAACAAATTAAAAATACTAATTGCATTTAGCACTTTATTTTTTGTACATTATTTTAGTTTACAACTCATTTGAGTTTGGACTTACTCTGGACCTCAGCTAGGGGAGATCCTCTGGGCCCTTCATTAGGTATTCTACAGGAGTATGTTTATTTTCCACTTTAGCAACAGGAAATCCATGTGCAATTTCAGTGGGATTATCAGCAGAATGCAGCTTCTCCACAAGCTGATGATAACCGTGCTTTTCTCTTGTCAGTGTGCTTCCAAGTGGCTCCTCCTGGGGTGGGCAACTTGTGTATCACATATGAGATCAATAAGCAGACATGATCAGACATGATCACAGCTAATAATATGGTAAGAAAGGACCTGCTGGATTGTATTAGTCTCTAGGCTGTGAAAAACCAGCTGAAGGCTGAACACACACAAAAAGGTCACGGGTTTTGCCATTTCTTCAGGACAGTATGTCCAACAAAGGTGTATGAAAATGAAAATTTTCTCTTGAGAAATTTAAGCTGTTTCTTCAGGGTTATTGCTCAGTCTGCTTGATACTTGCTGTGCATCAGGCACTGCACTGATTTATCTCTCTTTACTTTGCTTATATTGCCTTATTGGGGATCTGTGGAGCTGTCTTTGAAAAAAGGTTAAGAGACATCATGAAAACAAAATATACAAGATGGCCAAAAGGTAAAAGTTTCACCTAGAAAAGTACACACAGTTTCTCTTGGCAGAATGCTCTAAATCCTTCAGATTATTAAAAACATTCAAAACAGCATTAAAGCAATTTTTACCTCGCATGAGCATGAGTATATATCTCATAACATCATGTTACTAAAGCACTGAACTTAGTTCAGACCCATGCTGTCAAAATGTTTCTTTGGAAAAAGAATATCTGAGAAAAAGCTGATAATGCACATAACAGCGAGAGCTACAAAATAGATGATTAGTTTAGTATCAAGTCTAGAAGAAGAAGCCTTTGTTCAAGGACTAAACAAACATGTTTCTTTATGTAAACTGGTTAAACAAAGTTTTAATTAGAATTTCAATTAGATTTTAAGTAGAAACTCTCTACTTTTCGGTTTTGTCCTACGTTAACTAGCTGTTAGTTTTGCTTCATATGTAGTATGCTGACATTAGCGTGTGTGGTGTCAATTTTCTAATCTAACTCTCTACAAGAAGGTGAATAATAATATTTTTTCAGAATATTTGTTTGGTATTTTTAGTTTTAGTTAATATGCTAGTGAGAAAAACACTTTCCAAGCGTTTGTGTGTACTGTATGTATTTGTGTGTATGAAATGAGATCTATCTTCACTGTTTGTACAGAGTCATAAAATGCCATGATATTTACCATGATAACAAGCAGCGTTTCCAAATGCCAAATGTCTCACCGCTCACTGCTGCATAAATGAAGGATGTACCAAGTGTCTGTTTACCAGCTCACAGTGTGGGATGTCTGTGTCTATAAGACTGCTGTGACATAAGGTTAAGGGCATGTTGGGTACCTCCATACTTGATGCTAAAAAAAGCCAACACGCATCCACCTACCCTGTCCCCCAAGTCCATCCTATTTTTTACGAAGGGGGACTTCTAAAATAAAATCAGCTGTTGCTGGATGCTTCGGCCTCACTGAGCTGTGGAGTGCACTGCTGGAGCTGGTCTCCAAGCCTCACTGTCTTTCTCTGTCCAGGATTGGCTTATTTTGTTGAGTTAGAGCTGTGCAACTGAGCCAGTTTGTTTTTCTGGACTTTCAAGGCCTTTTGTTTTTAATCTATTGGATACTATTGTTTGGCATAAAGAGCGATCTACACAGTTACAGAAGGTAAGATGTATGAGATGTATGTGGACTATCAGCATTTGAAGGACGATTCCTGTATCAACATTAGCCCCACTGTCAGCACAGTGATTTTCCACCCAAACAAAAGTGGAAGGAGACTGATTGGAAATGGTGGATGACATTTTAGCTGATAATGAATTGGCTTGATGCGCGCAGGCTGCACGAGAGCCAGTTGGTGAAAATGAGAAATATGATAAAGTGGAGAGGCTGTTTTAAAGAATGCTATAATATTGCTGTACGCTTCCGTTATTCCACCAGGATTTGAGCAGTGTCATAAAACATGCATGGCTCCTTCCTGTTTCCTTCCACTAAACATGACTAACAGCGATCTGATCCGGAATATTCTGAAAGCATAGCAAATTGGAAACAAAGTGCTTAGCCTAGCATAAGGAAGCACTCCGGGGCAATCCACCCTCCATGTAAAGAAGTCATTTTGATAGATTTGACAGCTCAATTATTGTGCCTGTTTTGCTTTCGTCGGTAAGGAAGAAATCGCCCTCCATGGCTGACATTTCAATTAGTGTAGCTCGTCTTAGCTCTCCTGTCAAACCTCAGCAGCCAGAAGCTTCGGTCAGTGTGTACTGAACAGAAAATTGGGTTGCTTAAAGCTCCTGTTCTTTGGAGAGGTCAGACTGCTCTGTGATTAGGCGACGGCCTCTGCTTGACACAGATCTATGGGCCTTGGGTTCGCTTTGAGCTACAAATCCATGTTGCCTCCTCTTGCCCCCTTAAATTCCAAAATGATTATTTTGTTCTTTTCTCAGTCTTTCCTGGACACATTCTGCTCTGTCGTCCCTAAAAACCAATGTCGTCCTTCACCTTCTCACTTCTACCTAACCAGCGGTGCCGCACCCCACCACTGATTGCTTTAGTGCAGGCAGCGGCAGGGAGACAGTGACAGGGAGGTAAATTGCCCTGGGCTAGGCTCAATATAGCCACTGAGTCACGCATATTGGGAACAGCATGGCCTCTCCTGTTGACTTTTCCCAGTCTCTTCCACTTCCATGCCCCCCACGAGGTGCCATTACTTGTGTCTCTGCTGTGACACTAAGGGGATAAGAAGCTAGTTCACAGAGAAGACGTGGTAGCAGGTTATAAGTGTAGGCCTGTGAAGGTTTGTTCTGATACTTGGCACGCGGATTATAATGCAATATTGTTGAATGGTGTAATTAGTGCAAATTAAACATTAATTTGTGCCATTTCTCATCACTGGCAGCATAGAAACATGGCCAAATCACTTCTAAATCTTTGAAAATATCCTCATTTGAAATTGAAATAGAAACTCTATTGTCCTTTATTTCTCTCTCACATTTGTGCACCTCCACACACACTTCCACTCCATAAATCTCCATGTTACGAGGGAAGATGACGCTGCAGACAGAGCTGGTTTATTAAAAGGCTGGGGCTATTTTCTTCCTCCCATAAGCCTTCTTCCCCGGAGCTCGGTTACCTCACCTCCATGTTATGCCAGCTTTGCATACAGCATAGCTCTTCTCAGGAGCCAGAGTTATCCCAAGTGCTGTTGTCACCGGCATTGAAACCCTCACGTCTCTGCATCTGTGGCAACTCCAGACCATGACGTGAACATTTATCTCTGGTGATAAATGAGGGCATTATCCTTGTGCTTCTGTCATCGCGCTGGTATAAGGTCACGCCACAGCCTCAGGTGTTGGATTTCTGACCCATATTTATAGAAGGTAGCAGGTTAAAACCCAGTTTATTTTCAGATGCTGCTGTCTCGGCAGCCCATTTCTCTTCCTGATGGGTTATTTGTTTCACTAACATGTCAGACGAAGCAGAAAGCTAAAAGTAGTGGGAAGATCATGCTTTTGTCACATGGAATGTTCCAACCCATCACATGATGATAGCAAAATTAATTTGTGCATTTTCTAGAATTATTTGGTTCTAGAGACCTAGAGAAAATAAACTCACTTCCTCAGCCTACCCTTCAAGTATTATTTGTTAAGAAACCACAATAAATATCAAGCTACAAAAATTACTAATCAAGCAGAAAGAATTGGCCTTCTCTGATTGGTTAGAGAATAGGAGAGAATATCTCTGCAATGCTGCCAGACTGGTCAATGAGTCTCATAGAAGGCTCTGACAGCACCTCTCGAAATGAAAATATATTTTGGTTCTAAAAAAGTAACTGCAGCTTAACTGCAGTAGATTTGTGTGAATGTAATGTGAACATGTATTCTGCCCATGTGAAGATAAATCCACACATTTACATAGGTTGCTTCAATTGGAATATTTCTGCAAATCGTTTATAACTTTTAATGCTGGTGGATGTAGTTTACATACCAGATACAGGGGTCACTTGTGGGTGTTTGAGCTCTTCATTATAATGACATGGATTCCAGGGCTAGGCTTTATCAAGCCACTATAGTTAAGATACACTATAAGTGGGTTGTGAGAAGCATTAAGATAGCTTGCTCTGCACAGCCAAGCATGAATGGTATGTACTATACCAGAATCTGTTTCTAATCTTTTTACTACTATGGTACCAAGAGGACCTTCATTAGATCCAACTACATTTAAGAAGCACCTGCTATATAACTTTTCAAATTCACACGGCTCAGATGTGAACTAAAACTCCTATTGATCTGTAGCATGAGCCAAAGTTCTACTAATACACATACACGTGTATGCAATGTGTTAGCACCTATTGTGACACAACACAAGGAGGAGAATTACAAAATGTCATAAGTTCACAGCATGAGCACATAATGAGAGAGAATAATTTCTATTTAGGGTTTTCTTTCGTCCCACTGTGTTGTTGCCAGGAGAGAGAGAACATGCCAAGAGCTAAAAGGTCCAGTGTGGGTGTATGCTGAGCCTTCGCAGAGCCTTCTCTGTTGCCTAATGATGCTTTGTAGCACAGAAAAGTCAAATGTAAAATCAATGGTTTTCTCTAATTGGCTATCCACAGGGATGTGCTGAGCAATAAGAACAATCATAAAGTAGTGCTTTGTGATTGATGAGTACTGTACCTCGTTTTCATGTCAACATTTCTTATACATCTGTTAAAATATCTTCAGTTCAGGACAATGCAGATATATTTATCAAACTTGGGATGGGATTTCTAAAGGGCCACTCACGTCTAAAAGTGAATATCTTTGTGTTTCTGTGTGTAGCTGCAGGCAGCCCAGGTAGATCCAAGTCAGAACGACCTGAGGAGAGGGCCCTGAGCGCCGAGGACCAGGAGGCCGAGCCAGTGTCTGTGAAAGAGCGGCTGGCGATGTATCAGGCTGCCGTGTCCAAGAAAGAAACCAGCAGCTCCTCTTCTGCTGCGGTAAGACAATACTTCCCCCAAGGATGTAACAGGAGGCGGCTGCGAGGACATGCAGGCACTGACAGTGTGTGATGTGAAATAGCTTATGACCACATTTCTGTCATTTAATTTTGCCCTAGGTATAAATCAACTGTGCTGCTCACAGGATGTTTTGTTGAACAGAAAAGGAGGAGTGGAGCCACAGGGCTCTGGTGGGATTGTTTGTCAATGTGTCATAAAGCTCAGTACTGCATGGGAAATACCAAACCTCGAGAGTGTGAATGGGAGTCAGGAGGAATCATCCAGCAGTGGCATCAAATATGGCTTCTGTCTCACCTTTGACCACTCATTTATCAACATACATTCCCACAATCATAAGTCTATTTTTGGTTCAGTCAATCAGGACTACATGCGCTCGTGTACTACAAATCTGAGGTACTTGTATTTCCATTAATTACGATTATGATTCAAATTAAAAATGTATGAAAAGCTTATAAAATATTAAAAAGATTAAACCAGTGGTTTTCAAGTTTTGTAGCCCCTTAAAAATAACTATTTAATTGCCTCCAAGTCACATTTATATGTCTATAAGTTTTTAGTATTTCCATACATAAGATTCTAGACCCTGCCAGACATCTATTTAAATTCTGTATTTAGTCAAAAGAGTGAGTTTTTACGTCTGGCTCATCCCACATGAACAGAATTATTTTCCAAAACCCCCACCTCCCACGCTTTCTATGAGTAACTATCTAATTTAAATGTTCCATATGTGAAGCCAACTTAGTATTTTTGCATCATCCACACCCAGTACTGTGCAGATTCCAGTAAAAACAAGTAATATAACAAATATAATATATAATAGTATAAAGCAGCAAAACCCAACAAACTCACTAAGTCAGACAGCATGAACAATAACATTGAGTTCTTTCAGACTTATAGACTGTCCAGCATCCCAGCTGGTCACATAAAGATTCAGGATATCATTCATTGTAACACAATGACAACACTCACTCAGTGGCTATAACATTGACTGTATTATATATTATCATTCAAAAGTTTGGGCTCACTTAGAAATGTATTTATTGTAGGTTGTATAAAATCAAACTGGTCAGTAATTATCCCTACGTTGGGAACTACGGGTAACTGTACTTTCACTGACGTAGCAATATTACCATTAAATTATCACTTATATAACAATACATCAATCACAGGATAAATTATTTGGCAGAAGGAATACTTTTACTTTAAGTACATTTGGCTAATAATATACTTTTAATTTTCAAGTTGCATTTCAATAGTTAATTATTACATTCTTTTACTGGTATTTTTACTTTAGTAAAAAGATATGTTTACTTGTTTCACTAATAATTAGTGAGTAAAGATAAAGTCTGAGTTTTAATATAGAAAAGTATTATATAGTATAGTATACTAGTATATAGTATAATATAGCATTCATTTATAGATGTACTCCCCACTACAGGAACTATAGGAAGCCAGAAGAGACTATATTATATTATAAACAATAATTTATAGAATATACAGCAGCAAAACACACAAGCAGAGACACACACAAGTGTTGTCGTAGAGAGGCAGTACAAAGCTCACAAAACCATCAATCACTGTGTCAGTATGAGTACTGAAGGAGTATTTTTACTGCGTCTGTGGAGGAAGAAATTATATCTTGCAGCACATTCAGATGAACCCACACACGCGTTCATACATTTTTTTCTCCTATCATTAAACACAAAAAATTCTAAATATTCCTGAGTCATTAGTCATTATGGAGAACAAAAAAAAAGCCTCAGTGGCTTTGAAGAGCCTGTTTGCGCTTTATAAACCCAGTAATTCAACAGTGTGAACAGTTAGTCGGCCCAGGGCTCTTACAGTACGTCAGCCCTGTTTCTAAAATAAAGCCCTATCAACTGTACCAAATGTCTGCTTTTTACTCGCAATCTACGCTCACAAGCATACAGATATTAATAGTGTTGGTTGTACAGTGAAAGTGGGAGAAAGGCAGGTGTAGAGAGGTTACAACATAAAAAGAAGAAAAACTGAATTATACCGTAACTTTACTGACGCTCAGCAGAACAGAACACATCAAGAATTTGCTAAAAAAAATAAAGAATAGAAAAATAATAATAATAATGATGATAATGATATTTGATTAGTGTGTAACTCTGTCCTACAGTCTGCAGTTACTTGAGTTTTGTTTGTTTGTGAGTTCATGCAACCATGTCCCTGACTGGTTCCTATCAATGATTTGTCCTTTTAATTAGGCAGAGATGGAAGGAGGACGAAGGAAAACTTATACATTTTTCTTTGCTCCACTCCACCTCTACCCTTCTACCTCTACGCTCCTGGGGGATTTCAGGTCTCTCTCCTGGGAGAAGACGTGTATTTTGCAGGGCTAATGCAACCTGTTAGCTCACCCCACAGCAAAAGTACAACAACAAAATGAAGCTATGTCATTTTCCAGCAGGGGCATTTGAAGTTCTATACAACAGAGCTGAATTATACAACAGAACGGGACATCATGTCGAGTCAGATGCTGAAAAAAACCCCCCATAAATATTTGACCGGAGCTTTGGGTGCTGTTTAGGCATGTGACATCATCACTCAAATAACTGAGGCACCTAAACAACCTGCCCACCCACCTGCCAACATCCTGATGATGGCTTGAAATAGAAAGCTTAAAACTGTTCCTCTGTTGCAGTAGCTCTAGTCTCATAAGTGAGATATTGCTGGAACGTCTGATTTTTTTCATGAAAGCATTAGTGCGACCTGCCACCTTCTGGAGCCTTTCCAAATGAGGAGGCAGCGCAGCAAAAAACTCACAGGATTCTGTGCTTTACATTAACCGAGCAACGGAGGTGATAAAAAAAAATACAGTTACAAATATTACAATAGAATGACAAATTTAGTAAGATAAAAATTTAAAAAGAATTAAAGAGAGATCACTCAATCTCCTCCAGCATGCACAGCTTGATTTTCCCAGTGTGAGTGGTGTTTTAACTGTAACTGTCAGATGGTCACATGTTTGCATAGCAACAAGCCCTTTCAGAACAAATGAGAGGTGTTATTAACATAAAACACAGTGCTTATTAGCTAACTGCTAACGTCACATTAAAGCAATGCCTCAAGTGGCTTGTTGCTTTTTTATAAATGGCTGCAACACATAATTACCTTTTAAAAGAACAACCACTGGACAAATCCTTTATATTCTCTTATTGATAGTTTAATAATAACCAATAGAAACACTTCAGACGTGCTGGTGTGGCAGCTCTGCAAAAGCCCCAACTTTAGCTGATCCTCGCTGTCAGGCCTCTTGTGGTGATTGTTGACAGCTGAATGTGGATGTTTGTGTGTACAACGTGTGAGCATGTGTGTGTGTGTGTTAAGGTTGGTGCTGGGTACAAAAGGGGAGGTGGGGGGGGGGGGGGGGGGGGGGGG
>JAUYWH010000012.1:9459693-9546857 GCA_034779795.1 Ctenopoma multispine | reverse complement strand
CCCCCCCCCCCCCCCCCCCCCCCCCCCCCCCCCCAAGCTGCCAGACAGAGCCTGCATAGCAATCTTGTTTTTCCTCCATACAACTGCAGCTGTTGTCTAAGTGTCCAAACACAAGTCACAAGGTGTCAATCAGACATTCAGTCTGTCCCGTCTATCATCCAGCAGCCACATCCCCAATAAATTACCTCTGAATGTTACTGTAATTTGCTGCGGCAACGAAAGAACACTCTATCTTCCCCACAGTATCAACACGTAACACCCAAATCATTGTTTATGGAGAGATCCTGACCAGTTATTTTAAACACGTGGGGCCTAACATGGCCCTCAGCATGTAACTTCATCACTGGCGCCACATTCTCGCAATTTGTAGTCCTCTCTAAATGCAACTAAAAAAATCAAATCAGTGACATACAGCATCTAGAGGAAGTGAAGCTCAATGTCATATCAACGAAGGTACTGGACCTTGTAGTAGTAAAATACTAATAACATGGTGCTTTGGCACAAAACGTGACTGAAAGTCCTCTTTGATAACTTGCAAATTGCACTGTATTCCTCATTTGCATTGAAAAGGATAGGTTGGTGGGTGTGTGGTCAACACTTACCCACACACACAAACACAATATCAGCGCACACAGCAGAAAGCTTTGAGATGCTCATATATATTGCAGTCTCCCAGAAGCTACAGTAGATGTGCAGAAGCCTGCATATAAATGTTTTATTGGGAAAGTAATTGGCAGTCCCAAAAGGAGATTAGTGTATCAAATAGTCAGTGAGCATTCCTGCCCAGATGTCACAGGGTGAGGACTGCATTCTTCATACTGATGAAGTCTTCTGTCTTCCTTTTCTTTGCAAAGAAACTATGCTTTTGTAATTCCCAGTTTAAAGGAATAATTCATTCTGTAGCTTGATGAAAAGTACTGAAAAGCTTTTTGTTCTATTAAACAGAATAATCCGTGAGACAATTTTTTTTTCTATTGACGTTTCACTCTCTGTTCCAGGACAGATATGGCAAAAGTAAATCCATTAAAATTGGGAGCTTGCCATCTTTGCTATTTTGAAAATTTCTGCCAGGAATAAACATAAAAATGACTCAGTTGCATTAATTTTAGTTAGATGTACAACAAATATGTAACGTTTTCCTGTTTGCATTTGACCCATACTTTGTCTCAGTACTTAGTACTCAGTACTTTGTTACCTACAGTACATTGTTTTGCCTACCGCTGTCCTACATCCTACATAGGAACTTATAGGAATCTAATTTTTCATTTTAATATCACAGCAGTCATGCTCCATTTAAAAGAAAACGAATAATGCCAATGCTGCAGAGGCATTAGCATAATGCCTTTGCTTTTAGTTTTGTATTACCATAAGTGAAAATTTAACATATTCACAAACAATGAGAGCAGAAACTGGAACACTAAGATCAAATGCAATCTCTTGCATCCCACATAAACTGTATACATGCAGTGTGTTTAATCTATGATACGCACACCGGACGGATGTCCAGGTGCACAGTAATTTATGGTATTTGTTTTCTTTTCATAGATAATGGATGAGTCAGAGGCTTGTTCTCTGCCCGGTGGCCTGGCCAGTGTGAAGAGACAGTTTGAGAACCAGGAGTTTGCCTCTTCGTCTTCCCAGTCCAGTGTCACCCAGATTCATTACCAACAGAGAACTGTCCAGGTGAGAATTTATTTTTGGTTAATCAGGCCCCAATTGTTACAGTACTTTTTATTTAGCTTAAGAATTAGCATGCAGATATGAGAGTAGAAATATTTATAAGGAGAAGCAACAGTATTTCATTAGCTTTCTCAGGCAAGAGTATGGAAATTGGTGAGGCTGGAGTACAGATGTGATAATATCACATTATGGGTAAACAACTTTTTCCTACACAATGATTGTGTGATAGTGAAGATGACAGATGAACAAGACATTTTTCACGTCAACAGAACTTGGAGGACAGAGTACCGAAGTGCTCTTGTAGGTCAAATCAAAGAGGGCACCTTGAACTTTGCTTGTCAGTCTGCCACTGTGGGGCTGTGTGCACAGAAAATGCCAGGATGCGTTAGCAGCCCGGGCTGGATCTCAGTGGAGCAAGGTCAATTCCTCCTCCACTCCATGCATTCTCCCCATCTGCTCATTCAGGCGGGATGCGGATAGGATTCACAGAGTGCACAAGGACCTTGCTGAATGCTGAATTTTGCATTGGGGTTCGTGAGGGGGAAATGTCGGATCGAATTATTGCTTCTGCGATGCAACAGAAAACCACTTTCACAGGTGTAATATCCAAGTTCTGTTTTAAAACTGGTTGTACATCAGGAGAGATATTATCATACTGACATAAGTGCTTTCAGAAGTAGAGAACACCCTCCGCCCTCTATGTATCTTTCATGTTAACAGCAGAAGATACAAGCTCAAATATCATATTTCTCTTTCATCTCCTTCAAATTGCATGAATCTCACTGGAGGAAATGGCTGATGTAGTTTAGTACAGTTTATGTAATCTATTGCTATTTCTCAACACTAAAATTCTCCTTTAGTAGAATTTTAACTTAGTAGCTCACTACGTGGATTGGGTAGTAATGAAAGGACATGTGTTACTGGCCACAGAGAGATTTTATTAAGCTTATTCACAGAATGAAAATGGCTTAGTGTCCTGCCGTTTCTTCTAGCTTGCAGTCATCTTTATGTTGTGTGTGTGTGTGACCATTTGTGCGTAATGTGTTGCCAATGTCGGAAGAGGGATTCAGGGCATCCACTGTTATTCTGTGTTTGACAGGAGATGTCAAGCTCCTCAGAGGTGACGGTGAGAAGCAGTGCCAGAGAAGTTGTCCCCACTACAGCCCTCTTTCATAATCAACAAGAGGTATTGGCTGTTACACTCACCATTTGTCCCCAGCATCGTACCTTTGACAGGCTGCTAATATACACAGGCTGTGGTTATTCCAGGACTTGCTGTTGCTCTATATGCGCCCTATATGAAAAATTTGCCTCACACTATGCCTTAAACACTGATTACTGAAACAGTTGTAGGCTGTGCTGAAGCTGCCAGTATGATAATGATTTGCCATCATCTTTTCACAGGTGATCCATGATCAGAGAGTCCACCATAACAATGTGGCCGCCAGTTACGGGAACCATTACAATGAAACAGGTTATTCTGCTCATGCCTTTTATATTGTAATTTGCACGTTTTATCACAGCTCTGCTTGTGTCCTGTATATTAATGATTATTCCCACCATGGCTGAATAAGAGATGAGCTATGAAAATGAGTTAGAGTGCAGATGATTTTCTATTCAGTGCATAACAGCAAATCTAATCAGGGCAGAGTCAGGAAGGTAAAATATTGGAACGTGGATATTGGGCAATCACCGCTGCATGGTTTCAGAAAATGAAAACTACTCAGGTTTTTAATGAAATGATTTATTTCTCTTTCCAATCCCCCTGAGCTCCCTCACTGCGAATGACTTAATGAGGCAGCCTTCTTATTGTGTCTAATTCAGTTATGCTCATTGGAGGAGAGGACCTACCAAAGGTTTCCACTCAGGCTTTGAAGCAGCAGTATGAAAAAACGATTGAGGAAGCTGCACCAGCCAAGGAAATTAAGGTAATGATGCTGTCTGTTTATCTAAATAGATGATGGCTTGGGTTTTTTTTTGAGTTATCAGTATGAAGATGAGGCGACATCATGAAATCATCAAAAAGATATTGCGCATGCCATGAGTTGATGGAGAATAAATTGGAATGGATAAAAAACCTCATGTCATTACACAGCCAAAATCTGAAATTATTTTTTCACAGTGAAGGAAACGCCAGACTAAAACAAGAACTCATGTTACTGGCTGCAGTTAAAGTGGGCTTCAATGAATATTTCAAACAAGACAGTAATTAGGAACATGCATAACTGGAAATGTCTGTCAGATTCCGGATGTGTCTGTATTTGTGCATTTTCATCCACATTTGGTGTGTTATTTGTTTCTTTTTCTTCTAGTTTTGAAAAAAAAGTGATAAAACATTCATAATAATTAGTTTTAGTTTGGTATTTACTTCTTAAATCATTCTGTATTTTAAAACTGTCTTTTTTCTGTTCTTTACATGACACAAAAATGAAAAATTACTGATTTTCTAACTACAGCTCTATGTCACTCTTTCCATTACTAAAATCACTTATCAACCTAAGGTTGATGAGCATTTCAACCAGTTTCAATGGCCACCAGTAAACCAGTCCTCCAAAGTTTCAGCCACAGCGAGCTATGACACCTCATCCACTGTAAAGACTGCCACTGCCTCATCGGCAGTGTCTGGCTCATCAGTGGCTTATGAGTCAACAGAACATTTCCCTCCTCCACCGTCAAATCTTCTGCAGGTATCACAAGATATCCCAGAGTACAGTGTCTCTTCCCCAAATCAGGAGACAACATCCCAACATAAACACACAGCGAGTAAGGAACAATATATCAAACACAAGAGCATGGCTGAACTAAAGCGTCTCTATAAGCACATACATCCGGAGGTCCGCAAGAACCTTGAAGTGGACTTCTTGAGTCAGCTCACTGAAGCAGAAAAAAAGGACTTGGAAAGCGAAATGGTGAGTGATGTCCAACAAGCATGCTATATGTTTGAAAATGATGGCAATGGCTCCAGTAGGTGTTCAAGCCCTGACAGAGAGTACATAGAATGGGATGAGATCCTTAAAGGTGAAGTCCAGTCCATGCGCTGGATGTTTGAAAACAAGCCACTAGATACGATCAAAGATGACACCCCAGATGAAAATGAGGTGAGAAATATTGCCCAGCAAGAAATAATTGCTGGCAAAGATGTAAAATACACAGCCTGGATGTTTGAGACTCAGCCAATGGACGCTCTGGGGGCTGAGACTACTGATTCAGCTGAGCAGTTACAAAAATCGACTGATCTTGCCCGAGGTGATGTTCGCACTGCTACTTGGCTTTTTGAGACGCAGCCACTTGATTGTCTGAATAAGATCTATCTAGAAGACGAACAGGAGACAGATGTTGTCACCAAAGACATCACAGGTGGAGATGTCAAAACAGCCAGGTATCTCTTTGAGACCCAGCATCTGGATTCCCTAGGTAAAATGGAAACCATTGAGGAGAGCCACTTCCTGAACCTGAAATCTGAGCTGGAAGAGATCAGAGGTGAGGTAAAGACAACCACTCGGATGTTTGAGACTCAGCCTATGTGTGTTATCAGAGGGGATTCGGGAGAGATGCTGGAGATTACCACCATCCGCAGGGAGGAGACTGAGAAAGGCGATGTGAAGACATCGCGCTGGATGTTTGAAACACAGCCTCTGGATATGATCCACAAAGATCCCACAAAGGTAAAGCTCATATGTGGAATTTCCATGGAGGACAACATTCAAGGCGGCGTGAACAAAGGAAGATGGCTTTTTGAGACAAAGACTCTTGATAGCATTAATGATGAAGAATGGGAGAGTTCCAGGAAGCAAAAGGAAGAAATAATTGGAGCTGATGTTCGGAAGCACTGTCTAGTGTTTGAAACTCAGCCTATGGATACTCTGAAAGACAACGCCAATGTCCAGACTTTACCCACAGAGGAGATTGTAGGAGGTGATGTTCAATCAACCAAACATCTGTTTGAAACAGTACCCATGGAAAATCTGAAAGAACTGCTTGAAGTTGGAAAACTTAAGAAAATGGTTGCATCTGAAGAAGAAAAGGGTGACGTAAGGCATCAGAAATGGGTGTTTGAAAGCCAACCACTGGAGAATATCAGGGAGGAGAAGAAGGAGATTACAAGAACTGTGAATATTGAAGCTCTTGACAAAGGAGATGTGACCAATTTTAAAGAAAGATTTGAAAGTATGAATTTAAGTAAGTGTGAAGGAGCACAGAAAATTAAAGTCGAAGGTGTAACAAGTGGATCGGTCAAATCCAACAGAGTTCTTTTTGAATCTACCGCTATGTATGCTATGCAAGACAGCTCTGGTCATTACCATGAGGTGAAGACTGTGAGGCGTGAGGAGATTGTGAAAGGAGATGTGCGCAGCTGTAGATGGATGTTTGAAACGCGTCCTATTGATGAATTTGATGAAAGCATCAATAAGTTTCAGATCATTAAAGGGATATCTAAACAGGAGATTGAGTCAGGGGATGTCAAAACAGCCAAGTGGTTGTTTGAAACTCAACCACTTGATGCCATAAAATCTTACAGTAATTGTGATGAAGAAGAATGTAAAACAAAGGAGAGTACTGAAATAGAAAAAGGAGATGTGAAGACTTGCAGGTGGCTATTTGAGACTCAACCAATGGATGTACTAAATGAAAAGGTGGAAAAAAGTGAGGCTAATGTCGAGGAAGTGCAGAAAGGTGATGTCAAAACATGCACTTGGCTTTTTGAGACCCAGACACTCGATAACATACGTGATCATACAGAGTCTGACACCATTCTGAAAACCTGCACTGTTAAAGAAGAAGACATTCAAGGAAAAGATGTGCGACTGGCTCGCTTCCTCTTTGAAACTGAGAATCTTGAAAACATTACAGAAAAGGACAGTGGTTCATTTAGGAGGGTTACAGAAATCAACATCCAGTCAGGCGATGTTTCCAGGATGAAGTACATTTTTGAAAATTGTTCCTCTGACGTTATGAGCTCGACTTCTGAGGAAACAATGCAAATGTTGAAGACACAGCAGGTTGAAGACATCCAGAGGGGAAATGTGGTCAACTGTACTTGGATGTTTGAGAATCAGCCAATAGATGCCTTCCATGACAACACTACAGAAGCGAAGGAAACTCGTACTGTGACAGACATTCAAGGGGGCAATGTTGACAAAGGGCGTTTTATTTTTGAATCATACTCCCTGGATCAAATAAAAGAGGACTCCACTGAGACTGATATTTCAAAACTCACTAGTATTTTTAGAGATGAAATAGAGAAGGGAGATGTGAAAAATTACACCATGATGTTTGAAACTCAGCCACTGTATGCCATCCGTGACAAGGAGGGCCATTATCATGAAGTAACTACAGTTACCAAAGAAGAAATCATGAGAGGAGATGTGGTGGGAGCCCGATGGCTGTTTGAGACAAAGCCGCTGGATTCAATTAGAGATTCTGAGGAGGTCTACGTTATTAAAGCTGTTACAGAGGAAGGCGTCAATAAAGGAGATGTTAGCTCTGCTAGATGGAAGTTTGAAACACAACCCTTGGATGAAATTACAGAGGAAATAAAAGTAAATTCAAAAACAGTTGCAGATATCCAAGGTGGTGATGTAAAGACTAACAAGCTGAGATTTGAGACCGATGAGATGCCTCAAAAGTACATCAGAACTGTTAGTGTGAGTGAAATCCAAAAAGGTGATGTCAGATCTGCCACGTGGATGTTTGAAACCCGTACAATTGATGAGATCCATGGTGAAGGTGCAGAGTATGATGGCATGGAGAGAGTGACGAAAGAGGAAGTAATGAAAGGGGATGTCAAGCAGTCTGTGTGGCTGTTTGAGAGGCACCCCCTTGACAGTATCAAAGAGACAGACGGGACAGAAGTTGTTGTTACAAAGGAGGAAATCCCACAGGGCGATGTGAAGACAACAACATGGATGTTTGAAACTACTCCATTCCATGAATTCAATGAAAGCTGCATGGAAAAGACAGAAATTATAGGTAAAAGTATCAAAGAGACACTTGAGGAGCTTTATAGTCAAAAAATGGTGGACTCACAAGGTATCCTTATTGAGGCAGATGAGATTGGTGATGTCCGCATGGCAAAGTATAAACTCATGAACCAGGAGGCTCCGCAAATCCAAAAAGAAGAGATTATCAGAGGAGATCTGAGCAACATAATGATGAACCTCCTGAACTGCGGGGAAACCACTGAAAGGGGGATAACTATTGACAAGGAGGAGCGGGGGAACATCAATACCACATTGAAGCAGCTATTCAACCAGGAAAAGGGAATCAATGTTGAAAAAGAGGAAATTATTCGGGGTGACATTCAAGAGGCCATAAACAATCTGCTCAAGAGTGAGGGCTCCTCCAAGCATGGCATTCTGATTCAAGAGGACGAGAAAGGAGACGTGAGGATGACTATCTATTCCCTCTTAAATAAAGGGGAGCGTGCTAGCATGGAAAAAGAAGATATCGTTCATGGGAATGTTAACAGAACTCTTCATCGTCTTCTCTCCAACTCGAACGGAGAAGATTCTAAAAAGATAAAGATCAGAGACATGGAAAGGGGAAATGTCAGTTTTTACTCCACATGCATTGAGTCTGGAGCCTTAGATTACCTGAGACAGCTTCAAAATGAATCTGACGAAGCAGAGGAAAAGGTGGAAAAGGAGCATATCATAGGTGGGGACATTGAAGAGACTAAAATCTTGCTGCGGAAGAATCACCAGCAGATTGGTCGCACAGTGGCTAAGGACGATATTGTTCCTGGTGATGTAAACAGCATTGTTGAAGTCTTTATGACGGAGCCGAATGTTACCTACAGAAACCTGGAAAAAAAGGATATTGTTAAAGGTGACCTTAGCGCAGCACTGGATTCGCTGACCCAAGCTATCAATCAGAAAGTGGTCATAGAGAAAGAAGAGGTGGTAAAGGGAAACATACCCACTACTTTGAGGTCTCTAGAGGAGGCCCAATATCAAACTAAAGAAATGGAAAAGCCAGAAATCATCAGGGGTGACATCAGGGGTGCTCTTGAGTCACTGGAGAATTCTGCAACCACCAAAACAGAAGCAACTGTGGAAGATTTAGTGCCAGGTGATATCAAAGGGACCTTGAAGTCCCTGGAGGAGGCAAAGCAAGCTGTGAAAGAGGTGGAAAAAGAAGAGATTATCAAAGGAGACATCCACACTGCCATGCAAAGTTTACATGAAGCGTCAGGTGAGAAAAAGATATACCAGCATGAAGTGAGCGAACAAGGGGATGTTAAAGCCACTATCCAGCTCTTGCTAGAGCCAACAACATCTTCAAGAATCCAGCGCAGGGGAAGCACTGAAGGAGATGTTAAAACATCCATTAAATCTCTTTATGAAGGACAGGAGACCACACAGATGGAAAAAGAGGAGGTAGTAAAAGGGGATGTTCAAGGGACAATCAAGTGTTTAATGCAAAGAAAACAGTACTCAAATCCAAAACGTATGTATCCTTCCAAGAAAGCTAAAGTCCCCATGAGAAATCCACCAACTGCAAAGCAAGCAGAGCATGAATGCTTACATGAAGCTAAGAGTGAGAGTGTAGCAGTCAATCCAGCCCCTGCTGTGAAAAATCTTTCTCTGAGTGTTGAGTCACACAAGCACACACAGAGGCAAAACGAAAGCAAATCAGTGAAAACACAGGTACTAACCCAAGAGGACCACTCTGTTACTGTAGCCAAAACAGACAATACTACTGGGGCCTCTCAACAGAAGAGTGTAAAGGAACAGAAACACAAAGCACTGCCTCCACAGAATATACAGGCCCCTAAGCCTATTATGATAAAGAATAAACAAATGAGTAATAATGATCAAACAGCGACTACAGCAACTGATGTGAATGTGATGAAAGAGCTGCAGAACACATCACAGACAAACAGTTCAAACAAGCAGATACGTGAAACAAAGACAATCAAACAGGTTCACACAACAATGACAGAGAAAACTGTTGTGCATAAGCAAAACCTAACAGTTTCAGAGCAGACGTCGACGTCTCAAAAGCAAACAGAGAATAAGGCTCTGACACAAAAGAACATCAAAAATATGAAGACCGATCACCGAAACCTTGACATGAGAGGGAAAGGTGTGATCAAAAAGAAACCAGAGATTCACTTCCCTCCTCCTCCCTCCTCACCACCTCCCCCTTCTGAGTTAGAGCTCTCTCTCCCTCCACCGCCGTCGCCAGTGTCTGAGTGCCCAGTGTCCCCCTCATCTCAGTCCTCTATCATGAGGCAGGACAGTGATCTCCCACCTCCACCACCTCCGCCTCCTTTGGAATGCATAAGATCAGACCTTGAATTTTTCCCTCCGCCCCCGCCTTCTGTGGGTGAACAAGATTTTCTGCCTCCACCACCCTCACAGCAAGAGCTTAATGCATTGCCTCAGCCTTCCCCTGAAAAGCTGGGGAAGCCTATCAGCAAGCTTCTATTCAAGGTCCCCAAGCAGCCGGAAACACCAAAGCAGCCCATACAAGTTAAACCCAAATGGCAGAAAAAGCAACCAACTCCTTCGCCACCTCCACCTCCTCCTCAGCTCCCTCCTGATCAAGAAACAATAGTGTCAAGAGACAATACAGGAGAATTGAAAGTTCAAGAAGTGAAAAAGACTGAAACAAGCAAACAGATTCAGTCTGAATCAACAGCAATGTCTGCAACAAAAATATCAAGCATCCCAGTTGCAAAACCAATGCAAAAAGAAAGCCCACAGCCAACTAAAAAATTGTTTGGCCCTCCCATCAAACTGCCTTTACCTCCTGACCCTGCTCCAGCCCCAAAAACTAGATCATACTCCCGCAAATTCAAAACCCCTCTAATGCTCGCAGAGGAAAGGTATCATCAGCAAAGGATGGAGGAAACAGAGAAGAGTAAAGTCACAACACCCACCTCTCCACTTATTATACCCACCCCTGCTGCTGGCGCTGAGCTTTCTGCAACAAACAGCTCTGAGAAAGAAGTGGCCACAGAGGCGACAACAGTGATGATTGAAGAAGCTAAGACCATTTCCAAAGAAGAAATATCTGCACAAGAATCAGCTGCTAAGAAACCCCCTTCCCAGATTCCTTTGAGCAAGCCCTCAATCTCAGTTTTAAATAAAAAATCAGCTCCTGGCTCTTCAAATGTGTCCTTAGATAAAAAGCATGTTGCAAGTGAGCAAACTTCTGAAAAAATACTTGCTTCAACTGATGTTGTTAAAAAGCGTCAAGGCGCAGCTGAGAATCAGGCTGTTTCTTTTTCTCAGTCTCATCATGAGGCAAATATCAAAGTCCAGTCATGCTCGAATGTGGTCACTTCTTCCGTCATGGAGCAGCAGCAGTTTATTAAGAAATCCAGCACCAGGTCTATCACTGCCACACAGAGTGCTGTCCAGGAAAATGTAAATCTTCAAAGCCAGGCTGCGGTCACATTGAAAGCTGAAGATGTAAAGAATATTAATGTGCCTCTGACGCGGGAGGGAAAAATGAGCCCCTCTCAACCAACTAGAATTCCAAAGGTAACTCCAAGTTTCAAGGTGAAAACCTTTAAGATGCCAGCAGAGAAGAAAGAGGAGAAATGTGACAGTTTGGGACAAAAGGATGGGTTGAAAAGTGAAATGCATTTACAGCAAGAAAAAAATAACGTGACACAGAAAAGTGAAACAAAAGAAAATCAAGAAAGAAACCAGCTCACATCAGCAAGAACTGAGATGAAAACAGAAATGAAAGTAGTGAAGAAAAGTCAGGTGACCGCACCAGTGAAGGAAGTTGAAGTGGAGGTTCACATGACGAAGGGAAAGAAGGTGCACAATGAGACTGAAGTAAAGCTGTCACCATCCATTACTGTTTCAATGCCTAAGGCGGCTAAGATAACATCTGCAGCAACTCATCAAGGACAAGGCCAGGTATCTGTCTTCCATAGCCAGCAGAGCATGAAGGCAGAGAATGCTCAAAGACGAGAGGAGGTGGTTGTGACTCAGAGTGTGGTGCAACAAAACCTTCAGATGCAAAAACAGCAAACAAAGCAACAAGCAGCACACTCAAATAAAATGCAGATAGTAGCAGTGAAGTCGAAAGGTGAGCGTAAGGAGGTGTTGGTCAAAGAGACAGAGAAAATGACCCATGAAAACGAAGCTCTTTCAGAAGAAATCACTGATTTAGAGGAATGTAATGTGGTGCAGAAGCTGCTCGCTCAAATAAAAGAGCTTGAGGGGATGCCAAGCAAAATAGACTCCACTGCTGTCAGGATGATTATAAGTGAACTCCCTGACTGGGTGATGGGCTCGGTTGAGAAAAATAATTTAACTGAAATTGCTAAACAGCAAAGTAAGAAAAAGTTGAAAGAGATGATGCTCAATGTGGGAAATATTGTTCAAGCAAAGCTTAATATTTTGAAGGAAAGGTTGACAGCTGTGGAAAAGCAAGAAAAAGAACAACCACCAGTGCCTCTTAAACCTGAAACGAGTGTTTTTAGCGGTGCAACTGCAAAGATATCAAAAATTAGTATTGGCTCTTCCAAAACTGAAAAGAAGGTGGTTGAAGAGAAAAGGTCACTTCAAGAGAGCAAAGGTGAGATAGCTGAGTTCTCCCCGCTGGCCAGCATCCGCACTCCATCACCTACTTTCATTAGTATTGAATCAAGGAGGGTAGACTCACCGCTCAGGGTGACTCCTTCTCCTCCACCCTACAGATCTGTTGGAACACCTCCGCCTCCTCCTCGCAAGTCATACATGCCCACATCTACCTTTAGTAGGGCCACGCCATCTCCCACCCTGAGCCGCTCAGATAAGCTGATGAAATTGAGGGATGCCACCTCGAGGCTTTCTCATGGCATGACCCCTCCACCTCCTGTGTTGATGTCTGACTCCTTCATAGTCCAAAGAGAACAATCATCCCCACTCAGTGATCAACAGACTCCCAATGAGAAAAATGAGGAGGGAGTGGTGGATGTTGCAGAAATGGTGGACTCCATGATGACAGTGAAGGACAAAAAGTCTTTCTTTGAGGAGGCACAGAGGGCTGAGGTGGCCAGGATGTACATTCGGAAGGATCCCATTGATATACCCGAACGTTTGGGACCTGAAGCAGAGGAAGACACAGAGGCCATGACTATAGATCTTCTGAAAGATGATCTCCCAAGAGTTGATCTCTCTAAGCTGGTAAACAGATTTGAATCTCCAAAACCAAAAGTCTACATCAGAAAAGAGCCAATTGTCATTGCAGAGAGGCTGGGGAGTGATACAGAGGATGCAGAACCTGACCCACATACTCCAAGGAGTGAGGAAATCCCCACACTCAATGTTAAAGCAATAAAGGATGTGTTTGAGACAGGAGAACATAGTTCTCAGGCAGCCCGAGAGCTAAGAGAACAAATAGAAAGAAGAGAACATGAATCGGCCTATTCTGAGCCGGTGGGTCCCTCTGAAACGACATCAGTCACTGAGCAATTCTGCAGCATTGATGACTTCGGAAACATGACAAGGGAGACAAAGAGTGAAGTGCATTCTGGAAGCTCTGTGACCCGCGGTAATCCTCCATCCTACGCTGATGTGGTGAGAGGCAGAGTTCCAACAGTTGGCGTGCCCCTCGAGGCCTCCACCGAGGAACTGCTGAGAAACTTCCAGCAGTCGTGGGCCCAGAGCCAAGGAGTTTTCCAGAACCTGGGTTTCAGTGTCACCGAGCAGAGGACTTCTCAGATTGTAACGCACCAGCAGGAGACTGTTGTGACGGGTAAACAGAGTTGTGTATCATGAGAATACTAAACCCGGTGTGACGGTGTGTTTAACATGCTTTGTGTGTGACAACTTGAAGGCATCGCCTGCTTTGTGTGGGAAGAAACAAGCATTAACGTTGATTTGACACTGTCATTTATGTCCCTCAATTTCCTCAGATGTGTCGTCTTTTATTTAAACTGTTCTCTCTTTGAGCAGCTTGCAGTTTGGGTGCCAGCAGTTTCACATCTTTTAATATTCGCAGGATACACTATGTCCTGTATATTCATGCCTCTGATGTGTGAAGCTGGCGATGGTACTAACATATTGAACTAATATTTCTCTTGTCTTGCCACTGAGTGTGCAGAGCTGTTTTCAGTTCAAGAAAACAACAATAATTGTATTTTATTATTATTATCCACCTGAAGATTATAGGTTTCACTTTTGATTTTGTTTTTATTAGGTTAATTCCAAAGTAAAATAACTTGAGGTAGTTACATTTGCACAGCATTTGCTGTATACTGATTTTAATTACAGTATAGTGCATTTTTCTAAAATTACTACCATGCATTTTCTGTGTTTACACACTTAATAACAGCGGTTTTATTGTTGTGGTGCTGTCTCCCCTTATAACACAAGTAACATAGTTTTTGAATATTTGAACTCTTTCCTAAAAAGTTTTTTGGAAAAAGCTAAATAATTTTTTAAGCAGTCATAGGACGGGTTGTCAAAAAGAGAAATCAGAGAGTCACGTGATGATTACCTGGATAAAAACAAAATATTTATAGTTTAGTTTTTTTCTGAGTTTCTAGGCTTTTTCCACGAAATTTCTTAGGAAATTAAAATAAAATCACGTCATGTATAGTAAACCGTTACATTATTTGTATTGCAGAAAATTCGGATTCCAGAGTCCGAACTGTGCAGGGTGTGTCGGAAGAGGGTATACCCCATGGAATCGCTGATTGCGGACAAACAAAACTTCCATAAAAGCTGCTTTCGCTGTGAACACTGCAGAGGCAAACTAAGGTGACAGTATTTCACAGATCAAACAACATTCTTATTCTATCTTTTTACACTATTTTAACCTTTTCTTTTCTTTATTGTTTATTACAGTCTTGGCAACTACGCCTCTCTCCATGGACGAATGTACTGCACGCCACACTACAAGCAACTGTTCAAGTCCAAAGGAAATTATGATGAAGGATTTGGACAGAAACCACACAAAGAACTATGGAATAACAAGAACCAGCAGGACTCAGCTGAAAAAACAAAAATCAAATCACCATCACCTGAAAAAAAAGTCATGAATTCCAGATATTCCACTGCTCAGAGCTCATTAATTAGTCAAGATAATGTCATAAGCAAATCAGTGGATGACAACAAAAAGCCCACAAGTAAGATTTCTGTAGTGTGGCCTCCACAAACAGATTCTCCGAAGAAATCCTTCACTATCGAGGAGGAGTTGAAGTTGTTTAAGCCATCATGGCCCCCTCAGGAGGGCTCAGCTCAGGAAAACGATCACATAAATCAGCCTATGAAGCCTTCATTAAAAGAAACTGATATTCCCGCGGAGAAAGTACAAAATGGGCCCCAGGAAAATAACAAGGTTCAGGAGAGTGCCTGTTTGACGGAGAATGTGAAAAAGCATGGAGAGACTCCTGCAGAGTCTGAAGCTTCGGCCTCCCCCATAGCTGTCGCTGAGGAACCAGGGAGTGTTACTCACACTCAAGAAACTAAAGAGTCAAACAGTGGCTCTGAGGCTGGGGCACAAGTGGGTTCAGAAATGGACTCTGAAGTGCAGCCTAGAGTGGAACAGAAAGAACAAAGCGAAGGGAATGATGGTGGAGCTGTGGAAAGGAATGAGGAGAAAAGTGCAGATAGGGTGGAGGAAGTGAAAGTAAATGGACATGATGGGCAGATAGAAAGTGCAGCAGGTGAAGGCCAGGAGAAAATAGATAAAGGAAATAAAGACGGTGGGGAGGCGGTAAAGGTCACGTTAATAGATGAGGAGTCGATGGTAGGACTGACACAGAATGCAAACTCCAACAACAGCAATAATAATAATAGTAATAATAATGGCCAGAGACTGTTTGACCATGAAATGCTGTTTCAAGGGCTTCACAAGACAGATCCACCGACCACAGTAACAGACTTCTCCCAGGCTGATCACTGTGAAGGATCAAAATGGATGCCAAGTGAAGTGCTGCAATTGGCACAGAGGGATGATGCCTTTGTGCCAGCGAGTGCCAAATGTACTGAAGCCACAGACTGCTATTCAGACACGAACGTCTTCACAGAGACGGCTGAGGGAATGTTCGCTTTCAAAAACGAGGCCACTGAGCCAAAGATTAGCACATCGAGTTTCCTCGAGGACATTTTCGCCGGCCTAAGCACCAGCAGCTCCAGCCTGCTATCTGATTTCAAATCCGACATCTTTAGTCGATCTGCCGGGGAGACGCCTCTGGTGTCAAGGCTGGATGACCTTTTGGATTTTGGGATGGAGGCGAGAGAAAGCGCAGATAAAGAGGGAGATGTGAGGGGAAAGAATGAGAGCCACAGCACACGCGTGTCTCTGTGGGCAGATGATGACACCCTGACAGTGGAGGAGCAGATCAAGAGGAATAGATACTATGATGACGAAGACAGCGACGACTCTTGAATTCTACCCGTTGGTCTAATAATCAGGCAGCCTTGACCACATGTAATTTCATATATGTCCATGGAGAGATAAACTATTCTGATTTAATATAGTGTTTTTGTACCGAGTTTTAAAATCACATATCTGCTCTTTGATTCAGTATCTACAGTAGCTTTGTTAGATGCAGACTGAATGCACCTGGTGTGCAGTGAAATGCAAAGTGGATATTTGTTCTTGAATGCTACTTAGTTTGCTTTTCCATATTTCAGCTCACTGATCTCAACAGGGCTATATTTTCAAATTTTGCAGCATCATTTCTTCTGTACTTCTTTGAACGAATGGCTGTCAGCTTTCTTTTGTGTATGAATAAAGAGGTTTTTCCCTTTTTTCAGTTCTATTATGTCTTCTGTCTGAAATAAAGCTTTATGAACCTGACAATATATGACTTTTTAATCAATAAGTGTACAGACAAGCAGGAGCGGTAATGCTACTTAGTTATATCCCCTTTGTGTGGCTGGTTGGTTTGATGTATAGCCTACCTAGATAACACAGTCCAGCTGAGATCTCCTCAGTGAAAGGCCTATCGATTTTCACTGATAGAGCAGGCCTGTTGTAGAACTTACAGATTTTTCCATTAGGTGGCTTTTGTCACCTCTGACAGATTTTTTCCCATTCTCAGTTACAGCTGGAGCATGTGGTTTAATTGGCAGAGAATATACTGCAGTGTTAATTACACCAGCTTGAAAAAAAACAAAACGCATTACTGTCAGAAAAGTGGTGGCTTTAAAATTTGGGGTTGTCATAATACATTGTGCTGACAGTTCCTTTAAGTGGGGGAAATAAGTCAATAATTCAACATCCTTTCCAGAAATGCCTGCTTGGCATCTTTTTAATTGGGCTATTTTTCCCCGCTAATGTTTAAATTGTCATTGACAATCCACAGTAGATGCAGTTTAGTACATTTTAGTACATTGTTGTTTTTCCTTCTGCCAAGCAGATAAGCCCAGATAACCGCCTGCCCAATCAGAGGCAGGCAACAAAAAAATCTGCCCGGTGTGCTGTATGTACATTAACAGAGGTTCTGGTTCCAGCAGATGTTTCTCCTGTCCATAATGCCCCTTTCTTGATCGCTTTCTAACTTGACACTAATGGAAGGGATTGGAGACAAATGAACCCATTCTGTGTAAATGTGAAGGGCAAACTCCACCAGCTGTTGATGAGTTGTTGGGGACTATGACTGCACATGTGAAAAAGGATGAAGCCTTTTGAAGGTGCAAAACAAGCTGTGTGATATGTGGTAAGATTACAGGTCCACATTATTTCTGTCTGAACCTGAACCTGACCTGAAACCTGCCGTACACGCTGTATTCTACTCCCGGCACAGCTGAGATTGTTCAGTTCTGGTTGCTCTGAGGGAGGCCTGAGGCTCGAAACATCAGTCTCCCTTCACCATTAAATGAAGCAGACGTTTGATCCGCCTGTCTGTCTATTTGCTTTGTGGTCTTGTTTTGAACTGCAGTTCAACCTAAAGCACCAGACTGAACCAAAAACACGAATCTCTGCCAGAACCCGACTCAAGCTCTTGGGTTCTGACAGGTCCTGTTGAGGTTAGTTTGGGTTTCATAGTTGAGTGTGATTGGAGGCTGTTGATCTGCACTGCATTAAGCTGAAAGACATTTCTGCCTCGTTGATGTGACTATAGTGGATGACAGGATCAAAACGCTGAGCATTTTAATAAGCTACTGATGGACGTAGAGTTCAGTAGCTTTCTAAAAATGGATGCTGTAGCCTATGAACCTGTCTTTAATAGTGTGTCAATCAAATATGGATGTCCTCAACAGAGTCACTCAATCACCCTGCTCTTATTCCTCCTGAATCCTCCCCTGCAGTTAGCGGGGACTCGGGTTTATTTTTGCCCGGATGCCATCAGATCACTCAGGTGTGACAAGCGGTGGCTGCGCCGCTTTGAAAGTCAATCTCCGTTAAACAAAGCAGCATCACACTCCTCGCTCCCGGTCGGAGGCAGGAAAGGTGGGGGTGGGGGGTGGGCAGCCTCCATTGGCTGCGATCTGTCCCCGTCAGGATGCCGCTGATTGGTCGGCTCCTCTCCCTCTCTCCTGTCCGCCTGCTGCCTCCCTCCCTCCCTCCGTCCAGCAGCGTGCCGCGCGATGCGCCGGGCGGACAGAGAGGAGGACTCCGCGCGGCGAGCGGCGGACGGAGCGCGTCGTGCGGGACAAGCTGCGACGACGGCGGACGCGGACGCGGACATCAGCACCAGTAGGTTCTCCGCTGAAAATGTTGTGTCCTCCGCTGTGCGCGCGTTTCCGGCGCTCTCCCGGCACAGGACGGACGGTGTTTTGTTTTTTCTTGGGGGGGGGGTCCATCATGTGCTGTGTTGTCTCTGAACGCTCGGTCTGACCCCGTGCTGTGGCAGGTGACGCGCTCCTCCGTGGCGCAAAACGCAGTTTTTTCTAGCAGGCTGACTGCGCCGTGCGGAATGTGAAACTTGCCATTAAAGGTTAACTTTAAATACATGGAGACACGGTCCTTATCCGAGGTGTCTGAGGCTCTTCACACAGCATGTGTGAGGGTTTGAAGGGATCACTGATAGACTTAATCTGTCGATTTAAGTGCATCATCTAAAGAAGAAGCGGGCTTAGTGGTGTCTGGCTTATTGGCATTTAAATGTGGGTGAGAAGGAAAAAAGGCAGAGACAGAGCAAATCCATGTAAGAGCATTGTGTATTTGATAATGCTGTGCACTTTATATAGACTAATATCCGGCGCACAATGATTTATCTGGCTGTTAATCCATTCCACTTAACATGAACTGCTAAAATCTGTCAGCCCTCTGTTTCAGTGCATAAAGGGATGAGTGTCATCGTGCTTTATCACCCTGTCAGACACTGCCACACTACTCTGAGGAAGTGAAAGGGACAGTCAGATTGGAAAGCAGGGGATAGAACCCTCTGTGGCGAGCTGCTCCATGAGATTTTACCTTGTAGTCAAGAGGTCAGAACAACAGTTCACAGCTAGTGTCTGTGCTTGCTGTGAACAGCACGCCTAAGCCTCCAAAAATCTCATTCTAGAGATTTATTTTGACAGTTGCTTTGAAACCACGAATGCCACAGATCTCAAACGCATCTCCCTCCTACCGGACTGATCCTCTTCTTTTGGAATTACACCGCTCTCCTTGAAGTGGTTACATCAATACTCCTTCACACTGTTTCTTGCCGTGGAGTAATACCGGAGAAAGCCAAGCCCATCTCTTTTTTTTTGTGAGCACGGCGCCTTTCAACCTTACAACACCGCCTGGGTCGTTAATACCAGCAGCCCTGCCAAATTCTCTCATTTTATGCCCGTTTCCTGGCGCCTGGCCAGATACTGGTACTGTCCAAGTGGAGGAGGAAGAAAAAAACATGTTCAATTTCATTTCAGAAATGTCCCACAGTCCCTCCATTCGTCTTCTGTGACATGAAAGTGGTTTAATCTCAATTAGACGAGGAGATATTGAAATGGGTGCCTTGCACGCATGGATGACTTCTGACGATGATCCTGATAAAGGAACCGATTCTGTGTTTCTACAAAGGCAAACAGATGTTAACTGATCTCAGATTGCTTCACTCGCAGTAAAAAAAAAAAAAATAAATCCCATTTTTCTCATGGCACTCGACTGCAACATTGCTGTAAAGCCCCTGTTTGATTAAGCCGAAGTAAAGTTCTGTCAGTGAAGCTCTCCTTTCAAACATGCAGAAACGATAATGGGATCGTGGATCAATAAGGTAAAGCTGCAGCACTGAAAAAAAAAAGGGACCTGAGAATTTCCTTTAAAGTCAATGAGATATCACTCACTGACTTACATGCTGCATCAGTAGTAAATCACCATTAAACTCTTCTAAGTCTCATCACATCCCTTATATCTAGAAAGGCTGTTTAGATCTGCTGTGTTATAAACTACATCTTATTGACATCCTGTGAGAGGAAGCAAGTCCCTGGGTGTGCATTTAATAGCCCTAGTTTTAACTAATTTGTCCCTGGCGTGGGGGGTTTATGTGTGTAGGCATCCCTCTTGTTTGAGTAAGTGGATGAATGTGGCAGCCTCGATTGATCTTTTGACATGTTGCACTCTAAAAATCGCGAGATGCCATCCTCACTCAGGAAACCGACGCCTCGTTTCCTTCGAGAAACCCTCAGCCAAGGGCGGATTCTCTTAATGAGTGTGTCTCTTCCTTATTTTTGTGTCGTGGAAGCGATTGGACAGATGAGATAAACTGTATGCGGCATTGATGAATGTAAAGACCACAGTGGAACGTTTTATTACAAACTCGTTCGCTATTTCGGTGCACGCTTACGCTTTCGCCGCTCTTTCTTGTCAACACAGTTTAAAGGGAAAATCTGTCAGTTCGTGGGTTCCTGTTTGTTACTGCGTGCAGTGGCATTTTGGTGCCCTCAGGGAACATATTTCTTTCAAGTGTACAGCTTGGCTTGTCAAATGTCACTGCTGTTTTGTCAGTCTCCTCCTAACTGCTGCTTTATGAAGACCTTTAGCTTCTTTTTTCCCCCTTCCCCGTCATCACCGTTAGATTAATTTTAATTTCATGTTAGGTAAACCCGCTCTGCTATTCATCATCAGGAGTTTTTGCACTAACATTCCTCCACCACGCAGGGAGGAATCAATCATAGAAGGGCAAGAAGAGATACCAATTTCTTCTGCTGAGTAAGGAGCATGACCGCAATCATAGGTAAACCCAAATGTTCATGGAAAAGGGAGCTATGGCTCTATGTCTGTGTGAGGACGTGTCATGGATGCCAAGTTCAGGATCATTCTGCTATTGTGGAAAATATCAGAAATCATGGAAAGTAAATGAAAACGACATCGCTGCACATTTCTCTCTGCACTGTGCTACATGATGACTTTTCTAACATTCATACCTGTGAGTATTGATAGTTAGTCTATTTTCAGGTTGTAGCCACACCTGCAACAAACCATCATTTTCATTATTACTCTAGTTAATATCAGTCAATTAACTGTTAGGTCTATGAAATATCGTTTCATTTGTCTGAATGGATGTCTTGTTTACAGTGATACACTTGTGAGAGTCAGACATTCAGTCCGGTTTATAACCTGCAGTCAAACCCATCCCTAGCCAAAGAAGAAACACCTTCTCCTTTTTCGATGTTTCAGATAAAGAGTGGACTGTGTGATAGGTGTTTTTGTGGATTAGCAGTCTTTCTAATCACCTGTCATCATTATGGGCAACTGGCAGCTGTTGAGTTTTAATGAACAGAACTGATGGAATCTGTCTTTGTTTTTGAATTATAAAGGTTTGAACTGCGTCAGTGGTGGACTGTACAGCTATATTGTAGGCAAGTATACAACTTTAATTTCTGAATCGAGTTTTACTCAATCCCGATCCATCAGAATATGTCTAGATTTTCCCTGTAACGTACCAGTTCTTTGGATCAGCTCGGCACATTCCTAATTATTCAGATTCTATTATACTGTGACTTGGTTGTGTTTGGTTCAGTCTTGTTTAACGTCGAACCACAAATACAGGCCTGTAGTTTCATTTGCAGGAGATAATTGCAATTCATGTAGGAAGAACAATGTTCCACCATAACTCCAACAAATTCTTTAATAATTTATTCACTTCTGCTCATAATTGTCTCTCAGTGAGCGGCGCCTTGCTGTAAATGCTCCTCTGTGGAAGCATCATCGAGTGTCTCTCCAGGAGGGACTGGGGTTGTTGACCCATGACCTCTTGTCGTGGTGGGGCTAACGAAAAGACAGTGTCCCTCAGGGGATCAGTAAAGCCTCACATTATTGTTACTCACTTGACCTTACTTTCTGAATAATTAATTACCAAGTTGTTCGTTTTAATCACAACATGCCGTGGAGGAAGTAAACCAGCGGAGGGGAGCACTGTGCACTTGCCTGTTTTCATGCAGAATTAATGGTTTCTGTGTAACAAGTCATAATTTACAATGCATTAGATTTTATTACTGTCTGGCTGCATGGTAATTACTGATATGAGGAGGCTGTAACTTACAAGGCTGTCATCTTTTATAAGGTCTTGAGCCTCGAGCTGCTGTGGCTGTAGGATATGACTCTGATTCTTTTCTTTCTCCGAGGGCATTCACTGGTTTTCACATTGATGTGCTCTGACCTCTGCTGTTCCTCCACACTAGCTCCCCTTCTCTCTTTCAGTCCTGCTCTCTCTCTCTCTCTCTCTCTCTCTTCTCTTGTGGGAAGGCTTTGGAAGCAATGCTGTGTGTTTCATCTGTGGAGCTTAGCGCGTTGTGATCATGTCTGTGACCGTCGTCCAAAGTTTATTGGATCATTCGATAATCTTGTTGGCCGGAGATTAGCCACGCGCGTCCCCAGCTCTGTGTACAAATCACCAGCACCATACTGTGATCAGACTGATTCAGCAACATGGCACATGAATAAAACAATAAACAGCCTGCATGTTTGTCATTATCGCTGGGTAAATTCAGTGGATTAGACACAGAAACATGCCACAGTGGTATTACAGTAATAGAGTAACCACATAATGTACTACAATCCATTGTTCAGTTTTTGCTTAGTCAAATGACAAATAAGAAGGAATGACAGCAATGACAAAAGCTGACCCAGTATGACAGTCCCATTGTCACGCTGCTGGATCTCAGGTTGATGATAAGACAGGCTGGTAAGATTAGGCCGAGTGTGTTGGGGAAGTCTCGCTGAATTGCATTTTGTTCTGCACAAGCTCTCGGGGTCATTTTGGATCAGATAGCTGGTCAGAGGTAGAGCAGGGCTGTGTTAGCTTCATGCTGCTCCCCCGCATCCTCTTATCTCATCCTCATACCAGCTGTGGTTGCATGTTGGCTTCCATTTCCACATGGGAAGGCTCTGCTACAAAGCCTGCTGAGCCGCCCCCGCCACCACAACTTGGCATGGGATGAGCGCAGTGCTGAGTCTTCTAGCTCTGGGTGTCTTATAATTGGGTTCTGATGACGGGACTTTGCTGATTTGCCAAGCCGGACGCTGCTACTATTCACGTCTCCCAGTTCCCCTCTTGGTCAAATAGGCGTTTTGTTTCTTATTGGAGTACAGATAGAGGAGTGAGGACGCAGCACGTCATTTTGTGGTGGAACTCTACAGGCTGAGGCTGGCCTCCAACACCACTGCATGTACAGACATACAACAAGGAAGCTTTGTTCGTGTTTGGCCTTATCTCTGCTGCCTTATGGATACCTTGTCAGTCTAATTTTGAGGTTCTGAGTTGAAAGTTTATGTAGCCCATCACGGTGAGAATATTTGGAAACCCTGTGGCATACACACTTTGAAACCCATCCATTTTAAAAATTGTGCTCCAGTAAGGAGGGTGCTGACACTAAGACCTTTAAAAGACATGTTGGACAGTAGATCACATTGTGCTCCTAGAAGGATTTTTTATTTTGAAGGCAGTTGTTAGCATAATAAGTACACCCCCACCCCAGCTGTGTCAAGCATTATATTAATGGAAGCCCAACATGGTTCCATACTACTATTTATATAAGTCAGGATTCAGCGGGAAATAGGATGAGGAGTCGTGCTGTCGTTCATTCCTTAAATTAATTATATACAAAGAGTGAGGCTCGCCCCTCGGTCGCCACAGTGAAAGATATTTTAGTCATTTTATTTTTGGAGACTGCATGAAAAACACATTATACAGCTTTTGGTGTAACTCTCTCGGTGATAATACCTTGCTGCCTCCACAGTTGAGTTCAATCAGCATCTGCTCTCGATGAGCACTCATTCCTCCGTGGACCTGACTAACCCATTTGAATAGTCGTGCGTTTGACTCCTAGGTCTAATTATAGGAGGATGCACTATTATGTGTGCACAAACATTATACAGAGCATCATTAATCTTAGTCTAACTAGATACAGCTCTAATTATTTCAGGTATGTTTGATACACTTGATGCGTGTTTAAGCATCTTTATCCTCGGAGCCCGGTATGTAAATTTGACATTTGCTTCTCAGAGCGATGTCGACCAAATTGATGTTGAGGGCAGGCAGATTTAATGTGGGACAATTTTATCCGCATCCGATCCCAGTTGGTCTTGTTAACTGCCTACACTGAGCTGTAAGAAGAAAATTGTATAATTCTATAAGACTGACAGGGAGTAGTAAAACTATCACTAAACTATATGAACTGAGCTTCTGGACCAAACAGACGTTTGTCATAGTTACCCCATAATGGCATAGTGATGTAAATATTTTAGATTTTGTTCTTTAAATTTATAAAAAATAAAAAACTGAAATCTTGTGTTCAATTTTCGGTATTGGAACAGCTGTGAAGCAACCTCCAAAAGGTCAAATAAGGCAGTGCTACGCCTCATTGATAACAGAAGATGTTGTATGTTTTGTACAATTTCTCTGTTTTCAGTGGAGTTAATGTGCTCGTTCAGCAGCTTTAAATCGTCGGTCCTATTGTCAGAGTCAGATGTGAGCATTTGCTGCTTTTCTTCATCTTCTTTTTTCCTCTGATAGTCAATTACATACATTTAGGTTTTCAACTGTTGGTCATTCAAAACAAGCAATTTCAAGACATCCCTCTGGGCGCTGGGAAATTGCGACAGCCTCTTTTCATCATCCTGACATTTTTAGACCAATTCATTAATCAATAAATTTAGAAAATAATCACGTAGACCAAAAAGCCCCATGTGGTCGCAGCACTGACAAATGAAAAACAATATTGGAAGTACATCTGACCACGGGTGCACACTCAGTTTTTCTCTTTTATTTATTGCACTAGACGTAGTTTATTTGTTTGACTTGCTCTCATAGTGGCACAGAGGTAAAAAAAAAAAAATCCTTCCCCTGGAGCATGCAGCCAGACACGCAGATAGAGGCAAAGCACATTTGAGGTTTGTTTGGTATAATCATTTCTTGGAGCATGTTTATTCTCATGCATTCAGGGGGCTGATTTGTTATTTCTGTTCTCCAGGTGAGCAACACACACTACTCTTTGGTGTGATTTGCTTTCTCTCTGAGCCTGGTGCTATTTCATGTTTGCATGTTGTAATCGTACCACTTTCTGTAGATTTGAGTCTTTCTCTTTCATATTCTTTCGTAGATTAATGTTTGTGTGTTTGGTGTCATCTCTGCTACTTGATGAAGGATGAAAAGATATTTCCTGCACTTCAGGTTCTATGAAAGCTGTGAGTGTCACAGTCCTGTTTTCCAAGTGTCTGCTACACCAGACCTTTTATGTCGCTGTTGTACCCTTACCGGCTGAGGTAGGGAATAGATGGGGCCATCTCTTGGGTTCCCAGAAGAAAGCCCCACCTGGCCGTGTTGACAATTTAATGATTAAAAATGCATCTATTGATGCCATCTCCAGCCTCTCCCTGGATCAACTACACCGTCTGGCAACACTGGCCTAAATGTGAGTTAATTTATTGGAGTCTATTCTCGTAGCTCACAGTGTGAGTGCTGCAGAACATCTACTGTGTTGTGCTTGTTCAACAGGGGTTTGATAAATTGCTTGTACTGTCATTACTGGCAGGCTGTGTTGCATGTACAGTCGGTTTAACGAGCACTGACGTTTAATTAAGACTGACATTTGATCACCTTTTTTTTTTTTTTAGCTTGTTCTGATCATTGAAGTGTCAGGAGTAACGTTATAACTTGCAAATGTGTTCTGCATTGACTGGTGAGGTCTGACTGCACATGCTCTGTAACAAAAATGCTGCCATCAGAAAATCATAAATGACTTGTCTGGAGCGCTAGCTCTGAAGATCCCTTTTATCTACTTACATAACTTCAGGAATGCCTGACTTATCTAGTTAGGTTTGCAGATAAAGTGCTATAACAGAGTCCAGCTAATGCATGTTCTGGTGAGATGCACACTGTGTCTGCTCTAATATGTGAACTACATGCATTTTTCATGATGCAGTTGATTACGTTCCCCGGATGATTTTTCATATTTAATCGGCTTCAGACACTTGAGTTTTGCTTACTCAAGAGTAGCCATTAATATTTGCGGATCCACATTACAGACACACATTTACATTGTTTGCATGTACAGCTGTGGACTTCAGGAACTTAAGTAGTTCTAGTGTGCTGTTCTTTAAAATAATGTATTTGTTACTGACATCTGCATATTGACAGATTAGCTTAATTGCTGCTGAAAGCAAGAAAATAAAGACACTACAATAATGTGGAACAAAGGCTGTCACTAGAAATGAGTGGTCTGTGGTAATTTGCATGATTAATGCACAAACTCAGATTCATCCATATTTTAGGGGATTTTCTTCATGTGCAGAGCAGATCTAGTGATATTTTCCCGCTCACTAGCTCAGCAGGTAATCTTTACATGCAGATCATTTTTCATTCCCTCACCACTGTCATCAACCATCTTGCCTGAGGGAAAAGCAGCATTGGCTCAATCATAAACACCTGGTGACCTTTCTGATGAGAATCCGCTTCAGGGGAAATGTGTTGCAGTCGTGTAATTCAGCCAACTTATCACTGATGCATCCCAGCAATGGAAGTGTTGCTGTATCATCCCTGCTATATAATGTTACAGAGAGTAAACACAAAACTCCCGCGCTCAGACAGGAAAGCGTGTCTCCATCATCTGTTTGTCATATTGACATATAAACAATCCGTGTGTAGTGAACCAGAAGATGATAGTCCTGCTCTGAGGTTTTGCAGAGTTGCAGCTTTGACTCCCCACAGTCTTTGAGATGTGTTTGATGTGCTGTGACGCCTAGAGATGCCACAGCAGCCCTGTAGGTTCAGATTCAGGGGCACAGCTGTCCCCGTGCACGGACACACTCAAAAGTTTGGCGGCAGTCACATTTGACTGGGAAACTAACCAGTAAACTGACTGAAGTAAGATGAGTTGGCTACAGCTGCCCTATAAATATCAATGATTAGTGATTATCAGTCAAGGAGCTTGACTGGAACTGTGTATTGTTAGTGGCATTATTGCACCTTCCACTTTGATCTAAGGCTGCTATTTTTTCCTGTGATCAGGATCTTGATGGGAGAATATGCCCCTAAAAAATGTTATGCTAAGTTATCCAATGATTGTAAACCACATGACGGATCGACATGGCTGAAAATATCAATAATGTTGAATATTTTTCAAAATTTATTTGCAAAAACCAAGGAGTGTGAACCTAGCCATGCAAAAAAAAGGACAATGTGGGATACTACTATCGAAAAGTCAGCTTGAAGGTGTTTTTTATTTGAATTTATTGATTGGTATTGATTGGTTGGTAGTTTGGGTTGTCGGAGCAACTGTGTTGTAAGAATTTACTCCTGAATTTCTGATATCCTCTGATTTCTCTCTCAGGTCGTCTGTCTTTGTGATACCTCACAGTGAGATTCATCACCACTGTTTTATAACCTTTCTCCCACAACTCCCAACTTTCTCCTGAAGAGCCCAAGATTGCACAGTGAAAATGAGCCTTTTAATCATACTAGAGAGCTGGGACAAATTAACAGACAAAAAAACTGAATTTATCAACTGACACCATGAAGATGAGGTGCCACCAAAGGTGAATAAAATACAACTTTAAGTATTCGCCACTTTCTGTCCTATCACATAAAACTCTGAGCCTGTCCTCTTTATTGGGCTGTTTATTACTTATTTTAGTGTTACCATGATGACAGTGCACTCTTTGTGTAATGTCCTGCCTGCACACTGTAGAAAGGTCCTATGATGTAGAGTTATTGCTCCTTTCCATCACTGCATGTTTGGTAGTAGGCCTTCCATTTCCTGTGAATTCATCACCATTAAGAGAGCAATCAGTGGTGGTGGAGATCAGCTCCGGCTATAGGAAGCATACAGTGCAGATGGCTGGTCCAGATTCATCCCCCCACCACTTTATCGAGCGCTATGATCTATTGAAGGAGAAAGCTGGAGCGGTCTTCAAATAAAAGCAATAACTCTGTGCCTGTGGAGAAGGAAATCAGGAGGCAGGCTTGTCCTAGCAAGCCAGACAGCCATCCTTCCCCAGCTCAGCAGTGTATATGGACATAAGTTTCTCACTCCTTCTCCTCCTGCCCACCACCCCACCCTCCTTGTTGCTGCCTTCTCACTCAAGTTTATCATCAGCTGCTCCCCATAGACGGCTTATTGCCTTTTCCACCCTCATCTGTCAGACTGGCTGAAAAGGCCTCCCAGGAAGAGATTAGCAATCCAATAACTCGTGGAGCATCCACCTCAGCAGCAGGTGCTCCCCAGAGTGAATGCTGATGAGAACAGCCAGGACTCTATAATAACAGGCCAGACAGTGTTTGCTAACAGCGAGCAGTCTCCCAGAAACCCGACCCTGTAGATGATCCTAACCTGTTGTTAACTTATAGCAGGTTCCATTCTGAGTAATTATGCTCAACTAGTTTGAAAGGATTTTTGAATTGACTGGACTGTAGTGTTTATTAAAGATTATAAGTGGTCTTATTACTGAACCACATTGAAGAAGCAAAATATTTATAACGTGAAAAACAGTGTAGACGAGTTAATTCTGTCAGATGTGAAAGTACATTGATAGCTTGATAATTGTAGATTGAGCGCACTCATGAGTAGTGACAGTTGTTAGATGCATGACAACACACATCTCACATGTAAAAGTCCTGAGATTGCTCACTTGTTGTGCTGCTAACTGGGCTGATTAAAGAGGTTTTGTCTTCATTGTAAAAAAAAACAAAAAACAAAATCGGAACTCCCTAATTTGACTTTTAGATTGTCTGAGTATATTTTAGGGATTCACTTCTCTCTCACCAGTATAGTTACAGTAGTTATAGTCATTTTAGTTACAGTTGATTTGAGTTTGACTTCTGAGACAATAAACATAGGGCATGACTTTGGCACGCAATATAACACTTTATTGGTCATTCTGTTTTGTAGTTGCAGAGATCAGATAACTTTTCCTAGGAATTTTTTCTTTTGGTGTACCTCAGGGGTCGAAACGAGGACCATTTTATCTTGTCATGTTAACTTTCCTCTCCACTGTTGCCTTACGTGCTTGCTCAAGTGGACTGTTGGGTTTTCTACATTGTTCTGTATATATTATATTATGTGTAAGGTCTTAAACCTTACACTGTAAAGTGCCCTGAGATGACTTATGTTGTGAATTGGCGCTATATAAATAAAGTTGAATTGAATTGAAAATTGAACTCAATATTCTGCTACTGTGAAGATGCTGTATGTTGGTCTGACAGTCACAGTGAAAACCAGTGACCATAACCTCAGACTATACCACATATTATTGCTATTTGCAGCTCCTAATTTTTAGCTCTGTACTCTGTCTCGGAACCTCAGTTGGACTCTTCACCTTAGGTGTTTTACATGTGTTCTAAATAATTTCACAAACAATTGTGAAAGTTTGTTATGATCTCTTTCTTACTACTCCATTTTATAAACTTGTTTTATTGCTTTTACATTCTTTTGTTCTCCATATTTTAGGTTTTTATGTTGATTCTGCCCTGTTTATCTTTTCCTACTCAGTGGATAACAGGCACCTGTGGTTTTATGAAGCTATGCTACACTTTACTGGGGTGTTTTTTTGCTCATTATTATAGCCCCTGGGTACAGAATATGGTAGAAAACTTGCAGACCTGTCTTCAGTCTAGTTTTTAAAACTAGCTCAAGGAAGAAGCTAGGTGATGTACTGTGGAATAAAATTTAAACTGAACAATGAATCGTGCATTACACTTAAAAGTAAGGATCATGTTGACCTTCTGTTTTACACAATATGTTGCAAATAACAGTGTCTCTGCAGATTTCTACTTTAACTTACTGAGAGGTCATTTTATCAGAATGTGTAAGGTAACAAAGCAAGATGTCAGTGTAATCATGTGTCATGATACACATACAGAAACCAAATCTGTAGCATTATTTATTGACTAAGGATAAAAAAAAGCCAAGGGCATTTTAATGAGCAGGTGTTATATAATAGAGCAGTATTGTCTATCAGTAGCTCCACAACGCTGGCTTTTCTATTACTTTTTATATATCTCTTCTGATTTTAAACCTCCAATAAAAGACTGCACAAACTCAGCACTAAACAAACTGTGTATTTTCTTTTTACGGAGAACACAAAAGGACTTAAACACCCTAGAGCTTCACTGCAAGTCATCTCCCTCGTCCATAAATCCCCTCTGGCTTTCTGCTGCAGGGTATGTGGTGAATTTACACACTCTGCTAGCGTTATCTGTAGTTTGTGTTTTCTTCAATTTTACGAGGGCTTGCGATTCGCGATAAAGAGTCAGCTGGAGTCAGTTCCTTGTGGCCAACTGAACGCAATGAGCCAATGTAGTGTTGTTAAGATGTAAGAATCACAGCGGAGACCAACTCTTTTGTCTACTCTCAGCCGTCAATGATGTACAATCTGTAATGCACAAAAGGCTTCTTTTCATACAGTGATGGCAAAGGTCAACAAGGATTATTTTTAGACGAGAAACATAAAAATGCCACTTTTAAAAATAAGATTGGCAGTCACGCACAATTGAAGTAGGTTTCTTTTAATTTTTTTTTCACAGTTGTCAACCCAGTCATCTGGATTCACACAAAGCATCAAGCCCTCATCTTGTGTTGTTTTTCTAGGTGCTACAAAAATCATTCAATCTATTTTTGATAACTGTAATAGTTTGCTGACTAAATATTTGAGAGGGTGTGAAAGAAGCTCAGAGGGGGAGACTAAAAAGAGAGGATGATAAAAGGATTGTCTCGTGCTGCTGGGTTTGTTCCATCGCCAGTAACTGAAAGGCCGTGCACAGTCTGAACGGGAGACACAGGTGCAATAAAGGAGCTACACTAATTGAGTGAAGTGGAGGAGGGACAGAGCAGGTGCACAGATACTAGCCGGGGTTAGCTGAGGTCCACAACAAACGAAGAGAATCCTCCCCTTCACTGTTCTTGTGTAATTGCGGTTAGCCTAATCTGTCCCCCGGCTTCCTGTCTGAAAGAAAATATGCAGAGTGCTGAGCAGTCATCTGGCATGAGTCACGGCAGAGATCGCTACGGCGTTCACCAGCCTGCGAGCGAAGGAACAAATGAAAACTGAATTACTAGGCTGGGAGATTAATGGAGAAATATGAAAAAGGATGGATCGGACTGTACAGAGGCGCCAGCGTTACAGGTGTCTGGAGAGCAGAGACTGATGCCAGGCTTCAGATTTTGGCACCCGGAGGGGCCTCGTGTTCCAGCAAATGATAGGCCTATGTCATAATAAAATAGGCTGCTGAAAGGTAGTGTGATATTAATTGCGACAGGCATCCCCTCCTCCGTCATCCACAAGTGAAAGCATGTCTTACTAATAAGGAGAATCCATCCAAGAAGAGTTTCCTTTTTCTGTCATTATAGCATGAATAAATATCTGCTACAGCTAGAAAAAGAGAGCACACAATTGCTCTGCACATCCTGGCCTTTTATTTTTCATTTGAGCAGCAGAACAGACAGCTTTATCTTTCATGGGACTGATATTAAATTGAACCTTAATGTCACAGGGACGACATTTGGTCCAGTCGTATTGACCATATGCAGGTGTTATTTTTGATAATAATCAATATAGATTGCAAAGGCTGAAGTTCAGCCACAACACTTCTCACTACCTAATGGTTCCATAAGCCCCGAAACATATTTTTAAATGTCACTAATGCTGTAGATATTGCCTGTTGTTCAAGGAGGCTGATGAACATTTAGATGTTTATTACTACAAATTATTGAACCATGTTTTATTAACATGCACATTTGCATCTGAGTTAAAGTCACAAACGTGTTATGAATCGTTCCAGCTTGTCATTCTTTATATGAAGACTCCTGACGAATGAATGCATACAGAAGCTATTCTGTAGCGAGGCGTCCCCTCTGTGTGCTCTTTGGATTATAGATTGGGCCTTTAATAATCAATGACACTGTGTTTGTCGGAACAGATTAGTGGCATAATCTCCGGTGTATGCCTTTTCTAATTCTCTTTACACTGTCACTCTCAGAGGCAATAAAAAGCTCCAGCTAGTGTTTGTTACCATATAGGTTCCCATCGAGCGGCGTTCTTGAGTTACAGTCACTCGCTTTGAGGATTTCATTCGAGGTTAATTTTGATGTGACATTTTAGGAAGAACTTGACATTTTGATCAAAGTGACAAAAAAAAAAAAAATTATTTGACAGCTGAGTTGCTGTGTTGCAGATTAGTACAGAAAACGTCAGGCTCAAGCGAAGTAAATGCAAACATCATTTTCAACACCTACCCTCCATCAAGTTTCGCATGGCACGGGAGGGAGGAGAGGGGGGGGGGTCACCATCTGTTGTAATCACTCCAGCGAAGTGTCCCTCCTATTTCCATTTCTGTGTGTATTGAGGTGTGAGATGCTGGCATGCAAACGCCATTCTTCTGCCTCCCCCCTGGCTGATTTCCCGGCGCTGTCGGCTGATAGGACTGAATGGACGACAGCCCCAGTGGAAGACGAGCCGTGCTCTGCGGGCAACAAGTGTGACGCAGCAATTATGAGAAACGGACAGCAATCAAAACCCAGACAAAAAACGTCTTCACAGCGCACGCCGCGTGACGTTACTGTTTATGTTTAGAGAATTGGAGGGAAATGGCTCTTTTATGTGAAAACCTCTCAGAGTCATTGAGAGGGATTGGAGCTGGATAAGGAGGCTGAGGTTCACAGGGAAAATCCTCCGGGGGAGGGATGAAGCCAGTTAGAAAACAAAGTCTGACTCGGCTGTTCTCTCTTCAAAACAGTTTAAACTAAGCTGAAGTCTTTGTTCTGCCAAAATCTACTAAAGTGAAACAGTTTCACAAAATAAAGTGGATGCAAACCATCTCATTCAATTTGTGTTTTTACCAACAATCCATTTTTCTTCACATTTTTCATATTTAGTAGCTGGTGCTTAGCTGTTAGTATGTTTGCATACTGGTATGTGTCAGTGTGACTGGAGGTTTGGTGCAGTAAAAATACCAAGATGCCAGTGAAGGATCACATATTGTAATTAGCGACTCCAGATTGTGATCGGTTACATCCTGTTAGCTTTGATTACACTCCAGATGATGTGTCTCAGTCAGCATTCGGACCCACCTGCACAAGGTACTGACCCCAGAATGCAGAAAGTCATGTGAGGCTAGTAACGCATCAAATATAAAGTCTAAACAAGTGTGTGAGCGTTCAGTTATTCCGTGAGGACAGAAAGTTTCAATGTGTTTTCAGGTTAACTGGCCACACAGGCAGAGACTGGAGGGAACACAGTAGCTTGTTTGTTGTTCTCTGTTGTATAAGAGCAGTGGAGCTCAAATCCTGTTGTGTCACAGGCTTTTTGCATAACTCACACTTTGTACAAACCTCCTCTGCTGCAGTGGAAACACAAGCCTGGAAATTTTTGATTGAAACTAATGTGAGTTTTTTTTTTTTTTTTTTTTTTGCACTGTGTGATTCCAGTAGCTCATCAGTCCACTGGAGAACTAACATCCCATACATGTCTGTGCAGAAAATAGGACAATCAGACGGCACAGGGGCGCGTAGAATTAAATCCATCTTTGGTAATTTAATGAAATTCAAGCGTCTCGTCCTCACAACTCTCATCCCAATTAGAAATGAAAAACTGTGCACACAAGGGTGGGAAATTATTAAAAGAACAGTTGGGCTTAAGTGGAAATTACAGGAAGCCCCCTTCCCTCGCTCCTCTTTGAAAAGTGAATGTCAATGGAACTTTGTTAGCAAAGGTTAACGCGGTCATTAGAATTCAGCCCGCAGCACCTCTAATTTATTCCCAAAGTGGTGCCGTTCATTTCTGGATCTGTTCCATATTTAGGTTGAAGGCGGTGGCGAGAGTTTTCATCGCAGAATGTCATTTAGGACAGCAACGTGTCTAATACGAGACACTTACCTCAGTGTCTTTTGTCTTTGACTCACAGGTCCGAACACCCGCTGCCACTCAAAACCTCCACCTGAAATATGTATAAGTGACTTTCAGTTAGAGGAGGCAAATTCAGATGTTTCTGCCTCGACAACGGCACTTAGTCTACATTGTCTCTCCCCCCTCCCCCCACGTAAAACATGGAAACAGCAACACTTGTCAGCCTGATGCTCTTCTCAACTCCGAACAACGGAAAGGCATTTTGTGGCCCCTGCGACTCTCCCACTGATTAATGGCTAGAGGTGGAGGACCCATGTTGTGGCTTTGATGAGGCAATTTGTACAGTTCTGCAAGAAAACAATGGCAGTTCATTTTATTGCAATGCGTCTCCAGGGAGACATCAGCACGGTTGCTACTCCGTACAGTGAGGAGTTTAGCCCAATAATAAATCAAAAGATGGTGGCGTGCCAGGGAGGGGTGGTGTTACAGCCCTCTCTTTAATGGCCCGTGTGCTGTTTGTTGCTCGATTTGAATGCAGAGTTTGATGCCAGCGTCTTATTGCATTCAGTTATGAATACAAAGCCAGGGACTGTTAATGCTGTTGTTTTTTTCATACGTACCTCTGGGTGTGCAGGAAGCCAGCAGTTGATCATTCACACATTTTGTTCTAAACATCCCATTTTCCACACGAACAAAGCAGCGGCTGCAAAGCCTGGGAGTTCCAATTACAGTATAGACATACTGCTTGATGCTTATCAATAAAGGAAAGTTATCAATACACCGCAATTATGTGGATTCCGGCATTTGTAATGCTACGTGAGCTCTTTGTGAGCCTGAGGACGAACTGTAACACATTCTTTTGATTGTTTCTGCTGATGGACCACAGCTAACTGTCACACTCTGTGTGGCATCTAGTGTCATACACTGTCTGCATGTATTACTGACGCAGCCTATCCACTACTGTCTGAGTGGATCCTTGGATGTCAAGGGAACCAGTTTGCATCTTGGGATCTTGTAGACCGACTCCTGGTCTAGTAAAATGGCAGCTTGGTGTGAATCTGATAGGGATCTGCACATGTACAGCCGTAGCTTTGTGCAAGTGGTTATATACTGTAGTTATTATATACTTTGCTGGTTATATTGTGTAGATTAATTGACATACATGTCTAAGTGATGGTCTTACTGTGTCAGCTCTGCTTGTATAACATTTATTGAATCATGCAATATCCCTGAGATCAAGCTGTCTTCTGCAGGAACGATCTGAGTAGAACAGAAACAGCCAGACAAACTGAGAGATCAAAGATACACAACAAGCAAGAGTGCGTTTAGGGCACATACAAACCGTGTGTACTTAACCAGACTGGTGTGTGTTTATGGATGAGTTAAACAGTCCTGAGATGCGGCTGTTAAACTGAGACAAGTTAAACTCAGGAAGCTTATGCAAGAAGTTTTCTAAATAAAAACGATGGCATGTCTTCTAGTTGCTAGTGACGACCAGCTTACTCTTTCATACAGATCAGTGATGAGTATATTTATGTCCTGTAGTAAAACACAATGACAAACTGCATTAAGTTGTTTAAGGTGGAACCACGGCTTTACAATAGAGGATGTCAACCAGTCAGTATTACTGCTTTTGCTGTTACATACTGAAATGTATATGGTCACCTGACCATATTATGACCGTATTATATAGTTAGTTAAGGAGGACAGTGGGAGACTTGGCTCTCCTTACTGAACTACACACATTTACCTCAGTTGCTGCTTCGCTCAGGCAGCAGAGTGAATTAGCCAGTTAAGTTTGGACTTAAGGCGTCTTTCATACTGTTTATTTTAACGTGTGTGAATTTTGAATTGTCATATTGTTTTAATACCGACACTATCAGGATCGCTTCAGCAGTATCAGTGTCGGATCAGCAGCATCTACAGTGTGATGAATTTTATGGAAATACTGATCATCAACAGGAGAATTTCATTCAGGAGCTTTTCTCGCCTGTAGGTATTTTCATCAGATCAGTTTTATTAAAATTCACTAGAAATGACCAGAAGTAAAATGGTAATTATCTTGTTATTATCTCAGTATGTTTGTTGCCTGAAGTTGAGAAAGTGTCGTGTGTGTTGTGTAGCTGTTGCGTTTCTGTTGTGTCGCACTAAGACTGCGTAGCTTCATCATTGCTGTGTTAGTGCAGGATATGTGGGCAGCAGCACAACAGACCTAAAACAATCAGCTCAGAGAGTAGAGACGTCCACTTGATTGACAAGACTCGTGATGCTGGTCGTCTCTAATCACCTCAGACTCCGTGGTTCATCTTTCTTGTGTCAAAATATTGATTTAAAAAAAAATGCAATATTCAAATAGAGCAACAAAAAAAAAAGGTTTAGAAGCATTTTCATAAACCTGCTGCATAAAGCTGCTTGTTTTAATCTTCTATTTTCATCTGTAAATACATTGCTTACATTAAGAAGTGGGTGAAACACTACATGTGTGGGTACATTGGGTGGAGAAACTCCATGATCTAAATAATAAACCTCTTTTCTGAACCAACCTCAGAAATGAGACACACATTTGAGGCTGACTAGGGGCTGAAGACCCAATTATCACGATGCAGTGCCCTGCTCCTCAGACTCGTTTAGTTATTATTCAGCGTAGAAATGCTCCTGAAAAAAGGGGGACTACATAGCAGCATTAAATAAATTGTGTTTTATGTGAAATTCTGCACAAAAGAATGACAAAATGTAAATCTTGAAATGTGATTTCTCCCAATATTGAACTGAAACAGCAAGTGGGAATAAAGACCGGGGAAACACAAGAGAGAGCAATAGTGAGGGATGAACACTGCAAGAGAAATAGAGACCCTCTGAAGAAAAAGATGCTGTTTTGCACGCCACTCATCCTCCATGGTCGCTCCATGCATAAATGAATACAGATAGATGTGTGAAATCAGTACAGCTAAGAAGTAGTTTGGCACAAGATGTTGCTGCTAATCAGTCCCCTCAACCACCGCCCAGCCCTGCATACAGAACCACCACACACACACACTGTGTGTCTCTCGCCTAAACAATCAGTTTTGCTTATATTCATTTTCACAATTGCTTTTCTCTTTCCATTCATCACCCATACAATCCTAGTGTGCTCTGCAGCTTATTACAGAATATAGATATGGGAGTTGTTTTGCATATTGACAAGTTTGGTTTTTATTATTTGCTACTAGCATATGTCATCATTAAATCTCTCATTTCTTGAATCAACTCATCCATCTTCTGCAAGGCTACAGAGATTATAGTCAAGTTTAGTCTGCTGAGATCCAAACAGCGTTGTAAACCTTCTCCAGAAACTAAAAATAAAAGCACAACCTGTCATCTCATCAAAATGAAAAAATCTGTGGTGGTTCCTGAGAGAATACATTAGGTAGGATAATAAAGGTGACAGAGAGCCACCCAGGGGGATTTTCAGAGGATAATGGTATATTTTCTGGTTCATAAATTACAATGCCGCGACAGACTATAGCAGGTTTAGAGATGTATGTATGCATAAAAAAAGCCCATATAAATAAATAATACAAATGCAGAAATAAAACATAAATAGACTTTCCATGCCCGTGTAAATACAAACACCAATTATCTTTAAATTAGCATAGCTAGTTGAAAAATGAAATAAAAAAACAGCACAAATTACAGCAGCGTGCATCTGTTCCAAGACACCTTATTAAAAACCTATTTCAGTTCATTTTAAGAGTGTAAAACAATAATCAACTTCTAAGGTGTCCGCATCTTATGTCCTGCAGTTTTTCTTTTTAATCAGAAAGCGAAAGTGGTGACATGCAGCAGACCTCAAACTAAATTCATGAAGAAAAATCTGATTTCCGCTTGTAGCCGAGTCCATCTTGTCACTTAACTTTGTCTTGTCAGCGGGTGAGTTGAGCCCGACGCACCGTTAAGTGTGATGACCCATGAAAAGTCCTGCTGTTCAGACAGCACAGATGAAAAAAGTCCTTTCCTTGTGTCATTTCTGAACAGCACAGCACAGCTAGGAACGTACTTTAGTTGCAGCCCTGAGAGATAATTTTGCAGAGTGACCAAAAAAAAACCACCGTAGATAAACAAAACTCGTTTACGGAGCCACACTCGGGGAACAAAGATACTTTTTGGATTCGAGGGCCACATTTAATACAAACAAGGAAGAAAATCCCAAAGCACTCAGAATCCTGAGTGCTGTATAAAAAAGGGTTTTTAAATAACATATTTGACAATTAGAGATGTGGATGATTGCAGATTTGAAGCTTTTCCTTTGGTGTTGTTCCACATTCTCTGAAATTTCTTTTCTACAATCAGTGCTTTAGTGTGTTTCATCAGTGCCTTTTAATATCTGACTTCTATGCCATGCACAGGATGCAGTATGTTCAGTACTAGTGGATTTTAAATTGTGAGACAAAATAGTGCTGTTACCTCTGCATCGTTTTGGCCTGTTGTTGATCCTACATCCATGAGATAAATCAGGTTGAAGTAGAATTTGTAAGCAGATTTAGATACAGCAAGGATATTAATTCTTTTATGTAGTAGTTTGAAAGGTTGCAGCCAGGAAAATCCCAATAGTTAATCTAAATTTATTCTGTTTCCCCCTTTAAATGTTAGAAAAGAAATAAGCAGCACTCTGACAGAATGCTTAAATACTGAACTCAATTGCATTTATGATGGAATACATGGGATTATGCTAATTAGGAAGATTAAGCCATGTAAAATTGTGCATGAACAAGATCTTGCCTCTTATCAAAGTGCAAAAAAAAGCGAATGTGTTGTAGCAGTGAGACTGCAATCGGCTCCTCTGAGCTTCTTTGAACTGCATAGATCTATAGGAAATAATCCTGTGTGTGACAAGCTGCTCAGGTTGATGCATGGCATAGTGAATAATGAACAGAATGATGCTTCTCACACAATATCTTGCTGAAAACTATTTTTGAATTCTCGTCCTATGAATAGGAAATTTGTTCAAAGTCTAGTTTTGAGTAGCGGTTTATCACCTCTGTATCATTATCATAACTCTGCAGCTGGCAGCACCTACTTACTGTGCAGTAAATATGTACATATCAACTAAAACCAGATGAGATGCAAGATGTAGATGATTTTTGTAGACGATTCTACAACTGACTGTTAATCTGCCTCCACTCTTCTGGTTTCAGGACGTCTACAAGATGTTGAACCTGCTGCAGGGACTTTCTCCCGTTCAGCCACCAGAGGATCAGTGAGGTCCAGCACTGATGTTTGGTGATAGGGTCTTGCTCACAGTCAGTGTTCCAGCTCCCATCCCAGAGGTGTTGGATGGGGTCGAGGGGCCAGGGCTCTCTGCAGGTCAGTCACACCAAACTGGGAACACCATTTCATTATGGAGCTGGCTGAGTGTCCGCAGGGTAAATGTCATGTTGAAACAGGAAAAGGGCCGAACACAATGTGCTTAAAGGTAGAAACACGATGCTATAGCGATAAGATTTAGTTGATAATGTAGATTATGGCTAATATTTAAAATACTTTTGATTTACTTTTATTCAGTGAGGTCGCTGTTGTTGATCATGTTCTCGAACATTACCTTGAACCAAGAATAATACGAGCTTCAAACGGTAATATAAATAAAAAAATTACAAAAAGTTGTTCTTTTTTAGCAGCATATTGGAAATACACACATCCTGTGTACCATCTAATCTGAACTGTGGCTCTGATTATAGTGTCGTATGCTGTACAGATTGAGTTATTTGGGATATTGAGCTTTATATAAAATTGACTTAACTGTTGGATCTACTTTGTGGCCAGGCAGGGCTTTGTGGAGCCAAATCACAGCCAGAAATCTGTCTTATTATTGTTGAGCTGTTAGTCTCTCTCTGAGAAAACACACTTGTCTCTCATAACTAAATGAAACTGGAGACATTTACTGATATGTCTATAAAATGTTATAAAATGTTATGTAATGTTATGTTATGTTAATGTCATTCAAAATGATATTATTGTGAAATATCAGTCTCAATAACATGTCTACAACATTTAATCTCATATAGCTAAATACAAGTACAAGTACACCTGTGATTTCCAATTAATCATCCATTTCTCGTATTGGATAGTTCAGTTGAAAGAGTGGTTAGAAAAAGCCACGTTACCGATAACAGTACAGTGGTTGTCGTCGAAATATGAAAACTGAATGAAACATTTAACTCACAGTCAGAAGCAGCTCAGCAGGAAAACATCATGACCTGACTTAAATCCAACAAAAGCCCTCCAGCAAAGAACAGCTGAAAGAATCATCAGTAGAATCTCATTATTGAAGGATGTACTGACTTTTGTTGCAGCTGCTTCTTATGTATTTATATATATATCCCGCTATAATTTAACATTTGTCACTTGTCATAGCACACATTGTACTGCAGAAATACTAGGAAGTGAATGACCTCTTAGTCATGTGTCTACACCAACTAGCCTGACTCGCAAGTCCGTACACAGAGTATCACTCACATACACCACTTTTCCCTTTGTGTTTGATAAAACACTCAAAATGTCAGCATTTATTTTCTAGTATTTACACCTAGATATGTTAAACAACATACCGCACCGCAGTTTAAGTCAAGTTTAAGTCAGAACATGTGACTCACAGGTGTTTCTTATTACTAAAGTGTGTTCTGAGAGATTGACGGTTCAAACCATAGGTTCTAAGTGACCACTCTTGGTTTTAGCCGGAGGTTTTGACTATATGTGTTTATTGTTAACAAGGATAAATCAACCTGAGAACCACAGAGCTCTAAGTAAGAATGTTTTATGCTGTTTAACTTATCTACTGCAGGTGTAAATACCATCAAATAAATGCTGGAATTCATCTCAAACCTCAATGTCTTAAGCAAAAACAAGACGTATTGGCACTGCAGCTCCAGTACTTTTGGACGGGACTAAGCAGAGTGACAGACTGAGAGGAGAAGGAGACAGGATGACCAGGATGACCAGGATGACGCACGCTGATTGATTCACGTCGCTTATTAGCTGCTCTGCACACATCAAATCAGCTTAAAGACAAAGAGAGGGGATAAAAACGGAAACATTCACAGTCGTAGCCTGTGCTCATTTGATCTTATAATAGCTGATGCGTGTTTGCTTATGTGTTACACAAACCAGTCTTTCAAACATATGTTCGCTTTTCATTGTGGCAACGCATCGACCACCTGGAGGGAGAAGTGTCTGGGTGGCAGCTTGACATGCTGTTTGCAGCTGACAGGTTCAGGATAATCACGTCACGATTCCCATGAAATTTCCTAATAAGCTATTCGCTGACTGTCAATCCAGCTTTACCTGGGTGAGGTGCAACCATGTGAATCACAGGAATTTCTTTTCTTTTTTTTTACCCCCCCCCCCAACCCACCACCTTTTCTTCTTCATTTTTTTTTTCCTCCTGCTCACTTTGCTCACTGATTTGACAGCTGTTGTTCTTAATTTTATCCCTGGCTATTTCGCGGAGATCCATCTGGTGCCGCACGAAGTGAAGAGCACACACACACACACACACACATATCTTACAGTTGCCAACACACCTGGGCAACAATAGCATTCTGTTTCTCTTTCACTACTTTGAATGCTTCCACATTCAGAGTATGTGCATACAGTACATTTCATCTACACATACACCACACAGTGAAAACCCACACAAGCCAAAGCAGTGTCAAATAATAATAAGTAAGAAAATAAACCACTGCTCTGCTGGTAAGCTGATAGTATATAACATATCATCCTTTCATGCAGCAACACATTGACAACATGTCTCTTTGTTTTCCTTCTGTCGTTTTTTGTGTATGTAGAGAACATATAAAGGTTGTTGCTGTCGCTTCTCTGTAATTTACCTGCAATCTGTACGTTTTAAATGGCCTCACCCTCAGATGCAATGGGCTGAAAGCAGCTCAAAGTGGATTTGATGGTAGGTATTGACTCATGTAGCTGCCCCAAAAAGTAGCCAATTACTGTGCGAGACTAGAAGACATGTCTCTGTGCACATATTCCAGCGTATTCCTCTTCCTCTCTCGAGGTAGAAGGAGAACGGCAGGCCAATTACACTGAGTGATTTTTCTATTTGAGCTCTTCGAACACCAAAAGCTTTCGACTCTTTCTTCTCCTGTGTGTTTTTGTTAATGTTGTGCTGTGGGCAGTTTGGTTTCTGTCCATTTCCAAGTACAGATTATTCCTGCTTGGAATAACTGTTTGTTTTTGGTGTGCAAAGTACTGGCAGAGCTGTCCTCCTTCAACCCTGCAAGGTTGTTTTTATTTTTCCTTGTACAGCCCTTTGTTTTTCTCTCTAGGTTGTGACGCTTTCATTGCAGAAGGGCTAACGACTGCTATAATCCTATTGATCCAGAAAACTGATCCCTCCTAATCCTGTAACATGAAAGTTGGGCATCATGATGTGCGGTACAGTACAGTAGAGCCAGAAGCAATAGCTTTAGAACTTTGTGAGCGCGGCTGTCAGTGTTCATCTCAAAGCCCCTTCACAGACAGATAATGTCCAAGACTGTTCGTCAGCTGAAAAGAGGCAGCTCTTTATGAATGTAATATTTGTTTCTGCTGTGGAGAACGCAGTGTTACTGTGGACTCTGAGAACACAAGACGAAAGAGCATTTTGAGGTGAGCCTTGGAATGAGTCAGTGGTGCTTGAAACACTTGCCTTTCTTTGTGCTTCGCGCTCTGCCCCTCACTCTCTCACCTTGCATCGTGAGTTCTTACTCCTCGTGTCTCTGGAGCTTTGCTTCTAGTATGCCTTTGCACATACTCCTCCTTTAAAGCCTACTGTCAGCTCTCTAACCCTTCTCTTTGTCTCTGTGTCTTCTCCTGTCTTTCTTCCTTTTTTTTCTGCCTTGTTCTCCTCCTTCCTTCCGGCTGTCTCTCCCTTGAGGCTTGTGCCAGGTACGGCTGTGTGTGATGGTGAACACATGTGACAGTGCCCTGCCACACCGAACACTCGTCCATGCCACTTAATGACACATGGAGGCATCCCACGGTGCGCATCGCCATAGTTGCCAGACTGAGTGCTGGCTGCATCAGCGGTAAAAAGTCACACTTTGGCAGCGCTCCCAGTGCAGGGTACAGTGGAGGTGACATCAGTGACTGTGGCTGAGACTGTTCAGGCAGCCTCTACCTCCCACGCTCTGTTGCTATCATTGATTTTCACAGTGTGTGTTGCGAGAGACAGCGAGAGGGAGAAAGAGGATTGGGAACTTTGGGAGATCAACTGGTTATACTTGCAGTGTAGTCAAAGAAGAAAGGAGTGGAAAATCATAAGTAGTGGATTTCCTGCTGTTTCCTTTATCCTACCGTGCAGTTTGTTTACAGTAGGATTCACTCAAAGACCACTGAATGTGATTACTCATTTTATTGCTGTAAATACATGTATCACATTAAGTAAGCTAAATATACCGAATTGCTGCTGCAACAGTAGCTTTTCTTATGAAATGACCACAGTAATAAAGCTTGGCCTCTGTGGGATGTACTGTACCCAGAATCTCACTTGGAATCAGTGTAATCCACCTTCATTGATGGAGTCCTTTAACTATCACTGCATCAGTGTTCATCAGTAGCAGACAGAGTGATTTTGAAGATGCCATCTTTATGGATGATGGTATCTTCCGTAAATGATCCTACCAGTGTTAATTCAGTTTCTGCAATGAACTTATACAGGAGCAACTTCAGCGCAGCACAAGCTGGCTAATGCCACAGCGTCTAAACACACCCTTGTTTCTCATCAGGTCAGGGCTTGATCTATTGCTACTGTGGGGAAAAACTATTTTGGCTCGCTGGAGTTTGTTAGTTGCTCACAACTTTAGTTTTCACACATATTTGAAGCCATCGATTCCTCAGAACCCGTAATAGCTTTGCTGGAAGACGAACGATAACAGTGGAATAGGAGTGAACAAATCCTTTTCATGTAGAGTGCAAGCTGTTCTCGCCGCTCTCCGCGTTCCTAAGGCAACAATTTGCTGCCTCCTTTTGTTTGGCAAGGTGTGAGTCATGGTCGGCCAGCTAGCTCAGCATTGTTCAGAAGATGCATTCAGAATTAAATGATAGGATAACTGATGGTTAATGGAGAATATGTTCTTTTTGTTTGTTGAACAAATTAATATATCTGTGGGTCATTTCTATGGTATCTTTTAAATTAGTTTGTGGTGTCACTCCAACGCCTTAAACAATTTGTGCTTGAAAATCATTGAAGAGACTAATCATTAGTTGCCTTTTTTTTTTTTTATACGTTAATACTTAATACGTTTTTCGGTGTTTAACATGAACTGGAATTTTATTTTGCTCACAGTAAGTGATGAAAACTGCAGAGTTTTTCAAAATTTTGTGGTAACCCCTGTCTTGAGGCTGCGTGGTATGACTTCTACTTTCATCCTTGGGATGACACGTTTGTGAATGAAACTTGGCCACAAACACAGCACAACAGGCTGCGTTACACAGAGCCAAAATGGCAACTGGAACGTCTGAATGACCTGCAGGACAAACTTCATCCAGCCTTGGTAGTAAACACCTCTCACCTTTGTTCTGGCTCTAATACTCTTGACCATAAAGCTTCCTATAATCATTTTACAAATTACTTTTTTTATGTAATATTAATATGTGCTTTCCAGCTCAGCTTGTGTTTAATGACACCAAAAGTATTTTAACAACACCAACTTTGTCTATTTGACTTTAATAATCAACCTGTTGCTCTATATCATAAATTTAGTTTTTGTAATTTTAATAGTTTTTGTAAGATTGAAGGATTTCTCTGCACCACTGCTTTCAGTTACATAGACTTAAACAAGAGACTCCATTAAGTTGTTGATTGTCTACATAGCATAATGAGCAAATCTCATGAACATGTACCTCCACAGGACCAGGTGACATTCATAAGGCCAAGACAAGCAGTTTGTTAAGTAAAGGTTTGACTTCATTTGAACACTGTTTCTTACATTTCTCTTACATAAGGCGTCTTTCTAGGAAGGCATTTCTTCTATGACCCATGTCTGAGATGCATAGTGAGCCAGTTACACTGATGCTCATGAGCATCTCGTTTAGAACGCTCTGTCCTGGCTTGCAACAACTTGTACCACTTTGCCCTGCAGCAACAAGGAATCTCAACTTGTATGCTTTGTCAACCCTGTATGTCTCCCTCTCCTGAGACTGTGACACAAAGAAATTAACAGGCTGCATATTCATCACTATTACTAGGAAGAAGACTACAAAATTAATTGAATATGTAATAGCACAATAGTGAAGTGGGACTCGCCTCATTGCATTGTTGAGGCATGGGCCAGTCACTGGGTCTTTTCACAGGAAGATGAGAAAAACCAGGCTGTAGAGATGACGCATGCAAATCCCACAACGGGAGCTCCAAGTCGAAGTGTTGTTCTAAAGTGAAATATCTCTTCGAGATCTGTGGAGCGGCGACAAACAAGCAGCTCGGAGTACATAGTGTAAATAACACGATTAAATCAAAGGCTCAAGTGTGATGGAAACGCCTCCCTCCGGACCTGGATTGATTGGCCATCTCAGGACTGACAGTTCAATAAATAAGCAGAAACAAAGAGAAATGATGTGTTGACCTATTTGTTATTCACATTAAATGTGAGAACCTGATCAATGCGGCAGGATCAAGCAGGGCACCTCATTGTTCCACACGCTCGTACACTGCACTGTCAGGGCTCCGGCGGACTGATTGCAACAATTATCTGCTAACAATGAGGAATGAGCCCTCAGTGCTGTTAATAGCTGCACTTTGATTGAAAGAAAAAGCAGACTCTGATTTAGCAGAGGGCTGAGCGGGAGGGAGGTGCCGCCTTCTTGGCTGAAGCTAGACTTTGGGTGCTTGAGTCCCACTAGGACCTCGCTGCCTTCGTGAAGCACTGGGCGTGAGGATGAAAGCGAGCGAAGACGCGGCCTGGTGGGATCAAGGAGCAGAGCGGACAAGGCCGAGCCTTCAGAACTTTGACAGCTCCGCAGCAAAGAGGAGAGAGGGGGTGATGGGAGAGAAGGGGAAGGAACGCAGACGTCTCAGAGAGATCAAAGGTGCGCTCATCAAGGGCTTGTCTCTCTTTCCCTCTGACAGGGGTGAAGGGGTGGTGGAGGAGGGCTTCAATGAAAAGTCAATGATGATAAGGACAGACGCTGTAGAGTGCTAACAAAACCAAAGAGCAAAGAGTAATCCTTTTACCTGTAGCTCTGTACTGTGCATATATATCCCTCTGAACAGTCTTTGGGTGCAGCCTGCAACAGCTTTTATTTCAGTGCACTCACCCTGGAAGCTGTATGCATTTGTAATGTAACAGGCACATGTGCAGTATACAGACACTTAGCCTTTGGCTGAAAGCGCTGCATAAATGATTTGTTTCTTGCGTGTTCCATACTATAGTTTAATAATATATTCTAGAAATCTCTGTCAACCTTAACAGAACTGCAAGATAAAAAATAGAAGCTAGATCTTTCTGGATTTGTTAAAATCGTTACACCTCTAATTTCCGGCCATGGAGCTTATTCACTGTATTGGGACTGTACAGTGAATGTGGCTCCATATCTTATATCTTTTATCATAATAAAAGCAGGAGCATGTGATGTGTCTATTAATATGTGGGAAATGTAATGATTTGTTGCAAGGATGCTTTTCATGACTGCCCTGCTGATTGAGCCAGAGGATCTGTTTATTTGATGGGAAAATCTTTTTCTTTTTTTATCTACCCTTACTAATCAGTCTAAGTTGTGTGTATTTTTTATTTTTCATCAACTTGAGGGGATGTCTCTTTTTTTTTGTGCAATGCAGTATTTTTTATAATTTACACTGATCAGCTCAGGTTTGAAGGGGGGAACCTAATTTGTTTGCTTATTCATGTGTCATATGCAATATATCACACTCCATTGATCTCATTTTGACAGAACCTGAGAAGCCTCTCACAGCTGCCTTTAAATTTACACTGATTGGCCGTGGGTAGAAGTCCAATTAGAACTCAAATCAAGGTGCCATCCTTTGTTACTCTTCAGCATAGGCTGGTGCATTAGTGAATCGTGCTGCTGTGTGCTGGGAGCAGGGTGGTGGGTGGTGGTGGTGGGGTTGCCTGCCTGCTGAAACGCAATGCATGTAGAACAATGACGACAACACAATGATTTCCATGTTGAAGAACGCCTGAAGAATGTGTCTCACTCATTAATCGTGATCATTATACACTGAGAGGCTCGAGAGGCGATCGAAGGAGATATGACCTATTTCTCCCTCTCGAGTACAGCTGCTCTCTCGGCACTGAAGGCAGAAAGCGAAAGGGAGAGAAACACGCTGTAGTGTGACGCGCTGGATGTGTAATTTTCTGGATTTAATGTGCATCAACAGCTTGAAAAATAGGCGAAGACTAAAAAGGCCTGTCTTTACCGTTGACTGGATGTGAGATGCAAATGTGAGCATAAAGTGGATGTTTTATGAATGGTGCAGATGGATGTTGAGCAAATCTCCATCTGGGTTATCTCTTCTGTAAATCTCTGTTCCATAACTTTATTCAGCCATGAATATAAAGAGAAACATGTTCCTCCAGCCTTTTATTTTCCACTTCTTTGCCCAAGCCTACAGTACAGGAGTGTTTTGAAAATCTGAACATGCGCCGATGTTGACTTTGAGAAAGAATTTACCGTGACGGCAGCGCCGCCGTTTACAGCTCGGTAATAACAGAGTGGGGAAATATTTTATTAATAAGGTGACAGTGGGGTAATTTATGTTAATATCACATTAAACCAATACAATGAGAAGAAAAACTTTATCTATTACGTTAATACCACCCCGCTGTTGCTTTATTTAAAAAGTATTACCCTGTTATTACTTTACTTTACTTTACTTTATTAGAAGCTTTATTTCCTTTATTAGGAGCTGTAAACTACTAAAATAAACATCAAAAGTTTTAAAAGCCAGACCTGTCTTTTCAACCACTTCCTCTTTACGACAATCTTTCATTCCTGAGAGCCATAGCGTGGTGATCTTTTCACTGACATTTGCTTTCACTGATGAGTTAGAGTCTCAGAGACCTAAATCTTTGTGTTGAAGGATTTAATAGACAGGATATCACATTCTAATGGGACTCTTAATTAGAGGTTTAATAACACTGTGTGCTTCAGAAAGGTCAACCAATAAAGACTATAGTTATGTTAAAAACACCCAGAAAGACCTCGAAGTGAGACAAGTATACAGTGTGTTGTCTGCTTCAGGTGCATAATTAGAGTAATGAAGATGTAGGACATTTCTAATTAGATCTGGGTCATTTCCATTAGAATCAAAAAGGCTCCAGCATTTCTCAGTGCACCATTCCTAATATGATGCTTTTACAGTAACAGGCACATTCGGATAACATAATGAAGGAACATGAAAATCAGGAATTTTGGCATCTTTCACTGTCATATATGTAGGTTGATGTATTTGGAAAGCAGTCTACATATGAACAAGGGGATCGGTTGTGCCTAAACGTCGTCACTGGTGAGGCACAAAGCAACACAGCCTTCATAGAGACTTTACTGTAAAATGTAATCTATGTAATCACATAAAACACAGGGATCACATGACAGAGGTCCATGTGATCTGCATATGATAGAATTTCACTTCAAACTGAACCCGGTGAGCAGGGGAGGAAAATGTGACCTTGAATTTCAAATCCCATGACACAGCGGTGTGAGTCAATCTCAAGCTCCAGGCGTCTGCGGAGTGTAAAGCACCTGCACAACCGCAAAAAAAAAGAAAAGAATCGAACATCATTTCCATACCTGCTGTCTGTCGTCTGAGGCTTTGCCGACAACACTAACAGCAGCTGACGGGAAGACTTAGGGACGCCTCCAAGCTGAAAGTTAATTATCTCAGTGGTCCCAGTGAGTAGCTCAGCATTGATAGGATCTGTTTCAGCCTTTCAAACCACACAAACATGTGTTTTTACCCACCGTCAATAGCACATTGAGAAGAATACCCAGGCGTGCCGATTGGTCAGATCATAACCTGAGAGAAACAGTAATCCATGAAATCCCTGATGAAACCATTATAGTAATTTTCTATTATGTGGAAGTCATCCCTCTTAAGCCGTGTTCACTGATTTGATTACTTCTTTTTCTTTTTGAAGGGCAGCAGGTTATAGCTGTGAATCGTGTCTGCTATAATCACCACGTCTCGATTAAGAAAGACTGGAATTTGATTGGCGCCTCATTTGGAAAGGTCACGAGAACCCTGCAGTACTAGAGTGTTTGTGGATTCAGCTAAAGCCTTTATCTCTCAAGGAAAGTCCACTGTAATGTGTTTGACCTCCCCAACCTTGATTTAACAATTTCTGTTTAAACTTGTTCAAATAAGGGGTGGAGACTGCTCAGGTAGGCTCGTAGGATTGATCAGAGCTGTTTGGACTGTTGTTTGTAATCTCGCCATCACTTTTAGAAATGTCAGTTTGTGTTAATGATTCCTAATTTCTCTCCTCTATGGATGCAGGGTTTTAAAATGGTTTAGCAGCGGTGTCTGAGTAGGGACACTGTCTCCTGAGTGTTTCCTGTGCTGTGGGATTGTCACTCATAAGGCTAATTAGTGTTGACAGAAGGTGACTTCCAGACTTGTGTGAAGTTTAAAACACTGCAGGAAGTGCAGTGCTACAGGGGAATCATGACTGTTTGGATGATTCTTTTAAAAAAATATATATATAATGTGCATTGGGAACTTCAAAATAAATGTGACTGTTTCTGTTGTTTGATATTTGAAGTTTAGCTTTTAGCCTCAGAGTTGTGTTGATGGATTGATGGACGGACGAATGGACATTTCCAGTCCCTGGAGGATATACAGACACTACAGCTACATCACAACATTTGTGGTTGACAGTGAAATCCCTCTCCTTTGTTACCATTATTGGTTGAAATTATTAATTAAGTATTAAATCTCAGTACTTTGGTTTATAATTACGTGAAGCTAGTGACACAGTCAAACATACTCATCGCTCTGGCTTGCTGACATAAAACTAAGGGTTAGTTTATGCTCTGTAGAAACTGGTTTGTCTGTTACCCTGAAAATCAGAAGTGTGGCAATAAATGAATGTACAGTATGTTCTTTAAATTGAATAAAAAATGTTGTAACCTAAATAAACTTCAAAACAGGGACAGAACATTAAGTAAAGTAAGTCCAGCTAAATCCAGCAAACATCATTTTAATGGCATCGCAGAAACAAAAAAACAATTACACAGCAGTATAACCGAGGATAAAAAAACACATTTTCACTGGGCTCTTGTGGTAATTTGTGCTCTGAGCTCTCGCTGACAAACAACACAAGGAGAACATTTGAGGAGGGAACCCAAGCTCATAAGTCACCGCGACCTTAGAAATGATTTCACAACAGAGCCAGAGAGAGATACAAACTCTGATGACTGTTGGCAGCACTAACTACAGGTGCATTTGCTTTCCCTTTATTATTCCTCATTGTTGAATAATTAAGATATATTGTTACTTCCTGGCCACACAGTGTAATGACGGCAATAACTCATATTATGCTGATTAGCATGTTGACAGGGGGGTGTAATGCAGTCCAAATGGCAGCGTCAATGATGCACAATGAGGTAAATGTATGAGGAGAAATATGTGAATTAGCCTCTATAGCATGGCAGGGTTGTGCCAAGGCCACCAGAGTATCTTTGTAATTCACTAATAAGTATTTCTCTGCATCTGTATAGTAAGTCAATGTGCAAGCTCCTCAGCAGCCTCCTCCGGTCTGCGTGAGGGCTCACGAGTGTGTTCACTGTTACACGTGTGTTTGTGTGTGTACACTGTACCATCTCTCTCTCTCTCTCTCTCTCTCTCTCTCTCCCTCACTCTCTCCCTCTCTCTCTCTCTCTCTCTCTCTCTCTCTCTCTCTCTACGGGCTATTTTGATACGTGAGCAGCTTGTTAATGGAGGTCTGTGATTACTCCGGAGCTGAGCTGACACCTCGCTGTAACATAGCCCGGATCAGGTACCCGACTTTACGCCAAGGCCCGAGACATGCCACTCAAGTCCGAGGGCAGGAAGTTCTCCCCAATTACCCAGCACACAGTGCTCTCAGCCTGTTAGCAGGAGCGGTGACAGGGCTCCATCCTGACTTTGACGTGCTGTTTCCTCTCTTTCCCTCAAACGTGATGGCAGTGTGATAGTCATACCATCATGGCCTCTGCTATTTTTTGACTTTCCCTTTCCATCTGTATTTTTAGGCTTGCTGGTTCAGAGAGTGGTAACGTTGACCTGTGTGTCCACCTCTTCGCTTCAGGTTCTTTGACAATTATTCTTTGGTCGTTGCTTTTCCACAGTGACAGTGTTCTGCTTTTTCTGTCAGTCATTTTTAGCTGAGAGCTTTTAATGACCGTCAATCAAAAACTACCTGGCACATTTATTGACAGGAACAGGAACACGTACTGTCAACCACACATACCAATGCTCTCTGAGTTTACTCATAACAGCCTTGCTGATTGTACCAAATCTAATGATTGAAATATTTTCTTTTGGAATAGTTTAATTAGCCTTGGATTATCTGAGTTCAATGTCATCCCGATGGTAAATGAAAACCTGAAACCCTTTTGAAATTCGGCTCGCGTGGGCGCGGCATCCGCCACGAAAGCTTATTAATCAAGTGAAAAACTCAATTTGATATGAGAGAATTTTATTTGACCTTTTCTGGGCGTAAGTGGGTCTTTGAATGATAAATCCTCATGAAAGAGCATGCATCAATAGATCCCTCCACCTTCTCCGCCTGTTTGTTGCCGTAGTTAGCAGACGGTGGCGGTGGCTGCAGCATACTGATGAGCCGTCGGCTGATTAGGCTTAAACCTTTTCTCATGGCCTGTGTCGAGTTGAGCTTGTTTTATGCGGTTTGTGTGAGGGCGAGCGTATGTGTACCCTGCTGATTCATTGTTTTATTTCCTGACAGAATGAGATCTGCTTTTAAATGAACGTTAAAGAGGTGCTTTTAACAGATTCACTATGACGTCTTAGCCTCAGTAAAACATGTTTAATTAAAGTCTTATTGCCACACACATCATCTCTTCTACACTTTATCTTTTTCAGTATTTTTTCTTGACCTGACTCTGTCATTTTGTCTTTTTTTCTCTCTACAGTGATGCTATGAGGAGACGGAGCCCATACTGCGCTGAAGATCCAGCTGTGTCAGGTACAGTACGCTACACTGACCTCGGCTTCCTGTCCGTTTGTCAAATCGCTGCTCACTCAGGGATGTAGCCTATTTCTGGTTTGAAAATGCCTTTCGTAACACGTAGACACCCTGGTTGTGCGATTCGCCAGGCTTTCTCTGTGCTGCGGGAAAAAAAGGCCAGAAGAGACCGAGAAGTGAAACAGAAGCCTTGAATAAAAGTTATTGTTGCCTCTGAGGTTCACTGCTTCAATCTTGCTGTTTAATGAAGCACAGGCTGTATCACCCTTGAATTGAAGTCTGTAATGCTGTCTTTGTCATCAAAGGGAATTACTAAATGAATGACGGAGGAGAAACGATGATGCATTGTGCTGTCTCTCCATGCTCAATCACATGTTACAGATATGTTACATGGCTTCTTGGATTTGCTCTCGATGATTACGTTTAAACCGCTGGTAAATTTTTCACTTAGAAAAGGCTGGTGCACTGTTTCACCCTCCTGCTCCAGTTCTGTGGGAAGAAGAATATAGAACAGAGTCTTGCTGTGGGCTGAGCTGACGGCCTGTGTGCATATTCAAATACATACTCTGGCAGCTCTCACAGTCGAGAGTACATCCATTTTAAAATGGCCACATTTGTGAATTTTTCTTCTTCTCTCCATCTTATACCAACCCAGCAAGGGTGGGGAGGGCAGGGGGCTGTGTCACAGTAACCTTTTAGTCACCTCTAGCTTTTCTTTGATTGGTTGCTTCAACTGCCAGTAAAGCTCACAGCGATTTTGACGACACCGCAATTTGAATCGCCTCAGTGCTGCAGCTAGCGACTTATTACTAGTTGACGTGTCGTGTTTATGGACCAGAAAGTGCTTCATTATTTCATACTTGCTGATGTTGAAACTCTTGAAATTGAAATAGAAAATCTGACATTGGAGACAGAAAATGAGAATCTGGCACCTTTAGTGGTCATTAAGAGCTTGAAGAGATTAAACTGAAGACAGTAAGAATGCCTACTGTAGCTTTAAGCAAGTATTTGTTTCATGTTACTAAACCTAACCAAGTAGTTTTTCTGCCTCATTATAGCCAAACAGAGGTGGTTACAAATGTCTACCTTCAAAGTGGGCAGTGTCCATAAGTAAGATTAAATGCAGTGATCGTTCCGCCTGCTCATTCTTCTCTGTGTGTTTCCGTCTCAGTGCCCTTCCAGTGTCTGCAGCAGCCCCGCAGAGGAACTAACGGTTAGCGTCCATATGTCAGATGCTCCATGCAAGCTGAAGTTCAAATCCCCTTCACGTGCACACTTCCTTAGCACTGCAGGCATGCACTCTGTAGGAAAGGTTATCCTCACACTGAGTAAATGAGGAAATTGCCAGCTTTTGCCTCCCATCTCCATACTGTTTTAGCCATTGCTGAGCAATAGTGTCTGCTACTTACTCCCACTCACCTAATCACCACTCAGCACGCCAAATTAATACATGAATCATGTTACTAATCTGCATAGAATTAACATTTTCTACCCTTATTCTATTCACTATTTTAACATGTCATTCTTAATTGTGTTCTTAGATGTATTATGATAATCAAAGCTTTAATCACATTAAAATCGCCCATTACTGCAAGTTTCATGTTATTATATTACTTTATATTCACTCGTAGTGACTGAAATGAAACACAACGGGTTTCCAGTGAGGATGAGAATGTGTTTTCTTGCAGTGGCTTGTTTTCAAAATTGAGCTTCAAAGCTGCATTTAATCACATACTAAAAGTGGTGGATGTCATTTCCTTGCCGCACAAGTTGCTCTGTATTTAACATGAATGTTGAGTCTGAATGATTCACGCCCCGAACTCATGGTGAAATATTCAGTGAAAGGGACTGAGTGTGTTGATGGGCTTGGGGGGGGGAACAGACAGTATCTCAAAGCTGCTGCTGAAGACTTCCTGTGATTTCTGTAGGAATATGTACACACAGTTAATAGAAAGTTTGTTTTCCAGCATTTTATCCATTAATTTGGTATAAAATGCACAGATTGAAATATTTAATCAAGGGTTGAAAAATTTGCTCTGAGAAGTCAGAGAATCTGATTAGTTCTTCTAACCTTGCATGTCAACCGGTGTGTGTTGGTTTTAATTGTGGACTAATCTAATACAATTTATTCTAATTTATCAACTTTGATTTCATCATAATACTTAAAGTTACTAAGTTCCTATGAATTCCAGTAGTAAACTGAGTCGTTACTCACACAGTCCGTGTGTTATTCTACCACCACAGTGACAGGCTAATTGAACAGTACACCCTGGAGATCCAGCTGCAGGCACTATTTGCATAGCGTCATAATAATTTATCAATGACACCTCAGCAGGCGCTTTATCATGTCTCAAGACCAATTTCTCCATCTTTTTCCCTATGAATACATTACACCACCGACTCATACATCTTCCCTGGCTCTCCTTGTACCAAACCACCCCCCCTGAATGAAGTGTGAACGTACGGTGCAGTTTGTCTGGCCAAGCAACTACAGTAAGATATCAGCCTCTGCCCGGGCCAATGGCAGTGAGTTATCTGACCTCAGTGCTTCAAACGGCTGTGAAGACGTCTCAGAGGTTAACATCTCCGTTTTCTTGCAGTGGTTGTAACTAATTAGTTGACTTTGCTGATCAATCATGGTTGAGTTATTGTGTGTCGTTAGGAATGTGAAGCCAGGGGGAAATGTGGCACAGTGGGAGGTGAAGGGCGAGTGGAAAAGGCTGTGTGCGGGTTTGGGGAGTGACTGGATGAACTGTACTTTAATGTATTTAATGTTGGGATTGTCGATGAAAATAGTAATTTATCTCCAAACATTGAAGAGTTTATTGGACTTTCGTTATAAAACATCCTTTAAAAAGCCTCGTCAACAACAGCAGCCTCAGTGGTTACAGTAAATAAGCTGTACTCGAACTGCTGGCAGATTTACAGGCAGGAAGATGGCAACAGACACACACACAGATGGACTGCACAATTTCAGAGCAATGATAAACCTATTAAGTCTTTATTGCACGGTTGACTCACTCACTGACTGGCATTGTTTGGCATTATTCCATTCCAAAGGGTCTATTTGTGATTATGGTGTGGGAACAAGGCTTCTTTAAGTGTCTTCAGATCAATAATTGAGTCTTTTATAAGCTTTCCAAACATCACAGTGGGAAAGGGCGATCTCAGAAGATTATACTTGTCAGATTAAATGAAACTGTGGTGTGGTTTCAATTGATGATCAGCAAGTGGCTGCACAATAACGCGGCACCACTTTGAAAACATCAACCAGTGGCCTGTGAATGTGCTTTTGATGTATAATATGTGTCTGCTTTCAAATACGTGATCGGTGGCGTGATTCGTTCAAGCCCAAGTTAATTGTTGATTGTTGCCGGATGTGGATCACAGCAGACTGCCCACAGGATTTTCTCCCTTCACACACTTTGCCTGCTGACGGACAGGATGTCACTACCTGCAAATCAGGCCTGCATCTGACTTGTTGATGGTTGGAAGTTGCTGCATTAGAAGAGCTCTTGCATCAAGGAAAATTGCTTGTGAACAATGTGAACTATTAAAAAATGAGAGTGACTGATGAGTTTATCTTAAGCAAACAGCAGGGTACAAAACATTCAGCTCGCAGTGTTTTGTGTCTGGTTAAAAGGTAATAAACTAGTTCCAGACCCTTTCAGGTGTCATTAATGAGCGTTTTAACATTTCTCTGTGACCAGCATCTGTAACTATTGTTCGAGTGCTTCAATAGTTCTGTAGTTCCGGAAAATCCGGTGAATCTGGTTCAGAAAGATTGTTTAGAATATATTAAGTTGATCCATATATTATGGATCAAGAAACTCTCAATTCAGTGTGTGAAACACATAATTGATTGAGAATTTACTGCAAGTATCGAATCAGACTCAGATGTGAAGATACTAAATACAGGAGCCAAAAGACATCTGTAATTAAAAGTCTTAGTAGTCTACTAAATATCAATGCTTACAGTATATATTGACTGTAAGATGTGTGGAGTGTGTATGAAGTGGCTTTAATTAAAAGTACCTACTGGTGTGTATGTACCTCATTTTTCTGCTTGTTGATCTGTGGATAAAATGCACTTTTGTCTGGATCGTTGTGATCTGCAGAGGTGGAGGCGAAGCTCATATTTTTGGTTGAATGTCAGAAACATTTCACTCTTTTGAATGTGTTGCATACACTGGAACGCAGGAGGCTGCGGAGTGCAGAGCAAAACGAAAAAATGATGATCAAAATAGCAACAATGAAATGTTGGGTATTGGAAATACTTGGTCCCTATGTCCAGAATCTCTTCTTTCTGCAGGCTTCAGTGCTCTCCGTGTTCTCTCAGCTCAGTCTGAGCTGGTCACGTCCTGTGTGCAAGGTTCATATCAGTGACAGAGGCAGATAATGAGGTTTAAATCAGCCTCTGAACCTGAAGCTCTTCTTTGTTTTTATCTAGTGTTAAGGCATATCCACTTGAGCAGAGAGCTCTGCTGGTCTTTACCAGTCAGAGCATCTCTTCACAAATGAAGGTTTCATTTAAAGTGAAGGTCGCGAGCTGCTTTTGTTTTGAAATCTTTGGAGTGAATCCCCCTTCTCTCCGACTTCCATTTCTCTTTGCTGCTAATTTAAAGTTTTGGGCTGACACATACTTGTGAGGAGCCTATAAGCAGTCAATCACCAGCATGAGCTGTCTGCAGTTTGAAGCACTTCTGCTTTCATGGAACATCACAGTTTTGCTCTCGCTTGTAAACAGTTTAACAGACATGAAACAAAGTAGAATAGAATAGAGTGGAGGTTTTCTTTGGTTGTTTTTCTCCTACCCTGGGTTTCAGCAGAGGCGAAGACCATCAACAGCAGCAAACTCTTTAATTCAATGAAATGAGTAAATGCTGGAACAAACTGGAGGCGGCAGCAGACATGATGCCAATGGTCCACCTTCAGTCAGACGACATGTTTTACTAACCCAAAGCTATTGATCCAGTGGTTCATTGGAACATGCATCACCTTTGCCCACTGCCTCAACAACAATTTACTAAATTGCCTTTAAACTGGTTATTGATTGTCAGTGTCTCCGGGTTTATTCCTAAAGATTTGTTCGATCACCCGACTTTTTCTCTAACATCACTGTCAAGTCAAACGTATCCATTAACAAACACTTTTATCCGGATTGAGAATCGGCAAGTACTTTACAGATATTCATGACATTTGCTGTTGAAGGTTCCTGGTGAATAAACCTATTATTGTTGGTGACTTTGTGATGAATTAAATATTTAATCACTCAGTAGAATAAACCCTTTTGATTTTACTTCATGGCCTTTTCCTTGAGTGCTCACCAAAGGAGAAAGTCTATAAGGCTTTCAAAGTAGGAACACAGTAGTTTGTTTGTTCCATTCAAGGTCATTGTATTGTGGGTTTAAATGAACCTCGAGGGGCCACTCACTTGGCTTTCAAGCGAACATAAAAAAGCTTGTGAGTGGTTTACACACATTAGTGGGGGAAAATGTGATGTTTGTGGTTGACCGTCTATGACAAGGTATCAAGGGGAAAGCTCTTGAAGTTTTTCCAAAGACAGACATGCGGGCGCAGCTACCCTCAGTGAACAGCCAATGTATTTTTCATTCTCTCCTCCTCTTGCATTGTGAATCTCTTTTGCCCACTTCTGCTTTGACTATTTATCCCCTGCTGCTCTCTTACACTCCCTACACTTTCCATTTCCTGGAGGTGTTTTCACACACACACACAGAGCAGCAACACACAGTCTCTTTGGACAGTGTGCTTGATGTTAGAAATGAGCCAGGGAGAGTCAGCTGTGAGGCTTTCTTCTTACCCAAATCCTTTAGGCTTTTGTGTATTCTGTGAGCGATTGCATACTCTTAACCATGCATGACTTTGATAAAGCTAAACTGAATAGGCCCTCCCTCCACATACTGACAGTACATTTCATAAGAGGGCTTTTTATGCACTGCAGTGCCTATGCTCCAATGTGGGGGCTCGGACTTTGGCACAGTAGTGTTTTGATGCTGCATAAAATTCAAAGGCCGTTTATCACATCTGCCTTTATCAACTAGGTCATTTTTTTCTTTTTTTTTTTGAGAGAGAGGAAAAGAATTTGGTGAAGGAATAAAAGCAGCGTGAGAAGGAAAGCACAGTGAAAGAGAATCACAAAGAAAGAAAAGACAACTGAATGTGTGTTTCCTCGTCCACGCTTGTCTGCGGTGTCCATGTGTGAGTTTCAGTTTCACCGCTCTGTAAACACGTTGACATTCACTTTTCTCTGTTTCTGACATGCTGCTTCGACTAAACTGGAAAAGACTTTGTAAACTTTCAAAGTTCTAGTTTCTCTGGACGTAAGCACTCTGCCGTACGTGCTTACTCTCCACTCCTATCCGTGGGTGTGCGGGCTTTGTAACTGTCTCTTGTGGCTTGAAGTGGGTTGCATAGCATACTAAGTACTTTGTGTCAGTGGTATGTTATGTAAAAGTAATTCTAGGGCTAATTTCAGTGTAAAGGGGCAATTCTGTGGCACATCCGTGGGCTGTAGTAAGCATGTGCATGTACACTTTGAGTTGAAGTGACACTTTGTCTTGTAACAATTTCACTTGCAACTGGAATTAAACCAACAAAAGAAAAAAAACATCAGAAAATATCAGTGTTGTACTGATCAGTGTTTGCTGACAAATCACCTAACAGACAATTTGTAGTTGAGTTAGCTGCTCTTGAAGCTCTCGTAAATCCACCAAATTTATCTGTTATCTGTAACTGCGCCTTGTGCCAGCGACAGGTACGGTAACTTGGTTTGTCCTGACCATGTTCTAGTGATGACAACCTGTGTATGTAGAGTTAGATGAAAATACATCAGTGTTTTTGATTCAGACAGCTGTTGGGCCTGAGCTTGTGTAACCAGCACTTGAGAGATGAATCTTGATAGATTCACCTGAGCTTAAAACTCACTTGTCACAGTTATAGTCGCCCTCTTCACAATAGCTCGATCAGTTATAGCATAAGAGCACATACTGTATCATTCACAGGAACTTTTTCAGCTGCTGGTTTGTGAGCAGCTGGAAAAGAGGAGTTCAAGGACTCAACAAGGGCTCAGGTCCCTCCTGGCCCTCCCCCCACAGAGACAATGATGACTCCCCTCCCATCCCTGTACACCCACCTAACTGCCTGCGTCCTGTCCTCCATTGTGACACTGAGCAATGAGGCCCACTCTGACCTTGCAGCGACTTGCAAATGCGCATCAAGCCCCTGCCCTCACAGCTACAGGAGGAGAAACTGACGGACCGACACCAGGACATGCACGGACACACACAGACAGAGCCTCACGCACATCTAGTCACGCGCGCGCACTCACACACACACACACACACAGAACATCTGCACTGGGACACTGTTTCTAGGTCCCCTATGTCCCCATGGGAGCACCCTATCATCACAAGGTCCAGCAGTCAACATAACCCCTAGACAGTTCTGCCGTTCAGCACTTCTTCGCCTCTCCCTCTCTCCTCACCCATCACACCTTCAGAGTAAGTGTCTGCAGCAGCCACACCATGGCACGGTGTGGCCCACTCAGTCATCATCGGTGTAACCCCCACCCTTGCTCACAGGCAGGACCAATTTACAATCCCCCTGCCTGGTCGTTGCCTCCCAGCTGTCTGCGACGCTGCCGCGTTAGCTCTGTTGTTTATTTATGACCCCTGGCCCTCCAATGAAGGGCATTATGAAAGGGATTACACAGCCAAACGGCTTGGCTCAGACCCCACTGTCATTACTCACAGCTTGTCTGGGAAGCGAGGGGAGGACTCAAGACAGAGAGCGAGAGATTATCAAGGTGCTGGACTGTTTGATCACTCTTTAAACTAAAAGGATGTGCTCCTGCAGGGGCGAAGAGCTCAGTCTTTTAAGGGACACCTGAAAATGCGCAGTGCAGTGGGGGCCGGCTGTAATTGAAGTGGAAATGACAAAAGGGACTCTGGAGCCCCAGCTGTCAGGAAGGAGTGAAAGCTCAGAGAGAAGTTAGAGGAGCCAGCGTGTAAGGCAGGAAGGAGAGTGATGAAGCTTCTCCCACCTCATTCTTTCATCCATGCATGATACAGCGAAACACCAGGAGCACATGGACGCCACCAAACCTGATGCACAGACAGAGGTGAGAGTCAAAATGTTGGGTTTTTTTTCAGCTTGTAGTGAAAGAAAGCTCATCTCAGAACCTCCAGCTTAACACATACGTGGTGCTCTTGTTTGAGAAATGTATGTATGTGACTTTGGTCTTCAGACGTGTTTCAGGACCCACGAGCTGAGTCAGAAATAAATGGTTTGCGAGCCTGCCTTTTTGAAAAGTTGACATTTGAGAAATGCGAGGTCTCCACCTGACAGAGCAGCCTTGTACATGTTGGCAGATTTTCCATTTGGCACCTCTCGCGCACACACACGTGCACAGTTTGATAAAGCAATATAAAAAAAACATCACGGTGTTAAATGCTTGCTGTTGTTAATCCGGGCAGGTGTTCAACTACTGTACCTGACAGTGTGGTGAGGCACAGCGAAATCTGAAAATGAGTTTTGAGCCACGTCCAACAGCAGCAGGTGGACGGTTTTGTAACAGTGAAACAACAAGCTGTCAAACCTTGAACAAACTTTCTATTATTTGGACTACACTGACATTCAGCTTTGATATGAATCCACCAGGAGAACGACTGATGTTGTACATGCAGAGATTAGAGAGATCAGAGAGCTGTTTAAAGTAGTGTGTTTCAGCGTGTTTGTGTGTGTGTGGGGGCGGCTGTGATGTGTCCTGGCAGCAGGTGGGTGCATGCAGTACAGTAATTGAAGGATGTGTCCGGCCTTTTTAATGCTACATGCTGCAATGCATGCTTTCTCTCCTCACCTGCTTCAGTGATCTAGGCTACTTGTTTCCTCTTGCTAGGTTACCATGGGACCCCTCAGCTGGCAGCAAGCTCAAGGACATAGCTCAGTATCAAAGGATAAAGGGGAGCTGTGGAGGATCCCCTACCTCTCTCCATGCTGCCTTCTCCTCTTCACACACTTGCTTCACCTCCACTAGTTCTATTCAGACACTGCAACCGGCAACGGGAGCTGATCATGTCTCTGCACACACGCTAGTACATCACATTTTTCTTCATGTCAATGATATTATGTTGGATTATGAGGAAGGTTAATACAGACAGTTCCATTTAATGGACTCAATGTTTTTATACTGGCACATACTGATTGAAGACTCATTCTCTTCTCCCTCTTTCTCTCTATAGATTTCCTAACTTCACTCTCTGTCCTTCTGTAATTGGACGAATTAGATGTAATGACACAACATTTCATGAGAAAATAAATGCTGCCATTTCATTGCAGGGCACCTTAATGCAGCATCGGACCCGATAACACTTGTGAAATATACATGGCAGACAGGGAAGATGAATGGATCTGCTTGTAAACTGTGGCTGAGCATGTGCGATCTGGACAGCGGCTGTCTGGCAGAGATGCTGATACTGCCAGCACTGGACGTGGAATATTTACAGATGATGATAGCGATCAGAACACAAGTCTAGGAAGAAGAATGCCCATTAAACGCTATACATATTTCTCTTTCTGATGGATCATGAAATGAGTCCAAAGAGCTTATTTTTGAGTCATAAATACGTGTTAAGAAAAGCCATAAAGTGCTTAAGCATAATTAACACACTCAATTATTATTTCTCCATAATGCACAACGCTCCAGTAAAAATCCTCTAACACATCTTTGAACTTGGACAACAGCCCAAAGCAGTGTAAACATGTATTTAAATCTCGTGATGAACAAATGTGCCGGAAGGTTTTCGGTGAAGATATTTATACAAAAATAACTCAACCTACTGATCATATTAGAATCTTCTGATGTAAACTGTTAGACTCTCCAAATTTCCGCCTATTTAAAATTTAATTAAAAATTTAATATGGAAATGCTATGAAATATTCAGTAATAGTTCATGCGTTGTATCACTTCAGCTGTAGGCCCCCTTCATCTAAGAAGCTTATTGTGCATGAAATGAGAGGAGGGTGTAAAACAAGCCTGGGTGAAGGGAAGTGAAAATGATCTGCCATACAGTCTAATGACCTGCCGTCCTACGCCTGTGCAATTTAACGCCGGCTCCACAGGAGACGCTTCGTGCTCGTGTAACGTACAGTGCTTTACATGTTGGATCATGTAAAGCCTTTAATGACACGAGCTCTGATGAGGGCTCGAAAAAGTAATTAATTTTTCGCAGAGGGGAAAGTTCACCGTCATCGCTACGTGATACAGATGCGCATGTGATTGTTCCTTGTTCCCTGACCACTTCCCTCCCACATGTAGACGAGTTTAAGTGTGTGTCCACACAGGGGTTTGCACTTAATTCGTCTGATTCGTCCTCTCCCCTGGATTGTGTGGGTGTATGCAAAGTCTACCTTTTTCACAGCAGTCATTCTGAGCTGACAAGTAAAGACCTTTAGATTGTAACATTATGGTCTGATGTAAGGTCCTGTGAAAAAACCAAAAGCCAATGAGGGACCTCAAGAACTGCACCAATGGTGGACTACAGACAGTGCAAAGTGGGGAGACGTTCTGGTGTTACAGGGGTACAGGTGTTACAGTGTGTGATTGCAATCATTAAGCGTATGGTATGTTGCTTTAATGGCCTGTGTGCAGAACAAGATGTGTGTTTCTGTTTTTAAGAGTCTTTAGTAGGAGAGCTAATGTGTTGCTGTTCAGAGTCTGCGGCTCTTGTCCTGCATCGGTAGCAGGCTTGTATCTGGCTGTGAACGTCTGCCTGTAATTAAACGCTGATGTCTCTGCTTTATGCAAAGATTCAACCGGCTGAAGGACACCACAGGATGAGTGATTTACTTAGCAGATATGTTTGCTGCCGCAGACAAAATAAAGCAATTTAATTTCAGCTGGACTGTACAGCTCCTGGAAAGTTAGTTTGAGATAAGAATTTTGTAAAACTTTAAATATTCACGACTAAATGAGCGATTAGTTTAAGAGTAGAAAAAAACCTTAAGCATTAGTGTGTCTGTGTAACATCAGATATGGACATTTGTGCCACCAGTATTTGTAATAACCAGTCAGCAAAGCTAAAAGAAAAATGTACTGGATGTTCTGCAGTTGCTGATCTGCCACATGCGGGGCGAGGGAGGGTTTCTCCTGTCCTTTGCCTAAGTTAATCAAAAGTAATTAACAATTATATCGTAAGTAAAACCGAACACGTTTGAATTTAAAGAAACGTAGTATATCACATGAAAGTTTAATCATTTCTGTAGATTTTTCCGAGCCCTGCAGTAAGACTCTTAAAACTTGTTGCCATGAAACAACGAGGCCGTTCATGCTCGAAAGCCCTCCAATGTGTCTGAATAAAAACATTTCTGCAGAGAAGTGTGGACCAACATTCCTCCACAGCGATGTTAAAGACTCATTGCCAGTTATCGCTTGATTGCAGTTGTTATTAGGTTTAGGGGGCATTTACTTTCACACATAGAGCCAGGCAGGTTTGGACGGTGAAGCACTTTGTCACGTACACTTGTGCACCGTGAGCGGCTGGGCGCATAACAACTAGCTGAACAACACCCACGCTCGAACACCTACAACAGACAGTTACACCCACACGGGGAATAAAGAGAGGCAACAGGAGATCATAAAACCTCAGCATGGGTGTCACGGGAGACCGTTAGGTTTACAAAGGGAATTTATTGGCTGAGGTCAGACACTCTTGTATTTCTTTTCCCTGTGCTCCAAATCTCCTGTGACATCAGCAGTGAGAAATTTACTTCTTTATGTTTCTCTTCCTCCCGAGCTTCTTCCATCAGTGGGAGATTTCACACGCTTCTCTCTTTTTCTGCCATTTTTGTCATCATGTCTTTTCCTGTCCTTAGTGATTCACTTCTTAATTCCCATTGTGGAAATGATACGTCTACCAGGAATAAGCCCTGTGTGTGTGTGTGTGTGTGTGTGTGTGTGTGTGTGTGTGTGTGTGTGTGTGTGTGTGTGTGTGTGTGTGTGTGTGTGACCTTTACTCTCCAGCTTTGAAACATCTGAATCATGGGAATACAAACACCTGTCGCAAAATGAACACATACTGTATTCAACATATGCAAAGTGTCACATATCCTCTCTTCTCTCTCTCTGCTTTGAATTCCTTTGAATGCTTTGATGGCAGTAGCGTGTGTGTGTGTGTGTGCGCATGTGTGTGTGTCAGAGGCTCTGTCACCCCAACATGGCGAGCCGTGCCTCTCAGCCCATCACGTATTCTCTTTGATGCCACCAATATGTCGGCGCTGGTCCAAAACCCCTACGCAGCCCCGTGTTCAAAGAGCAGTCAAACATCCTGTGCAGCACCTCAGCAGCTAATTAGCCAAACACTCTCTAGGATCTACACATCTAATCTGTGGCACGATGTTGAGGGGGGGGGGGGGACTCTAGCTTGTGGTCAGGTTTATAATGATTTATTTTTTTATTCACTTCTTTTTAGCTGAATTACTTTTATTATCTAGTTGTTCTGAAAGTATAATTTGATAAAGTCATAAGGACAAAGTAATTAAGGCAATTGGTGTCATTTATCATGTTCCTGTTTTAACTTTAGCATCATTACTTCAGTACAAATCGTGACCATTTAACACAGCTGTAGCTGTTTTCAGAAGGATGGACTCACTGCTATTGACTATAAAAACGGTGTGTTTGCTTCGGTTGGCTGTTTTTCTAAGTTTATGTGTTGATGAGCTGGATGGATCTTGGATATACAGCATTGTTTGCACACGGCACAAGCTGTCAGCCCTGCACAACACAGGCCTGCTCCCAGGATGGAGACCTGCTTGCTTGGAACAGGAAGGTTTCCAGCTGTGGAGGGTGATAGGCTGCTAGACCTGTGCTGTGTGGAGGAAACACTGCTGCAGGCCCTTTGTTCTTGCTCCCAGGAAACTCATGCGACCCAGATTATACCCAGACAGCAAAACTGCTGTTCAGGAACGATGGATGATATGGAAGGAATATTCAGTATGTGACTGTTTCAGAAGAGCTTAAAGGCAGCAAGACGAAAGTTTGTGAAACACCTTTTGGTGACGAGACCACTGTGAGGTGTGATAAAAACCTCTAATGAAATGTTGATATTTAAGAGCAGCTACAACAAAAGCCAGTAGTCCCTTCATTAGTGGGATACCATACTCTATTCATATGTTCTATGTCAGCCTTTACTTTGGATGACAGCTCGTCCTCTTGGGCTTAGATGATATCAGACTTGTACAAATCGATGGAGAGTTGTTCTGCCATCCTTCATTCTCGTCTTTTCTCTGCTGCTCTTTGCTGGAGGGGCTTTGTTGCTCTGCCCTGAGATTTAAGATACTCCAAAGGTGTTTTATTAGGTTCAAGTCAGGGACATATTTGACCTGGTGGTAGTTTTGACTTTTTTCAGTGTGTTTTGTATCATCGTCATGTTGAAAAAGACGTCTTTTGATTTAATATTTAGGTTTTCAAACTTTCATTCACAGTTTTAATGATGGACATCGTCTGAACCAAACCTGCTGCTTGATCTGACTGAAACTGTGCGTTACTGACTGTTTTAATGCAAGATGTTCAGGTACTTTCTTACCTCATAGAGCTGTCCTGAGCGGGATAATTTAATTGTGCCCTTTTTCATTACTGTTTTTGATGGCTAGTGTCCTTTTCATTAGTGCTGTTACATTTCGGTCTTACACAGCATCTTGTGTCATATCTGAGTCTGGGCTCTGTGCTGTTGGTGCGTGGATGGAGAATATGAGAGCAACCTGCTCTGGAGCTGACCTGCACTCAACCTGAAACAATTTCACTGGTATTGGATTTAGTGGTGGGGTCTAACTGCAGTTTCTCTGGCCCTTTCAGTGCTGTAATAAATTTCTTTGGGAAACAATGCACTGTAGATAGAGGAAAAACCACCATGTAACAACCAACGCGAAAACCTCCTCTCATGGAAATATAGCTTTATACTTTATTAGCTCATACGAATGTCAGTGCACAGCACAGAAGCCTGGCATGTTTGAGATGAACCCCGTCTCCCACTGCCCGCGGAGGAATTCTTTCTTCCACACGCAAAACCTTCCTGAAGCAACACAGTTCACAGGACACTGTCTGCTGGGTCTTTGCCGCTAAAACACTCGACTAGCTTTACTGCTGCAAAAATATCAGAAATAATTGGCCATTAGTGTGTCTGTGGCAAAAGAGCATAATGAAACACTGTTGTTTGTCTGCACATCGGTGTACATTTGCCATATCTGTGTATGTTTGAGAAAGTAGCATTAGAGAGTGACGTGCGGAGTCATTACGACACAGCAGGTTACTGACGGGGCATTAGCTTCTCCGGCAGCAGAGCCTGCCAAATTGTGCTCATTATGGCGTCTCAGTTCAGATCCAGGCCTGATTTGTTCCTTGTTATTGTTGAGTGCAGCGAATGAAGAATGATCTGAACAAATTCCATTAAGGGAAAAGACAAAGTTACAAAGGAGCTAAGACCTGTAAGGAAAGTGTAAGCAGTAAATATTGATTAAAGGACATCATGGAGCTAAACTCAGCAGCACTGCTGATACTTTTAAATGTGACCAGCAGTTTGCCTTTGTGTGCTTTTATTTAAATGTGGCTCAGTGCATCAGTGTTGAACAGTTCACAGTGAAGCCGTGGTCTGTCGATACGTATGTGAAATAACAGCAGTCCAGCAACCACATAAAAAGTTTGTTAGGTAATGTCATGCTCCTGGGTCATGGAGTAGAGTTTAAATACCACTGTACAGTAAGTAATAAGCTAGTTAACACCAGTGGCGCCTAGACTGTTGATGCTTCCTCATACCACACGCGGGGGTTTAGCAAATGGTGACATATTACAATTTAAGATTTTCTGAACATTGTTGTACAACCGTGAGAGACCGTGGGAGAAAAGCACAACGCTATACTAACTTGATAACGTGGCTAAGGTAGCTCAACTGCTTGATTTCCCAACACATCCCAGTCTCTGTTGCTACAATAAAGCAGAGGTGACAGCTCTCACTAACCGGGAAGTCGAACCAAAAGAGAGCTCTGACCGCAGGCTACGTCTCACGTGGAGACATGCAGAGCGTCTGAGTGTGAAATAAATATTCCCCACTGACATACAGTTACATGAAAGCTAAAGTACATCAAACTTCTGCTTCAGTACAAAACATGAATATTGTTAAATATGCTAATTGTGGCAGAATTTGAAGTGCTACCCCCACAGCATGACTCCCCTCTCGCCGGTTGGTGTTGTGCTTTGCTAATATTACCCAAAATATCAAATTGGAAATATTCAAAGACAGGACAACTTTTGAGAGATAAGCCTCATCTCTGCCTCATCCTCTCTCGCTATCAGCCATATACTTCTATCATGTAATTAAATCTAATTGCACATTCAGAGCAGTACAGCGTGATGGGTTTTCTAATTGGTCCCACATTAGAAACCATAATTACCTCAGTGGCCGCAGGATAATGTGTTTCACATCATCATTGTTAGTCATTTTTAGTAGCAAAAGTTTTCACCATCAACACTTCCTGTGCTCTGTCCGTGCGTGTGTGCGTTCAGGTAGGTGTGAGCTGTATGTGTCTGCTAAGATATTTTCGCTAATTAATTCCGATTTAAAAGGGTTCATGTAAATCAGGGGAACACAATGTAAACGCAGTTCATCCCTAAATGAATGGCGTTAATTTCATTAGCATTATATTATAATATGGAAGAGTGCTTGAGCTAAATGAGTAAACATGCTGAGTTGCTGTAAAAGGAGGAAGAAATGTGTCTACTGGGAAAAAAAGGTTTTATTTTCACAGTAGTTGATATGAATTAAAGAATCACAACACATCACTGGACACTTTATCTTGAATGCACGCTGCTGCTGCTTCACCCATAAATAACATCCAAGTGATGACAATGATTGTTGCAACCAGCAACAAAGCAGAGGTATTGTGCACTCTGCGTTAAGACTCTTCCAGCTGGAGTTTGTGATAAGGTGAACAGTGAAGCACACTTCCACATTATCTACAGGAGCACAGTGATAAGGTGTATGTAAATTATTTTTACAATTCAGCACACAGACGCACAGATACAGACACCTACGTGTGTTCATGTGGAATGTGAAGCGTAGGACCCAGACGCAAACGCAACACACAGGACACACGAAGCGGCTTTAAACGGCTTTACTTACAAAGGAAGACCAAATACAGAGGTTCAACATCTAGAGAACGTCTACAGAAATCAAAAGGACAATCCGCAATCCAGTCCTGGCAAAATTATGAGGAGGTTGCACGAGTAACAGAGCAGGAACAAGGCAGACATGCAAGCAAACAGTCTCCAACCATGGATCAGTACCTGAGAGGGAGAGCGGAGGACGCAGAACTTTATAAATGCACGATAACACACATAATGTGACAAATGTTTTCTTAGGCTTTACAGAAAATCTATAGCTAGGAAGCAAACTTGAGTCACAGTTGCCGTTTTGTTGCTGATTGCTCCTGTCACTGCTAAAGAGTAAAGGCACTACTGTGCAGTACAACTGTTTCAATTTGTTAACGCCGAAGTCAACTGTGTAGGGAGAGTTGAAAATAAACACCACCTCCAGGCCCCTATTTATCAAGCATCTCAGAGGAGCCACACACAAAGTTAAACTAGGACTAAAATACGTCAGACTGAGACTTATTTGATGCATTATATGATGTAGTATATTGTATTGTCTTTTATATGTCCTTGTTCTGCTGGTCCAGAAGTCACACCGTTTGTTTCTCTCTGAGAGTCTTTGGTCTGTAACGCGTAGGCTGATTTAAACTCTGAAGACACATTTGATAAATACAGACTTTGAACATCTTTTAGAAGAAGACCTCCTTTTGCTTTCAATTAAAACCTGCCCACAGCTGCGTCCCAATCAATTTTCACACCAGGCTGGATAAATTCTGAATGCTTAGCAGCTTAGTCACCCCGCCTGCCTTTGCTTGAGGAAAATACAGTATCTGGAAATCAATAACACTTCAAGTTCAAGGTTCAGCTCTGTGATGATTTCCACAGTGTTAAACACTGAAGGCCAAACATCAGAAACTCCAAATCTGTCACACTGCATTTCGTTTACTGTAGTTCTTACAAAATCAACTAGCACATCGTGTCTTTTGCCATGATTAGTAAATGTAGTTACACACTCCCCTGTTTGACCTGAAATTAGCCCCTGCTGAACATAACTCACATTTGAACTGATTTATGCAGCAGCTGAGCGCTGCAGACAGTGATGTGGTGCAAAGTGACACCAGGACGTGTCTGAGTGAGTTGAAAAAGTTTAATTAGAGCAAATCATTTATAGTCATAGTCTTTATATTCTGATGGAAAAGAAAGGAAAGAGACTGAAATGAACTTGCTGAGTGCAGAGACCAGTCTGAAGGTGGTGTTTTTAGCTCCCTCGATCGACATTGAGCTGTGAATATGAATTCTATATGTTTACAAAGTGTATAACTTATATCTTTATATCTGATCTTTTATTTTATTTTACTCAAACCTGTGACACTCGTGTTTACGATGAAACATCCCACACGCAGTAGTCAACCATAAATCCTTCAAACTAACTCTTCTCATAACACTGTCCAAAATATTGGACCTGCTTTTCTGGGTCTTCACTGTGTTTGCAGCTCCGTTGACCCAATTTCCACACAGGGATCATTAAAGTTTCATCTTATCTTACATCGGAGAGCCAAGAAGGAGGGAAAGAGAAAGCAAGACAACAGAACTTAGTCTTAATCACATCTGCACGTCTGCATCCTGTTGTCCCTGTGTGCACCGAGCCCAACTTAGTTTAAACTGCAGCTAATTTGCTGAAGAGCTCTTCAAAAACTTTTCAATTAAGTTCTTTAGCTCTCTGTTCATCATCCATGAGCCTCTCAAACCTGCAGAAAATTAAAGGAAAAACAACCCACAAAAAAACTCATTAACATTTAATTAACAATGTTCCATTTTCCCTAACTTGAGTTAATACTTCACATTACTGGAACATTTTTACTTTCCCAACACACACACACACACACACACACACACACACACACTTTAGGTTGCCCTCGGTTACTGTTGATGTTTATTTCATGCCATTAGTTTAAAACGCCTACTTCCTGCACATAATACTGTATCTGCAAATGTTTTATCATTGTGCTACCTACAAGAGCTAATCATCTGTGAAGAGGGTGAGAGAGAAAACACCATGTCGAGTGTTGTTAGACCAACTGTTGTTGGAACTGTGTTGACAAGCTTTTATAAAAAAGTTAAAGGCTGCGTTTAAAAAGAAAAGACTCATTTAGACTGTACCACATGTACAGTAACACCTGCCTACAATGTATCAAACTAAATACAGCGTGACAGTTAATTATTAATAATACCAGCTGTGCAGGTAGTTTGCTCCACGAGTGACATTTGTCAAAAGGTCTAATTACACTTTGTTGAAACTGAGATTATAATTGTGTTTTATTAATATTTTTGGATTGAATTCAAATTGTCCTTTAGTTTTATTTAATTCCAACAGTCACTTTAGTTGAAGAAGAACCAGTATAACATGAAAAATAATCAAGTGGTCACTGACGATATCAACAAACCGAAGTACGCTAACATATGCAATACATCAGTTTCGGCCACTTTACATGACTCAGTCCCACATTTGTTTGATGCTCTGAGTTGAATGTTGCATTTCAGTGCAGTTAAGGACCTGACATGTGCTTAGCCCCCTGCAGCATTAAAGCTTTGAAAGCTTGCACGCCACAAAATGTATTCGATACACCAGCCTCAGTGAATCTATTGATGAGTGTGTTTGGTCATCCACTGCTCTGATCTTTGCAAACTGTGTGTTAATATCTGCTGCTTGCTGAACCACGTTTCCACATTGCTGTTGCTTTTTCTTTTGGCATCTTTTTCCTTCAATATAACTTTGAAGATGAACTTTAAGACTTGTGGAGTTTTCTCTTTGGTTTCGGTTACCTGAAATGACTTCACATTTGCTTGTGCTGTTGTCTTAAGTTGGAAAAAAGGTCCATACGCCATCACCACACTTCGCCGTGCCCCCCTGTTTAGTTAGACTGCCACACAAAGAGTGCCACACGTTCTTTTGCTCTGGGACAGACTTGCTGCATATTTTTTATTTCCTATCCACATCACAGCCTTTTTTGATTAGCTAATCGCAACATTTTGAATTGCGATTCCATTTTCATGTTAATATGTTTTCATATTAACATTCCACACTGATATTATTATAAATGAAATATGAAAACTACACTACCCAAAGCCTTTAATGGAACAGTTTCTCTTTTCTTAATGGCTATATTTTTAATGCAGAGCTAACAGCTTAAATAATGGTGTCATTTTAATAAAATAAAACTAAACTTTGTATTTTTTCTGGGGAATTCTGGGGACATGTAAATAAATCCTCAGCCTAATTAAAATTTTTAATTTACAGTAAATCAACAGGTTCAGAAAAACAGAAAGTCATCCCATCTGTGTAGAATTATTGTCACTTTTACTTGTAGTGTCTTTTTATCTGATTTATCGTGTCATGTGTAATTCTTTAATCCTCACTCACTCTGATGTGTGTGTGCATGTGCGTGCACTTTTAATACAATGAATGGTGTAGCTGAGCAATCACAGACTGGTAGATTTACACCCCTTGTGGCTCCCTCCCTTGCAAGAGCTGATCTCTACCGTACATGAAGTTATTGGATTATATGTGTGGGAGATATTGAATGTCTTCTGTTGCTCACTTCACTCATAAGATTCCAACGAATGTGCTCTGTGATTTCACTCTGCTGTAATACACAGAATATCACATAGTCTTTTTGAAAATGTATAGAGAAAAAAAAACCTGCAACATGTTACCCAGAGAAAGTTGATATCTTTTTCTGGGTCTTCTCTTGCTCAGTCATATATAGTAGTTATGTTATGCCTAGTAGTGGGAAAACTGAGAACTGCAGGTAGCTCACACAGCTGAAGTACGGCCAATACAATCTTCACATGATACAAATGTGCATTGAAGAGGTGTCAACTTTAAACAGACAGGAGGTCCTTAACTTGCAGTTGTAAAATCTGAGAGTGAGCATATATACTGTCTGCCACCCTTTCCAACACGATAGTATGAATCATGAGTGATATGTGGTGATGCTCACAGCCACCTTGAGAAAGGGATTTCAGTTTACAAGCAGTCACATTTACAGTGCCATGATTCACATTTCATATTATGATCTGTTAAGTTCAAATGTATTGTGCACAGTTGAGAAAATCAGCGGTTTCTGCCACTTTTTTATTTCTTAATTATGCTTTGTTGCAATAAAAATGGCACAGTTTATATTCACTCTGCATGAATCAGATAACAGAATCCCATGACTCTTGTGTTGTAACAGAAGATCTGGCACAACTACAATATCATTTATACAATAGTTGGTTAGATTTATTTAGGAAGTCTCACTGATATCAAGGTATGTTTGACACAGGAAGCCTGAGAACAAATACTGTATGTACAGTACAGTCCTATCACACAAATCACACAGTGACACTAACTAATGATTTAAAATATTATAAAATATGAGTAGATAAAGCCTGGCTACAAAGTGTCATAATAACATTATTTGACATAGGACTTTGTTATCAATACCGTTTACACCTCCTAATTTAATGTTGATAGTATTTATGGTATAGATAGTAATAGCAGATTCCACAATTCCTGCATTTCTCACTTTTAAATAGGTTTCCACGTGCAAGATGGTGTCATGAGTATAATATTGATATTGTTCTGTCTATACAGAAGGGTGCCTGATGTTGATCCTTGTGGGATACCTGTATCAGTAATTGGAAACAACAGTCTGGTCAATGTAACAGAATAATATAATCTACATTTAGTTTACAGTAAGTTCAGCATTTTGATGACAGTTAGTTCCACTGTTGTATTTGCTTCTTTGAGAGGAGAGTTCAATTTTAATGTCTGTCTATCTGTATGCTGCAAGTAAAGCTAGAGCTAGCAGATCATTAGTTTACCATAGACGGGAAGCAGGAGCAAATAGTTAGCTTGGTTATGTTGGTTGTTTTAATCAATACAAATGCATCTCTAAATTTATAAGAGCTAGCTTTTGCCAAGATAACCTAACCACCTTTAGCTTCAAATTGAACATACAGTCATAAGAGTACTTTTAATCTTTTCATCTAACTCTGGACAAGAAAGAATATTTCACCTAAACTTTCATTTAACAATTCAGTCCTCTTGTTTTATACTTTTTTAGATTCATCCAATTATCTACTAACTGAAAGCACTAGTTTAATTTTCATTCCCACCATAGCTGTCACTAGCTTGAATATTTCAAATGAAATGATAATGAACACTGTAGCAAATAGCAATTAGTTTAATGATGGAAAGATGATCTGTATGGCTACTTTAATGAGTGGTCTAATGAAATGTACAAGATAGGCCTGGTTATTGAATCACAAATAAAGCCTCACAGTATTAAGTTTTAAGACACAGTTGTCTTTATGTTTGAGAGCAAAATTTTTTATATTTGATAGTCAGGTCTTAATTTGTATTATGCATATACAGTCGCCTCCGCTCCTAACCGGAGCGTGCACTTAAGTGGAGTCGACTGTACTGTATGTGTACGGGATCAAATCTCTGCCACAAATGCGTGTGTAAAAAAGATTTGTGCGTAAACGTGTTAGGGGCTGTGCAAAAATCACTAAGATTACAGACATTAAGACGAATTCTGGCACTGTTTTGACGCTTCAATCTGATTGGTCAGTCCTGTCCAATCACAGGGCAGACTGTCCCAGGCGCACGGCAGGCCCTGAAAGGTACAACGGCATTTTAGTGTTCATATTTGTTCGCTGAATATTAGTTTGTGCAATATTTCCACTCTACAGAAGAGAGATAAGCTGACATTAAAGAAAGTAAACCATGTATTTATATGATTTTAGTACATTTTCTTCATTATTAGTGTCTAATTACTAACATTAAATAATACAATCTGACCTTATTAAGATCTCACGCAAAATAAAAGGAAGCCACAAAGCCTCCTTCATAAAAATATAAATACAAACTTTATCTGGACACAGGACGACATTTGAACATTAACCTCTCCACATCTGATTAACAATATTGATCCATAAACCATAGAGAACAAAAGAAAGATCAGCATTCACCATAATCACAGAAAACCTTCCTGATCTTTATCTCGTTCACATTTTCTGCGTTTTCACATCTGTTACAGTCTGAGAGAAAACAGTCTGCATGTCAGACTCTATCAGATGAATGAGACTCACCACCTCATTGTTTCAGAACATTAATAAGTCACTAAAGTTTAGTTTGTAGCTTCCAGCTGGATGTAGATTTATCTCCTGTGAGTTTGTAGATATCGTTCAATAAAATGATCCATATGAAACACACTTTTTACACACACACACACAAAATCATTGTGGCAGTGATTTATATGTATGTTTTCTCATTTTGAGCACACATCTCTATGAAATTTGCAGCGTTTCCTTTCTATTTTGTATCAGTCAAGCCTGAAAAGAAGAAAAATAAACATGTTTTTATTAGGTATGTGCTTTTTTCATTTGGACACAAATCCAGCTGGCTAAGTCTGAACCCACCGAGGTCAACATTCACACTGCCTCATTGTGGCTGCTGTTATGCAATCGAGATGTTCTGACATCCTAACGGCTTCTTCTTTCAAGGACAGAAATGAAGAAGTGAAGATGAATTTGCAGCAGGAGAAAAGGGGGTCAGTGAATAACTATGTTTATGTTGTCAGCAGGTGGAGAGTTTGTAAGAGAGAGAGAGAGGGAAGTGTTGCAGCTATTTTTGCCTCTGCTCACAATAAGAGAATAAGAGTGAGCGAGTGAAAAGGTGACAACATGTTCATTTACAACTTAATTGACACTTTTTTCCCAAGCAGTAACTAAACTACTCTTTTTCACTGTGTCGAGTGGGTGGAGAGTTTGTTGTCAGGGCAACTGTTTCAGCTGGGCAGAAACACTTATTGTGATGTGTAGGAAAAGATCGAAAAAGAAGCTTCATTTAAATGTGTGTGTGTGTGAACTCGTCAGTGCAGTGAAGTCCTTTCTCTTTGTGGACCTGACTGTGACTTCTGCCTTCTTCGGCTTCACTCGGTGTGATCAGAACAAGATGTAGGTGCTGCAGAGAAAGGTACACGGACCTGACAATGACTCAGACTCAGGACTTTAGGATGCTGGGAAATAGAATGAGGATTGAAGAAATGGCCTAGACTCCAGCTGAGAAGCGTTTTTTGGTGTGATTGGATGTTTTCACCACAATAGCTGTTGATCCACCAGAAAACGATTTGTCTTTGTATGTTTTAGTTCTTTTGAGGAGCAACACTTTTTTTTTTAGATGCCTAATGGCTGAGATTACATTAAAGTTCACCTTCAGTGACTTGCTGCTGTATATGTGCTTCTTTTAAGCTACATAAGAATAACCTTGTTACGCACATTTTAAAGGATGTTTGGATGTTGACGGTTTTGCTTCTTGCTAAAGAGAAATTTTAACATAACAAAAATTTCATTAAGAAAAGATGAAAAGTGAAGTAATATTTTGCTCACTTAACAAAGAAAGTCAAAATATGTTTTAGAAAATGATTGATGATGAATTAGAATGTGTGAGAAAGAAAATGTACTGTCGAGGTGGTATCAGTTTGCTGGGTAACCTTCAATTTTTGACATGCAGTATCTCAGAACTGTAGAAAGTCTGGCAAACTTACTCCCACATATAAATTTGTGTTTGACCAGAGTCCGGGTCGTTATGGCTGCCACTCCTGCTGCTGCAAGGACGATCTCCAGGTAACAGAACTGTTGAGGTTTCGTGTAAGAGGCTCTGAATTCCTGCAGCATGCCAGCCGGTGTGTCTGACTCACAGCAGATAAAGGAACTGAGAAATGAGTTGTGAATTATCTCATTCTGTTCAAATCAGTGCATTTAGTTTTTCAGCAGAGGCTGCATTCTCCTATCGACATAAATGATTAGACATTAGACTGTGCTGTAGAGCCAACAGAAAGAGCTGGTCTAATCAGTGATGCTGTGAAAAGTAGCTTTGATTTCATCTGTCACATGAAGAACTGGACGTATTTGAACATAACTAAACCTAAGTGCAATCTGTATTTTTCTGCATTATATTTTCATCCTCTGTTTTCCTGCTGCTGCAGTAAAGATGTAATACAGGAAGAAACAGCAGAAAAAAGGATAAATAGTGTATTGCAACTCTGTTCCTACTCACACACTGATGTACTTTTCCCTCAGGTCTACACACACACACACAGAACAGATCGATCCGTCCCAGAGAAAAGTCAGACAGTCCAGCAGCTAATCGCACAGATGGATCTCCCGTCTGACAGCCGTCACATGCAGTGAGGCTGCTACTGGATCACTTCCTGTCATCACTGACACACTCACAAGTACAGTAAAACACACACACACACATTTCTGTTTGAGAATGTAGAAAAAATATAGTTTTATTTCTTTTTGCTGGAGGCATGGTTATGTAAAGACAGGGGAGGGATTAAAAAAAACATATTTCTTATTGAAGACGAACAGTATATTTTATTTATCCTGTGTGAAAATGTATTGTTTTTGGTTTTTAATAAAAAAAAACTAAATACTGTCTTTTCTCCATCAAAATCAACTCTAATCAGATGCTGAATTACTCTCAACAGTCTTCAAAACACAAGGTCCAGCAAAATATTACACTATAACACTGGACAGTAGAGACGTCAGTACCAAAAATCTGCTGCCAGTACCACTGGAATCACACCGCGACAAAATAATGATGAAATGAATGTACATATAACCAGAGTACATGTTGAAGTACCAGCAAGTAAAACAAATGACATTACTGTTATTTATATATTGTGCCAAAACCTTTAAAGACTAACTGACCAGACTGACAGTTTAAACCTCTTCACTGCAGATCGCTTTAATCCTAATTGGAGAAATACTTTAAAGGGGTGTTAAGTCATCTAACGGGTTTTTTATTTACGAGGGTTGAAACCTGAAGCCTCAGCACTTGGCAAAATAATCGTTGAGTCACTGGTATGGATCAACAGCCTTATTAAACCTGCTGCAGATAAATTATGGTCATATTGTGCAATGGGAGAGTAAAAAATATACTTATGAGCTTTAGGCTAGTCCCATCATCTATTTTCTTCCTTTTTTTTCTATCTTGTTCTTCTGGATTGCCTCTACACTCTCCTCCCTCCCCTTCTCTCTCATTTCTTTCCCTCCCACCTTGGATCAACAGCTCCTCTGTCAAGGCCCGGCCTGGAGTTGAAAAGCTCTCATTAAAGCGGCGTTCGGAGAGCCACACGCTCAGCTGGAGATACGTTGAGCCAGGATCCACACACCGGTTAACCTTGTCCAGTGCTCTGCTGAAGAACTTAAATATTCATCAGGCCACAGAGAACCTGCAGCATAGAGGAGGACGTAATAGAATTTGAACTTTAGAGCCACTTCACTTTTTTTCTTGCCCTTTCCGTTGATGCTGTCGCCATGGCGATGCTGTCAGCAGGTGCATCATGTCTGCATAATCATACATAATGTAAAACATGCATGTACACCTTGCCAGTATTGTGCCTACGCTCTAGTTTTCCTCTCCTCCTTTTCTTAGCTTGACTCTCACACACAAACACACTACAGATTATACACAGTCACTCTGACCTCGTAGTGTTTCCCCACAGCTGGTCAGACACAAACAAAAGCACAGTTTAAGGTTAAAATCACTTCTTTGAATACTCCTCCAGCCAACACTGATGTGTTTGCCAGGGGTTAAAAGGTCATACTCTGCAGACAGCTTTGTTTCTGTGTGTGTGTGTGTGTGTGTGTGTGTGTGTGTGTGTGTGTGTGTGTGTGTGTGTGTGTGTGTGTGCATACTTACAGAATATGTGTGTATATTTTTGTTAAGGCAAACTGCGTCTGACAGGCTGACAGAACAATGAAAACCACAGTGTGTATTTCTACAACCATACTTCGCTAAAAGTATCCACACTTTTCTCACTCAGTCACTCTCACACACACACACTCACATATTTATATATATATATATATATATATATATATTGCACATAAACCAAAAAATGGACTCAAAGTCATGCTTTCTCCCATGTCTCACCTCTGTGAATCTGAAGCTCAGCGGGTCTGACAGGTGGAATCATTTATTTACCGGGGGCTCATTGAGCAGCGTGGCCTCTGACCGGACCTCATGCTTGCTGGAGATAGCAGCCGTACCTCTGAGGGCCCGAGGCAGCTGTGGGGTTATCACGCAATCCGCATACACATGAGAGCAGCTAAAGTGCCTGCTGTGATTTCTGCAGGTGAACTCTGCAGTGAACTTTGTGCATGTGTGCATTGTGAGAGTGGGGCCTGTGTCCATTAATACTTATCTTCCTCCCTTGACGGCCTCTGGCCACCATTTGTCTGCATCTATAATTTATTTCTTTCATCTCATATAGATAATATTAATCTCATCTCACATTTATGCAAATGCACTATTGAAATACTTGTACCTAGTGTTGTGTACCAGGTGGATTTACATTAATTGAAACTGGTTTCTGAGGAAAGCCTTTGTCATGGATTTCAAACAGTACACTAAGATGAATTAAATGAAAGTGGCAGAAAAAAAGGTCATTTTATTTAAAAGAAAGTCTGTCCTTGTAGTGAAAATCTAATTATCCACCTCTTATGCATACAACTTATGTCAAAACACTTAAAGACAATTCAATTCAGTCACATTTAAATGCTTTGAGTAAAGCATAAGACTTTAGCATGACTATGTTATAGTTAAGAGAAGTGGAAGACACATACAGCCATAAACTCACAATAGCTCTAATAGATATTAGCCTAAACCAAAACTAACTGTACAGTGTGATTGCTGGAGACATGGTGCTAAGTTACAAGGTGTCTTTTACTATGCAAAAGCAAGCGGGCTTCACCCGTTACTTCAGTGTGTTAAATTCCTGTACATTTAATCTTCAGCTTATTGGGGTAGGTTCTTTACATTAATGAATCCATAATGGAAACGTCTTATCTTATTGAACAGTAAAAGCTGATTACACAGATTCTTTTTCAGTTATGAGATTTATCGTAGGATTTAAATGGTTTATACTGAACCGTGCATCGCTCGAAGGGATTTGACAGTGATTCAAATCTGATAAAATGAAATCAAATCCCATCTGTATATTTTATTCATTGTATAGAGGCAGGTGTGTGCGTGTTTCAGCTAGTGCTGCCATCAGCAGTGGCAGGGATGTGTGTGCACAGGGGTGTAAAATGTTGTATGTCTGTCTGTCTTGAGTGTGTGTATGGTGGAGAACAGTCAAAGAGACAAGGTAATTACCACGGGGCCCTTCATCTTGTGTCTGCTCAGCTCTCTGGTTCAACAGAGCAACTATGTGTGTGTGTGTGTGTGTGTGTGTGTGTGTGTGTGTGCGCACATAGACCTGCAAAATGAAGACTTTTTTTTTTTTACTCCAAAAGACAGTAGAGGACATCTGCACATAAGCAGATAAAAACCTGGTGAGTGTGTCTGTCTGCGTCATCTCTGCCTCTGCTTTGTGTGCGTCCTCATCCCACCGACGCTATTGCCTGGAGTCGTGTGTTATCTAGACAGGTGCAGTTGCCCTGCTATATAATGGGATGTGTTCAGCCTGTTCCATGCTGTACCTGTCTGCCACCACCGAGATGCTGTTCCAGATAACTCCTCACCCCCTGATAGAGGCTGGAGCTCTGCAGCTGGGTGAAGTGGAGGAACACTGCCACTAGAACAGTACTAATCCTCTGTCTCTCTCAGCTCCCTCCAGATGTTTTCTTAGTATAAATTAGTTAATGTGAATAATGTGTGTGTGTTAGCTCAGCTCAGACGTCCAGAAGTTAATTAGCTGCCTTGTATGAGAGCTCAACTTGGGCGGTTTTCCACTGAAAAGTGTGTTGAATATGGTTTCCATGTGTCTGTGAGCAGATGTGTGCTGGTGTAAATTGATGCCCATAGTGTAACAGTTGCTCTGCTGAGCATATGGTCTTTTAATACTGCTCACTGCTATCTGTCATCTGCTGAAAACAGGGTGCTGAGGCGTCAGGGGACATCGCGAATGTTCACGGGAGATTATATCACACAGTATTTCACTACGTTTATGCACGCTATATTGTACTGTTGTGTACAGTGTGTGTCCCTTCAGGATATCCAGCAGTAAGGTCTGCTGAGCCCACGTGGACACTGAAACAGGTTACACTTTACAGGTCTTTAAGAGATGCCTTCAAAAGCTGGTGGTGATATAAGTGAAGGTGGACTAAATCCACAGTTCTCCTTCTCTACAAAATTAGATTACAGTGCTTACCTGAATGTCACGGGCTGTTAACACAATGCAAAAAGCTAAGCTGGGCAATTGTGCTATTCACTGTGAATGAGAACTGGCTTTGCAGCCCTGTGTCCCCTGTGGAGCTTGACAGATTCACAGTGAGTTCAGATACACTACCACTACTTTCTATCCATATGTGTGAACACACTATGAGGCTTTACCTTTCCACATTAGTCACACTGCTAAAGCCTCAAATTAGCTTTAGATACACAGTTGAATTTTACAGAGGAAGACTTGAGATTTTGTCCCCATCTATTGCACAGACATGGCTTTAGGGAAGAATCCATTCATGGTCGGTACAGACAAGAGGAATGGTTGCAACGAACAAAGCCTCCGTATTCATGTGGGCACCCGGCTGTTGTTTTAAGATAAGTTTTGAAAAATCGTTAACCTAGCTTTAAAGCAAAACACCCAGTTCCAGCTCATTTGGGGGAAATAAAGCTTTACCTGAAATCATCCTTCATTATTCTCAAAGTAGAGAGTACTTAAACGTGATCTCATTTTATCACCTAAGTGCTGAAATTACCCATTCGTATTCAGAATGGGACGTCACTTAGCACAATTTTTTGTCCCATCCATCATAAGCTGAAGAGCCACTCTTTTTTTTTTTTTTTCTTTTCTCAAAAGCCTCAGTCACTTCATATGAATATCGTAATTCACGTGTAATTCATATTGCAGAGTGCCTGGAAATTTGTGTCCCCATAGAAACCGGTAGCATGTGGACAGAGGGGCACGATGGGAGAAAGCAGATCTCTCAGAATAGCCATGTTTGGCTGTGATTTGAATATTTGTAGCTCTAATTTAGGGCTGTCTGTTGCTCACTTTCACTTTGCACCTATTTCCTGCCTGTTTCTTCATGTGTGGTTTAAAGTTGGTGCTCTGATGGAAGACCTTATCCCCAGGATGTTATCCTCGCACAGTGTGATGGAGGTCTGATCCAGTGCTTTACGATGGACATAATGAAAGGAAAATAAAATTACAGAGAAACACCCTCAGAGACCTTCCAGAGCCGGATCAATAGCAGAGAATTTACAAGCTCATCACAGATGTACTGCTGCTCTTGCTGCTTTTAGTGCTGAAGATGCTCGTAGACACTTTCACAGGTTTAAGGTCAACGTGTGAGTGAAAGAAGACGCACAGGAGGTGGGGGTTGGGGGTGGTGAGGTGTTTAAACGAGTGCAGAGAAGGGTTTGAGGGGTTGGTGCTACACAGTGTGTCTACTGTTTTGCTGCGGGCTGGTGCTGTATCGATTGCCTTCTGTCTTTCAGTCTTCTCCTTCTGTTGAGGCTCCAAGCGATACAAGATTCACCGGTTATCTGATATGAATTAATAAAAAAAAAAAAGATTTCTATTTAACGTCCCACCTTAAATCACAAGATAAAGATCAGATAGATAGATTTGCTTTGGCACACATTATCTTATTTTTTAAACTGCCTTGTCTCTTTTGTATAAGGGACGACAGATACACAAGAATGCTGCAGTGTATGCAATTCACCACATCATCTTACATGACCGCTGGCATTGAAGTGCCAATGTAGGGACAATCGGACAAGAAGTTTAGATTTGGACTGCATATTACTTAGTGACTTAGATGGTGATATCTTTAGACAATGACAGATAGGGTTATAGCCGATTTAATGACACCTACGTTTTGTGTCAATTTCACAAAAGATCATTCTTGAATATTAAGTTGTTTGACAAAGTGCACCAACAGGTACACTACACTAAAGTCATCCGGTAAACACGCTGCATTTAAGCCTTTAGTAGGTTGAATAGAAAGGGCCAATATTAATCCTCATGGTACTCCGCAGGTCATGCTGATTGTTCTGCTGCTTGGACGTACTGGATATAAGGCAGCAGCAGTGATATTTCGCATTATTAAAATGTAATTTAGCAGCATAGAACGAACATCATATGAAAAAGACTTGATTGGAATTATTATATTTTTTCTTAAGTTGATAAATCCATTTTGAAGTTGGCAGTTTTCTCGTTCTGATAAAGGTTATATTTGATGTTGGTTGGTAATTGTTAAGCACAGATGGCTTTAGGGCATTTGGAAAGATGCCTGATTGCTGTGATGAATTTATTTTTTATATCTGAATCCAGCAAGAGCGAAGAAGCTGTTTGGGAAGGCATCTGTGCATCTCGTGACAGAACAGAAGAGCGGGCAGCACAGAGTGTCTAATATAACCTCCCACAGTCACCACCACCAGGCTCTGGAAGTTATCACTGAGTCGCTCCTGTAAAAAAAGGTTTAGGAAAACTGTCCTTGTACTGAGCAACCAAACAGCTTTCAGGTGTGAGCTTACAAGAAGTGCTGAGACTGTGAGCTCAGCAAACGTAGGCCGTGCATAATGCAAAGGTTTGAATAAGTGAAAACTGCCTTGCCCCAGGCACCTGGACTCCCTAGTGACTACATTTTGCCAATATCAAAAATTTTACTTTGACAGTCAGATCCATAAGTTATTACTATTATATCCCAACTTATTCTTCCATATCAGTCCTGAATCACCTTTGCTTTTTCTTTGGCTTCCTTCCAGCGGCACCTTTGTTTCTTTGATATGTAATTATTGGTGCTGAGTACGTATCCGTAGTATTAACATAAATCCAGTGTCTTATCGTTCCCACTTACCCCGAATGCAGCACTGAGCCTGAATATTGTAAAACGGTAATGTCACCCAGTCGGACAGTGGAATGTATTACCTGCATGAATCAAGTTGTCATTTCCAATTTATGAGCGAGCTTAGCAGTCAGAGCACAGGTCCGGCTGATGTGGGGAGCCGGCTGAAGATGTTTGCTATGAAAGGCTCCTCTCACAAACCTCTCAGCAACGCCCAGCAATGTTTCTCACTGAGGTCCATGACACCATGAAACAAACCGGCTGCACCTGCATCCATCTCGTTACTGATTTTTCTCGAGAAAACACTCATCATTGCACACTGCAGCTGGGTTTCGTCACGGAAAACCACGTTTCATTTTCTCTGCTGCTTATTCATCCAGCAGTACAGCAGCCTCTGCACATTGTTCTCAGCTTGTTTTTTTAACCTGCGTGGAGCACCAGATGGGTGGGAGTCACAGCTCACCACAAGTTAAAGTATTGTCTCCTCGAGTTCAGGAAACTAAACTGACCTCAAACTTTCAGCAGTCGTTGCATTCTCCTTTGAGGCAAGCATGAGGGAGTCGAAAACAAATGCTGAGAATTTTCTGCAAGCACTGCTTGGCCGCAAACTGATATGCCCCAGCACAGTTTGGGCTCAAGTCAGCATTGAAGTGGGGATGGAGCATCAGGCTTCTGTACAGCAGCCAAATCTGTTGGCTGCTATTGATATCCCATTTCCTCTGTCACTCCTAAGCTGCTTTGCATTCAGAGGCTTTGCGCTAAGCCCACAGTGTCAAGCCTGTGGCCTGTAATAGTGACTATACGGCTGGCCAAGCCGCTCCACAACAATCATTGAGTCCTTTATTATCCAGGAAACAAAAGCATAGCTAGTGCCACACTGGGAGCCGTCCAGCCCTGACATTTTAATTGTGCGTCTTTCATATTAGGTCGGATGCGAAACCAATTTGGCCGCTGGTGTTAAATTCCTCACACATTAATTCCTCTTTTGAATGTTTAGAAGCCGACATAATGGGTTTTAGACTTGGCAGAAGATTGGAGGAAAAGAGGATCAAACACCAAACAGAAGACAGTTTGGGTTTTTTTTTTTTCTTCACAGGACAGTTACAAACCTCCTGTTGAGCTTATCACATATTCAGCAATCAACCAGTATTGCAACATCCACGCGCCGCTGTCACTGGCTTCTGAGACTGTTTTGTTTCAGCGTTTGAGTCGCCCCCCCTCCGGGGACACTGCCGTTTGTTCAGTAATCATAAAGCATACGCAGGCACTCGATGACAATACCACACACACCAGAGTCACAGTAGAAAGTATTTTTTGTTTTTATTATACTCTTGATTCTATATTGTGTTGTTGCCTCATGATATTTACAGGTCACGCCTCGCTTTCAAATACTATTACTGCTTCATAATGCTGCAAAGTAAAGAATTTCTTAACATCCAAGCTTTTGACAGCTTTGCTTAAATCAGCAGTCGAGTGATGGAGGCTGCGTCCTGTTTTCCTCTGCCAGTCATTAAATCTGTAATATTGAAGCAGACAGCGTGAACGTAAGATGTCATCCCAGAGCCTGGAATATGATTTATTTACCCTCAGATGTGTCCGCCCTGCGAGCTCGTCTTTTGCACACACGTGCACCTCTAATACAGACACTAGACATTACAGTCTATTAAATGTCTGTGTGGCCTTTGTTTTTCTGTCTTACTCACTCCCTCACTGTCTCACACACATTTACCCCCCACACCCCCAAGCAAGGTCACTCTGTGCTGCACTAATGACCGCAATCAATTATCTGGTGCAACATTAAACGAGACTTTAACTCCCACATCTCTGTAGCCTTGAAGCTTTTTTTTTTCCTCTCTGGCTTATAGAGGTCACTTGATTGTAAAGACAACAGAGCAGATGATTCACGTCTCTTCAAAGCTCCTGTGACTCGCAGGCAGGCGTATTATAGTAAAATCTATAACTGATTTGTGCCGCTGTATACTATAGCTCCTGAAGCAATTCATCAAATTGGCACAAAACACAATGAAACGTCATAAAACAACAGAGGCTCCATTTGGAATAGTGGACAGTAACTGTTATTTTCACTATTGATTAATTCATCTGTCATTTTGTAGTTAAAGGGGCACTTCACTGTTTTCAGACATTTAGACTGAGCAGAAAACTCAAGTACTCCAGTTGCATTATGGGGATTGTAGGATCTAGTATTTTGATGCATAATTTAGTCCCTACTGGACTATTACTTGATGCAGTGTCCTATTTATTTAATCTTTTGCAGATCACCTGAACCAAAAAACTCATTTCAAATCATATTATATGGTTACTCAAATAATGGAGCTTGTAGTCCTGGTCGACCTGCTCCTTCGAGATGACATCATATGAACAGAAAAGCCTGATGAAGAAGAGAAGCTATTCTAATATTAATAATTAAAGTAGTTCATTAACTTTCATACATGTGCACCCTGAAGCATAACAGGAAGCAAACAAAAAATGTGTTTGCAAAGGATTTTCCTTTGTGTGCAGTTTATGTTGCCCCACACTGGATGAGCAGCAGCTATCCAGTGTTTCCATCTTCTTAGAAAAACAACTTATTTTAGCTTCAGGTTCTTCAGGCAAAAGTTAAAAAACTAAATCGAATCATTTGATGAGTGGATTTGATTAATGCAGTACCATGTCACCTTGCTTCTCCTCTAGCTGATTTATTATTTTGTCACTAACATGTCAGACGACAGTGAAAAATGTCTAAGGTGATGTCTTCACGCTGCTTTTTTTTGTCTGAACAGTAGATATTCAGTAAAGAGAAGCTGCATATACCCACATTTGAGGAGCCAGGTCAGGCAGTTTTGCTTGAAAAATTACTTAAACATCCAATCATTTATCAGAGTTGTTGTACATTAGATGTCTGATGTACGGTCAGTTAATTAATTGTCTCATGATAAAAAGCGTAGCCTCCACCCACTCTTTGCGGCTACCTTTTCGAGAACTGGATTTAATGTTCGATCACTGGACCAAAGTATTTTAAGAGCTCTTCCACACAAAGGTGATCAGGATGTGGAGTCTTGGAATCAGTGTAAGGCATAATGGAGCTGCGATCAGTGCAGCAGAACTCAGTATGAGGCTGCTAAATTAAATTCAGGGGGGTTACATTCAAAACACTTTAGCACTTAATGCTGGTGTACTGCAGACTGACTGCTTTTCTCCCCCATCGTTTCCTACCAGTCTCTCTTACTTTGTCCCCCCCCCCCATGGGCTGTCACTGTGCTGTCATGACAACCACTTCAGATCAGCAGATCATTAGCAATATGCCTTGTGAACGGGTATTAATATGAACTGTAATTACTATGCTCTAATGTTTTTGTATTCACTTTTCACACATTAATGTCTGTTTTTTTGTGAAATGTAGCATTTTGCAGTTGTTCTTTCATTTGCATGTTTGACGGCCCTTGTATCAGCTGGACACTCATTATGATCTACAGTACTAGCAGCAGTAATAGTACTAGTATAAGTAGTAATAGTAAACATTATGCATGATATTACAATTAGAAAGGGATTTAAACAAATGCATCACGTGGATATGAAGAAATAATGTGCTACTATTATTAAGCCAGATATTCACGATTTAAAAAACTTCATTAGATACCACTACATTTTCCTTGTCTTGTTACAGCTGCTCTTTACTTATAAAAAGAAAAGAAAATGGCAAAGACATGCAGAGAGTTTCTGAGGGGCTCACATTTAAAAAAGAGGGCATCATCATATTCATTAATACATGGTATTTACCTGCTAGACATTATGAATGCATTGTGTGTTTCACATTGAGAATATCGAACTACTGATTTAAGATACTGATGTTTTATTTATCGCCCGAAGACAGCTGGGATAGGCTCCAGCGTGTGGTTGTTGTGAATGGTGGACCCAAACGCAGACCAGGACAAGAGAGGGTTCAAACAAAAAAGACTTTATTATATGGGAACATAAAATACAAACAAAAGGTAAAACTGAACACAAAATCACTCCAGGTGGAGGCAAAACTACAACATTAAATAAACGTTAACAATAGGGAGGTTGAACATAGAAAGAATGGAAGATAGAGACCAGGAGAGTGTGAAGGAGCAGAAATGAAAACCCAAACC
>JAUYWH010000012.1:9335037-9448174 GCA_034779795.1 Ctenopoma multispine | reverse complement strand
TATATATATGTGTATTTCAGGACTTTGTCCATTAATTTTGGCTAAGAATGTCATTTAAGGTCATTATTCCAGCTGTTTAATCATGTTTTTGGTTTTCAACTTCTCTGTTTAGTAATTTTCTAACTAGTTTTCATTGAATATGTTTGGCCTAAAGGAAGTGAAAATTTTATATCTGGAAGACAGCTGCTCCCCCTGCCCCCCCCTGTAGATGCGGCCCTGTGACTGTACAGTCACTTTGTGAATCGTGTAACAGACGAGCTTACAACTGCAGCTCAGTGCTTGCTACAGTGTGTTTATTGGAGTTAAGGCATAAAACCTGCTTGTATTTTGTGTTTGCATCAACAGCAAGATCTCACATTTAAATTTACATAAACTACAAAATGTCCTTAAAAACACAAAAGAAGTCATTGGAATCTTTTTATACGTATTCCCAAACTCTAGAGATAATGAATCTTGCCACTTTGAATTCATCTTCCAGCTGATGTGATAGGAGGATACTAAATCCTCGTTGTCTTAATTAGAGCTCGACGAAATGAAGCTGCTAGGGCCAGAAGCAACATTGTAGGACACATTTGGGAAAATAGTTAATTAGTTATTGCATGTTCTTGAAGAACTGAATCAAACTCTCTTCAAAACACAAACTCTTTTTAAAGTTGAAATGTAGAATTGGTAACTTCCTCCTAGGGAAAAGAACTACTTTAATTCACATCAGTGTTAAATCTTTTTTTTTCAAATGTATGATCAAGAGCTGGACTTTAATAGAAGGTCTGAAGTGGTCTCATGAAACCAATATAATTACTGTACCTCATGATCTCAGCACATTAAGCCTTTTTTTCCCTTTGATCACAGAATAATTATACCGTAATCTTAAAAGAATCTTCTGACTTTATTGTAAGTAAAGAACAAAGTTAAAAGAGGGTCACAAAATAACGTTGCCTTAAAAATCCCTTACCTGTGTCTTTCACAGCCTTTCCTGGAATCCAGTGCTACTTTTGAGCCGATTCTTTAAACGAGTAGTTTAGATAGGTTAGGTAGGTTAGTTAAATTGAGAAGATTGACTCTACTTCTGTTGCCGTCCGTTAAATACAAGGTTAGCCTAGTTAGCTTAGCACCAAAACTTAATGCAGAAACAGCTAACAAATGATAGACTTTACATTTTTGCATTTGTGGTCTGTTTTTACAGCAATAAGACACTGTTTCCCCCTAGTTCGGTCTTTATGTTGGACTAAGCTAAATGTCTCCTGCTTCTGTAGCTTCATTACCAGTGTAAAAGCCTCTTAGCCTTTTTTTACTGGGTCATTGACTTTGATTAAATTCCTACAACCCTCTGCACCAAGACTTTTAACACTGATTTATCAGGTTTGGTCACTTTTACACTTTTACATCATTAATAGAAAATCAAGGGGGGGGGGTCATTGTTTCATAGAGGATGTGATTAATCTCTATTAAAACCACATCCATCTCTTTCCTTACCTGACTCACATCTCACATGCAGTTGTACACTCACCACGGGAACACGCCTGAAGAGACAGTGATGAAAGGCGGAGATAGGTGGTTGTGACATGTATAGGTGTTTTCTGAGAATAATTGCAGGCCATGTTTCTCTTTAACTGCACAGCTTTTCGTCTTTTGGTTGATTTGTTTCGCGCACCTCTACTTTCTGGCCCCATTCCTCTGTCTCCCACCAACCTTCCTCAATTCTTTCTGCCTCTGATAATATAAACCAGGCTTAAGCCTCCATCTACTCTATCTGCCTCCCTCGTTCACAGTTTCCCGTCGTCTGATTCCTTTCCTACTGCGGGGCCCCCGACAAATCCTCAGCAGATGCCTGAGAGACTGTTTGGCTGGCTCCACGCTGTTGACAGACAACACGGCTTTAAATGTGGAAACAAGGCTATTTCGAGCAGACTTTGCAGAGATGGGAATGCATGAATTTATAGACAGCGAGCAGGGAGGGGGAAACTCACAGACACTTTCTTTGCACTTGTTTGACATTTTTCTCCGAACTTGTCAACACAAAAATGCTTTGTGAGAACAGCAAGGGGGAAAATGCAAACATTTTGTGCCTGTCTCAGTGAGGGCTTTTATCCTGAGACGTCACTTGTACTTCAAGTTGATATACATACAAAAATAAGCTCTTATTGATCACTGCTCACAGCATTCGCAACTAGATGTTAGATTTAGAAGCTATGAAGAACAAAGTTAAAATTCAATTCACTGCCTAACAGGAGGTTTAGATTCCTACCCATAATTTATTTTTAGTTTTCTCCAATAAGTTTTAAATCTTAAGTCAATGCTACATTTTTCCTCTGCATTCCTCTCTATGGGTTCCATATCTATGCAAGTGCTTGATCTGTACTAATTATGTGTACCTCACACTGCATACCTGTTTAAAAGAGGTGGGAGTGTGACAGTCACAGAGCCTACACACTGAGGAAGACATCAGCTCAAATGTTTGAGCTTGTTACTTTTACAAATCATAACAGAAGAATATGAAAAGAAAAATGTTGTAGCCTCAGCTTTTCAGTGGGAGATGTTTTTATTGTTGAAAGCACAAAATGTACAATAAACAGCAAGGACTGTTAGAAAAGATAAGCTCACCCCCTTCCTTGTGTATAGTGAGTGTGTATGTAACTTCTGTAGTTGGAGTTTGCAGCCAGGTGATGGGCAGAGTGAATTTCAAGTCAAAATGTTATCGTATAGCACTTTAAAAACAACATCCTGTTGACCAAAGTAGTTTACATGGACATAAATAAAAGATACAGGCAAAAACACATTAAAACAGTCAAGAGGTATCAAGCTCTACTAAGAATTAAAAGCCAAAGAATATAAACACGTTTTATGCAGTGATTTAAAAACAGTCAAAACTGGGGCAGCTCTCTCCTTCACCGACAAAATGTACAAAAGTTTTGGGCCAGACACAGCATGATCACCCCCAGCGATTGTATTTGGCCCTAGGGACATCTAACAAAAACTCTGTCTGTGCAGCTGCAGCAGATCACTGTGGTAAGGTGGAGCCAGTCCATTTAAGGCTTAAAAAAATAGGATAGAGTAAAAATTACTCTTCCTAAACATCCTGTTGAATTGTCAAGTGTGTAGCAGCAGGTTCTTGTAATCACATTCAGGACCAGACTTCACTTTAGAGGTGTATCTGTAAACTGTTGCTTCAGTCCCCCCCTTTAATGGGGGCACAGCCCTCCCTCAGCCCCCTGTAGATCTGCCCCTGTGCTACATGAGCTTATACACTTCTCCAGCTGCAGCCATTACTTCAGGTAAAAATGCAGGATAAGAGAATGTGAATTATTCATTACGTTGTATTCTGATTAGCTGGAGGTGCTATCAGAATACTGACTAATGAATAATGCAAATCTGGGGAGTCTGGTCATGAATAATGCAAATGTGATATAAATGGCTTTCAAAACAGCTGCTGGAGGACCGATGGGAATCTGGACTGTTTGGAAAGATAATTCAGAGAAATCTAAACAACTGCTGACAAATATAATGTCACAGATACTGCATGTAATGATATGTGACCATGGAAAATACACTTGGAATTCAGAAAATATGTCAAAAATGTCCATAATAGCACCTGATCACTACTCGTCTTTCTAGCAACATTGCTGTAACATGTGTGGAATTCATTTGTTGTGAGGCCAAACGTGGATAACTAATGTCCACAATCTAATAATTGGAACTAACAGCAACTGAATCTCTGCATGATGTAATTGAGTTTTTACCTGATTCAACTCCTCAACTTTTCTCTGGATGATGTTGTGTTAGTGTCGTTCTGCCTGACCTCCAGTAATCATCTCGTCTCCCTTGTTGATTTCTCCCTCTGCCATCCCTGGACTGATAAACGTGCTCTGTTGGCAGTCCTTACCATCTATCGTACAACTGCGTGCTGAACGTAGAAATACAGACTGATAAAATCCTGCACAGTGTCAGGGCTAGTTTTATGGAAGATTCAATCAAATCACATGATCGGGAGATTAATAGCTGCCATTTTTCACACTCAAGGTGATCTGGGTTTGTTTACGTGGGAACGAAGAAACAGATTAGATTTTCTCTACACAGACAACATAGCTGATAAAGGTTTTTAGCCATAGTCAAACATCAAATTAGTCCAGAGAAGTGAAGCTACTTAGAAACATGGAGGAAAAAACTCTATTACCCAGCAGGCTGAGGTCAGAGAGTTTGAGAGGAAACACAAGGTCAATTGTTACATTACATCAGAGGCTTCATCCTCGCTCCTATCACTTTCAATTTACTTAATACAGGAGAGTTGTTCGTCGTCCCCGCAGTCTGGAAGATAATCGACAATGAAATTAAGTGGAGGCCCGCTTGTGTCACTGGGGGGGATTGTGGAGAATGTGACGGCTCAGGGTTGATGGAAGATGATCGCAGGACACAATAACAGCTGCCGAGAGAATTGCTCTGGGCTTCTTTATGGTCATAATAATGGTAACCTTGTCTGGCACTGTAAGGTAAATACGTGGGCGCAAACATTTAGTTTGGGTACATGGGCGCACACACACACAGAAGCTCTCTCCACTGGTGGTCCCACCTTTAGGGGCTTGTAACAACAACATCCGCTCAGATAAGGAAAGAGGCAGCTCACTTACACACAGCAGAGTCTCTAGAACTACTCTTCCTCTGACGTTATTGAGCTGCTTTATTTCATTACTCTGCGAGGGTCGTCGGGGAGAGCGCAGCCAAGCAAGGTTTTCTCAGAAATGTTGTTGAATGCTTAGCAATTTGGTGCAGTTTAATATCTCAATTTGCGTGACACTGAATTTTAATGCGTTTGTCATGTTGAGCCTCTTTTTCAATATAGTGCAATTCCCTTGTAAACTTAATAGCAAATTAGGAGAACAGGCAATACGTTACTTTCAGCACCCTCTCTCTAAGTCCTTCCTCTTGTTAGTGTTCAACCGGCTGACTAAACACTGTAAAAGACCAGTGTCTGTCAGTGTTAATTACTTATGCAAATAGGCGCAGTGCAGTGATTACACCCTGCCAACTGTACAAACACATGCACACATACACATGTGGAAGCTATTGTGACGTCCACCATTGCAATGTGATCAAGCGTTGTCACTAACGCTATCATTATGCTCAATAAAAAGGGTTAATGTTATTTTACACATAACAGTGGTTATTCATGAAGCTGGTACTCTTTATTATAGTATAGATGAATATTTTTGGAAAAATATTGCAATATATCCAGATCACATGACTATGTGTAATGTGAAAGTGTTCGGCTCTCTGTGATGTTGTTTTAGCGTCTTTCAACTAAGACAGAAGCTGTCTCTCCAACCAAATCTAGTGTATATTTTAATTGAATTTTAAGAAATTCATCAAACGAAAAAGCACATTAATGAAGATTTGAAAATGAATTATGTGTTTCAGTAATTATGAAACATGAGAAAATGTGAGAAGAATCTTTTTATCTACTGTATGTTCCAATAAGAGACTGGACTTTTTTTTTCTGGGAGCCAGCAATTTGCTGTTGTACTTTGTTTCCATGCTGGAAGGTAAATGTGTTTTCCAGGTGGTAAACAGCAGCCATTACTCTGCAGGGAAGCGCTGCTGTTTCTGCACCGCATTTCAGCAAATTGCGCCTCTCATTATGAAAGGCCTCGCACCCGAGTGATGCCTTCGTTTTAGTCGTGCTTTTAAGTCGGGGTTTCACGGCTCATTCAGTGGGATGTCAGAGCCGCGCAGCGCAGAGATTCAGTGAGCCAGGAGAGCGGGAGGCGAGCTCGCAGGTTGTTCCACCGAGTGTTGGCCGCAAGGTCAATCATGGCCTTGTTTGCTGAAAAGCTGTATGCTAATCCATCTAATGGGCCTGTTGTGAGAATCCATCTGATTGAGAATTAGCTCTCAGATGGCGTTCTCTTTAGTCAGCAGCAGGTTAGCGTTATCTTGGGTTACTTCAAGGGGATTGAAAGAGGGGATTTCTCAGAAGCTGCAATGAGAACTTATCAGCTGCGTAGGAGGTGCAACAAATCACATGAGGTTACAGGAAGGTGGTTGCTCCGGTTTCCAGAGAAGCAGCTGCATCAACAATGAACGCCGAGCTATGATACACAGTAGTTAAATATGGATGTCCACACATAATTTTTATTCTTCCCTGTGGGGACACTGTCTCTTGGGCTGGCAGCAAAGACCCCAGAGATCATAACCTGGCTTCTCTGGTTTAAAGATAACTTCCCCAATGAATTAGGAGATTAAACAGCGGATCTCATACATGCTAAACATGTACTCATCCACTGAGCAGGAGTCAGTGTCAGACAGCTGCACGGCACATGGATGTGGCTCAGCATCATGTGGATCCGATGTGATATGTGTCCGGTGTGTTTACGGAACGCTGGGCTTTCATCCTCAGTTTCATGTCCAGATCATTTCCACTGAGTTTCTGCGGTATGTTTGATTTTTTTAACCACCCACTGTGGCTGATGAAGGCAGGCACACAAAGTGTATTCAGAAATGCCAAAAGGCACATTAGTGAGGTTCACTTCTGTACAAAACACACCAGGAATCCCATTATACGAAATAATCGCTTTGATTTTTAAAGATCACACGTTACGCTTATTTTGAGGGTGAACTTCGGGTGACGAAGGTCTGTACTTAATGCAACCTGAGCTGTTTACAGAGCCTGATTAAAAGTCTCCTCGAGTTGCCTGCAGAAACCTGAATTACTCCTTGAATGCTTCAGTAACAGATCACAGTGCTCAGAGCAACACTTGCTGGATCATTTACAGTTTGTGTTGCTTTCTAACTGTAATGTGTTTCTTCAGTAGATATATACATTATTATTATTCAGTTTTTAATTGACATATAGGATATTGTATACTTAATAATCAATACTGCAGGCAAATAGTTGCCCAGAATCCCGAAGCTGAACCATCACCTCATTCTTTGCAAAATACAACTGAGGTCAGATGGCGTTTGAAGAAACACAGGCTTCTGTGCTCTTATTCCAGCAGCAGACAACATGCTAATGTAACGTCCTTCATGACGCCTTCTGTGCTTTTAACCTGTGCTGCCCATTAGCTGAGTTTCCATCCAAACGTAGATACTAAACTTTAAAAGCAAATCTCATCTCGTCTCATCCGCTGCCATCTGCTTGTCCGTCATAGTTGCTGTGTATTGAAACATATATAGATTCATGCTAAATCAAATTAATGAATAACAAACTTATTGCAGGTCCTCTTATAATTCAACCCCTTCTCTCCCTGTGGTCACAGTCACTGTTATTGGTGCTGTAATAATGATTAGACTAATGAAAAGCTTTAATGATAATGACCACCATCAGTAATGATGAAATTAGGCTCATATTATGCTGTAGCTCCTTTTCACTCCCCCTTGGGTTAATAATAGATCTTCAAGTACGGATTTATTTTACGATGACCGCTGTAATTTCACTTTTATGGGACTGTTCAACGTGGTGGAGCCTGACAGAAGGAAAAAAAAAAAGAATAAGACATGAAACCTCAGCAGTTTTTAATATTGGCTCTGCCGTCCTGCGTTAAAGCAACGAGAACCGAGTCACACAGAAATGACACAATAAGATTGTACAGAAATCAAACCTGGGACTGAACAAATGTCATTTGCTGTTACAGTTATGTTACATACATATTATCAGTATTTGCTACTAACACACTGGCTGGTTTGTGTCCATTAAAGCTCAAGCATGTAGAGGACACTTCAGCTAAGCCACTGAACTCATTCATTTCCTCTCTTCTCCTCAGTCTCTACAACACATTGAAATTCTGACGCTGCAGCCTGAAGGCCCGCTATTGACTAGGCAAAAAAAAAAAAAACAGGAGTCTCCTCCATCTTATTTACTGCTCCTGCGAGCCAACCAATTTGTTGGCCATCCTCTCAGTGAGATGCAAAGCCTTGAGATGTCAGCGCTTTAAATCCTTGAGAGACCCCAGGACACAGCAGGTGAGGCCTGGGTAGAAAGAGGGTGAAACTAAATGATCCTTATGGGGAACAGAGAGGAGATGTAATTATGAGAGGTGTACATATGTTGATGCATGTGAATGCACGTCAGCCTTCTCCTCCTCTGGTTTTACTTTCAGAAGCAGCGATCAATATTCCTGTTTAACATGCACGTCAAAGAAAGAAAATCCAATGAGCAAATAAGAAATATTACTTTTATTACCCTGAGTTGTGCTTATTTCTGTTGACTGACATCATATGAAACACAGGAAGTTTGCTTATCTCTCACACTCAGCCCACGGCTCCTGTTTTCATCAATCAGAATTGCACCGACGTTACATGGCACAAAGTCAAACAGTGTCCTCTTGCTGAATGAACTGGCAGGAGAAGCTGCAAGATTAGATTGCATCGGAGGAATGCTAATTTACCACGAGTGCAGGTCTGGAGATGCTGTGATTAAAGACTCAATTTCCCAGAGGTCAGGGTGGTGTGATCACATATTACTACTAACTGATGCAGTGTCTCTGACATCTGCACTCTGACGGCGCTGCAGTCACAAGCGGCACCATCAACACCTGTTAACACGGAATAGAGAATCGGGCGTGTGTCAATTAAAGTTTCCCCATCAGAGTCCAGAGTTCTTCCAGCAGCTGTGTTCTGCCATCAAACTGCTCATGGTCGAGGGAGAGGCCTACAGCAGCTCTCCGCTGCAAACGGCTAAAGCCCGAATGCTGCCACCCAGCATTATCTTCACATAGCAGGAAGCTGTGCCGTGCATCATCCCAACATGTGTTAGTGGAAGGTATTTCAGAGCAGCAGCCTTTAAAGTGACTGTGCTGCACTGGTACTGACTGATACTGGCAGCACTCTTTGTTGTCGCCATGTGAGCAATAGATTGACAGGTAGAAACAGAAAATCCCAGTCATACCAGTGATTTAGCATTTTTTAGCTTATTAAATCGCATAGTTTCCAGGCTAAAGCGCAGCATTCATTTATTGGTGGATGTCCTCACGCTACCTTTTGGACAGCAGGTGATTTGTATTCATTTGTGCCGGGTGCTGAGACAGAAACTGGCTTGGGATATGTAATCCATCACAGTGACCATTTCCCTGGCTTTGTTTTTCTGTCAAAGTTATTTTATCATCATGCACTAATGCAGTTGAAAGCAGGAACCATTTTCTATATGGAGACCTACGACCCAGCTCCCAAAATAAAGGTTATACAGTAAAATACATCATAGGTGCTGTGTTAGTGGATTTTCTTGTTACAATGTGTTACAATATTTGATTTAATTAAGGTTTTTGTGACAATACATATACTGTATATATTTCATCATTATTAAATATCCCTTAGGACATCTTGATGTATAATATAATTATTATACATAATAAATGATGTATACTAATTTCAACAAAGAATTTAAAAAACGTTTGACCATCAACACAACATTACAGACAAAATCTGCAGATTAGTTTAGCTTTGAATAAAAACAGGAAACCGAGGAAAACAGCTAGCTGAGCTCTGTCCAAAGTTAGCACGGCAACATTTGACCAATTCACACTTTATTTATTTACTCAGTGAATTAAACACCAAGTTGTAGTTATGGGATCTCATGCGTTAAACACTGAGCTTTAGACAAAGACGCAAATGTCTTTCAAATTTGGTGAGAACCAGGATACTAACCAGGTTTTATGCTAAGCTAAGCTAACCACCAGGTGTTCATCATCAATTTTCTCATGTAACTCTTCTTAAAGAGTGTGTATTTCTGGATATGATTATGCTGATTATTCCTTTATTTCTCAATAAATAATGAAAATAAAATTGTAAACCAGCATCATTTTATCAAGCCTGATTAGCTGTGACTTTTTTTAGTCAGTCCCTACACAACCCCTCAAGTCATCATCACTGTAGAACTGAAGACGCATTTGACTGTTGGCCACAGGGCAGTCACTGTGGATATGTTGACTGATGATTAGTGCAAATTTCAGTGTCAAAATTACTGTGTCACTTCCCATTACATCAACAAGTGGGAGCTGCTTAGCACATCTGAGTGCGACACAAAACAGCAGAAAACCTCCGACCTACAGCGCAAGTCTGAGTTACATTTAAACTGCTTGTTAGAATAAATGGCAAGAAATTCTTACTTGTTGTCTGTTGGAACTACTTAGATCCTTTACATAAGCTAGATTAGTAATAACACAATGTGAAAATACACTCTTACAAGTCAAATCCTGCATATAATTTTACACACATACAAAAGTATTAGTACAAAAAAAGAGTATCAAAAGTAAAAGAACTTATTTTCCAGACAAATTAACACCATGATTATCACCATGATGATTAAAGATGCATTAAGCATTTTGCTGTTCTTGTACTACTACTATGCAATTTACAACAATACTAACAATACATCTGATGATCAAATGCAAAGCTAAACTGAACCAAACTCATGTGACACAGGGCTCACAGCTGCAAGTTTAGGTAATGGCACAGACCCAGAATCCAAAACACAACCAAAATAAGAGTAATACATGTGAGTGAAATATCCCAAATTAGGCTGTGTGACTCACAAAACGTCTCTCGTCGTGACAGGATCCCCTCCAAAAAATAAATACTGTCAGAGTGAACAGGTGTATCTTCCTTTTTTGTTTTAACACTTTTTCAACATGCTTTGTGAACGGCATGCTTCCAGTCCTGGGCCTCACTCGATGCTCGGCATTAACGCTGCTCCTCACATTCGTTTCTCTTGGCTGCCTTGCTAATTGGCTCCTGTTTCCCTGAGCAGTTAGCTGATTGGTGCTCCTGTGGTAACCAGCTTGTAGTAGGCTCCCTTCAGGGCCATGAGCTGGTCATGCGTACCTTTCTCAATCACAAAGCCCCTGGACATGACGGCGATAATGTCCGAGTTCTGAATGGTGGACAGGCGATGGGCGATGACAATGCAGGTCCGGCCTTCTCTGGCTTTGTCCAGGGCTTCTTGAACAGTCTGTCATGGGCAAAAAAACACACACATGAATCAGTGCTCACACAGACAGACACACACACACACAGGCAGGAGCCATTATCAGTTCTCCCACACAGCAGGCACACATGCCTCACAATTATAGCAATTTCACAATCATGCGTTGATTACTATCATTACAATGTTCCAGTGGATCCATGTACTGCAGTGTGTTGTGTGCTGCTCAGCATGTTTGAGCTATATGAGCTGGAAAAGCTACTGCACAGGCCTACAGACCACATTCATCTTAAAGAGGCTCCACTGGAGGGTTGGTATGAACTGTGAGATGCTGGCAATAATAATAGAGATGATGAATGATAACGATGTTAATAATAATAATAATTAAATGCCTGCTCTCCTTGCTCTCTGTGCACATAGAATATCAAGCAGTTGCACTGCACTGTGGTAGGAAGTGTGTGGATTCAGCAAGTGATGAGGATGCTGTGTACTGGTGCTGCACCTTCTCGCTCTCTGTGTCCAGAGCTGAGGTGGCCTCGTCCAGCAGCAGGATCTTGGGCTCCCGTATGATCGCCCTGGCGATCGCGATGCGTTGTTTCTGACCACGAGATAACTGAGAGCCCTGTGCGCCCACATTGGTGTTGTATTTCTGAGGCAGGAGAAAATAACAACATCTATAATAAATGCATTGATAATATTGATGTACTAATGTGATGAGTCCATATCACTATTATTATTTCTACGTCAACGTGTTATTTGTGGATAATGGCCCTGTACCTGTAAACAATAAGCTTCAGTAATAGAAATGAGGACACATTCCCTGTCTCCTCTTCAGGACTTCCCCCCAGGCCCTGTATTAATGGCACTTTCCTTACCTGTGCCTCAGACTTTCTCACCTTTGCCAGTCACCAGGGGCTGTATGTACAAAACAACCTAAGGCTAAAACATAGCTGCTAACTGGCCAAGTCGGGAGTCAGTGTCAGGTATGACACAGTGAGACCCTCATTTAGTGCTGGGACAGGGACTTTGAAGGGATCCAACGTGTCGAGGACAGTGAGTCTGTATGAGAGCTGGTATCAGCATCAGCTAAGCGAGTTGAGTTTGTGCGTGTGGACCGACTGGACTCATGCAAGTTTTTGGCACCATTTAAAGTCGACATGCTTTCATTTATACAGCTGACATTAAGCTTAACATATGGAAGGCAGGTGCACAAGAAGGTGAAAGATTCTGTCACTGCTGGACTTTGGAGTATGGAGCAGCACATACGGGTTTAAACTCATGTAAATTTGTATCAAACTTGCAAAAATACTAGTAGAACATACCGATTTGTTCGTTTTGGTTTGGTTTCTGAGCATTTTGTTTGAGATAGGTTAGAGGAAGTCCAGATGACAGGATAGAACTAGATCGATAAATGAGCCACACCATGATATAAGCTCAAGTTGAATAAGGAAGAATCTGATTATTCTATGCATTTAGGTACCTCAGGAAGTGACATGACAAAGTCGTGAAGCTGGGCCTTCTTGGCTGCAGAGATGACCTCATTCATGCTGATTTCCCGGGAGTTGTCTCCGTATTTTATGTTCTCTTCTATGCTGCAGTCAAACAAGACGGGCTCCTGGGACACGATGCCAATCTTGGAACGCAGGAAGGGCACATTGACACGAGAGGACTCGTGGCCATCAATCAGCTGCAGGAGGAGATTGATTTTACCATTAGAACAAAGCAATATTATATTCACAGACTGGAAATACAATCCACTTAATGAGCTATCATACAACCATCTCTACTGTAATTTCTCTCCTATCTAAGCAGAGGTGATACTGTCCTTTTTAAATCTCAGACCGCAACTCAGGACTATGTGTTTCCAAACCACTTCCAACTCAATTAAGGCCATTTGAATCTTGGCAGTGGTCTCTTTCTGGCACAAAAGCAGACCTCCATTCTGAGCAGAGTGCCCCCTTTTTAAAATACAGTAGAAAGTCAGCATAAATGTCTGACTGATGAATGGCTGGAACAGTTCGAAATACTTCAATCACATACAGTGAATGTCCAGCAATTATTCCTTGGCTTTGACATATTACAGATTTCACTCTGTACAGCGACACTCGAGGTACAACAAAATGAGATATGTGACATTTTTAAAGATCACCATCAGCAGTGACAATATAATGTTAGCCAGTTTAAATGCTGAACTTTGAGTCGCACGTGAAGTGAAATATTAAAGCTGCAGGCTCAAAAAAAACAAAACAATAGGCTGAAAGACCCTATTAAGCTCAGCTGTATTGAAAAGTAGTAATTAGCTGTAAACAAATTTTATGGAGCAAATATTCATTATCTAGAAAAGAAAAACATTATTTTTAGTTAGGGAAGTAAGTTGATGAAATTTGGTTTCATTACTTTCTAATACATTATATTCATAACATCAAGAAACATGTTATTTTACCTGCAAGTATGATTTTGACTAATATTTGCCAGCATAGCTATTATAGTTCAGTAATTTGTGTTTGAGGCTGTTGTGTGGATGGTTTAAATCCTGACCATCCCTAGACATGGTGTAGCAGTCTTCCTCACCACTTTGCCATGGTCTGGATCATAAAACCGCTCCAGCAGCTGCACACTGGTGCTTTTCCCACAGCCACTGCTCCCAACAAAGGCCAGAGTCTGGCCGGGTTTCACCGACACATTTAGCCCATTCAGGACCTGGATGTCGGGTCTGGTGGGGTAGGTGAACTTACAGTCAATAAACTCAATGTTCCCTTGGAAGTCTTCCTGAAAACGCAGCGAGGGAGGAGGGAGAGAAGACAAAAACAAGCACAAAGGTTAGAGTGGGTTTCTTTGTGTGTTAGGATGCCCTCTTCTGTCGACACACAGCAGGCACTCAAAGTACACTGGCTGTAAATAGTTTTATTTCATTTCAATTAACAATTATTAATTAATTGTTATTTTAAATTCTAAATGATTAATTTCTTTAAAACACTCTGTGTAGTGTTATTTTCAGAAAACCTTATTTTTTTTATGTACAATACACAAAATACATAACAATCCTTTATCACTTCCTTCTCTCTAAACCTCTGTGTTTTAATGATGTAAAATGAACAAGCAAACCAACAAAGGAATAAGAAATAAGGCATTTTATACAGATCCTCTGCCAGATCTGTTATAGCAACACTAATTTTTCATACACAGTGTGTAACGTAGCAGCATAGCACATAATATAAAAAACAACAAAAGCAAACATACCCATTTATCCCCCTTGTCGCTGTAGAGGCTGATCAGAGGGATGCGGTCAAGCAGCTGGAAGAAGCGTGCTGCTGAAATCTTGGCCTTGGCATAGTCTGGGGTGTAGGACGATGCTCTGCCGAGGGCTGTGCCACTGGTAACAATGGCTGAGATGACCCTGCCAAAAAAAAAAAATACACTGGGACTTATACCCCATGGCCGGAGAATCTACTCTTCTGTTGGTTTCTCTATATGCAAATACATTTAAAGGACTGTAGGCAGGTTTACCCAAAGAAACTAAACTGAAAGAAATGACCCTGGAAAACATTTACTGAAGCCTAATACAATCTCTCTCACTGTACTATCTGATTTTGGCTTTGGTTCAGTAGTCTGTGAGATCTATCAGCAGTTCTTTGAGATCCATTTAATTATTCTGATAATCACTGTTCTGACTGCTCTATACCTAAAAAAATCTTGAAAAATCACCTATTATGTCACCAAACTAAATTGCAGAATAACTTTTTTGCCTTTATGCAGAGCTTGTATGGGCTTTTACTGACAGTAGAGAAATAACAGAAAATGACGGAAGAGGGAAAACGACCTGCAACAAAGGTATTTAATGTAAATGTTGCCTTGTCTTTAATGTGACCAATAAACAATAAAGAAAGCGGCAATGAATAAGTGTAGCTTACACTCGCTGTGATAACAACACGGAAGCTCGTAGAATGATGATACAGTTCACAGCTTCAACCTTCTCTCACCTGAACACCAGGCTGAAATGGAGCCCCTCTTTTTGCACCAAGTAACCTCCAAACCTGTAGGAGGCAGCGTTGGTCAAGAAGACAACACACTGGGCAAAACCATAGCAGGCTCCGTATACATTAGCCTTCTTGAGGGCTGCTTGGAATGGGGCATCCAGCTGGGCCTCATACATGTCGACAAAACTCCTCTCCTTACCCAGACCTGCAATGGTGCGGATGTTGTTTAGGGCCTCACCAGAAATCTGTAAATTCAGAAGTTGAGTTGAAATGATGACACCAGATTAAGTTGGACAAAAACAAGAAAAAAAAAGTCGATTGAAAGATGACTGAAAATAAGCTGGGTTTTCAATGTGTGAAAAAGGATGGGATGTAGATAAAAAATTCCTCTCTTCTTATCTATATCCTATTTTATGCTGCTGCAGGAAGCCAATTTCCCCCCCACAGGGATCATTAAAATTTCATCTAATCCATTTTATTTTGATGGGTGGGATTTACTGCATCAGGATAATTAAGATAGCGTAAAGGAAGTTCACAGTAAACTGACTTTTTAATACTTTTTCTTTGATTTCGAACTTTCTGCCTCACACTGTATTATCCTGAGGTTTTTTTTTTATCCAACACGCCTTTTAGTACCATGACTGCCTTTTAAGCCTGGGTGGCCCCAGGAATTGAGGCTGACAGCACTAGCTCCCTCCCTAACCCGCCAAATTAAAGGACCACCTAATAAAATGCAATTGTGCTTAAGTCTGAGTTGAGCTGTAGCTGCAGAGCTTCTCCGTGATGATCACAAGAAGAGCTGCAGCCTAAAATAGACTCTATTGTTAAGCTGTCAGAAGATAAGTCAGCCTACGTCACCAGTAAGTTTACCAGAAGTATTAAGCTGATGCTTCATCTGAATATTGCAGGTGTGTTATTTTTAAACTTGAGGCTGTTAAATAACCACCAAAGAAAGACATTGTACTGTATAAACGACAATATCTGACCCGTCCAGCAGCTTCCATGGCCTGCTTGTCCTGCTTTGCGAAGCCTGTGAGCATCTTAGCCTGGAAGCCGCCTGACAGAGCAATGAATGGCAGGAAGCACAAGATTAGCAGTGTGAGTTTCCAGCTGAAGTAGAAGGACATGATGACAGCCACGCCAATGTTGGACAGAGAGTTGACGATCATGCCGATCTGCGAACCGGTGGCCTTTGAGGAGGACAAGCAGAACAGACTGTTTCCACTTGATCAAAACGTTGTGCATTATGCTAATGAAAGTAGTTGTACGACAAAAAATACATAGATGAATTTTGATTTAAGAAATTATCAATTAGCTTCAAAATTAGTAACTACTACAATCTTAGCGATCTGTGTGCCCTAGACATTTACTCACCTACTGCCACTAAGACAAAGCTAACTATAGCAGCTAAAGTGCAAAATAAGCTAGCTAGTGACTAACCTAAAAATTAAACTAAACTGAAATGAAAAATACTGTACCCACTCATCAAAGGTTAATTCACACATTACTAAATGAGGTAGTAGAAAAGTCAATTTAAAAAACAAGGTAAAAACACTTGCTATATATAGTTAGCTTAGCAGATATAGCTATAGCTAGCCTGAAGCTAATACTAAATTTACTTGTGGTTACAGGTGTTTATCTGCAAATGACAAATATTTTATCCATTACATTACTAAATGAGGTAGTAGCAAAGTCCAATAAAAAAAACAGTTAAAACTCAGGCTATAGGTAGTTAGCTTAGCAGACAAGTAGCAACTGCTATCAATAGTTGAGTCTTGTTCAATAAATGGATTTGCTGTAGTCAAACTAAATCAGCAGTCAGTAAATTGGAATAAATGGCATCCACTGAGCACTGTACGCCTAATCGAAATAGTTTTATTTCACTGAAAAAATGATATCCAATGTCAGAGGGCAGTTTTTGTGGCATGTATGTTTTGTGGCTGAGTGAAATATCACCTTGAGAGACAAAAAACAAAGGCCTGTTTGTTCTGTGTTTTCACAGTTTGACAGCTAGTCTGAAAACCTTAGTTTCTGTACCTCTCTGCCTTCTTTATTATATTATACTCTTTCAAGACTTACCTAAAATACCTGTAAAAATGATTTACTCACTCTGCTTTTTTGGTGGTCTAATACATGTCTGCAGGTGTGTGAGCAGTTCTTTGTAAGATAATAAGTTAAAGACTTCACTTCACATTCACATAACATACTTTACTTGGAAATTATTTATTTATGCCTAATTATTATTTAATCAGATCACATGCTTCAATAAAAGAATACAAAGCTCACCATATTAATATGGCTTAATATGGCACTGAATGGCTTTCATCATCTATAAAAAAAAAGGTTATCTTTAAATTATCATCTTTTTATACCAGGGCTGTAATTTACCCCTTGAACTTGGGAGGCATCAGTGGCCAGACGTGTGGTCAGAGCTCCGGGGCTGTTCCTGTGATCATCAAACCAACCGATCTCTTGGCCTAGCATGGCGTGAAAACCGAGTCGCCGCAACCTGCGAGTCAGCAGCTCTCCAGACTTGGAGAAGGCATAACTCTATATATATATATATATATATATATATACACACACAAACACACACACACACACACAGGAAGCATGTTTATTAAGTGAAAATAAGATCTTCAATGATCTTCAACACCATATATATATATAATCTGTGAGAACTGTGTCTTTATCATATCTCTCCCAACCAGGGGTTCAGAACTCTTGAATCAATTATAGAAGAGCATCTCTGCAAGATGAAGGAAAATCATATTCATTCAAAAAAGGTATTTATTTGAGGTCTCATATTTCCCCAAAACCTGAACGCAAGCAGGAGGGTTAAAGCTGCAGAGAAGCACTAAAGCAATCAGTCTCGCTAAAGCAGACTGCGACTGTACCTGCAGCATCTGGGTGAAGAAAGACACCACACCGACCATGACAAAGAATAGGCAGATACTATCAATCTCCCTCCTCTGAGCCACAGGATCTGTTACAGAGAATGTCTACGCACGTGCACACACACACACACACACACACACACAAACACACACATACATATATATATATATATATGAGTCTACAACAGGGTGAAAAACACAGCACTACAGACAGTTATACTGTATTTCTGTTCAACACAGCACCGCACTGATGACACAGATGAGTATGGATCATGTTGTGAAACATAATCATAAGTGAAACATTCAAACTTTTCTTTTTAATATGCCCTTTATTCAGAGCTCGCTCAGGTGAACTATTCCTACTTATGCTCTTATAGACTTAGTCTGCTGGGGGACCTCCCTTGATACACTGAGCTCTGCTCTCCTCTCCCTATCCATTTATATGCCACCTTTGCAGGTCATTAACTTTGTGTCTTCTTTCTCTCTCAGTTGTGCTTTCTCTCTCTCTGTCTCTCTCTCTCTCTCTTTCTCTTATTGTACCTTTCTGCCTCAGAGCTCTTTGTTTAGACTGTGCCGTTTCTGGCCTTAACCAACCTGCCCGGTGTTTTGTCTGCTGCTCTTATATTCTTTCTCCACTTTTCAAGCTGGTTCTGCTGGAGGATTCTCCCATTAAAGGGAGGATCTGTATAATTCTGCCATCTTAAATGCAGCTGCCAGCTGAATTTCCTCGAGAGGATTAATAATTATTTTGATTTATTTAAGATTATTCTGATAACATATGTTATTTATTTGTAGAATAATTAAACAATCTGAAATCAATTCAGTTAAAAGTCTTGCCAGTTATTTTGTAAGGACATCTTGAGGGACTCGTGGCATTGCTTGCTAATGTTCCTGATTCAGACCAATTGGGAGTGCTAATATGTCTTTTATTTATACGATAACTTTTCAATTCAATCAATTTTCAATTGATGTCAATTTCCACACACAGTGTTTTGGGTATTTTTTCAGAAGATATAATTGACCCTACCGCCAAGATTTGACTGAATAGTAGAGCGTAGACGGGGTTGACCCCTCCGTTTATCGCAGCCCCAAGTGATCCAAAAAGCATATAGGGCCACTCCGGTAAGTTGTATTTCAGAATCCTAGCAACTGGAGCAGGCTCCACAAACTCCTCTTCCTCCTCCCCCTCCTCCTCCTCTGGGATGGTATTCTGAGCATTTACACAGACAAATAAATGTATAAAACAATGCATGTGAGCATTAATGTACATTTTGTAATGTACTTTTAACTCTGTACTATGTAAGAACAGATGTGGAAAAAAACAAATCTACCACAAGTAAAAAACATTTACAGGATGTAAATGTTGTTGACCTGCCTCTATCACCCATGCATAAAATAGGATATAAACACACACACAAACCTTGGATTTGTCAGCATTTAAAGCAGAATAGGCTGTGGGGCTGAGGTCTCCGCTGATGGAAACAGAAGAGTCTGGGATCACGTTGGACAGCTGGGATCGGGAGCGCTGGCGGATTGAGGCTCTGAAAAAAATCAAAGACCTTACAAGTATTTTCCGAACTGCTGTACCTACAGTATATTCATTCATTGTATATGATATTATTCATTTTATACAGTACACAAATATTCTAAGGACACAGAAATATATCGTTATCTTGACACTGCTGTTGTTCTGCTTCTTGCACTCATTACAATGATGCTGATAGAGGACTCTTCTGCTGTTGTTCCATTTGGCTCTGGATGATAGTGTCAGCTAAATGCTCCAAAAATCGAAATAAATGTAATTAAGTAAATTAAAGTACTGGTTTCTGTCATGATACAAGTGAATATCAACTACAAAATGACTACTGTAATAATCCAATTTAGATGCACAGTCAGGATAATGTAAATGGATGTTCTACTAAATAAGCAAATGAGCAAGTGACGAAGGGCAGGAGGTGTTTGGGAGTGTGTTTGTGTAATACCTCAAACTGGCACGGTAGCTGCCTGCTCTGGATAGATTTAGCCTCTCAGACTCTTCTTCATTGTCAGCCACTAATGCAAGACATCCAGCAGAAGATGATGGTTACAACTGGTAGACGCTTTTTATGGATCTTTCAAAGTTAAACCTACTTTGTCGAGCCTTCTCATTCAGCGCCTTGTCTCCTTGACTCTGTAGGGTGACGAGAGTGAAATAGACTCCCTTCCTGTCCAGCAGTTCATTGTGTTTGCCCCTCTCCACAGCCCGACCGTGCTCAAAGCCAACAATCACATTAGCGTTCTTTATGGTGGATAGTCGATGGGCGATGGAGATGGTGGTACGACCCATGCGGACCTATGACAACATCAGCATGATACCGGTGCATCTTTGCAGCTAGAAACGCAACTCTTGACAACACTGTTTAACAATGTAGCATTTTAAAGGTTAATCTGGTTCTACATAAACAACAGCTTCCACAGAATTTTCTCATTCAGTAATATGAATGAATCATACTGTGTGCACTTGTACTTCCTAGTGGGATAGCATTTAGACAACTGTTTTTGACAAATCAGATAAGTGCATTTCAATACACAAAGTAATGAATGTGCACTTGGAGCTGCAAATACTTTAAAAAGTGCCACTAGGATTCCAGTTATTAAACCTTTTTAATTAACATATTTACATAGTTGCAAAATGAACATCTGCACCAAACTACAGCAATTACATTTCCCCCATAAAACATATTAGTCACATTTGTCAGTTACTGTATTCGTAATATTGTTTCATTTACTAAATATTCTCAGAATCACTATTAAGCTTCTCACAGAAAATATTCTGAATGGCACACCATACCCTATTATATATATATATATATATAATCTGAGGTGACGAAACAGAAGATAATTTAGCTTGTATATGGGTCATACTTACTTTGTCCAGGGCTTCTTGAACTATTGCCTCACTCTCATTGTCAAGGGCAGAGGTTGCCATGTCCAGCAGCAAGATACGAGGATTCCTGACTAGCGCTCGAGCAATGGCAATGCGCTGCTTTTGGCCTCCGCTCATCTGACCTCCACCCTCCCCCACCAAGGTGTCAAATTTCTGTCATATTTAAAATAACATTAAACATTATTGTAACACTAATTAGCACTACTTTGAATTTGTGCTTTTACGTCCACAGTGCCACTCCACACCTGTGGCAAGTCCATGACGAAGTTGTAGGCGTTGGCCTCTTTAGCAGCAGTGATGATGTCCTCCATGGAGACGCCAAGTCGTCCGTAGCGTATGTTCTCAGCGATGGTGGTGGCAAACAGCACAGGCTCCTGCTCCACAATCCCAATCAGCGAGCGTAGCCATTGGATGTTCAGTCCTCTGATGTCATGACCGTCCAGGGTCACCTGAGATGTAGGGCACGTAGAACAGCTGGTTTTGCTCAAAGTGATGGATGGTGCTATTAAAGTATTTTGCTGCTATAATGTGTTTTTTTTTTTACAGCAATGCTAGTTTCAAATGATAAGGTTGTTAGTCTAGTGTGGTAAGAGGCTATTTCATTCTCGAGGAGCTCAAAGGAAAAAGAAAGTAGGGTGTAATTCCAGTAAAAGTAAAAAATGGGGCTGTTAGGACCCATTGCCTGAATAATGAAACCGATTATCATGTACTTCTGTCACCCTGTAGGGATGGTTATTTTTAAAACCACTAACATAAAGCACAGTCTCAGGAGGTGACAAGAGAAAGCACTGAGCGAAGGATCACAGTATATTAGGTGAGTGCCACATGTTCATTTTGTAACTTTAGAAAATATGTATGAAACCTACCATGCCCTCTTTAGGGTCATAGAAGCGCTGGATGAGTTGAACAGCAGTACTCTTCCCAGCGCCGCTCGGTCCGACAAAGGCTGTGGTCTCCCCAGACTTCACTGCAACACTGAGCTGGTCCAGGATCTGAGTAGAGGTGGTAAAAGTGATTATGAACAAGTGAAATTCTACCCTCAGTTATACAGGATAGCAAACTAGAAGCATTCAAGTACCTTGACATCAGGTCTGGAGGGATAGTAGAAGGTCACATTATGAAACTCAATATCTCCTTTGACCCTGTCGAGTTTATATCCAGCCTCAGATAAACAGTCGATCTCTGGCTCCTGACAGACACATATTTCAAAAGTTAGACCAATCAATAAAAGGAAATGGTTTCCTGTGGAAATACAGTTCTTTGTAAGGAGTGAAATCCTGCAAAAATAGAAAATCAAAAATTCTCACTCTGTCAATAGTCTCAAAGATGATGGTTGCAGCACCACGGCCTGAAGCAAATGCCTCCAGACACGGGGAGGCCTGACCCAAATTCATGGCTGCTATAAGAACACCAAAGAACACCTGGAAGAAAGAGTTTAGTATATTATAACAGTGTTAAATATCATGGCCTGCACATAAAATAAGTCACAAGATACCATGTTGTACATGCAGTTGAGTTTTATTTTTCAGAGTGACAATTTGGGGCTCACTCTGGTCACTCATAATGATGAAATTCCATATTTAATCACTTGTTTCTAACAAAAGGAAGGACTTTGAAAAACTACATAAAGAGCAAAGAGAATTCTAAGGTTGCTTTTAAGAAAAAGAAACATTAAGAAATGTGTAGAAACCTCCCATGGCAAATCCAACAAGAAACACTTGATTTCATGGGCAGGAAATGTATTACTTCCTTTATGCTCCAGTGCTCAAATGTCAGTCCAGGTTATGATAACCCAAAAACTGCATTAATGCATGTTTTGCTATTCTCGTGAGTGTGATACCTGCAGTAGTGTTCCTGGTGTGTACTCTTCTGCGTCCACCACAAGAGTGGAGCCATACCAGAAGGCCAAAGCATAGCACAGGAAGATGACCAACCACATATATCCAGTGAAAAAGCCCATTATGAGGCCCTTCCTGATGCCCCAGCGTTGTGCTGAGATCAAGTTCCTGTCATACCTGCAGGAAAGGAGAGGAGCTTGCTTGAGCTACACGTATATGGGAAAAAGTAAAAAGTGTGCTCAGCTTTTAATTTACCTTTGCACTTCTTTTTTCTCTCCACCAAAAGCAGCTACAGTCCTAATGGAAGACAGGACCTCATCAGCTACCGCTCCAGCTTTAGCGTAGGCCTGCAGCTCCATACCGGTCAGTTTAGCCACAAACTAAACTCACAGGAAATCCAGAGTCATGCAAGAGTTGACAAAGAAGAATTTAAGAAGAAATTAAGTCAAGTCAACAGGTCAAGATAGAAAGGTTGTTCCAAGTTAGGTAAGTAAACATAACTGAACACGTTTTGTGAAGGTACAAGTAAAAAAAGAATCTATGACATGTAAAGAAAAGTCACATCAAGTCAGCGAATCAAGTCGACAGGTCGTGTAAGAGAAGGTGAGCTAGGACAAAAAGTTAAGTCACATCAAGAGGTCAAGCTGCCAATTCAAGTCAAGTCAAGATCAAGAGGTCATAGAAAAGTCATCCCAAGAGAAGTCAAGAGAGAAGTTGAGTCGAGTCAAATTAAAAGACATAAGTCTCACCAGAGCCATAAGGCCAGCGCCAACACCAATCAGAGGACTTGCTGAGACAATTACAAGTGTTAACTTCCACCCTTTCACAAATCCAATGCAGAAGCCACACACAAAGGTGGTGAACCGCTGCAAAAAAATCGCAACTTGGTCCGCAATGGCATCATTGATCTTGTTGATGTCACTGTAACACAGATAAAACCATTGAAACACTAACACAAGAATACACCAAATACAGACATCCCGTCGTCATTGTCCCACTCACTCCGACATGCGAGTGTTGAGTTCCCCTACAGAGGTGCAGTCGAACCAGCCAATCTCCATCCTCATCACTTTGCTGAAGTACATTTTCCTGATGAGCTGAATCTGCCTGGCAGCAGCTGTCACCCACAGTGAGATCTGTGAGTTGTAAAACAAAGGCTACTGTACACTTGGGGGCCACTTGAGCCTATGAAAACGTCTGGGTTTGGTGTCTCTAGATGAGTTTGGTCAAGATCTGATGCCAACAAAGCAACAAAACTTCCTTGCACAATTTCTTTCAGGGTTTCAGATGAAGGATTCAATCAGACTGAATCCGGTTTGTTCGGACTAACCTGAAAGTATCCTAGCAAGAATACAGCTGCTCCGATTCCAACGTAATAGTAGGCAAATTGGGTCATTTCATATTCAATGTCGAGAAGCCTGAAAATCAGCACATTCAGTAAATAAATCATACATGTGGACTACAAAATCACATACGCACTTTTAGTATCACATCTTACACACTATATATGATGCTTCTAAAAGCCCACCTCATACATTTCTCACAACCCACTTACCCACATGGAATGCCCTTCAGCGGTGTGAGCATCTCCCATGTTGAATTGTTCATGAGGCTCCAGTCTGTCTGGTTCAGCAGTGGTATGCTCGCAGTGTAGTTCCTCCTCCACTGGATAGTGTTGTTCACGCACTCCTTCCTGTCGTCGCTCAGCTCGTTGAGCTCAATGTCGTACTCGATAAAGGTGTCTGTGAGCAGGCCGAACACCAGCAGGACGAGGGGCTGGGCTGAGCCGTGCAGCACCGCACACATGCTGCCCATCACCATCATGAGTATTTCTCTGCATGTGGCGAAGCGGAACTGGACAGGTAGTAAACACACACTTGCATAAGGTGGAGACATTTCTCAGTGGAGGAAATGTGTGGAGAAAACTGGGGAAAAGTTGGCTTCTTACCAGCTGAAAGAAGCCAACCCTTATTGCTGGTTTCTCTGCAGGTCCCGGAGCTCTGTTTGAAATAAATGGAGACTCAGCTTATGGCATGAATGTGACAAAGTATCCAGAGCCTCTGTTGCTCTATTACTCACTTTTTATTTTTCTTGGAATTCGTCATGGTCCTGCGTGAAAGCAAAGAGAACATCCTGTGAGCTGCGACACATATTCTTTGGGTAACACAAACTTAAATACATGCAAATATGAAAAAAAATTTCAGAAACATTGTTCATTATTCATTATTCATTGTTGTTATTAGACACTACAAACAAAACTATATAATTGCACAGAAATACACATGCCTGCAGAAGTAGTGTACACATACACAAGCACATGCGGTCACCACAGAGATAGTAGACCTCTCTTCCTAGTAACTACTGTAAAACTCAGGTTGATTGTGAAAGGGTCACTTGTTGTAGCTGGGGCTTTCCTAAGTAATAGATAGTACATTCAGAAACCAGGCAGCTGTGCGTTCTTTCCACCTGTCTTCCAGCTATTTCAATCATTCTGTCTTGCTAGGGGCTTCACTTTGTGCTATAGTGGCGAATCCACATAAACCATCATAAATATTAAAATACCCCTCACTATAGAGTTTTTGCAGAACATCCACACTGACACCAAATCCAATCAGTTTTATCTTTTCCTCTATGTCTACCTGTTCTTCTCTGTTCCTTATAAGCTCATCATTTCGAAAGCTTAAAACAATCTCTATGTAAAATCTATGTAAAATACTGTACTTACATGTAGGAGCCAGCTGGTTCTGCAAGACAAGTCATGGAGAAGCATTATATTTTTAAATCTTAGATATTAATGTAATACTTCTTTTTTATATAGTTCATTATTAGAGAACTTTTCTTTATCGCTCATCTAGTCTGTCCAGGGAATTAAATGTAAATGTGCGTTACCATCGTCTGAGACCTCATAGCTGTGGTTTTCCTGTCCCAGTTTTTTAATGCTCTGCAGCTTCACCGATCCAGTCGGCATGTTGACTCATCTAGGAGAAACAAAGAGAGAGCACATGTCAGGATCTAAAAGCAGAATAATTAGCATATAACTCATGATGTCATATCAACATTGAAATCCCACTTTACACTGTGCGTTTCTTTCTTTCTGCAGAAATATTTCTATCAGGAGACATTATTAGATTGTTAGAAATGTACCTACGCGTTTCCTTTTAAGAGAAAACTGTCCTTTTATGTTTGATTGAATCTAATCATGGACTCCCACTGGTCTGGACGTTCGGTTGTTGTGTCCCCCAGGTAACTGTGGTGGAAGCTCGTCACTTAAGCATAAGACCACACAGTGTGTACTTTGGCTGTGGTTCACATGCTCTTATTGAGCAGAGTTGGGCTTGGTTGAGACTCTGGGTCAGAGTGTTTTGTTTCAGGGTAAGTGTCCTGTCGGTTTATGCTGCTGAAAAGGCCAATGACCTGACCACAGCAAATACTTTACCTGCGCATGGTGTTTTATCATTACAAGTTAAAACGTGACTGATTTATACGCACAGATAATACCGTTCGATGAACATTCTTAATCTTTAAGACAAAGATCAGGTGTATTCCTCAGAAGTAGGATTATTTAGTTGCTAATCTTTCTACAGAAAATAAACACACAGGCTTCAAAGCAAGAAATCGTTTCCAACTGTTTAATTAGTTGGCATAGACACTGATACTAGTTCCTCTACAACTGAACGCTGTATTATTACACTTGCTTGTGTGTCAGCCAAATGGATAATACTGTCAAAAAAAATTGAAAAAAGCAGCATAAACTAAACAGTTTCAGCACTGAGAATATGTTAAAAGAGCTGTTTGGACTGTGGAAACGGCTCAAAAGGATTTGATAAACCCTGAGACTTCATAAGATCCTAATTAGTGCAGGGATTAACGAGATTTAAGAGAAGACCAGATGCTCGATTGAACAATTCTTTAATTATGGTGATGGTTTGATATTCAGATAAAATATGGCTAATGCATTACAATAGGTCTCCAGAGGTAAACGGTACATGTGAATGATGATGAAAATTCTGCTCAAATGTATCAAAAGTTAAAAAAAAAAGAGAAGAAGAGAAAGAATGGTGTGGCATCAATAACCAAGAAAGATTTAGCTATATTGTAATGATAGGTGCGACTGTTATGGACATAAATCCAGACTGACCATGGCTGAATCCATTATTTAATAGTTAAATTAATGTTTATGATGGTGTAAGAAATGAGGGAATCATGACTAATACTAGTTTATCAAATAATTCACATTAACAGTTGAAGAACTGTTTCCTTAGAAAACTCCATCAAAAAGCTGGCTAAGGGAACCTTAGACGTTTAAGTTATTATCCCTGAGACGCATTTCCTTTGTTTGAGAAAACTGTGCTGAATTTTAAACATGAAATTAGGACACAGATTGCCAGCAGGTATAAAGCAGCATGTTTGTACAGCGGTACAACTTCAATTTACATCTTTGCTCAATATATAAATTGTGATCCAGAGTTTTATATAACTCATTAAAATGTATAAAATAAGAGATACATTTTTGTGGGATTCATCTGTAAGTTAAACTCTTTGATTATTTAAGATAATATACTACTTGTAATTTTGAATATCATAAGAACCACTGGGTGTACATGCTTGCACAGGAAAACAACTCGCTGCCTGTTAGGGGTAATGAACAGTAGGTCACTCACTGCTGCCTTCAAATGCTGTCTGTAAACTGCAAATGGAGATATAATGCACATAGTCAAGTCAACATCATTAGAGCTGGAAAGGGTAAACACACCTTTCCTGTTATTCTCTAACGTATTCAACCATTTAGAGGTTGGAAAACTGCATCAACAGCTCAGTGTAAATTGTGTGTAAGCTGTTGTTACTTTGTTTAGCAGCACTGTGTGAGTAATCATATTCATCAAATTTCTAGTTTCTGTTATCTGTCTTCTGCTAAAACGACAAATGTGCAAATGCTAATTTATTTGTGGAAATAGGATCCTGCAAAGAGTGTTTGAAAGCAGCATGTGCAAAACAGGAAATGAATCACCAAACCACTCCGCTGCCACCTGGTGGCAAACAAGTAACATTCTACAGATGACACTTTGCACTTATTCTGAAAAGACAAGGTTTGGGGCACACAACACCTATGATGGGCCATCCAATCTGCTCTGCAGGTTTTTTTTTCCTGCAGGTGGTTGGTGGGAGGAGTTTGGGAAACTGGTTTGGTTGGGTCTGTACCATGTGGGCGGGGCCTTCAAAGGGCCCTTGAGCTTCCTCATATTCTCTTCCTTGTGTTTTAAGTTTACATTTTCAAATATTTCTTTGGTGTGAGATCTCTGTCTATGCTCCATCTTGCTAAAGGTTTTGGTGGATTGTGTAAACAACAGGTAAGAGTCCAGGATTTTATTATTCTACCCATGTTGATTCTATTTATTGAATATTGAGAATATAAAGTAAACCACAGCATGTAACTAGATTTAACCAGCCATAAATGAGTCAGACTTTGTCCCTGCCTGTCAAAACATAGGTAATTGAACACTGAACGAGTAGGTCTGCTTTAAGTGTTCATCTATTACACTTGGGGAAAAATATATTTGCGGTAGTTAGAAAAAGGGTTTATTGACGTTTTGGCCGATAGGTGGCGCCTGCTTGCATCTGCAGACCTGTAGGTGCTGCTGTGAACTTTGATGCTGCTTGTTTGTTCCACACACGGCTGATAAGCAGTGGAACGACAGGCGAGGATCTTCTCTGTGCAGCAGGTGAGCTGGTTGTTTTATCTCTTCGTCTTGTTCACATGTGTAGAAAAAGCAATTTAAAAGGTTATTGTAAGAGTGCGTTTTAAAAAGTGGGTTCTTTATTAGCATACTTTGATATTTAGCTTGGCTAAATCGATCAGGTATCGTGCAGCGTTACTTTAACTAAGCTATGCTCGAGCGATAAAGAAGAATGATGAATTATTACGACGACGTTTTTATGTAAGTGTTCGTACACACTTTATATACAAATATGTGTAAGGTAGTGCTTTATGAGAACACTCCCGCTATATAAATATTATAAAGAAAGTAACCTACAGTGCACAGAAGTCGTATAGGATGTAATTCGGGGTGTAACGTCTTATTTTGTATCCTCAACGTGAAGTGCCGCTCGATTAATCCGTTACCGTTACATACACTTCGGGCACGTTCAGTCACTGATCATTTACCGTCCTGTTGCGCAATAATAACTTGTTAATTTAACACAAAGGTAATTAACGACGTAAACAAAAGTTATCGTGTTAGTTTCCAGCGCTGTAGTTGTAGGTACGACTTTACTTTGAGTTGATTTTCTTACAACACAGACGCGAGCAAACCACCTTCCTCTATGTTAGCTAGCTGCTCAAAGCGTTATCGCAGCTACAGTTTACCACACGTATGCGTTTAAAAGATAAGTTATTAACATCAATATGTATGTGTGTTTTACTTTCTGGGTTGAGGTAGATTTAATTTTAATATAATGAGTTTATTAAAGGACATGGGAAGTGGTCTAAGCTGAAAAAGAAATATGAGAAGAAGGTGGAGCACTTTCCTTCTGATACTGAGTGGGGTTCTATTAAATAGTGTAACATGGAAATACTCAAAGTCCACCAAACAGAGAAGTGAGGAAACTAACTTGGTGCCTGTCCTCCTGCCATTACCTAACTTCTTTGTTCCTGCAGTCATGTATCTGTACCTCCTGGGTCTGCTGGTTTTCTACTACCTGTACCGCTGGGTCAGAGAGCTGCCCAGGGTCCCCGACAAAGGCAGCAAGTATGTGTACATCACAGGCTGTGATAGTGGCTTTGGCAGGCTCCTGGCACGGCATCTGGATAAGCAGGGGTTCAGAGTGATCGCCTCTTGTTTCTCCGAGAAGGGCGAGGAGGATCTGAAGAAGTCATGCTCTGGCAACCTGATCACGACACACCTAGATGTTAGGTCAAAAGACAGCATTGCCAAAGCTGCAGCGATGATCAAGGATAAAGTGGGGGCGAGTGGTGAGTGCTAACTGTTAGGCTGTTGAACCAGCAACCTCCAGTAGCTTCAGAAAGTATTTGGTTGGTTTCTGGGGCAGATGGTCAAACTACACAGCTCCTGTATCTTTCAGTTCTACAAACATTGGGTGCACAACAGTATGATTCAAAGGTTGAGCTCCCAAAGAGTAAGAACAAAGGTTACCTTTGGTTAACTGTTGCTCTGCAGCACAATCAGGAGTCCGAGGCGTGCAGGCAAACTTGAACTTAATAGTCAATTATTGTAGGATTTGTGGAGGAGAATTTACATCATTAATGATGGACGGATATAAACTAACGGACAACAAATCCTAGTGAGGGAGCAAACGTACACTCATGCAGTGTGTTTTCAGTTAGAACTAAAAAGAGCCACATTATCTTTGTAAAGTAAAAATTTTTTTTTTAATGAAGTTCAGACTACAACATGTTACCTACAGACTGTGGAACAGTACCAGCAGCAGGTAAAGGTGGAGCTGATTTTAACAACTCATGTAGGTACAGGAGGTTAATCAATAAATGATGCCTCAGCATTTAAATGATTTTTATAAGAATCTAAACCTAGAAAAAGTAACTAATGATGATAAGTGAAAGTAAAAGTACAATATTGTCATCTGGTGTGTAGTGAAGTAAAAGTAACATAAAATAAAATTACTCCAGTACTTAAGTACAGCAGCTGAGTAAATGTACTTCTGAAAATTCATGGGAAACTGTGAATCCATTCTAAAGCAACAGGAAGCCAGCTAATTGAAACATTTCTATGTTATGAAACACTTAAACTTAACACACTCACTTAAATTGTCTTGTAGCTGCCAGTTGAAAGTGATTGAGAGATGTATATTTTACAGAAATGTGCTTTAGAAAGAGCCTGTTGACTGGCTCATCTATGTGTGAATTACTTCCAGGATTGTGGGCTGTAGTGAACAATGCAGGTGTATCCGTTCCTTCTGCCCCGTGTGATTGGCTGACCATTGATGACTACAAGTCCATGCTGGACGTAAACCTGAACGGGGTAATCGCTGTGACCCTGAGTGTCATGCCGCTGATTAAAAAGGCCAGGGGAAGAGTGGTGAACGTAGCCAGTGTGTTTGGGAGGATCAGTGTTATGGGAGGCCCCTATTCTGTCTCTAAGTACGGTGTGGAGGCTTTCAATGACAGCCTCAGGTGAAACATTGACTCCACAGAATCTAAGCAATATCAGCACACAAGTCAAGACAGTTAGATTGAACACAGATACTAACAAGATAATGTGTCAATATAGGTTAAATATGATCCCTTTTGGCGTCAAAGTCCTCTGCATTGAGCCAGGATTCTTCAAAACAAATGTGACTGACTCTGCTGTCCTGAGTGAAAATATCAAAATGCTGTGGGGCAGACTGTCCCAGGATGTCAAAGACGACTACGGACCTGAATTTTTAGGAAAAGGTCAGTTATCTTCATTCGCATGTTGATTTTCAGTTTAATGAATCTCTGTATTGATTGTACTCATTTTCCTTCATAGCATTAGCGGTACTAACAGACAAAGTTGGAAAGATGAGTGATGGAGATCTGATGAAGGTGGTCAGTTGCATGGAGCACGCTGTATCCGCTGTCAGGCCCCGCTCCCGCTACTCCCCAGGCTGGGACGCCAAGTTTTTCTGGCTGCCGCTGTCGTACATGCCAACCTGTGTTTCTGATTACATGATGCAGAGAGAAGCCATTCCTCTTGCCAAACAACAGCAATGAATTATGTATGCATTACTCCTGATATAAAGGTGTATTTGTTTTAAAAAAAAAAAGTCTCATCTGTCTATTTGTAAACCTTCAAATATTTTTGCAAACTTTTTTGCCACAGGCTGATCAGTAAGACATATTTTCAGTACCACAATATCTCCAGGCAGATAGGAATATGTTAAGTCCAATATTCTGACCTTTGATTATAGCTCTGTGTGAAAGGTTAAGAGCAATAAAAGTCATAATCAGGCTTGATTACAAAGCTCATAAACAGCAGGACTAGTGTTGTAGGAAAGCAACCTTCAAATGTAATACTGCATGAACAGCATATGGAGCTGTAAACCTCGGAGGAGACCCTTTAGTCTGCCTGCAGTGTTTACCTTAGGCTTCCTGGGTCATTTCCTTCAAAACAACTGCCCTTATGTTATGCTTTGTAACTGCAATATTCTAGTGTTAGAGAATAAGCAGACTGTTAAATGTTATTTACCATTAGTTACATTTGATAACACAACTATAGACTGTACTGGTTCAACTCAAAAGGTGTTAAATTAGCCCAACAGAATATAATCAGATTCCCTCAATTTGCAAATGAAATCCTGCAGGTGCGAGACTTTATTGTCTGTTGTAATGTCTGCTCCAGTCACTGCTTCTCTAGTCACCAGTATCATTGCAGTAGTATGCATTTTTGTAGACACCTGAATTCTGTTTGAAACAAGCACACAGTTGTTTGTCCATGGTTTTATTTCAGTATGCGACAAGCTGCACTGCAACACAGGTCAAATAGCTTAACATGGCTCCAGTATGCCATCTTGTGGTCAGACACGATGAGGACAGCCATTTCATCAAATTCCAATAGGAACAAGAATCAACTACATTTTTAAAGTGTAGGAATTATACAGTTGACAAGCTGCTTTGTGTAAAGACAGTGTTTTATTCCATCTCTCACTGGAAACATTAAATACATTTTCATTTCAGAATGACAGGTACATTTGCATTTTGACATGTTTTACAAACCAAGTGCTCCTAACAACAAGACCCCTCCCTGTGTTTTTCTCCTTTCTGCAACAGATTGTTTGGATGTTTACGAGTGCTCCTCAGCCAGCTTCTCAGCCTTCTGAACCACTTCTTCAATGGGGCCGACCATGTAGAAGGCCTGCTCGGGCAGAGGATCATACTCACCTGGAAGAGACACGCAAAAAACAAGAGGATTAATCCCAGAATATCACTTAATACATTTTAAAGAAGGGGAGGAGCATCAGCATCTTCCAAAAAAATAAATATTAAGTTGCTCAACAAACTCACCAGCAAGGATGCTCTTGAAGCCCTTGATGGTTTCCTTGAGGGGCACCAGTTTGCCCAAATGGCCAGTGAACACCTCAGCCACCTGGAAGGGTTGAGACAGGAAACGCTGGATCTTGCGGGCGCGGGCCACGGTCAGTTTGTCCTCCTCAGACAACTCATCCATACCCAGAATGGCAATGATATCCTGCAGGGATTTGTAGTCCTACAAGAGAGAAAAGTGGAACATGTTCACATCTGTCTCCATTAGGATCCAACATACCGGTTTGAACAAGTATTGACGAAAGTCTCAAACCTGGAGGATTTTCTGCACACCACGGGCGACGTCATAGTGCTCAGCTCCGACAATGTTGGGGTCCATGATACGGGAGGTTGAATCCAGGGGGTCGACAGCGGGGTAGATACCCAGCTCAGCGATGGCACGAGACAACACAGTGGTGGCGTCCAAGTGAGCGAAGGTGGTGGCAGGAGCAGGGTCAGTCAAATCATCAGCGGGCACATAGATGGCCTGGTGGAGAGAAATGACGGGAATTAACTGGTATACTGAATCTTTACATCTATCTTTAGTAGCCGTCACATGTTTTTAAGTACGATAATGGTACAAATACATTGTCATAAACTTAAGCCAATTATGCTCAAACTAACTGTTTACCTGCACAGATGTGATTGAACCCTTCTTAGTGGTGGTGATTCTCTCCTGCATGGTACCCATGTCAGTGGCCAGAGTGGGCTGGTAACCCACAGCAGAGGGGATACGACCCAGCAGGGCAGACACCTACAAAGAAGGCAGATGACTACGTTCGGTATCAAACATGCCGTCTGTATTTCTGCATAGTCATAAATATTTTGCATCATAATTTAAAAGTCAGATACAACATGGTGACTCAATTACCCACTATTTTAAATAGGATACCGACCTCAGATCCAGCCTGTGTGAAGCGGAAAATGTTGTCGATGAACAGCAGCACATCCTGACCCTCCTGGTCACGGAAGTACTCGGCCACAGTCAGTCCAGTCAGGGCCACTCTAGCACGAGCACCTGGGGGCTCGTTCATCTGTCCGTACACCAGCGCCACCTTAGACAGAAAGACAAGAGTTGGGGTAAGTGACTGACTTTTTCCAAGTGTCAAAGGCTGTGATGTTTTCATACGTTTTCCCACAATCCTCACCTTGGAGGTGGTGTCCTTCAGGTTGATGACACCAGACTCAATCATTTCATGGTACAAGTCATTTCCCTCACGGGTTCGCTCGCCCACACCGGCAAACACAGAGTAACCACCATGAGCTTTAGCCACGTTGTTGATCAGCTCCATGATCAATACAGTCTTTCCTACACCAGCACCACCGAACAGACCTGCAATGAGGAGACATGTAGGATTAAGATTAATCTTATCCAGATTGCAACCTGGTATTTATCCTCCCCTGATGAGGAGCAAACATTTGCAAAGTACACACCAATCTTTCCTCCCTTGGCATAGGGAGCCAGCAGGTCGACCACCTTAATGCCAGTCACCAGAATCTCCTGCTCCACACTCATGTCAGTGAATTCAGGGGCCTCAGCATGAATAGGCGCAGTCCTTAGAGAAAAATGTTGTTTATTGATGAGCAAAACTCAGTTGTAGGGCAACTAGAACTTCAAGTTAAACTTTGTATAGCAAACACAAACCCATTTAAAAATCACTCCTATTAATACTGTCACCTTTGTGATTTTAATCTATAATGAGTTCCTGTCTTATTGTGAAATTCATTACTCCAACTGTCTGATAACTTGGTGAAACAAACTCACTGCTTGGTGGTGATGGGACCCCTCTCATCAATAGGCTCTCCGATGACATTCATAATCCTGCCCAGGGTCTCAGGGCCCACCGGGATTCTGATGGGGGCACCAGTGTCCAGAACTTTCTGTCCACGCACCAGACCTTCAGTACCATCCATAGCGATGGTACGCACCGTGTTCTCCCCTAAACACAGCACAAACAGATTTTTTTTTTTTTTTTACTCCATTTTCTGCTGTTGATGTGTGTACACGGGTGTAGGCTGTGATCCGAGTTGCTCACCAAGATGCTGAGCCACCTCCAGGACTAGCCTAGAGTCACGGCCGGCGACTTCCAGGGCGTTGAGGATGGGAGGAAGGCCCTCATCAAACTGGACGTCCACAACGGCGCCGATGACAGCGACAATGCGCCCGGTGGCGACGCTGGCAGCGGCGGCAGGTGCAGCATAGTCTCTGCCTGTCATGTAAGAGAAAGAGTGTGTGCATTTAGCGTAGTGTTATACGTGTGTGCAGCAGTTGTGACCTTGCTGTGCAATTGGTGGTGTTGGTTTGTCCCATTAAGCCACCAAGTCCCATGTAAAATCCAAGATAGGACAGTCAGACAACTGCGTGACTGGCCGCTCCGTTGTCAATGTCAAGTGACATCTTTTTTAATCAGAGCTTTAACAAAACAATCTGCCTCCTGATGTGAAATGTCTGCACACCGTAATCAACAGGAACTCTTAACACGTCATTTACCAGACTAATAACTGCTAACATGGGATGAATGAAGTGTAACGTTACTTCAAGCTAATGTTGCTCACAGATCAGACGCAGAACTTTCAATGGCAAATGCGTTTACACTTCACCACAATCCTCACGCCTTATTCTACTGTTAAAACAATATGTGTACGAGTGAATGATGCAGACGACTGTCTAACCTTGGTAATCATCTCGTCAGACCCTGCGAAAACGCAACTTGTAATGCTAAGTTAGCAGCGCTGCCGTCTCGCACCTCCTCATGTCATTACACAAAGGTCATTGCTACTAGCACACATAAAACGCATCATAGGCATTATCTGTTTCCTGACATGTGTTAATAGAAGTATATTTGCACTTGAGCGTCCGTTTTATGTTTTCTAACAGCTTCCGATACCTTTCAAATTTGACATTTCATAACTTGGGCCTGCTGCAGCGCCGGCCGGGTAGCCAGCGTGTTGCTAGCATCAGCTAACGTTAGCATTGCCACTGCCCTTTCCTGATATGCCCCTAAGTGCATATTCTGTTAGTACGTTTTTGCTGAAAAACACCAAGCATGCAGGACATACGTGAAAGGACGGCTGGGGATCCGACGAGAGCTTTCAGGGGCTGAACCCCAGGCTTGAGAGCCTGCAGAGCCCCGGTGCAGCAGCGTCCCACAGCTCCTAACATGGTCAAAATGGCTGAAGGTGGAAAGAGACAGAGGAACTTGCGATTTATACTCATCGACCTCTGAGACGAACTGCGCCTGCGTGTAGCGTCACAAAAGTACACTGAGCATGCGTACATGGTAACCGCGTCCAGCTGACACTCTGCCCTCCACAGTTGGCCTGTTTGATTGTAAATGTGACTGCTGGTGACAGTTCAAACAAAGGTTATATATATGTTATAAATCTTGATAAAACAGTCTAACAATTAATGTAGATCTATGTTAACAAACTATGCATCCTATAAGATTCCCATAAAATAGCCCACAATATATTTTGTAGTGCACCCCTGGTATTATGAAAAGCACAATGTAGACTATATATATAAAACGAAAGTGTTAATGTTGATAGTTTCACCTGAGTATCATGGCAAATGGCTGCCTCACAGAAAGAAAGGCAAGGAAATACTTTCCTTCTAATACAAAAGTTAATTGAACTTTAGCTTACTTCCAGGGGGGAAAAAAGTGCATGTCCACCATAGTTACACTAGAGGGTGCTGTTGTACCAGAAGACACGTGTAGAGGTGGTATGTGCAGGTGAACGCATGCGTGTTAAGCATATGGTGTGAAACTAATGTGTTTTCTCAAAACCTAAGTAAAATAGTCCTGCATGCAAAATTGTACTAATTTAGACTGGTTTTTGTGTGAAGTTTTGTATTGACTACAACCATCAGATGTATCCTTCCAACGCCTCACATGAAATCAGACTCCACTCCTCCCTCTCCTTGCTCTGCTGTGCTCTACTTTACAGCCCTATAGCTAATATTTAATCTGATTAAATTAGCTAGAATTACCTGTCAAAAAGAAATCATAGAAATTCTATGCTGATTGAATTTATTTAGATATTAAGATTCAGTCTAGCGTATAAGTCATATCATACATAGTTTGTTTTATCTGTACAACAGTTGAGTTGTGAGTTCATTCGGTTCAGTGTTTGTGGTATATTAGCTGCAGCCTTTGTATGTGTTTTAAACACACGTTGATGATTTGGACATACAGTAACTGTAGCCGACTGAACAGGGCTTGACATCACTCCTCGTGCCCACAGGTGTCTATAAATGCATCTCTGCTAGCCTGTATTTGTCTGTTAAAACTCAGCACATATTTGAATTAACCATTCTGTGCATGCCCCAAAGTGATGAGTGATGACTGTCATTACTTTGTGCTGCTAGGCTTTTGTGATTTGTGTTGTTGGATTATTAGACATCGCAGCAGATTACCAGAAGTACTGATGACACTTAGTGTCAAATTTAAATTTTCTTTTGTTTCCAAATACTTTTCATCTATTACTCTTCAGTGTTTAGATAAGCTTGGCAGTATGTTCAGTTGCAGTAGCTACAATGATTAAGGTGAATGAGTTCACAACAGTGAGAGAAACCAAGTGATACAAGAGCAGACATGTTCCTTCTAATGATCCAGCGCAGTACAGACCAATGTGGTTACCATTTTAAACAACCTTATTAATGTCGTGGCGTGATGTGTGGAGCCTGCTCCGTGTCTAAATCCACGTCTTCCAAAATCTTTTCCGTCCAAAGCTGCCTACAGTTTGAATGGTCTCATGACTTTCCTATGTCACGTTCAGAAGACCTCCTGCATTATACTTTATGCAGCAAACATATCAGACATGTTCCAAGAATTTTTAACAAAGGCTTCATAAGTGATGCTCAGAGTCATAGACTGAAGCTGATGCCATGTTTGTAAATGCTTTTCATTTTTCATGATGTTTTTAGCTTCACTGTGGTATGGCTTTAGGCACTTTAGAAATGTCAGTCTGTCAGCAAATGTATCTGAACAGCGATTTCATGGCATGGATATGGATTCCATTCAGAATCAACTGTAACAACACTGTTGATTTTCATCTAGTGCCAACATCAAAGCCAGTACGTTAAATCGTCTTGTGTTGTTTTACTTTATGACCAAATACCTGCAAAACTGATGTTATTTGTAACAAGATGTTGCAGATCTTCTACCAGTCTGTTGTTGCCAGTGTAATATTCTTTGCTGCTGTGTGCTGGGGCAGCAGCATCAGAGCCAGAGACACAAACAAACTGAACAAACTGATCAGCAAGGCTGCTCTGTGCTGGGGACTCCACTGGAACCTTTAGAGCAGGTGGTGGAGAGGAGGCTGCTCATCAAACTGCTGAACATCATGTAGAACAACGTTCATCCTCTCCACAGGTTGTTGGTCAAACAGCAGAGCAGCTTTAGCCCCCGAACTTCTTAAGCTCCGCTGTGATAAAGAAAGGTACAGGAAGTCCTTCCTGCCAACAGCTTTGAACTTCAGAACTAAATAACCAATGCTAGTCTCAAAACTTAAAGCACAGTAAAGACAATTTTGCAGAAATGTTGTTACACATCGGCAATTTGTCGGCATTGTAAAATGCAGAAAATTGCATTGTGCTATTGCCAGCAAAACATTGACTGCGGTTCCACAATAAGATTTATTTTCGATTTCATTGTGTAGCTGTCAGCTCTCAGACAAAGCTTGTTGGGACACACATATCCGTGTTTCTAGTAATCTTACAAAACACATGAATTGATATGATTTGCCAGGCGTGATGATGGTTGTGTTCTCCCCGGTGGCGTAATTGTATGTTTAGGAAACATGCATTATCTTAAAAAAACAGCAGATAAACCAAATGTCACAGGAAATATATCCGGAGGGGCAAGGGAGTATCAAAGAGTTAAGTGGTGGCTTCCGTAGTGTCATGAAAGGACTCCTACTTGTTTTTCTTTCCTCTCCTCATGGCAGACACATTTTCTAAGGAAACTATCTGCTCATTAAAATTCAAAATGCCATGCCCTGGCCTTTATTGTCTTGTGCACCGGCTCAGAGCACCACTGCGCTCTTTTTAGATAGATCTTTATTCATTTAATCCCGTAACTTGTTTGAATGAATGTCAGCTAATTGCTGAGAAGTTTAGATGCACTGTGGGGGTTCGCTTCAACAAAGTTAATGCACACTTTAAATGCAGCACAGTGAACACGGAGCTTTATTATTTGAGAATCCCTGTTGTGAAATAAATTTAGAAAGTGATTTAAAGGCTTTTTAAAGAAATCGTTGGAGCAGGTTTGTGGGTTTGCAGGTGTTTTAAGGATTTGAGAAAGTCTTTTGTCTGTACCTGGAAATTCAGTAGCTTTCCGTTAGTATAAGACATATCACATTGATATTCTGTGCAGTATTGTGTCCTAGTTTTGCCATATGTTATGTCTTATGCAACAAAACAAGTGTCTAAGGTAGAAAACTTTTATTCATGGAATAGCTAAAGCAGAAGATTTAGAACTGTAAGGTCAGACATCAGCAATGTCAACTTTTGTTCAAGACAGACACAATCTTGCTTTGCTTAATCAGCGCTGCACACGATGGAAAGAGAGCTGACCCAGATTGAAGGAGGTCCATCTTTCAGGTGGAGCATTCTTGAGTGACGGCTCACCTTTCCTTGCCTTCAGTGATACAGCAGGTAATAAAAACACAGTCCGTCATCCCTGTTGCAGAGTTATGATTCTAGTTCCAGCTTTTATGGTTTAGACTCTGATCCAGGAATGTATATGAACAGGAGATCATGGAGTTAGGAGACTTTTCCTTTGGTGCTGAAATGGGCACGCACCACGCTTCATAAAAACTGGTTCTTTAACAGAAGTGTGATGTTACAGCCTTTCACATCCAGAATTGAGGAGCCCTCTGCCAGAAAAGAGACTTTTTTCCCCGTGCTAACGTGCAGAGTCAGATTTTGTGTCGTAAGTCTCACAGGCTGGCAGGCGCAGGGAAGTGATTTATTAGAAGATGAGGTGGAAACAAGGCAGGTTCAGGCAACAGGAAGAAAAAAATTATAAAAGGAATCAGACAATGGCACAGGAACAGAAAGCGTGCAGTTAGCAAAACATGAATCTAACAATCTGAGTGATGAAACGGTGCTGGTATATATGATGAGAAGGCTTATGTGCAAATGGGAACAGGTGGGTACTGTAGGGAAAAAGTAAGATAGTAGCATATGGAGGAAAAGGCCTGGGGACACCTGGTGGCTGGTAGAGGAACAGCATGAATCATGTAATGGATACAGGACAAATCTGACGTTTTCTGGTGAAGCAAAAAGAACAGATACAAATGTGAGAGAATTCAATTCAAAAATCAACTGTAGACAAATAGGTAAATGTTTTTCTACTGTCAGAACAGATCAAAATAAATATGTAGTTGAGCTGTCTATCCTTCATACTAATGTATTTATTCCTGTCCTCTGGAAATGTATGTTGACAGTAAATCAGGGCAGGAGAAAGAATACAAAATGAGTGCTCTGGATGTTTTCACTGTAGCTTGCAAGGTGTGTTGCCTTAGGGTATAAACCCTCTGTTCAAACATTTCCAGCTTTCTGGATTGTTGACATTGTGTATGTGATATGGTCATGATGACTGGTCGGGCGTAGTTGGACCAGGGCTGTTCTGACAGTCGGCAGAAAAAGTCACGTGCAGCGTGAAGGTTCTAGTCTTTAGACTCACTATCTAGTTGCTGCTGGCTATTTCGATAAATATTTTTTAAAGATGTTTGATATTTGTGACTGACATCACACATACTGTACAGTAACGACAGCTTTACCTGAAGTTAGCATCATTTTACATCTTTCCATCTAGAAAATCTGATAGGCCAAAGTCTTCCTCAAAAAAGTCACATTTTGTCTAAAAATATCCAAATTCGCCTTAGTAACCCAATATAAAAAATGGCTTTCTTGTCACTATAACTCTGCAGACATATTACCAAGGACATTACCTTGATGCTCTCTGTGGTAACTGTGGCCCTGCACAAAAAATGATAGAGCCCTGCTTTAATCTCATCCAGCTGTCTTAGTGGAAAAAGAAAAATTGCTATTATTCCCAGGTGTTTTCCTTTCTGTTCTCGTTTTAAATAGCATATATAAGAAAGTAAAAATGACAAAAGGAAGTTGAGGCATTGCTCTGTCATAGCAAGGGATTTCTGCCTGTAACTGCCTCCCCCAGCCACCCCTCCCACCCCTCTCCAAAATAAATGGGAGTGAGTTTAAAAAAGGGCTGGCTTTCTCTACATCTACTTTGAGCTTAGCAGGTTTCAAACTTCAGTCTCATGAGAGCCACAATACAGCCCAAACTTTTGGCTATGTTATTTACTGGCCTACAGACTCTCAACTAAAATCCAAACAGTATGAGAGGACATACAATCTGATTCTCAGGACATGGAACCAAACTAACCCTGGATGAAGAATCTCACATTTTCTGTGTGCACTTTCTTTCTGAACCTCTTCACTGTTGGAAAACTACAGGGCTGATCATACTGTAGACCTAATTCAGCTGCATTGTAAGTTATGCATGCTTGAAGCCTGAGTCTCAAGCATGCCTACTTGTTAAAGCTTGTTCTCCGAGTGTATGCAGGCTTTTTGGAGGGTATTAAAATGTGAGCATATGTTTTTTTTTTTTTAAAGAGCCCTGTATCTCTGTTTTTTCATCATCTTTCAGGGAAGTCATGGTCCCTTCACTGCACTGGCTCCTGCTGCTGTGGGGACTTCAAGGTCTTTGTGCACAGGACTATGAAGGAGACTATGAAGAAGAGGTGACCACCAAGAAGGAGAACAAGCCGTATAAATCTAATTCCATACCCAAAAATGGCAAATGTAAGTCTAATGTAGACAGTTTTATATTTTCTGGGGTAACTTTAATGTCTGTTTATTGTTTCTTTCCACTGATGCTCTTATAGTTTGAGAAGTGTGGCGGAATTAGTGCAGGTGGCACAATTTTTTTCAAGGTGCGGCCACAGGTGAAAAAACCTGAACATGATTCTCAACAAGGACATCGCTGGAGGATGCACTCCACTTGGATTGATCATATCTCTCAGCGCTCTCAGAAGCATCCATCTCTTGTGTGACTGTTCAGTGCTCCGTTACCCAAATGTTCTATTCGCTCAGAATCCTGTTTCCCCAGGCACATTCTCTCTGTGACATATTTCCCCCAAGATTAATGTGATTTATCCTCAGACTATATTAGATCTGTGACCTCATTCTATTGCTGAAGGTTGGTGCACCAAGTTATTTTTATTTCCATTTTTAAAATTATATGTCACATTCATGAACTTATCATACTTTTCTTGTAAAGGCATCAGCCTCTACAGGCTAAACGCTCAATAAATCACCTTTACCCCTTCTGAAGGCTCCACAGATAGAAATGTCTCCATGACCCATAAAATCAATTTAACTATAAATTGCAGTTGAGACTTTGTTTTGGACTAAAAATTATTTTTTTATCATAGCTTAGCGACAAAAATACAGATGTAGAGAACGTTTCTGCATGTGGGAAGGTATGTATTTTATTTTTCCCCAGAGTTCGATGAGAAGACTGATGCCACTCCAATGTCTGTACACTAGAGATGAAAGTCCAGTACTGGTCAGTAGCCAATTAGCTTAGCTTAGCATGAAGATTGGAAAGAGGAAGCAACAGCTGCCTGAAATCTAAATCTAAAATGATCAGATTTCACAGTGCTCTGCACATCTGGATCTGGATTAAAATGACCGGTAGTGTCTGTGAACTGCCTTCTTTAACCCTCTAGAGTCTAGGCAGATGTTCTATGGGGTTTAAGACCGGGCTTTGGCTGGACCATCAGAATTGAGACAGGGGTGTACAGACAAGTCTCAGAGCTTAACTTTGTGCCATCAGATAAAAGAATATTTTCCTCTTTAAACACAGTTTAGAAAGTCTAAGTTAACAGTCATCTGCATTGTACTCAGAGTATCTCCCAGGCAGACACGCTACCATAAAGGCTTAACTGATGGGGTTCTGCTGAGATGTTGTACTTTCTGCTAATTTCGGAAAAACTTTGTCATTATGCCTTTTTGAGTGCGATGGCAAAATGAGCAGTTTTATCCATCTGAAGATTTTCTAAAGCCACTGGATGTCTCACTTTTAACAAAGGCTAGAACACTTTTGGAAATGTGTAGAAATGAAACATACAGTAGTAGAGAAGTTAAGTGGAGTATTAATGTGCCAGACAATTTGTAATGCTAACCTGCTCCTGGCTTTACTTTCAGATTTACCACAATGGTAACACAATCCACATAATCACAGAGTAAAACCACAAGTTGTAGTTTTTACACTTTGATTTTTGTCCAGATTATACAAACAAGATGGGACATGTTAATTATTGAGCTTTACTGGTGCTGGTCTGTGTATTTTGTTGCCTTTAAACAGAGCTAAACTAGCTTTTTGCCCATTTCAAGTCTTGTTGTTAAGCCAATTGGTTACATATTTAATGTACATGCATCTAACTCAACATAATCATGAAGCCAACAAAGTCAAACTAACCCTTTAATTCTCAGCATCATAAATGGTTATCTCCTCTTTCTTTCCAGCACTCATCGATGAAGACTGCAGCTTGGAGTTAACCTTCCTCATCGACAGCTCAGAGAGCGCCAAGGAGAACCATGCCCAGGAGAAGAGCTTTGTCTCAGACATGTTAGACAGGTTGCAGGGCCTCCGACTGCTGACTGGCCGCGGGCTCAGCTACCGCGCGGCCCTCCTTCAGTACAGCAGCCATGTCATCATAGAGCAGACTTTCAAACAATGGAGAGGCATGGACAACTTCAAGGCCCAAATCGCTCCCATCACATACATTGGTCATGGTACCTACACCACCTACGCCATCACCAACCTCACCCGCATCTACTTAGAGGAGTCAGATCCCAGCACCATTAAGGTGGCCATTCTGCTCTTTGACGGCATCTCGCACCCCAGGAACCCAGACATATTTTCAGCTGTGGCTGACGCCAAGAACCAGGGCATCCGTTTCTTCACCATAGGCATCACACCTGAAGCCAATGAACCTACCAACATAGCTCAGTTGCGGCTAATTGCTAGCTCCCCGGCCACACGCTACCTTCACAACCTGCAGGACAGAGGCATTGTGGAAAAAGTCGCGACGGAAATTGTAAGTAAAAGCAAACTTGTCAGGTTCAGATAATATAACAGTAATACTTAAAGTCAATACAAAGTCAGCTTTTTGATTAAAACTCTACATATGACTTCTTAACTGGACCTTGTTCTGCTTTATCACATTTAAAGCAATTTTTGTGGAAAAAAAAAAAGCTTGAAAATGCATTTTCCTCACACCTCAGGGGTTTTGTTGTTACGGCCTTACCTGTTGTGGAGTTATCAATAGTTTGTGGTGACTAATGTAGATATTGCTGATCACATCATCACTTGTGGCCAAACCAATGTAATATTCTGCTTTAAGTGTGGCTACGCAGAGACCCCTTTACAGCTACTCATGACGTCATTACAAACATTACATTTTTGGTGGGCGGAGCATAGTTGGACAGCATGTTTTGTTGACTGGTATTTTAACAATGGCTGGATGTGAGTATGCACAGTTACTCTGGGAACGGGAGTGTTACTATGATCTATATGATCTACTGTGACTACAAAATCACCTACTAAAAACTGAGTTCTATTCAAGAAATCATTAACTACAGTTGGGATCTTTCCCATTAACACACATTACTTATGAGTTTGTGTAATCCCCTTTAAGTTTCTCAATATTTTTTTATTAAAGTGAGATTGAAGAGATCCGACAGAAATGAATATGTATGTGTACATAACATGCTCAAACTTGCATTTTATTTCTTTAGTACTTACATGTAGTTGCATATTGTATATGTTGGTTAATTTTTTTTGCAATAACCCGAGTGCATCTTTATGACAGATGGAAGTTTTAAAATCCATTATGCAAACAGATGGAAGCCAGATGAATCAAACATTAGCACCTTTGACTTGTGTGATGCTGATGATGCTGATGACCTGTGTAACCCACTAAGCACTTCCACTATGCTGTCGTTCACACTACCCACTGGTTTGATTTCTTTGCTTATTGCATCCATGATGTTCACCTGCTACCTGCTGCCATAGTAACTGATCCATTGTCATTGTCTGTTATCACTGTAAAGTGAAAATCATCAGGCATCCAATCTGAAATCAGCCTAAAAAAAGTAAAATCATTCAAATTTTAAATCAAAGTACAAAATACATTTCTGCTGAGACAATTAGAACATGTGCAGCACAGCAGCGCCCTGCAGACACAGCCAGACTATAACATATGCTCTGCATTAAATCTCTTTGTGGAGCAGTAAGACATGTGCATGTTACATCATTCAAGTCGCTTCATCATTCGCAATCAGGTTTACAGTTAACACAAGTGGTCCACATCTAAAAACAGTAAGGAACAACTTCATGGAAAACTTGAACTGAGGCTCTGAGAGCAGTGAGCACGCAAGAGGACCAGCAGCAGTCACACTTTTATCTCATTGTCCTGTACTGGCAGCATCTGTACATCATAAGCATGTGCCTCTGTCCCAGCTGGAAAACTGTCTTTTATCTTTAGTCACAGCATTTCTAAGAGTGGACGGATTCTCTGAGTTGTCTTCTGACGCCCCTCCCTGCAACAAAACTGTCTCCTGGATGCTTAGCTAGGCTGTTTTACTGATCAGCGCGGTTTGTGTTCAGTCGCCCCTCTGCATGGAGAATGTGATCAGCTTTGAAGAGAAACCCACTGGGGTGAAAATCAGGGCTCTGAAAGATGTGTCTGATCCAGGAGGAAATTCAAGTTACTATTCCACTTCAAGAATCAGGTGGATGAGGGCTAACAGGGCTCTCCATCTCACGAGCTGAAGCCGGGTGTTTGGTGGTAACTTTAACACCAGCGTAAAGCTCTAACATTTGCTGCAAGTTGTTGCACGTTGAAAGACTGTTGTCTTAGATCTTTTTCTAATGTTGGTAAAGTTTAGATGAATATCCACCACAGGGATTAAACCTAACAACCTCTTTACATGGATTTGTTTCTCTCTCCACAGACGGCACTGGCAGATGAAGGGGTGAGTCTCGAGACGGCTGTTTCTCCACACATATCTTGATTTGTGTCCCCATGTGGCCCCTCTAACTTTTCCCTCTGTGTGTTTGAAGTGTCCCCTGGCCCAGAGCAAGTGTGTCTGTGAGAAGGGCGAGAGGGGACCCAGTGGCCCTTCTGTAAGTATTTACTATCCTGCACTGGCTCCAGTTCTAAAGGTGTAATATGAAATATGAAGCTTAGCTGACCCCTCTAATGTCCTTACTGCTGGCTGCTTATGAAGCATTGCAGAGGACAGCAGCTGACATAGGCCCCTCATGATGCTACCGTCCCTCCATAATTGCATGGTTTTGGGGTGGGTTTACTAAATCGTGTGATTATGAGAGGCTCTGTTTCCCCGCAGCAGTGAGAGTAAAGCAAATGCTTCACATTCCTCTAACGGTTTATTGAGAACAGGCCTAAACAGATATTTACATGAGAAATCAGTAGAATCATGCCTGTCGAAACAAAACAGGCACTTGGTTTGTCTGAGGACACATGCTCAGAAGATGGATGAGGACCTGCATTACTTTCTTCAGCTGCCAAAACCATGATATGAACTTTTTTTGTTTTATTAAATGGAAAAGGTCGACCACATTTAGACGAAACGCTTTTGCTTTGATGTATTTTCACAGAATGAGAACATAGTAATTACCTCCTTAAGCATAATGCTCCCAACAAAAGTCGTTTCACATCAGGGGCAGCAGGCACACAATGACAGAAGCCCCCTATTTGCATAATATACACATAATTCATAAAGGTGGTTGCAGACGTTTTTCTTTTTAAGCTCTCACTGTAAAGTGCATCCGCTGTCTTCATCACTCTACTCGTTTTCTATATAATGTTACATGTCTAACTTACTCTACAGGGCAAGAAGGGTCGTCCTGGAGAAGATGGAAGCCCCGGCCTAAAAGGACAGAAGGTTCTGCCTATTTGATGTTTTAAAATCAACCTGTTCATACAAGTGATCAACATAAAAATCTGAAATTCCCCTTTTCTTTAGGGTGAAAGCGGACTCAGTGGATTTCCAGGTCGGGAAGGAGCAGAGGTGAGTTGAAGTTCTTCAGAAGATGCAGTCAAATTAAACACACGCACAGTATTTTTATTTTATTTCTATCTTCTATATAAAGACGTGTTCTGTGTTTGGTTCTTGATCATTTTTTTGTTACTAACAGGATATGTTTTACACCCACAGGGAAAACCGGGATACAAAGGGGAGAAGGTACCTTAAGGATTCTGTTGGGGTTTTTTTTTCACTGTGCACCTGTGGTATGTCAGAGCATAAGGTGGGAATATCTGCAGCAGTGACAGAAAGTGGAGACTTATGTTTTCTAGACATGCTGTAAAATGTAACATACACAGGAAAAAAAATTTTTTGTAGAAGGTCAAACTAATCTGCAACTACTCTACACTTTTCTGAAGGAATTTCATCCCAACGTCCGTTTCTATTTTAATCCCATGTCATGTCATGATTTCATTAAGTCTGAACCACACTAACTTTTTTTTATTCTCTTACAGGGAGAGAGGGGGGAGTGTGGCACACCTGGAATAAAGGGAGACAGGGTATGTTATCTTTTTATAATTCAGAACTTTAAACAAGTTCAAGGAAAATGTCCTGATGCTGTTTTATTGTCATGGGATCAGTGATAATCATTATAAAGTGCTACAGTTATGTATTATGGTAATTACTGAGTATAGTACATTCTCTATATGCTTTAGACGTATTGCCGTGTATCTCTGTACCTAATACATGATTACCATAGGCTTAAATTATGAGCAACTCTTTTACTTTTCCAGGGTCCTGAAGGAACTATTGGTCCAAGAGGAAATCGTGGAACTCAGGTAAAATCGTGTCTTTTATCACCAGATCTGACTGCTTTGTTCACAGTTTAGAGTAGAGTGTCACAGGGAGGACAATATTTCGTAGGCCTAACTGGAGGTCAAACAAAAAGCCAGTGGGATTTTTCTATTGCACATCCGTTTGCTGTGTTATAATTTTATTTTTCCACAACCATCAATTTATAGATAATGGCGGTGATGACCTTTAATGTTCCTGACACCTCTGTAGTGTCATTTAGTCAGTTGTTAGTAATCACCTTTGTAAGATAGTTTTTGGTTTGGGTTAAAATAAAATCTTTAAATACTGAATTGTCACTGACCCTGTTGAAGGGTTTAGCAAACAGTCAGTTGTGACGTTCATTTTGATTTCAAAGACCTACTCTGCTATTGTATAACCCACTGTGTAAAACACTTATTCACAATGCAGGGTTTGCCTGGTCCACCTGGTGACATCGGACCTGAAGGGCTGATGGGTAAAAAAGTAAGTACTCCTCTGTTTGGTGATTCTGATGTCTCTGCTTGATGTGTTTGAACCAGACGTCTGAACGCTGGGAGGTGTTTAAATCTTTCCTACTTCTTTGTTCTTCTGCCTGGTCACTGATCAAAGGTGACCCAGTCACTCAAAACCAGATGCATATAGGATACAGTTTTTCTTTTTTAGTTGGATACATGACATACTTTCCAGTCTGGTTCGAATTAAGTCTCTTTTTAAAGTTGTACAAAAGAGTCGTCCATGTCACCAGATTCATCAGCACAAAGATGCGAGTAGCTCAGGTCCCTGTGGAGTGGCAGAGGTGAAGAATGAAATGTGTTGCTGCTTGTTGAGGAACACAGAGTGAGAGAGCATACGTGACATAATAAAGTTGTCCTCCCATTTTCCTGAGAATTAAATTTTTTTTTTTTGTCAGCATAACATTAAGCGCACGAAGTTGACATTTAAAATGTGTTTAGATTAAATCAATTTATCATGGGTATAAATAACATCACAAATGTCAAGTAGGCCTAAGAAGCGATCGTGTGACCATACACTTAAACACTTATTTGTTATGATCCATCATCACTGGAATATTTAAAACCCTCCTGAAGTATGTAGCTCATCTGTTATTACCTTGTCAGCCCATTTGTCTGTTCTTACTTTTCAAGCCACCTTTCCCATGTTATAGCTGCTAATTCTGCCCTGAGCCCACACTCCCCACCAAGTGTTTGCTCCTTAATTATTTTGGAAGAATGTTCATGTTGATCGTCTGGCTGTCAACCTGTATCACCTGAAAGGGAGACTAATGTCTGCCTTTAAACGTCGTTCTAACTTGCCTGAAAGGGCAAGGAAAGAAAAAAAAAAAGGTGCCGGTATGCACCCACCAACATCTCCCCACTCTCTTCATGCATGTTGTGTGCCCTCCTGCTGCACACAACGCCTGTGATTTACAGCTTCTGACTAAATAATTGCATTCTTTACCACCGCAGTCTTGGCTGAAAGAATGAAGAAACCCCATAGTACATGTCTAAACCCCCCGTAAAGCAGCAGAACATCAGAGGAAGGAAAAGCAGTGTGTGTGTGTGTGTGTGTGTGTGTGTGTGTGTGTGTGTGTGTGTGTGTCAGTGGAAATGCTGGACTGCTCTTTTGTCCATTCACGTCACAATTATGTGAACAACCACATTCAAAAAGCTACTCTCTTTGTATAATTAGGGAGAAAGGGGATTTCTCGGGCCACCTGGAATTCAAGGGGAAACAGGGATTGGCCTTCCAGGACCCAAGGTGAAATCTGCCACTCTGTTGTTTTGGAAAATTAAGTCATGAAAACATCATAATCTACGTGTTCCTCACTGTGTGTTTGTGCTTTTTTCTAATCCACAGGGTGATGTTGGTTTCCAGGGGCAACCAGGACCTCCTGGTCCCCCGGGAGTTGGTGAGCCTGGATCACCAGTGAGTAAGACACAAAACTGGGGTATTTTCAACGTGTATATTGGTATTAGTATATTTCACCTCAGAGGATGAGGACATAGAAAATGCAGGACTATTCCAGGGAGGTAGTCTGCTGGAGTTTCTACGCTGAACTGAAAGTTAGACTTAAAAAATACTACATTTGATATGATAAATCGTCTAACATTTTGATTAAAATACTTCTGAACATAGAAGTATGGGATATCTGCACGCTCAGCATGTTCACTGCAAAAATACAGATACAGAAATCTTTTGTGTGAATGGCAGAAATTGAACAGTGTGTCTCGTTGGTTGAAAATATCTTTTTTGGACTGTTAATAAAGAAATCCAAAGTGTGACAGGCCTGCTGGGTCTGGATATGGTTGCTTAGAGAAGATTGGAGAAGAATTATTGTTCACAGGAGAGGCTTAGTGAACAATAAATTATTTGAAAAGGTCATTTTTTTATACCTCCACTGGTCATTTACATCATATTGTTTTACTCAGGGGCCCCAAGGGCCACAGGGAGTCCAAGGAGAGAGAGGACTGATTGGAGAAGGCCTTCCTGGAGCAAAGGTGAGTTAGTGTTCATGTCTTTTATGTGTCGTATGCCTCATGGGGCTCACAGTACTCACGCCAGTTAAAAGCTCTGAACCCTTTGACCCCATTTTCATGAATTCATTTTCACTTCACCTCCCTCCTCACTGACCTGCACAACGGCCCCGTCTCTGCCCCAGGTTCTATGTACAGTTACAGAGATGATAACACAACACGAAAGCTCCATAAATTCCCACACAGTGGTGTGAGCACGGCTATCATTACCTCACGATCCGATACGGCCTATTGATCATCGTCAGGCAACGCGAGAACATGTCAGTGCTGAGCAGGAGATGCAGACGTACTAGAGGAAAATAACCAGGACACCATGAGACATGACCGAGTGAGTGACTCATAGAGGGAGGAAAGAATGAGTCTGCTCCTGCAGCTGTGTCTTATTGCCTCTCTCCCACATGTGATACACACCCACACAGGTGTACACATGCACAGGGTCCAGAGATGAGACTGGAAACAGATCTGAGCTTTCTATTGTACAATCCACCAAATACATATGGAGGCTGCATTAGAAGGCGACTCGGTGGGTAATGTTTGGACCCATGTCCATTGCAAGACATGGGTCCCCTGTTGTTTTTTTATCTGTGCTTCCACTGAAGGAACCAGTTTTCAAATTAAATTTAGTTCCAGGGTCATAGATCAACCCCCACAGAAAAGTCTATTTATTGGTTGGTAATAGTTCATTAAGGTCCAGCAACTATTGAGACAAAGTCTGCAGCACTTAACGTTGCTGAGTGGTCAAATATGCACGGTGTTTCTCACACACACACACACACACACACACACACACACACACACACACACACACACACACACACACACACACACACACAGCTTATTTAAAATCTTTTTCCTGATAAGACGTACCCAACATTTTTACTTGAGGAAGATGTTTTAGCTTTAGCTCTCTCTAACTCTTTAATGCTTTTTAATTATTCAACCAAAATATCTATCAGTCAATTTGACACATCAGCTCGGTAACATAGTCAACACTGTTGAAATTTACATCTTTATAATTGCGAATGTTATTTTTAACAGCGGTTGCTATGAGAAGTGCAAGTGCTCCTTTTCAAATCGTAGGTGTAAAATCAGACCAAAGCCCTTTTGTTGTGGTGATAAATGCAGACAGTTTAATTAAGCGTGATTAAGATGGTGGATTATTTTTAGTCACTCGTTGGCTTTGTAACATTAACAGAACAGCTTTACATCAGAACGCCAAAGAACAGATTGACTTTCCTCTTAGATGGTAACAGCTACTTCCCCCCATGCAGGAGGAGGTTTATCTCTCTCTGTTAGAGATTGGCCTCCAGGGTACTCCTCTTTTTCCTTGACAGGAGATTTGACCACGGACTCACAGATGGCGTTCTTGTTCCAAAGCAGCGTTCTTCACACGACGAGTCTCGACAAGCTCCAGATTCACAGGAGCTTACCCTCTTTTCCACATTATTAAAACTGGGCTTCTGTGCCAAAATGAGGGATCATAGACTTACGACAATACATCTAGACTTTTTACAGCCGATATGCAAATACAGCATTACTATGGTAACCAGCGTAGTCCTGTGTCACACGCTGTATTTCTGTTGTCCTTGGACGACCTTGGACCAAGAGCAAATGAGACTTCTCTGGAGAGTTATGCACAGCCAGACATTATGCTGAACTATTTTCATTGTACCCACTGTCAACTTGGATTACTGCTCTAATCCCTCACTGTAGTTCTAGTCCTGCTTTTTCAGTCTGCTATACTCACAGATCCCCTCCAGACACATTTTAAGACAAATAATTGTGCTTTGACTTATATTTTGGTTCAATATGTTTTTTGTTTTTTTTTGCTAATCAATGTGCAAAAATGGATTTGCCTCAGGCTTTGGGCTCCACCACCACTGGCCCAGTCACACACACTACGTAGCTAACATAGCATGACACATCCTTCTGCTTAAAAATGAACTGTTGCTAATTCTACACACTCAGTGGTTTAGCTGGGTCTGATTTTATTCACACTGATTTACACAGGAAGACGGTTTCATGTCAAAGTGAAAACAGATCTTTAGAAAGTACACTGATTAAAAACATAAAACAGGAAGTAAGAGATTGCAAAAGTATTCATCCCTTTTTCAATTAGTATTTACTCAATGAACCTTTAAACCATTTCAGCCCTGAACCTGTGCAGATAGGGCTTAGTCACTTTTGCACATCTGGACGCTGCAGTTTTGAGCCTTTGTTCTTTTTCATACTCTGATGATGTATCTGGTGATGTCATTGTTACTGAGTTGGCAGGAAAACTCACTAGCCATAGAAATGTCATCTTTATGGAGCAGTAAGTTGAGCTCATCCTGCCGACAGACGCTAAAGTCAGAACAGTCAACACACACAACAGGGGTGTTTATCTCAAGTGCACACAATACAGTAAATATAAGTTTGATACGTTTGAAGTTAAACTGCATCAACATTTGCTTGTCTTCTAGTTGAGGCCTCCTCAAGGTGTTACAACATAAAACTAAAGGGTTCAATTTCAACAGCCAGCTATGAGTGCTAATGCTAACACAACCAAAAACCTCCTAAGATATGTCTGGCATGATGAGAGCTTTACTTTTGAGATGTCTTTTATTGTTTCTTACTCACTGATTGGATAATTTGTGGAAAAACAGACAGCTACAGGAGTCCTTGCTAAATAATGGAACAAATGCATGTCCCCAGCTTCACTTTGCATCTTAAAACTGCACAGTTCAACGTGTCTCTATGCAAGTTGTCACCACAGCTCCACTAATAGGTCAGTGTTGTGATATAAGTCTCAGTCCACTTTTGCAACTTGCAGTTATTTGGATATTGGGTTGGATTCCTCCCATTTAAAATGTCCCAACCACAACACTCTCACGTCTCTTACCGAGAGGCATGACTATATTCTGCATAAGTTATTTATTCATTCTTTAATATTTTTTCACAAAAACTACAGTTTCCAAGGGCAAAATGTAATAACTACTCTGTCCATCTTCTTAGGGAGAGCGGGGCTTGGAGGGGCCGCGGGGGCCCAGAGGACAGCCGGGCACAGGAATCAAAGGAGACAAGGTAGAGTATAGAGAGACTGCGAATAAGGCACCTGCCTGAAAAGACTTCACGCAGCCGTGAAGCCAGAGTCCTGTTGCAAAGAAGGCCAAGAGTTGCCAGAGTCACTATTGAATGCATTCAGCATGGTGTTATACAGGAGGTCAGAATCAAAGTAAAAGCTGAGCTGGTGTAGGAGGAGAGAAGCTTCGTGGTTTGGGCTGATGAATGTGGGGAAGGTAGGAAGGAACTGGTACAGTCAGACGAGGGCATGAAGAGATTCTTTTTACCTCTCAGCGTGTTTTTGTGGATCTCTGCAGCTATCTGTCAATTTTCTACCTCTGAGAAGTCAACGAGCACAAGACTAGGAAACCTTTAGTTGATTTTAATCATGTTTTAAAGTTGCATAACTCATCTTTAGGAATGAGTGAGTAAACATATGTCCTTTAAAACAGAAAGCTTTTTACACAGAGTTCTTCACAGTGATAGTTTTACTATAACTTTGTGCTTGAAGTGTTTTCTTCCTGTAATGACAGTGCCCAAAGGTTTTTTTTCCAACATTAACCTAACATGTTTATAATTTTAATATTGCAGATACACAGCAAAACACACACACACACACACACACTCACACACAAACACACACTGAGTTATGTGTGTGAATTGAAAAGATACTCATGCAATAAACTCTACATGCTCATTAGATATTTGAGTCAAACGGAAATGCACAGGTTCTTTACAGCTGGGGGCTTTCCATGTGTAATAAATCATTGGCAATAAGGTGCCATACACTGTCATACTGTCAACAAACGTATTAACACTGACGCTTATCTGAACCTTTAGGGTGACTTTGGACCTCCAGGTCTTCCAGGGCCTCTTGGCCTCCCAGGAATAGGAATACAGGGTGACAAGGCAAGTACCCACTGTGGATTAAACTAGCATCATTTGCATTTATTTGTCAGTTCCTTAAACATACATGGTGCACCCATCTTAGCACTCTACAAAAACTACTGGGGTGGAGAGCTGTATCTTTCACTTCGAAAAATAACAAAGACCCCCCTGTTAATTAATATTCAATAAAAATAGTCAGTCGATTTTAATGACCATGATATATCACTGTAGAGTTCATTCATTCTTTATAAAGTAATAAGGTCAACACTAATTTTAAATACAACTTTAAACCTTAAAGGAGAATTACTCTAAATATTAAATTATTAACTGTTGAATTAGTTGTTCTACATTATGATCACTTAACTTTTCATCTGCCAACATTTTTTTTTTCAATACTGGTTTAAACCTGCAAAACTAAGAACATCCTCTACAACCTCAGCAACGTTAATTACTGTGTTAATTGCTAATTAGCTAAGACTGTGGCCATCGTGAACGTTTTACCTGTTCTGAGCTACTAATGAATCAAGGACAATTGCTGACATTGTATAGGCACCAGCTTTCTGGAATAATGAACCTACAGACAACTTAGAAGAGATACATGAAGTATAAGGTCAGTGTGACTAGTTGGCTGTCATAATTAAACCGCATGATGCATTACGTTGCATTACAATTAGTGTTTTGGACCAACAGAGGGAGAGTGTTTCCTGCACTCCGCTAAGCCAAAGATCAAATCCTTCATATTAAAATGCAAGTTAATTACTGTCAAAGTATAATTTTAGTCTACTGCTCACATTTGGAAGAGAAGGAGACAGGTGTGTGCACCGTGTGCTTCGCTAAGATCTACCAGTGACTTCTTGCTCACCTGATTTTGCTTAAAGCACAAGGTGCCACATGAACAAGGCTGTAAATGTTCAGAAAGTCTGTGCATTAATGAATCGATTTTATCAACACAACAACATTGTGCTGCTTTCTCATATGAAGCAGAACACATTCACTAAATAAAAATGGGTATTGGGTATTGTTTTTTTTTTTTTTACTTTACCACCAACCTATAATTTTTATATAGTCGCTTTAGCCTTAAATTTTTTGTTGTTCCTTCATCATTTATCTGCACAGGGTGTGGAAGGACCAAGGGGGCCACCAGGGAGCAGAGGCCCACCAGGAGAAGGCCTGCCTGGATCGAAGGTTTGCACACATCCTCACAGTGGTTGTTAACGTGGCACACACTGTATTCATGCCAACAAATATACGTTTGCTGGCAAAGCCAAATGATGCTGTGTATTTCACGTAACTGGAGGTTTGTGGTTTGAGTCTAGCTGGAGATCTCATACCTTCTCTCTCCTACCCTCATGTTTCCTGTCTGTATCTCCACTCACACAGGGAGACCAAGGACTGCCAGGTGAGGTTGGCGCCCCAGGAGAGAGAGGAGCTGGAGATCCTGGAGCTAAAGTAAAAAAAAAAATCACACCAGCCACAGTAATGTATATTTTTATTGTGCTTTAAGTTATTAACATACAAACTGACACAGATCCATAAATGTGTCCACAGGGTGAGCCAGGCTCACCGGGTATGTCTGGTTTGCCAGGGCTGCCAGGAGAAGATGGAGCCCCTGGACAGAAGGTAGTCTAGCTCACCCACTACTAGATCTACATACAGCACATCTGTTTGCTCCAATATCAAACCCATCTCCACCAATAAAACATCTGTGGTTCCTTCTCTAGGGTGAGTCAGGAGCTGTAGGTCTAAGGGGTCCAGAGGGGACACCTGGCATTGGCACTCAGGGTGAAAAAGTAAAATATATGTATATATATTGTCGACTATTTTTGGCATGTCTTACAGAAGATCTTTGTTGTAATAAGTGATGCAACAGCAGTCAGGTTAGTAACCATATTCTTTATGTGACCTTTAAGGGCGACCAAGGCCAAAGAGGAATAAGAGGGTTGACTGGTCCACCTGGCATTGCTGGACCCTCAGGACCAAAGGTGAGAAGGTCTTGAGACATTAGATCATTAGAGATTGTGTCATTTTTGTCTTCGATTTTAGTGTTTTGTGCTCTGACCTTGTTATAAATGGTGAGGAATGGCAGGAACATGTGCATGATGACTTTAACTGCTTGGCTTCCATTAATCATCATCAGGGAGAACCAGGGTCACAAGGCAGAGGAGGTCCTCCTGGTCCACCAGGTCGTTTCACGGTGGGACCCAAGGTAACACTTCTCACTTTTATTACAGTGACATGAGGAAAGTGTGTAAGGCTGTAGTGTCCCTGCACATTTTCATAAAACAAGTGATATTGATTTTGATTGTTCTCAGTGGTGTTAAAAATAGTTTTCTCCTGAACGACAATTTTTTCCTTGTGCTAGTTGACAAACTCCTGATAAAAAGTGAAACAGCTCTGGAATCATTTCATATCTTCAAGTCTTAAACAGTATTTCACCACTGAATATCAGTATTTTGTTAGAAACCTGGGTCATGTTGTGTTACTTTCTTACAAACATATAATGTTAAAGAAACTTGAATTGTGTTGTAGGGTGATTCTGGCCCAAGTGGTCCTCCTGGTCCGATTGGGGAGGCTGGCTACGGACTTCCTGGTCCAAAGGTGATACTCAGCATGAATTTTTAAGATAATCATTTATCAAACGAATGTAACAAGAGGCAGGTCCAGCGCCACATGTGTGCACTTCCATCATGAAGACCTCTTTCCAGCATCCAGAAAGAACAGAGAAGATGTCAGAATTTGGATGAGAAACACATAAAGCTACATCTTTGTGCTGTCCTTCTTCCAACATTTGTTAAAAATGTATTTCAGTAAATACACTTCAACTAATAAAATGTTACAGTTCGTTTTGTGGTTTTTCTCTCACCTGTGTCGATGTATTGTGTAATACTCACAGACCAGATGTGTCCTTTTACATCCACATTCCACTTCATTTCCTCTGAAAGTCGATCTGCAAATCACTTCAATGAACTATTGACTTATATGTCTGTGTCTGCTGTAGGGTGACCGTGGAGATCCAGGCCCTGCAGGTCCATTTGGTCCCAAAGGAGATGGCCATCCCGGCCCCATGGTGAGAAACTATCAGTATCTGGTTCTCCATCCATCTTTTGTCTTCTGTCTTACGTCCATCAGTAGCTGGTCCTTATAGATCTCCTGAATGTGGTTTCCTTCATAACACTGGAGCAACTGTTTTTGATTTACATATGGAGTGATTGAGATTTAAAAGAATAGTTGAGGCTTTTTGACAGCAGTGAGGTGATTGATACTGCTTTCATGTCTGTCCACTAAAGTTATCAATTCAGAGTTAAATGTGCCTACATTTGGGAAGGCTTTCCTATGAAAGCCCAGTGTTCATGATAAATGTTCTGACCTATCACTGAGCCCTGCAGTGGGTATGAGGCCGTGCCGTCATAAATCTGCCGGGCCCCCTGACAGGCAACACCATTCTGCAGCCCTAACCTGCTGTATGTTAAGACTGACCTAACATACTTTAAAGCTGCGATAACTTCTAGCCTCAGGTTAACCCAGCTCAAAATGTACACGGTATCATCTCAGACTTTACTTTACTAGCTTGACTAGTCCTGTGACTGTGCTGGAATGAGTCCTATCTTTGCCCAAGCTAAGAGCAGTTACTTAGGGAAGTAGTGGACTCTGGACAGCAGTGCAAAGATATTTTATTCTGAAGGTTTCTGAGCATTCACTCCTTCTCTCTTATGAGATGCACTTTTAAAATCCCAACCCCTGCCATGCCTGGGCCACCTGTGAGAGTTTCAGTCTGCACCTCTGCAGACAAAATTGATGCTGCTTCAAGTTCTTCTGTCCCCTTCACCTTAAACTTCTATAAAGTGTTTATAAGTTTATTTTAGATTCTAAAATAAGTAAAATCTCTAAGACATAAAGCTTCATACAGTTTCTGTGTTAGGGTGTGAACACAGTGATTGGTAGTGGAATTGGTTGTGACGCGAGGGACCCCGCTATAGTCTTGCCTAGGGCACCAGACTGGTCAGGGCCGTTTCTAACCAAGGTAATTATCATCCTACTTAAGTGGTAAATGCTACATTAGCCAGCATATGCCTGAGGCAGCCTCTAGACCAAACAACAGGCTAAACCCTTTATATAAACCGAAGAGTACCCCACGCTGGTAACGAAGGTAGGTAACTGCAAGTTCTTCATTTACCTAGCTTTGTTCCATCGCTCACCTTTGTGCTAACCCACAACCATTCACTGGAACTGGCTGCAGTGTCATATGCCCAGTTCCAGCTGCAGTGAAAACTGGTTATCTTAACTTAGCATAAAGACTAGAAAGAGAGAAGCAGGCAGCCTGGCTCTGTCCAAAGGAAACTAAATCCCCATAGCTCACTAACTAACAACTATTCTCTCTCCATGTCCTGTGTCATTTAGGGCCCTCCTGGTCTGCCCGGACTTCCAGGAGAACCTGGCCCAGAAGGAATGGGAATCACTGGACCAAAGGTGAGAGCATGACTCTGTAATTATATATTGACTAATATTTGTCAGCTGTGGGCAAAAGATAAATTAAGAAAAAAAAAACATGTGCATGTTTTGAAACACTAGACTAGTTTTGCTTTTGCGTGTCATTTAAAATGTTCTTTTATACTTTATACTAGATAGCGTTAAAAATATGACTCTTGTTGTAGTCACATGCTTTTTTTTTTACAGTTGCTTTGGATCACGACAGGGTTTCAGTGTGTGAACACACATATTACTCACAGAACTGCCACAGAACAGAACCAGGAAACTGAAACAGTGAAATAAGGCCCATTAACAATAATATGGTTCACTGAATAAGTAAAATGAATGGGGTTCTTGCTCTGTACCATTTCAGATACAGTTTTTTTTCTCTTTGCTGTTTGTATAATCATGAGGAAATGACCACAGCACACTGTGTAAGACATTTACACCAGGTAATAGCTCTGTGCTATGTGACTGCAAAAGTGGTGCTTTTGACATTTTACAAACACTTGAAAGAATAATCTCAGGACGCAGCAAAATGCCAGTCAAAGCTACAGTCAGATACTATAAGATTAACTTTGTTGAGACAGTATGTTGGAGTCTGCATACATACGTTAAAGCATTTCCTCAGTGAAAAATCTGTTCATTGAAGGAAACAATCCTCAGCAACGAAGCTCATTTGTTTAATGAACTGAATTTAAATTGAAGTTTCTCTGTTTAAATAGTTCATAGTCTGTTTCTTTACTGTTTTCTTTTCGTAGGGAGATATTGGTTTTCGAGGCTTGCCTGGTTTACCAGGACCTCCGGGTGAAGGCCTCCAAGGACCTCTGGTACTTCCACCTAAATGACTTCATTTCTGACTTTTCGCATTCCTATAAACAAGCTGTATATTCTGTTTCTCCAAACACGAGTCAAGGACAAAATTCTAATATGTTTTCTTATGCAGGGAGCCTCGTGTAATTTTATTTGACGTAGAACCAGATGGTTGAGATTGAGTCATATTCTCTTAAGAATTGTGTCTTAGCTCTAGTGAGAGATTTTCAGATTGAAAGAAGAAAAAAAGAGTGCTTCATCTTGTGTGTGAACATGCCCACCACAGGGGCCTTATATTCAAGGACTGCCAGTTCATTTCTTCAGGGTATTTATCATGATTTTCCCCACAGCGCTCTGACACATTGAGACAGAGTGTGAATCTCCACAGACGTACAGTATGTGTCTGATGAGAAGCACTTGGCCTAACAGGCCTAACTGAAGCAACAGCCATCACCCCCGTGTCCTCAAATATCACATCCAGATTCCCCGCAGGCTTCAGACCAGTGTCTTTGCGGTACGAGTGATGTCACACTCATGCAGCAGTGGGAACGGTTTAATTGAGCTCAGTAAAGCTGTCAAATGGGGGGAAAAAATGACAACACTGATTACGTTGGCAGACTTCCGCCCTTATCCATGTTGAGAAAGTGGTGACTCATTACGTTGTTTGCTTTTACATTAATATACATCTGGATTACACATATAAGGTCCAGCTACAGTATCTAGCACTGAAAAGCTGGAGGGGGAACTGCCCCAGTTTCTTATCCCCGTAGATCTTCCTCAGGTCACAATCAGACTTTTAGTCAGTTAGATGACAAAACGTACATTAAAGTCCAGGTGAAACAGTTTTCTCTGTCCTAAATTATACAGAACAAATAATACAGTAATTAAAACTGAAAGGAAACCATGGACTCATTAAGATGATCACAAGAATATGGTCTTAAAATGTGTCAATAATTAAAGAACCAATGTCTCAGCAGGATCCAGAAAAACATGGTCATGCTTTTATCTTAAGCAGCCTGTTCTACTATAATCGTGTTTTTAGAGTTCTGTGAAGAAAGTTGATCAGACAGCTGGATTCAGAACATTGCTGCTGGGGTGCAACACATCGCTTCAGTGGTTTGAAAATCCTTTATAAAGCACTGAATGGTCCAGGGCGAAAACACATTACTGATCTGCTGCCATGTTGTGAACCAGGCCAGACCTCTCAGGTTGTCAGGGACGGGTCATCCTGCTGTCCCCAGAGTCAAGACCGAACATCGCAAAAGCACGATTCAGTTTTTATGCTCCACATTTTTAGAACAGCTTCCCAGAAAGAAAGAGGTCTGCTCCAAAGCACAATTAAACTAATTCCAGTCTTTTCCTTTTCCTCTATTAAAGCACTTTGAATTGCCTTTGAAAGGTGCTATACAAATGAATTTGCCTTGCAGGGTAACCCTGGACGACCAGGCCCACCAGGGCCAATGGGGCCACAAGGACATGGAGTTCAAGGAGCTAAGGTTAGCTATGCTTTGTCGTCTTCCATGTAGGAACTCGGGTATCACTATTCATTCCTCTGCACAATCATATTGTGTTCACAGAATATTCGTATACGCCTGTGTTGATAGTGCTGAATGTTTGTGTCACGCAAAGTGTTGAACTCTGTGTTTGACTCAGGGAGAACAGGGGGCCCAGGGCGTAACAGGGCCGAGGGGACTTCCTGGAGAGGGCTTTCCTGGAGCCAAAGTGGGTTTTATATTTTTGAATGTGAGGTTGACTGTGTTTATTTATTATGTTGCCGGTCAGTGATGATTTGCCATCCAATGTGTGACAGGGTGACCGCGGCTCGGCAGGGGAGAGGGGGCTGAAGGGATTCAAAGGAGATCTGGGAGACCCAGGAACCCCGGGGCAGTCTGTGAGTGACATTTTATTGTCTACTGCTTCCTTAGAAGTGTGAAAATGTAGCAGAATTGGATCACTCATTTCAACAACTATTTGTCTGGTGAACTTATTCACAATGTGTAGAAACCAGTCACTTTTTAAAAAATATGCTATTTTAACCTACTTTCTCTTTCTGGTTTTATTCGGTGTATACTAATCGTAGGGCAAACCCGGTGTCAAAGGTGAAGCCGGCCTCACTGTGAGTTTTGTCTTTTTTCCCATGTGCTTCTTTATCAATGTTTTTGTGTGTTTATTTATGCTCTCACACTGTGCTGCTGGATTCTTTTCAGAGAGAGGACATTATTCGAATGATCAAAGAGATCTGTGGTAAAGTATATTTATTTCACTTCTGCGTATTGACTTAATAGCAGAAATGTTCTAAGGAAAGATTACATTTCTGAATCTAAGCAGCTGTCTCGTCTTATCTGTAGATCAGATTCCACACAGTGAACCATGTCAAAGTGACAGTTGAGCCATGATCTCATATATTGATGTGATGTGATTCCAGGATGTGGGATCAAGTGTAAGGAGAGGCCTATGGAGCTGGTGTTTGTCATTGACAGCTCAGAGAGCGTGGGCCCAGAGAACTTTGAGATCATCAAGGACTTTGTAAATGCTCTGGTGGACCGGGTCACTGTGGGTCGCAACGCCACCAGGATTGGCCTAGTGCTGTACAGCCTGGAGGTGAAGCTGGTGTTCAACTTGGCCCGCTACGTCACCAAACAGGACATCAAGCAAGCCATCAGGAACATCCCGTACATGGGAGAGGGCACGTACACGGGGACGGCCATACGTAAAGCTACGCAAGAGGCCTTCTACAGTTCACGTGTGGGGGTCAGCAAAGTGGCCATCGTGATTACAGACGGGCAGACAGACAAACGAGAGCCGGTGAAGCTGGATATCGCCGTACGAGAAGCACACGCTGCAAACATTGAGATGTTTGCTCTGGGGATTGTGAACACGTCAGACCCGACGCAGGCTGAGTTCCTGAGGGAGCTCAACCTGATCGCTTCTGACCCGGACACAGAGCACATGTTCCTCATCGATGATTTCAACACTCTGCCAGGTAAAACAAATGTAATTTACAAATGTAAAAGTAAATAATAAATATGTGAATAATAACTTATTTTATTTATTAGCATTGGCTTATATATAATTAGTAATTGACTAGCTTAAGACAAGATACGTGAAGAGGGAAAACGCCATCTTCAACCAGCCCTCTGCTAGAAACACAAAGTTACAGCATCTTCATCCTGGCTCTGACTTACCTCCATGTCTGTCTCAGCTCTGGAATCCAAGTTGGTCAGCCAGTTCTGTGAGGACGAGAACGGAGCCTTGATATATAACAGAATAACTAACGGATACAACGGCTACGGGAACAGCGGAAACAGGAATGGCAATGGGTACCGGCCTGTGACTGAGCAGGGAACACTGAACGTAAAACAGACTGGTACCAACACTGGCACCAGAACTCCCAGTCAAGGAAGTCCAGTAGAGACCACTCAGCACGGCAGCAAAGGATCCAGCACGGCACATGTATGGAACATAAGAGTATAAATTCATCCGTATTATACAAAGATCTTTATAGAAACGGATTCATTCTGTTTGCTGGTTTTGTCACCATCAGGGAGGAAGAGGAGGAGAGCAACACACTGAGACAACGAACAGGGCGACGGAGCGCGGGGACACATTTAACCGTGAAACCTTAGACACGACACCTGCCCCTCTTCCCAGAGAGGACTCCTCCAGCAGCCGAGGCTCCTCCTCCTTATCATCATCATCCTCATCTTCTTCTTCTACAAATATAACAGTATTATCCTCAGGTGTGCTTGCTCCAAAGCCAGCTCTTCCCAAAGGTACAGAAAGTTGAGGCTATTATACTCCTATATTGTATTCACAGTACTCCTCTCCTTATACTACACCTATCATTCTACTGTATATTTGAATCAGATTTGTTTTGGATTATATTGTGACGCTTTAGACTGTGTTTTCTTCTTCTGAAGCGAACACTGAAACTGTGACGTTCATGTATCATAAGACACGCTGATCATTCGACTTATTCTTAAGTGAATGGCAAATGACAAAAAAAACTAATTTAAAATATATTTAAATGTGGCGAGCGTTTATCAAATGTATGATCAGAGCAGGAATAGACAAAAATATAAATATAGTAACAAAATAACAGGAATTCTGCCTTATGTGGAAACAAGAAGAAAAGCAAACAATAGCAGGAATGAAATTCAGCTGCTGGTAGAGGAAGTACATCAGTGAAATGTTATAATAATAAGTTAGTATCACAGTGACTGTGCCCGCAAACAAACTGGCAAATCAAAAACGCTGAAACCAATTTCCTTAATGATCATTTTCTGAGTGACGAGAGCTGTTCTGTGGCTCGAGAAGCCCTCCCTGTCTCTGCAGCGTAAAGTGTTGGCGGCCTGGCTCCAGGGTTATGATTAGTGCTTTGTGATTGACAGACTGTGTAATGAGGTCGGCTGAGGAGCAGGGAGCAGGGAGGCCAATTATTTTTGATGCAGTGTGGATGATTTTACAGAGTCTGCTTGTTCCTGAGAGGAACAGATGTTGCCTCAGAAGAGAGCAGAAGTGGCTACTCTGAGGTGGGATTAGGTGGACAGGTCGTGAATTGTTTTTCATGATCTGACCTTATGTGAAATACTTTCCTGCAGAGACTGTTCCATTAGACCCTCGCTGTGGCTTGGTTCTGGACCAGGGCCCGTGTCGGGACTATAACATCCGCTGGTACTACGACAAGCAGGCCAATGCTTGCGCACAGTTCTGGTATGGAGGCTGCAACGGCAACAAGAACCGCTTCGACACAGAGGAGGAGTGCAGGAGGACGTGTGTTATCGCCAGATCCACCGGTACACACTCATGATTCATCTCTGCCATATTAATGTCATTTATGTCTTTCACACCTATCCTGTAAACCAGCAGATCTGTCATTTTCTCTGACATTTTTCTTGTTTTTGCATTTTCCTCAGCTAAAGTGAGGCCATGACAATGTTATTGGTTCCAAATGTTTTAGGGTGCTAACTTGTTCATGTGTTCTTTTTCCAGGAGGCTGAGTGCAGTCATCTGCTGTAGATACCAAAAGGAGGGGCAGCTAATATCATTTTTTGCATAAATCTCAGGCATATGCCTATATACTGATGTTTAATGTCACTTCTTTTTCAGTTCCTGGTTTTGTGCCCACTCCTAAAAGGATCCTCATCTCATTGAGTAAAAAAGAGCCCAGCTTTGATAAATACCTCCATTGTTTTTTGATTTAGTATCTAGTGTGGGAGATACGCCACTACTCAGGAATATAGACAAGCACTCTCTGTGAGTTGGTCCAGTTCTCCGGGGATTCTCACACTCATAGGAGTGACAACCTGCAGTGCAGCAAAGATTTCAAAAACTGTTCAAATAAAAGATCACATCTATCAATCAATGTGCCATTAGACCAAACTGTAGCTATTCTTTACTCAAGCAGTCACTGTGAGGTATATAGGTGTTTACACAAAATCACAAGAATCAATAACACATGGCAGAGATGAAGCCTCTCTTCACTCATATCAATAAAATATAGATTGCTGTGTTTTTATATAGAAATGAATGATGCTCTGTAACATGAACTTCATGGACTAATTGTGTGGACTTCTCTGTTTTGTTTAGTTTTTACATCTATTGAATGAAATGTGATGTTTTACGTTTACGTGATTTTATTTACCACTTGTTCAAGCAGTCATCTTACAACATGACATGGAGAGACACACTTACACACACACTGCCCTCTACTGGCTAACACATGCTATGTACTTTTTTTACTTACTAAGCTACCAGCTGTACTTATTGTGTACATTTATATAATTGTGTACATTCATACTGTACTGTGTGTTATAATATTTGGTGACAACATTTTTAATAAATCTGATGTAAACTAATATTTGCAAAGGCATCACATCCATGGTAAGGGACTGTGTAAAAATTAATAATGAGAGAGGGGATGATCAAGGAAGGAGGGAGGTACTGTGATTTTTCCTTGTCCTTTTATTATTTCCTTCCTCTTTGAAATGTGTTATATACAAACACAACGAAGTTACGTTTTAAGGCTTCATTTTTCTACCATCAAATGATCGTTTTTATAAATAGAATAAACATGGATATTAGGAGTGATTAAATGTTATTGCTAGAAAAGTGCATTTTTCCCTAGCCTGCAGTTGTTGTTCTGCATTATGACAGCATCTAATATGAAGTTAGACTATAATATGATGCAAGTTCAGCGTTACACATTGCAGATTGTTTTACTAATTAGTAGAGATGAGATGATGATGAACATATTACCTGACTACTGCTCAGTGTAGCACCGACAGCTAATTAGCTGTGACAAGCTACTGTCCAGCTGTCTGACAGACAATCTGGAGATTTGACAGTCAACAGAGGAACAGTTACTGTGTGTCTTTGTTTTTGTGGCAGTGCTATATTGTATCTTGTTAAGTTCTAAATATACATTATCATTGGCTCCATGTGCATGTCTTATTTCCAGTGTCATTTTTAGCACTTATCAAGCTTGCTAATGCTAGTAGCAGCTATTTGTGAGAGGGACAAAGTGGGAGTATGGTTAGCGAGTGTGAACGTATGAAACAAACCTTGGAGTTTTGCCTAGTTTGTCACGCTTAGGGAGAAAATGTCAGCTGAACCAAACTTTTAAATCCAAGCAGAGAGATATAGGCTTATTAGGAAAATCAGTTTTTACACATATGAAAAAAATGTGTAGAACCCCTTTAGAGAATTTATGCTTTATCTTTTTTATCAGTCGTTAATAGTTGTACCAACGTAGTACTCTTTTTATTAATGAGAGGAGAAGGGAGGTGAAGGTCCAAAGAAAACATTAATATCCCTATAGTGGGTGCTTTTTTTTGTGAAATAAGGTCCCCTCTCCTTCCAATGCCAATATTTTTTACACAGTCCCTAAATACTCCACAAAAGCTAAATATTTAGCTCTTTGCTTACTTCATCTGGTGTGGCTTTAGGGAAAGGGCACCACTTTCTTACGTAGAATATGCTCTCCCCTTCTGCTTAAATTACATGTTCAACGCTGCTTGACAAGAGACGTATGATCTATCTTTAGTGCTGCCCACGGGAGACACATTACCTAACTCTACACACCCCTCACACTTTAACAGGTCACAGAAATAAGCCTTAACAGTATAAGAGCCTATTGATCCAGACACATCATGAACATGACTTACATGAACTAAATTATCAGATTTAACATTTTGGACTAAAACACACAGACACACACAAATACGCTGTGTGCAGATTGACAAAGTTTCTTTAGGAAGATTACTGTAAAAAGTGTTGAAATGATCTCAGTGACTGAAGTGTGTTTTCAAAGGTTTAACTGCAGAGCAACACACTTGCACACACGCACACACACACGCAAGCAGCTGGACAATAATACACCCAATAAGGAAAAGGCAGAGGCGTGTTGATTGGTGGACAGAACTGCTTGTATATGTGGTTGTCACCTGTCTCCGTCCACAGCTGCTCCACCCAAACGGCTCTGGTCCATTTTTAGCACAATGTTTTTTTTGCTGTTCAAGCCAATTTAAATAATGTCATGTAATACATTTTTTACTGACTTTGGTTTTTCAAAGGATTTGTAGCATATAACAGAAATTCATAATACGTTATCTGAAAAAAAAATTCAGATTCTTAAGTGTGAGTATTTTCTACATTTCCCTGCTGTACCTTAGTATGATTCATACATACATAAGTATTACTGCAATAGTGGCTATATTATCTATCTATCATATAACTGTTGTGGTTGTTTTGTCAAGTTATATGCATTACAAAGCATAAACAAGCTGGTTTATATGTAAGTATAAGGCAAAATACATACGTTTTGGCTATAAAGCCAAAAGAATCCAAAAGAATATTTTTAATGTGACAGTGGTTGCTCTAAATATCCTCCAAGTCATGTGTCCATCTTTTTGAGAACTTTGACTGCATTGTCTCCACTGTTAGCAGGACACACGACACTCTGGGAGCTGAATCATGGTACCATATCAACCAGCCTGAGCAGCCAGTTGCTTCTTTCAGTCTGTGACAGCAGCTGCTCGAGCCAAGACCTCTGCTGCTTTGTGATTTGGCAAAGTCGGATTCCTCCGGAGCTGAAGCAGGCAGGGGGCAGAGGGAGCTATATTTAGAGTGGGCCAGGATTAAATTGCAGGGTCTTCACACCGGGAACCTTTTCTCTCCGCTGCCTTTTCTAGCCAGGACCGACTGCCAAAAGGACCTGTGACCATCGTCTCCTTCCTCTTCCACAAACCCTTTTGTTCACCCACTGTTTCAACCCCCTGACACACAATGGACCCCAACGCCATCAAGGAGGAGCTGCGTCTGTTTCAGAGCACCCTTCTTCAGGATGGGCTAAAGGAACTGCTGAATGAGAACAAGTTTGTGGACTGCACCCTGAAGGTAGGTGACCGCAGCTTTCCCTGCCATCGGCTGATCATGGCAGCCTGCAGTCCTTACTTCAGGGAGATCTTCTTCACAGAGGATGGGAAGGAGGTGGAGAACACCAAAGAGGTGGTCCTAGAGGATGTCAACCCTTCCATCTTGGACATGATCATCCAGTACCTATATTCAGCTGAGATCGACCTCACAGATGACAATGTGCAGGATATAATTGCTGTGGCGAACAGATTCCAGATCCCTTCTGTCTTCACAGTTTGCGTTAACTACCTTCAGAAGAAGCTGTCCCTGGCCAACTGCATGGCCATTTTCAGGATGGGCCTGGTGCTCAGCTGTCCCAGGTTAGCTGTGGCTGCACGCAACTACATCGCAGACCGCTTTGAATTCCTGTACAAGGATGAAGAGTTCCTCAAGCTTGCACCCCATGAACTGTTTGCTATCATTGGTGGAGACTCACTGAACGTGGAGAGGGAGGAGCTGGTGTTCGAGGCAGTCATGGCCTGGGTCCGCCATGACAGGGACAAGCGCATCAAAGTCCTGAAGGATGCTTTCGATTGCATCCGCTTCCGTCTGCTGCCTGAGAAGTACTTCAGAGACAGAGTGGAGGCAGATGACATCATCAAGGCTGACCCAGAGCTTCAGAAGACAATCCAAATCATCAGGGATGCCTTCAAGGGGAAGCTTCCAGAGAAACCTAAGAAGGAGGGTGAGGAGGGGGCTGGAAAGGAAGGAGAGGAGGTGGAGGATAGCCCGTTTCCTGGTTTCCTGAATGACAACCGCAGACACGGTATGTACGCACGTGACTTCATCCTGATGATCAACGACACAGCGGCGGTGGCGTACGATGTCATCGAGAATGAGTGCTTTTTGGCGGCCATGTCGGAGCAGGTGCCCCGTAACCACGTCAGCCTGGTGACACAGAGAAACCAGCTCTACATCATTGGAGGACTGTTTGTGGATGAGGAAAATAAGGATGTGCCTCTGCAATGTTATGTCTATTTGGTGAGCATCTTTTTTTGTATTTATTTTTTGGGGGATATAATTTGATATCTCTATTTTAGTGCTCCTTCAATTCCATAATGCCGCATCAAAATGAATTATTTAAAGAAATGTTTTCACTTATCACATTTACATGTTAACTTACTTCTGCATACGCAAAATGTTACAGAATGAGAAGCTCCAAAGTGTGATACCTTCTATGCTAGAAATTCAATCTCTGATACCTCTCACTAAAAATTAACACCTTTTCCTGGCAAAACGTCAATGCAGCATCAACACAAACTTAACTGCTAGCACTCCTTTTTACACTTTTTTTGTATTGATTAAACAGAGATGTAAAGTGAAATATGTTAATTTGTTATGCTACTTTATTATCCTCATGTGGTTTCTTGGGCTGCTAATTGTCAGGTTTCCGGTTAAAATGTGACAGAGCCATGCTAGCTGTTTCGCCTTCCAGTTTTTATACTAATCATAACTATAGGTTTTAGATTTTCTTTAAACAGACATGAGGGTGATGTCAATGAATAAGTGTATTTCCCAACATCTTATATTATTATTTTTCTATTAATGTCTTACAAGTAGTATGTTAAGTGTCTGAGTAGTAAAATAAAATAATGCAGCGTTAGCATTAGCTAGCAAACTGTCCTTCACAGGGAGTCTTTAATCCGGCCCTTTTGCTGTCCTTCATTTTGACGCATTAATAAGACTCAAACCACAAAAAAACTGGAGGAAAAAAAGTGAGCGGAAGCTGAAATTCATTTTTGAGTGTGTAAAACATGAGAACGACTGGAATAGAGTTTTTTTTTTTACTGTAGCCAGCAATCGATGGATTATGTTTCCCATGTTGCCCATCACTTCTGAGTGATACAGACTTTGGATGTGATAGAGGACTTGAACACTTATATTTTATAGAATAATCAATATGTGCATACCGTACAGTACTATGAGTCATTCCTTTCTTTATGGAGAGATAAAGAGCTAATGGGAGCTAAGAGGGTGCTTTCTCCTCTCTGTTTTAATGTACAGTATTATTTCTTTCATCACAGTTGGATCCACTCTCCTCTGACTGGGTTGCCATGCCGCCCATGCCGTCTCCAAGGTGCCTCTTCAACATCGGAGAGAGCGAGAACCTGCTGTTTGCTGTGGCTGGAAAAGACCTCCAGACCAACGAGTCTCTGGACGGCGTTCTGTGCTACGATGTTGAGTTAGTGGTATTACTTTCTTCTTTGCTTTCCCATTCTCTGTGTTTCTTTACTTCTCACTCTGTCTCTCGTCCTTTATAAAGTTTTCAGGTGATAATTAAGTTTAAAAAAATTACAGAACAGTTTTCTTTAAACAACTTTTTTAAAGTGGTATATGAAGTTAATTAATCGTGTTTTGATGTGATCTCACCTTCTTAATCAGCTCTGATTGTTACTTCAGTAATTATAAAACTGTATTTCTTACTTTTGCATATTTGACTTAAGTTTATCACAACTCCAGGTTTAGCCCCAGCAAACAGGGAGTCATATGTGTAAGCATTTTAAATTCTGAACAAGGCAGCAGCAACTAATCTAAGAGACCAAAATATCACTGAATGTGTTAACCTGTTTAAAATTATGACCTAAATGCTCTTTCTTTAGAAAAATGAAGTGGAGTGAGACCAAAAAGCTTCCTCTGAAGATCCACGGCCACGCTGTCATCTCCCACAAAGGGCTAGTGTACTGTATTGGAGGGAAGACCGATGACAAGTGAGTGAATGCGTCTGTGTGAGCATGTGTGTTTGTGCATGTGAGAGACTTCGTGCTGCGAGCTGCAGCTGTTTGGGGTCCATCATCCTGCCAGACTGCAGGGCAGCACGGCATGTCATAGACAACAGTTACACTGCTGCAGGCCAGGACTGTTTCAGACATGACAAATCCTGATCCTGAGCAACTCTTGTTGTAATTTACACTGAGAATACGAGCTCTGTTCATTTTCTTTGCCTGAGAGTAAAACATTGAATAAAACATGCTAAGATCCTCAATATATTTACAATACACACAGCAGCGATGCACAGGGTTTTATAAGAAAATGAATAAAACATAAAAGATCCACAGTCTGAGGACTTAATAGTGTAACATTAAATAGGCCAATGTATTTAGTGTTTGCAGCTGTCAGTGGATCACTGTGCTAATGATAAGAGCGGGAACAGGTGTGTTCCTGCTGAACTTTCAGCTACAGCTCTGCTTTAAAAACCAGACATGAACATTATTAGAGTTAGTTTTAAAAACATTAAATAATGTTTTTATCAGTCAGCCAGAAAATAATTAATTCTGCCAGGAAAACGAAAAGAAACAATAAATGACTGAAGCAATGAATAAATAAATAAATGTATGTTAACAACTCATCCAATGAAGAAAAAAAAATAGGTTGAAACCAGACTGAGCGTGCCATCAGAATTAGTCAACTTAAATACACTGACAAGAATTTAGAAAGAATTAAGTGAAAGAATTAGGTGAAATGCTGCATTTGCAACCTCCTGGTTTTTGTGCGCAGATTGGTCACCTACTTCTTCCACCATCATGGGTTTTGTCCAATGAAGACATAAAAGATTATAACTATTTGTGTTTTATCAGCTTAGAAATATTGTGTGTGTTGATCTTTGTGACTTTGGTAAAGATCCAATCACATTTCATGACCAATTTATGCAGGATCCCAAACTTTACAGAATATGTGGATGTTAAGAATGTATGTGGAAAATCTCATAAGATCACATCCTCCATATTTTTTTATAATAGATTTTATGATTTTACCTGCAAACCAAATCAGATCATTCCCACCTATTTTTCATAGACTTCATATTGTTTTTCATCAGTGGATGGATTCTGCTCTATTTTATATAGTATATTGTGATTTTGTTATTGAGGTACTGGTATTTTAGCTACATTTTAGCCACAACATGAAACTCTATGTTGTAGCTTTTGATGTACAGCAATGTCACACACAACCCAATATGACAACCCACAACTGTATTATCATCTTCTCCACAGCAAAGCCCTCAACAAGATGTTTGTGTACAACCACAAGCAGTCAGAGTGGAGGGAGCTGGTAGCCATGAAGACCCCCAGAGCCATGTTTGGAGCCACCATCCACAACAGCAAGATCATAGTGGCTGGTGGGGTCAATGAGGAAGGCCTCACTGCTACATGTGAAGCCTACGACTTCACAACAAACAAGTATGATTCAGTTAGCTTGTTTTTTGTTATTTGAGGACTTTGAGGAATCCACCAACTATCACAACAGTACAGGGAAATGTTGTTAAGATAAATACAAATAGAGGTTAACCTTAGTTTTCTGTACTTGTAGCACTAACTAACAGAAGCTAACTGGCTAATTGTAGTAACTCCTTGTAAAATAAGAATGATTAAATCACATTTAACAAAATCCCTTCACAATTTATTGGCTCATTTAGATGTATGCTATATATTTAACATAATTCTTCAAATTTTAATTCCTCTCATTTAAATATTTGATACTGAACTCTCAGGGCTTCCATATACTGCTGCTAAGACAACTGTACAAATGTACCAACAAAGAAGACTTACACCTGACCTTCACCTAACGTTGTATCTCCTCAGGTGGGAGCCCTTCACTGAGTTCCCCCAGGAAAGGAGCTCTATCAACCTGGTGTGCAACAGTGGCTCCCTCTACGCTGTGGGTGGCTTCGCTATGGTTCAGACGGAGAACAAGGAAGTAGCTCCCACAGAGGTCACTGACGTCTGGCAGTAAGTCTTCTCATGTAATGGGACCAATGTTGACATATTTTCCTTGAACACCAGTGCCATTGTTCTGAGATATGACTCACCTCTGTGTCTCGTTAGGTATGAGGATGATAAGAAGCAGTGGAGCGGTATGCTGAGGGAGATGCGTTACGCTGCCGGTTCCTCTTGTGTGTCCATGCGCCTCAACGCTGCCAGGATGCCCAAACTGTAGAAAGAACAATTTTTCTTTCTTTTGTTCTTGAATCCCGAAATCCGCTACTGACACCCCCAGGCGAGCTGCCTCCATCTCATCCTCTGCACTTGGATTTCTGTGCGCCAAATTGATCTTTGACATTCATTTTTCTCTGATCTCAGATGATTTTTATCTGTACTATAAACACTTGGTTTCGCTGCTGCTTCAAAGAGTGCACAATCTCCACAGCATTTTAAAAAGGAGCCACAGTTTAGATTGATCCCTAAAGCTCTGCATCATTTCTTGGTCTTTTTTGTAAAATAAACATTTGTAATCTTCTTTCATTCTTTGTGTGATCTACAGAAATGTGACATTACAGAGACTGTATCCACATGTTGAGGGGCAGCTGAGGGACGAAAGATGTATATTTGTAGCTTCTTTGTTCTTTTAGTTAAACGAGGAAATGGAACACGGTTAATAACACATGTAGTATTGACATTTAAACACAGTAAAGGATTTTTAAATGTGTCACTCTGCACATTTTTACTATGCTGCAAGGTGTTACAACAGTCCACCATAACTGTCTACTGAAGCATAACTATTAAAACATGCTTTTACACTTACATTAACAGAATAATAGGCGACGAAATTACACTGTATTGAAATACATAATGTTCAGTATGTTGTGCAGTTTGCACTTGTGCACTGCAGCAGTAAAGGAGATTGGAAAGGTAGGAGGATGGGAAAATTATCACAGTTATGCATGAAACACTTAAAATGAATAATTAGGGTTAGCAAAGTGTGCTATAGATATAATTGCAATGTGAGATAGATATAATTTGTACTGTTTTTTTTTAATCATACTGTGCTGGTTTTGAGCAAAAATTAATGTACTGTAAGATACTGTAGTGTAAAACTAAAAAAACAATCTAGTGTGAAATAGCTGAAATAATGAAATTAATTAAAGAGGCAGTTAAAATTTAAGTTAAAAAATGTTAATAATCGAGAGTATGAACAATGAAAGTTGTGGGACCTAGGGGGTGAATATCTCAAACATAAAAGGAAATATTTCTGATTGTGATTTATTTGGTGGGCGGGGAGGGGGGGTTAGAGTGCTCCCAGAAAGAATAGCAAAATTCATCTTAAGAAAAATTGTATTGTACTTAGTGAGCAAGGAAAGGAAAAAGTCAAGCAAATATTTTAAATCCAAAATATGAAGGACTTTTTCCAGACCCCCTCCTCCACTCTTCTTATACAACCAGACATAAAATGTATTACTAATGAATTACATTAGACATAAAAGCTGATGTTTGTAAGTATTTTATTATCTTTTTCAACTATGTATAGGGATTTCTGTTGTTTTGTTTGTTTGTTTGTTTGTTTTTGTCTTTTTGTGGTCATTTTACATCTTTTAAGTTTGTTCTTCAACTCTAAACACTTAAAATTAAAGCTGCTTTAGTTCATATTTTTAAATTAATGGATCACATTATAACATATGCCATATGTCATCACTTTCACTCCGTAATGAACCAAATATGCCTTTTTAGCATTTTTTAGCATATTTTGGGCCAGCTTACATATTTTGGTTCACTCTCACCAGTCTCGTCAGCACTGTTTCCAGCCTGAGCAGGCAGCTATTTTTAGTAAAACCTTTCCTGTACCCTACAGCAGCAGACACATTTAGCGACTAGCTAAACAGAGCGCAGCATTTAGCAGCAAAAGAGTCTTGAAAAAGATTTGGCAGATGCTAAATTAGAGCATGTTAGCAGCTCTCAGTAACATTTCAAATCTGCATAGCTCAAGTAAAACATATATGTATTATGCGTGACAAACACGTTTCTGTGTTAGTAATTATTTTCTAGTGACAGATAGTTGGAACTGAAGTGTTGAGTTGAGGTTGTTAGTGCTTGTTAGTGCTACTATAAATCTTAGGCAGCTGTTTTGAAATTGAATACTCGTATTGTTTGACAGCAATTGAATCATAAGTATGTAGTCTTCCCGCACTCTTGTAAACTTCCTTATAACTTTAATCAGAAACTAAAGCTGTATCTGTGCTAAATTTAGATCTGCAGTTTCACACAACTCATGGTTGATTGAAGAAATAACAAAACAGAGTTCGGTTTTCTCAACAAAAGGTGCATTAAAAGGGGGGTTGTGAATGTATACCTGGAATTGCAATCTGTTTTTCACAGCAAATTAACCTGAAACCTGATAAGTGTAAATAAATCAACCCCTGAGCTTATCTCTCATGAATGATACCAGGAACAAACACCGTGCTAGGGTTTCCCCTGTGGGTGTGGAAGCCTGAAAGGGACGAGGTGACATAAGAAGGAAGGATGACAGAGGAATAGATGTTAAAACAGAGATGAAGTGTGGAGTGAGCACTGTTGAGGACGATACAACTACAAGTAGGTAGAAAAATCTCTCTTTTTTTTAACTATACAACCCAGCTAGATGAATTAGCTTTTCGCATAAAGTTTGTATTTTTCCACACATCATTTTAATGAGTACAAGTTGCTGCTATATGAAATGAGAGCGTACATAGGATGTGTAAATGACATCTCGCACATTTCCTTACATCTATAATGAGAGCAGATTGTACTGACAGCATTACAGGAAACTGCCATCAAGCCAAGATGCCATAAGCACTGTCACATCCTGAGAGGCTTTCAGAAATCCCACTCCTGACGAGAAAGGAGAAAGATATCGTTAGCTTCTTTCCTACTGAGTTTGCTTGATTGTTTGTTTCTTTCCTATTCTACTCACCTCTGGGTTTCATTCACTGCTTTTTCCTTTTCTTCCTGAAGCAGTAATTGCCAATGACAGTGATATGACAGCTGAGGGAATGATGATTTTCTCATAGCCTATTTTTGCCTCGCCCAAAAAACATATACTCTAACTGTATTCACTTGAACTGCAAATTGGAAAGCTTCAGAGGAATCAGTTTATTCTTTCTGCTACACTTACACAAAACATAAGTTTAGCATTCATTCAGCACACTTAAAAATGTTAAAGCTGCTCTGATCAATATTTTTACATGAACAATGAATCAAATAACGACATGTTTTGTGAAAGTACAAGTACATATATATTAAGTGAATTTACTATTAACACTTTAAAAACATAGTTTCAGTTGCAGCAGGTAAAAGACTGTATGCTAACCGCGTAGCACTGAGCAGACAATATTAGTAGCTAGCTAATGAAAATGATTTAGCATTCAACAAACAGAACAGTAGTCAGTGGAGACCAAAATAGAGCCAAAAAGAGAGTGAATACTGCACTGTTGGTCTGTATCTACAGAACTGTTTGCAAACATGTTAGCTATATATCTATCAATTTATTAGTGTTGCACTTCCTCAAATTGCTAGAACAAATAAAAATAATTTAACCAATATAAATCAGGAACATACGAGCGTAAATTGTGTTTACTTGTGGTACCTATGCTATGTAGAAAACAACTACAGCTAGCCACAGCCTTGGCTCCATCTCTGGTTTTTATTTTTAATATGTGGGTATACTCAACAGGGCCCAGCCATGGCCGTCACTGAAGATCAGAACTGCACTGATCTGGATAAACTGATGCAACAATATTACCTGCCTCTCACCTATACCATCATCTTCATTGGAGACCTAGTGGGAAATGTCACATCCATCACAGTTTATCTGACAAAGATTCGTCCCTGGAAGAGCAGCAGTATCATCATGGCCAACCTGGCGCTGACTGACCTCCTGTACGCCTTCAGCCTGCCCTTCCTGGTTTACTACTACAGCAACGAGGATTCATGGATGCTTGGTGACTTCATGTGTCGCTTTGTGCGCTTTGGATTTCATCTTCACTTGTACGGCAGCATCCTCTTTTTGACATGTCTCGCATTTTTCCGCTACATGGTGGTGATGAATCCTTTGAGGATAGCACTGGTGCAGGAGAAACGTTGGGGTATCATTGCATGCTCAGCTGTCTGGCTCATAGCTGCTGTTGAAATCACGCCCATGTTGACTGTTTTGACCATAGAGAAGAGCAACAACAAGACCTACTGCCTCGACTTTGCTAGCACTCTGCGTGTTGATGATGTACGGTTGTATAGCTGGTTTCTCATTGCATTTGGATTTCTACTGCCTCTAGTGGTGGTGTTCATGTGTTACATCGGTATAGTGAAAAAGTTATCAAAAGGTCCCAACACCACCAACCCCTGTCGGATGCGAGCGCGGCGCTCGACTGTGCTGATCCTGGTGGTGTTTGTAGTGTGCTTTCTGCCATTTCACATCATGCGTGCATTGCGAATAGAAACTCGAAAGATGCAAGAGCCACCATGCATGATGCAGCATATTGTTAATGCAGTATATATTATCTCCAGGCCTCTTGCTGGACTCAACACATTTTTTAATCTGGCTCTGTACACTCTTTCAGGAGATATGTTCAAAAAGGCCTTCCTCGACACTTTTTGCAGGAAATGCTTGCTGACCAAGGCTAAATCACAGGTCCAGCTGGCCGTGATCAGCAATGCGGTCACTGAAATACCATCTGAACAGTATGAGTGACAACTGTCCAAAACCTAGTCCAAAACAGGCAAAGATATAAGTTCCACGTGAGTATTTTACTTCTTACTGCACGTGGGCAGATACACTACTCTTCCAACAGGGGGAGCAGAACTCACTGCTCCGTGGTCCATAGTGTTGCCTGTTCTGCTCTGAGGTGCTCAGTTACCAAAACCTGAGGAAGATCTGTTAAGTTGTTCTATTATATTTCCTGGTATCAATGCTATCTGTGGTAGAACTGAGTTTTAGACAGAGTATGTTACATCACAACAAGACTACTTCTGGTTTACTTCTTGTAGAACTTATTGTGATGTAAAGTAAAGTAAAAGTAAAGGTCTGGACATAAAATCTGAAAACTCTCAAATAAGTATGTTTTTGAATGTTAATGGTATCAGAAAATCTGAGATCTTTCAGACAAAAGGTGTGAGGAAAAATCATTTCAAGAGCTTAGAATAGGATCAGTATGAGACAAGAGACTTGTCAGGAGCTACATTTCAGAAGAAGCATGAGAAACTGATCAAAATCTCATCTTGGTGTTACAATAGGATAAACATTGTATTGGAAAAAGGTCACAAAGAGAAGATTTCCCCTGTGCCAGGCCTGACACATGATAAGGTCTCATTTGTATGTTTTGCCTCCATACTGTCTGCCTGGAAATGTGAGAGCATACTTTACATAACAAATCATATAACAAATCATATAATGGATTCCTTTGTTTGGGTGTCACAAATAGTGAGTTTGCATAATTGCTCTTGTTAACACACATCTTGTTTTTCTTTTAACGTTTGTTTAAGAAAATAAAGTCTGAGGTTTTTATACAAATTTACAGTTTTGTTGGACATGGCGCCAGTTACACCTGTAAATGTTCAGGTCAGTGAATGGGAGTTGTTACACTGTTTTATGTGTATTAAAAGCATGTTTGAGCCCAGTTTTATTATCATCTGTGTCTTGAACTGTAATAACTAGCTCTAATCAAAATTTAGTTTGGTTTGTAATGAAATAAGTTAAATAACTTTCCTATTAGCCTCAGATTTATTGTGTTTTTAAAGCCAGATAATAATAAGTGTTAGCATGCTAACACAACAATAGCATATGAGGTAAACTAAGGTGGAGAGTGCTGTAGACTTCTACCAACACGTTATATCTGCATTAGTGTTGTTAGCATGTTAGCATGCTAACAAACATAGCACAAAATGCGGCTGTATTACAAAACATTATTTTCATTTGCCACGCTGTTCATTACGCCAATTATTGTCTTGATTAAATGAAACTGCTTTGTGCTGTAAATAGTGCTGTCATGTTTTACTAAAGTTCTGGATTTTTACAGTAACCTTCTTGTGCTCATATTAGGAAAGCATGGGCGAAATTTCTACATCTTTGTTTTCACAAGTATCCAATTCTATATATTTTTGAAAAGCACTGTTTTCTTTCTTCTTTATGTAACATTTAGAGGTAGGCATTTGGAATAAAACTCAATATACAGTACATGATATATTTCAGTTGCATCTCTGCTTCACAAATACTGTAACGTTTCTTGAGATTTATTTTTCCGTCTTATTTTGATTGACAGTAGAGAAGCTGATAGGAAGCATAGGGAGAGAGCGAGAGCGATAGAGAGATAGTGAGAGAGAGAGGGTGTGACAGGCAGCAGTAGCTGGCAGCACTGTCTTTGAATTCAAAATAAACCAAACCTTTTTAAAAGTTGTAACAGCTGAGAAATTAATTAGAAATCCAGAGCAGCAGGTCTATATTTTATACCAATGTTTAGAAGACGAAGAATTCAGGAAAAATCAAGAATGTTACTCAAGTTTCCAGATTCAAGACATATTGCCATGTATTGATTATTATTCTTGAATGTTCCATAATACATAAAATGTTAAATATTAAAAAACTTGTCAATTCATGACAATTCAACATGTGCCACAAGCACAAGTGTAACCAATGCTCTAACTTATATGTGGCTAAATTGTACAACAGTTCTTTGATTTAATATGACCTAACTACACTGTTTTCAGAGTCATAAAATTTTCTTTATTACAGGTGAATCTCTCCACCAGCACTGCTGCTTTGGTGTGGTGTTTTCCACTCAGACTGCTGAAATGTTGGAATCGCGTGATGTCACCTGGTGGAGCTCCGCAATTAATCATTAACACATTCATACTTTTGCTTTTTAGTTTACAATACTTTGGAGTTAAGTTAAAAATAAAACAGCAGCTAAAAGACTATATCAATTATGGTTTGTTACATTTACCACGTCAACATGTGATAAACTGATTTTACAGCCTAAAAACACCTCCTGCAGAGTCTGTGTAGATGCATTCACCTTCCCCATGAGCTAACAAGGCAGTCTGCACATTTCCCATTTTGCCAAAAGCATGTCTCCATGCTTTTGTACAGCGAATACACACAACTTAAGGGCCAAAAGGTTGGAGTGTTCTTCCATGACAGCACACTGTACTAAAATCAAACCTGGACAAGTCCTCTCTGTCAACAGTGAGACATCATTTGTAGATAAAAGAGGCTTTTACTGCACTGTATGTCGTCTGTCTATCACTCACTGCAAACTGCTTCTTCTGGATACCAGACGTCACTCTGGTGTTTTGCACCTTTCTTGATTTATGCTCCACAACACATTTCTGAACAAATAACTCAGACTCGGTTATATGATGTTAGATACAACATTTAAGGTGTCTGGTAATGTAGGCTTATATAATTCTAATCTTTCTCAGTTACAAGCAGTGAAAGTAGAATAGAGGCTGCAGCTGGGGAGGAGAGGCTATTTTAGTCCGTGGACATGGCCACTTCCTTTTCTGCCTCCTGACTGATCTCCTCCTCATCTTCTTTCTCCTTCTCTTGAACAAAACGCCTGCGTGGAGCGGCCGGGAAGTGCTTATTACAGCCGCAATTTTCCAGAAAAAGGATATTAACATTAAGCAATAGTTCGGGCACCTACCATCTTGGAGCCTGTCTGTGGAAATGTGTTGAAACTGTTTTATTTTTTTTATACTGTGGTGTAAATGGAAACGCCAGAGCTGAGTACTGTATGTTAGTCAGATTATAGAGGAAAAAGCATTCAACAAGCCGCTGGGTTTCTTCTATTTTCTGCTGTTCCAGAGTCATGGTCAATTGAACGTTAAATGATCAATTTGGAAGCAAAGAGCCTGTGATCAATGTCCTAATGGTGGAAATACCAATGCTCTGTCTCTGTGATGTAAGATCACTGAAACTGGCTCTGACAGCCTGTCTTTCAGGCCCGCAGCTCTCCTCTCCTTGAGAAAAAAGCCTCATCAGCGTACGTCAGTGTGTGCTGCATGTGCGTGGATGTGGAAGAAGTTGGCACACAGCGTAAAGATTTCAGATTTTTATGGCGAGAACATGCTGTGAAAAAGGAGCAAGGCAAAGAACACGTGCAAGTACACATGTGTACCAGAGAGAGCCCATCAGGGACAAATTTACATCACTGGATGCTGCATATTTTTTATTGAACACATCTCCTGCAAGAAACTGCCTTGATTGTTTCTGTATACTGCAGCTTAATCAGTCAGGAAGGAAAACACACTGCAGACTATTGCCAATTTTGTGCTTTGATATTCTTATGAAGCCAAACACCACAGAAGTAACTACAATATTTCACTGATCAACACGGCGCTAGATCACAAACATGACACAGAGGATCCTTCGAGTCATTCGTCATTTCCAAAATATACTAAAATTTGCCTTTTTCCATTAAGTGTGTTATTTTTTTCAGTTCTTCTAATTCTTAGCAAAATTTGAGAAACATGGTCACCGCTTTGAGAACATTCAAAGCACTTGCTAATGAATAAATACATTTCACAATTGCAGGGCCAGAATTAGCCATAAGAAAGAAAAAATACAAAATGTTTATGTTGCCAAATACATCCATCATAAATATTAAGACACCATTCGGCGGTCCAACGAAGCGGTATGAGGGCAGGAGGTTTTGGCAGATTCACAGTAGAGGTGAGACGGAAGGAGGAGAAGTAAAGCGAAATGAATCAAACTGCAATCAGTCAGTGCTATGGTGTTTGGAGTTCCTGCGTTCTCACCACCGCACCACTTGACTGCTGTAGTCCTCTGTAGTGGCTACCACCTCTACTACCTCCGCTTCCTCTTCCTCTTCCTCCTCTCCTGCTCCTCCCCTTCCTAGTCTCCACAGCTGAGCCATAAAGGTCCTGTGCATCCGCTTCCTCTGCTGCCGCTCCTGCCTCCTCCTCAGTCGCTCCTCCTGGTGCAGCTTCTGCCGGTTGTACTGGTAGCGCCGCAGGAACAGCTCCTTAGCATACTCGTACAGCTCCATGTCGAGGGCATTCAGACCCTCTATGCGCCACCGAACCTTGTCGGTGATTCCCACGCTGGCTGCGCGTGTGCTGTTGATCTGCGTGAAGGCCCGGATGAAGCGCAGGCCGAACGTCCTCTCAAACAGGTACTGCGTCTTGCGCTGGAACTCCGTCAGGCCAAAGAAGGCCATGTTGCGCAGGTTGTTCTTCGCGCTGGTGAGCAGCAGGCGGCCCCGTTCCAGCTCGCTCATGGAGGACATGTTGTAGCAGCCCACCAGGCTGAGGTCGGCCAGCATGCGGACTTGGCGGTTGTTGGCGAGGTTCGAAGGGCAGTTCATGAAGTCTGCCAGGGGAACACCTGTCCAGTCTTCGCCGCTGTAGCAAGCGGGTAGCTCGTCCTGAGTGGGCGGGCGTCCGTCACACATGTGGAGAGCGGTCTTCCATGTGGCCCCACGCTGCACATGCTTCCACTCACTGAGGTAGCGTGACACAGGGTCGCGTAGCATGGTGATGTAATAGAAATTCCTGTTGAGACAAATAAACACATTCATAAGAAGATATTTCTAGCATGTATGTTCATGTAGGTCAAAGACACTGCCCCTCTGTGACTGAAAGGCAAGAGGCAAGAGTTGTCTTACTTAAACATATATTACATGTTTGGACAAAAACAGGAACATATTTTTAAGCTTAGCTTAGCACTTAAAAAAAGGTGCATGAAGTGAATTTTCCCAAATTCCTACTGGCCTCTGAGATTATGTGCTGCTCTCTCTTTGAACCACACTCAAATTTGGTAACTTGTCTTTTTTTGACACACAGTTTGGTTCGGCCTTATTGTCGGCAGAGTAAAAATGGTTGTAGATTATTTTGTGTTTTTTATTTTTGTTGATTACCCTCCTTGTTTTGCATTGAACATGGAGTTTATTTCAGTCTGATATCCCTAATGTTCTCTTTAAAAACTTCCCTCTTCAGCTGAACTGAATTTGTTTCTGCATAGCGAATCTTACAAAGGTTGAAGAAGCAGTCTGAGAGAACACCAACACCAGGAGGATGAAACTATACATCAGATATCGCATATCCTGCTGTAGTTAAAAAAAGAAATATGATCAGGAAAAAAATACCACAGTGCTGGAAATATATAGAGTGCGGTGAAAGTGTGATTAGGGTTTAAATGAAAAACATCATCGAGTGCATCTGAGGGTGTTAGAGAATAATGACATAGAAAGCAATGCAAACCAAGCATGTATGGCGTTTAATATCCTGCAAATTGTTTTTGTTTTTGTCACACCAATTTGCTCCTGCCTACCTTTGGTAATGAGTTTTGGGTTTGTTTTTTTTCCGTCTCCTGCACCTTCGTGTTTCTGGATCACTCTGATCTGCCACAAACAGTGCTTCAAAAACTTTCCGTAACCCAGCCGCACAGAAAACCTTTCAACTAACAAACACATCTTTCAGCTCTTATCTATTGAGTTCAGCGATGACCGACGTGACTGAAGGAGTCAGCGCCAGGAGAATTTCAGCCAGTCTCAAAAAGTTTTTCAAAAGGTAAACAAGGTAGATAAAAAGGAAATTGAAAACGTTCATCTTGTGTTCAAAGATCACCATGACCTTACAGTGTCAAAACAAATCTAAAGCTTACATAAAAAGCTGAACATTTTACTTCTTTTATTGCTCAGGGATGCAGTTTACTTTCTAGAAGCTTTCAGTGAACAGCTAAATAAGGAATTCAGACTCAAGGACATTTCACTGGACACTTTAAAACTTTAAACCCTATTAAATAAATGGTCGGTGGTCAATGGTTTTCAATACATGATGCGTGTCTTTTTACCTGCACAATCTTATAAACACCCTGCTGATGTACTTTTCTCTTTTCTCTCAGGCTATTCCAATGAGCTGGATGGGCTCCCATAAGTTCCCTTATGTTTTGTGTTTTTCTTTTTGTATACAATATCACAGTCACACACCTACAGGTGTGTGTGTGATAGTGTGATCACACTATCACACTGTGTGATTAGGTGAGGAGAAGTTTGGACTATTGGTGTTGACAAAAACATTGCCAAGAGACATACAGTACATTAAACCTGGAACCTCCCCCCCAGTCTCTAATTAAAACTTCATTCAAGTATAACACATGAAAACACTACTTAACATTTTCCACCATTTCATCACCATCATTAAAAAAATACTTCTTTTTTTTTAAATCAATATTGATTTACAAACATTAGAAATAAAACTGGTATTTTCCAAGTTAATAAAAACAAAAGACGCCTCACTATAATACTAGTACTACAACCACTAGCACCGCCCCCTTTTTAAAAAAAAAACTGTTTTAACTTTAATTTTACTAGCAATTTCACCTTGGTTTTGAGTTGCATGTTAGCGCTAGTTTAAATTGTATCTTGTAGCTTTAAGTGTACATGCAGAATACATTTTAATAGTAATGTTCTGAACTATAAGAAGCCACAATCGACATCTTTAATGTCACTGCAATTATTGTTAGAACTTGGTGACATCATAATAAACTATATGTATTATTATTTATGTATAGTTTCACGATGTAAAACATTTACTGTAGCTGTATGTCACTGCGCATCAACTACTCTCTTTTTCAAAATCACAGAGGAAGGGGGAAATTAATTTGGTATTAGAAAAAACATTTCAGACCACCTCCCTTCAACAAAAATAAATATGAGCCCTCTTGCAATTTTACCCACTAATACTTTATATGCAGTCCCTAAAATCTCCAGTCAACAGTCATTATTTCCCAGTCCAACAGTTGTCTCCAGAGTGTTCCTAGCTTTCCACACCTGACATCCATACCTACCTGCACACCTGCTCCAAATTTCTGCATCAACTCCCCAGTATATATACCTGCCCTTTGGGCAGTGTTCCAGTTTTTTGTCCTCTTGTTCTCGCCTGCTTTGTTACTTGTCCCTTACCTGTATTCCGCCTGCCTGTTGCTGAATTGTTTCAGTCAGTAACATTGCCAATTTTATCTACGATTCATGCATATGAATTCTGTCTTGCAAAGCTTTTGCAAACATTGCTTTTTGACACCAAAGGACCCAAGAAGAGACTCAGGTGATCTAATTTAAGGACAAAGACTAAAGCCTATCATGCAGTACTTGACTTCACTTCACCGACAAAACACTTTAAGAAACGATCATATTTTAGCTCTGATCACAATGAGTTAAATCCTTTCATTCTAAATCTGCATGTATTAGATAGAAAAACCCAATGCAACAATACTGTAAAAATTGTAGCTTGTTATAATGAAAGCATCTGTTCAGCTGTAATTGTTTTAGGTTCACTACTAAACTAAAGAATTTGATAAATTGAGAGTGAAGTTTCGTTCTCTAAAGGAACACAGTTGAGCAATTATTGACAGACAGCAGATATCTATCAGCTGTGATATACAGTATATTTGAGTGAACACACCCACACACAGGCACACCACCCAGAGAAAATGGCCATCCACAGTGGAACCTAAGTGAATTATTCTGCCATCTCTGCTGGGTTAAACAGACAGCACGAGATGAATGGACACACACGAGCATATCACAAAGTGGCCTTTGTTGCACGTCCTGAAAAAACAGTTGTCTTTTCCACCTCCTGTGCCTATCATCTGTCTGTACAGCTAGCTGCGAGACAGGCAGATCAATAAATGTTCATGCAACCCCGCCTTTCTGCGTCTGCGCTTTCATCATGACCTATTGACAAAGAGCAGCAAATGTCAAAGCTCTCCTCTTACTTGTGTGAGGGGCAGAGGTAGGGTCAGATTATGAAGGTCACGAATAATTACTCATAGGACAAAATGGCCGAAGGCTTGTCATGCAGGAATCGAAGTGTCATGTTGACTTTGATTTTATACCATTCATTGTAGTAGAACGTCTCCACAGTTTTACCAGTAGGGGGTGCTCTACAGGTCCGTTTTAATCTTATCAGGCTAAAAGTGCTTTCAGTGGAAATATATACTAGTGGAAAAAATACTGTATAGCATTTATTTGAAGCTACGTTTCTTGTCAATGTATGAATGTTGAAAGCTATATTACGTAACTTTTTTCTAATAATTTTAGTAGTAATATGTTTCAATTCCGCTGCTTTAAAACACTGTGTACCTGACCACCAAAAATGATACAGTGGAGATTGAACTACTGTGCACCACTGCATTACATTTCGACTTATCCACGACCTCATCACTAAGATATTAATTCTTCATACAGCATTCTGACTGATTTTGTGGGAGAAGGGCAACAGACAGGTGGGAGCTTTGAGAGCATTTTGGAAAACATGTTAACAGAAAAATTGGGACATTTTCTAAACTGCAATAACAAATTTATTCTCTACAGCGGATGTAGCTCTTGGTATTTCTTTCCTTGGATGGTCCTCAAGAGAGTCAGTTGTATCATAGTCTTTGTGATATATTCAGTTCTTGAGATTTCTTTACTCAACTGAGTGTTTCTTGCCATAACATGGATGTGTACCATTTTAGTCTACCAGTTGTAGTACCACTAATACGACTATTCACTCTTTACCCAGCCTTCATCTTTACAAGACAGCTGATTGTCTACAGCACATTAAGAAGGCAAGAAACATCACAAATTAACTCGACGATGCAGTCTGTGAATTGATCACCATTCTTCAGCACTGTACTGTACAATGTTGAAAATAATGAAAGTAAAGAAAAACTGTCCAGACTTTACACTCGTAGTGTACAGTGCACAATCTCAATGTTCCATAATGTGGCATCATATTTCCACTATGCTGCAGTGCACTACTTTTGAAAAGTTGTGACTGTGTGCAATATGATGTGCATCTATTCATGCCGAACGTTGCACAAATGCACACAAGAAAACATAATAGCTGACCTCAAATAGCAAAAGGAAGAGTACCTTTGAACAATGTGCCATTATAGCCGCTGGGTGTGACATTTTAAAGTGCCACCACTGTAAAGAATGCTAAAAGAAGCTAAAACACTACGTAGATGTAATGTGAACTATGTTAATCCTGTATGGGTTCAAGTCGTTATTAATATGTAAAATTAATGTTCTAAGTTCTGCATCTAAAGAAGAAGCAATGGGACTTTCCTGGGCTGAAACAACTCCTCTCCACTATCCATCTCTCTCGCACATCAGCTGTCATCCAACCCAGTTTATTCCATCCTGGAGCGCAAACTCTGTGCTAATGCGCTAAACTGCTTTCAAGTATTTCGTGCCCGAACGGAACAAAGTGGGGACATTTGCAGTGTTTTCGGACACCTGATTGATCGTGTCAAAATCTAATGTTTCGACAGTAACAGAAACATCAGCACGCAGCGCTGTGTGTGGTTCACCATGTGTGGTTGTCCCTTAAAGTTAAATCAGCTTGTCGCGTTTTTGCTAGCGATCAATCCGACGCCTCATTTGTGCCCTTCTCGCTGCCTGTCACCTTTCCCCACATAGTGAATCTGCAAACATATATTGATCGGCCTCTCTCCATTTCCCTCCTTGATTGTCCCTCTCTCACTCTCTGAATCACCATCAAAAAGCTACAGAGGAAACTCACAGAAAAAAAAATCAATATCTGCCTTGTTAATTCACTCACTACCATCAAGGACACCGTGAGTCTCATGATAAAAGCCTTGATGGAAACGATTTATGCCGCTGGAGAAGCAGCTCATAGAAAAAGGCTCTGGATTTAATCTTGTACATCATTTTTCTTTAGTTGAGTTTCTGGAGAATAATTTCAGCACCCAGACTCAACCTCGCCCAGGTCCGATGAGCACCGTGAGTGGACCATCACTTTCCAAACCATTTCTATCTGCCAAGTTGGAAGAAGAAGTGACTTTGAAAACAAGCGCAGGACTGCACATCGATTTCACACTGAAGTCAGGGTGTTGATAACTCGCACGGTTGGAGCAAATCCATTTTAAAGGTGTTTCTGTGCCCACGAGGGATCCCCTAACCCTTGCCTCCAAGAAGAATTACTGTCTGACAAGACAGAAAAAAAAAATCCCCTCAGTCATATGCTGTCTTTAACAGTTCAGTTTTAACTCCCTCAAATCACTTTTAAATGCCCCCCTCCTTTTATTGTGATAATGACTGCTGTGCTTTTGGTGTGTGAGTCACACTTTAGTTCTCACATCGAGAATGAACCCCATCTCTTAGACGAACAAGAGCTCTGTAAAATAGCTTAAAATTCGTCTAGGTTTAAATTATGTATATGTGAGATACTATCACTTGTTTCTAATGTACAACACGCCCAGTGTTTCCTGTGTTTTTATTTCACCGTGTCATTAAACAGCATTGTTGTTTTATTCAGAAACTTAAAGCAACTGCCTGTTAACCATTCATAGTTACGCAACATTAAGATGTATTAACAAGTAAAGGAACCACGCTAACACGTCTTAATCACATATGTACTGAGAGATACTGGATATAGAGCAGCATCTCAGCCCTGCAGGCAGAAAACTCTGCAAGCCCAAAAGCATTTTGTCTGATAATAATGATAAAAGAGACATCTGTAAAACTGTTAACTAGACACCTCCAACACCTTTTACATCTGTAACACTTAAGCCATAGAATGCAGAAGCAAAACTGGAGGCCAGATATCCAGCTCTCAATATTCATCAATGAGTCAAATGATTTAATGGGTTTAACATATTAACACATAGTGTAAGATATTTTTTTATTTTAGAGGTATTCTTTTATTACATAAATGTTTCTACTCTTCCAGAATGACTCATTTCAAACTGCTGCCTATAGCCTTACTTCCATTGCTACATGTAACGGTGATAGAAGATATACGAGTGATAAAAAACAGCTATTCAACAAAACCCACAGCATAGATATGCATATACAGAAATAGGGTTTGACCAATGTATTATAAAAATAAAATGTATTAAAATTTGTGGCACTTACTAATAACACACATTGGCTACAATGCCAAAATTGCTTCAGCCCAGTGCAGCTTCTGGAGACTTGGTTTCTATGCAGGTCTACTGATATCAAGTCTTCCTGGATACAACGCTAACACTAACTAACAGCAATTTCTTCCCTGTGGACACTTGAGGTTTGGCAAAGAAAACTCCCTCTGAGGCACAAAAATCTATTTCCCCATGACCAAAATTATAAAAAAGAGCACCTCCATCTGCAAACATCTATTATCACTGTTTCTATTTTGAATTTGTAATCCATGAATGTTTATTGTTGTAAAACTTTTCCAGAACCTAAAAAAGTGACTTCTAGTTTTGGTATGTCAATGTAAACTCCAGGAGGGCACGGGTGGGTTAGGGGTAGGGTTAGCAAACCCAGACACTATAAAAAAATTTTGACTCATGCATTTAGTCTGAAATAAGACTCAAAATGAAGCTAAATGTCTGGTTAAAATGGGCAGTGTGCTAGAAGTGAAAGTGTTGAATGAGCACGTCTGCAGGGAGAGCACGCGGCCTTTAGAAACTGCATTTGGGAAAGCAGATAAAACATTACCCGGTTCGACTGTCAGCTTAACTAACTTGACTGTGGGTGAATGGATGACTACAGGGAAGCAGGAGTGACAAATAGGGAGAGCTATAAAAACAGCGGAGGGGCACACATTCCAAAAAAAGCAAATGAGACTGGCAATTACACAGAGAAGAACCTTGCTTCTTGCTCGCTTGCATGAATGCTAAAAGGGGTGTTATCAAGATGACCGAGTAAAGATGTTCAGCTGCACAGACACTAAGGAAGTCTCATCACATCCGTCTTCAGAGCAAGAGGTCAAGCGGGATCCATTTTCACTCATCTGACTCTCTCTCTTACACTAATTTAATCTTTGCGTGCCAATTAAAGGCAAAATGATCTCAGTCCCCATCTGTGCACAGTGGGTTCACTATCCAACAAGCAAGCAAACACGAACACACTATAACACTCCAACACAATCCACTCTCCTTCAGTCCAAAATGATCCATTAATGGTGCACTTACGCCTCCAAAGCTTAACCCAGTTGGAGGGAACATCGGCAGGTAGCATTACTTGATAAATCATACAATCAAGTGAATCAATCATACTGTACATCAAAGCAGCAGATTGAGAAGGGGGGAGCGTGTCGAGAGAAATGATGAGCAAGGAGCCCGCCGCTGCACTGTGATCTTCATTGGTTGCAGATATGAGATGCTATTTTCGGTGATAACGGAAAAGCCCCAGGGATGCTGGTGTGGACCAAGAGCGCTTCAAGAACGACGAGGTGTCCAGACAGGCATGGGCGTGAAGATGTGTTTTAGCTGAAAACTAGGTGATAGACTATGTGAGGAGCTGCAGCCAACATACACTTAAACTAATTAGATTATGCTGAGTGTTTGAGAGTTGAGTACAAAATGAGGGGTATCATCTTTGCATAGAATATCTTCCTCTGGAGACAGACTTCATCCAGCTGTATTTATTAAAAAGTAGCTGTATTTCAGGTAACTACTGTACATTCATACAGAGCTCCTAGAGTTCATTTGGGTTTTAAACACACACCCACAACAAGCATAGTATCAAAGGCATCCACATACACACACACAACAACCTGGCGTGTGCAGCTTTAGCGTCTTAGCCTTAACCTTTGCTTGACATCTTAATCTTTGCAGCTTTGTGAAGGTGTCAGCCGGTCCTCTAGGTCCATGTAGATATGGAAACGATAAATGGGAGACTGTACTCTGCAAAGGTCACCTCTACCCACACAAACTACTGAGGAATATCTGAAAAGCTATCCACTTTTTAGCAATATGTGAAAGCTGCTTCCAACACCATTCTCCTGCAGCACTTTGATACAGAGTCTTTGAAAGTTGTGAGTGATTTACAGCTTGTAACCTTTCTATAATTATTAGTCTGTAAAATAACTTTTCCGTCATCCATACTACAGAAAATCTAACGGCACAAAATAGAAACCATGAGGCATTTTGATGGATAGCATATAATGAGGTGCTATCTAGCAGAGACTTCCTCCGTATGATTTTTCTCTTTTAACAAATTGACACTCAGTTTCTTAAAAAAAAAAAAAAAGAAAACTTCAAACCAGACGGCAGGTTTCTGTATAAATCTAGACTTATGGATTAAGCCCCCCTTCCTCCTCCCTCGTATAATAAAACCTGTCTTCGACTGCCCCTAATCCCCCTAAGGAGTGTAGAGATTACCAAGATCCTCTGAATATCTCACATTTCTCGCCAGAATACAAGCCACTGCTCGCTGTCATGAAGGCTGTGCACTGAGGGGTTTCATATAACAGAAGTTTCCAGTTTTTGTGATTTTAGCAACTGATTGCTCTTCAAACACCTGCACTCACCTCACTGTGGAGCACTGTATCTAAAAGTGACACCAATGAAAAGTAATTAAAGTTTTCATTTAGTGTTTTCCTCATAATTATCAGATATTTACAAGATGAGAAATTAGGGCCGGACAATGATGCCGACTTTCATTCTGTTGCTTTTAACAAATGATGTGATGCTAGTGTCTAATATCTCTGGCTTAGTATCTCATACACATTAAAATGTTTCTGTCAGATGAAGAACAAAACGAGCTTTAAATGACCATAACAGCAAGAATTAAAGACTTCACGATACCATAAACTGGGCACTCAGTACTAGTACTAGTACCACTGAACCTCCATGATTCTCTATGTCAGTTTTGATACTGCAAAAAACAAACTAATGAAATGTAATGTCTAGTTACATAAACTGAACTGTAACTGTGACATTAACAATGTTTAAAACTAATTATACTTTGCCAAATAATCAACTTTTCTACTAATACTAAACAGCAGAGATATAAAATGAGGAGATCTCAATTATCAGTTATAACTCTGTATCCTCTGTGGATGTTGTGTGTCGAGCATTGCTGCAACAGACGTGCTGCACTGTGACATTTTAAGATATGAACATTTTAACAACACGCTGTCAATATTTAATTAACAACTGAAACTGTCGCACTTTGATTAAAAACTAAGGATAGAAAAGTTTAAGACAGCCAGACACAATGTCCAATTAGCTGTTGCCAAAAACATACAGATTTCTTCTTCTTCAAACTTAAGCTTTTTCTTTTTTCAGCGCCTTTACACATGTATGTCTACAGACAAATGTTAATGGTACATTCATACAGACATCAGCATGTGTTTACATCCAACATCCTTATGGTAATTACTAGTTGGATATTTGGGAATTTTCCCATGAGACCTCACCGACTGTAGAAGTGTGTCAACACAAGTAGCAAACATAGCAGCTAAATCCTCCAGTGCTGCCAGAACAAGGTAGCTGAAATCATTATGAATTCATTACTTTATTTACGCTTGTGCATAGAATGAATAGCCACGCACCTGCTGTAGTGTGTTCATGGTTTTAAATATGGGTGTTTCAGTGGCATACAAATCAAGTATCTGTTTAAAATGAGGCACCATCCAAGCTACTGAAAGATACAGTATGTGTAGGTGCAGTGTATGTTGAGAGTCATTGTGCCGAGATGAGTTTAATCTCCTTCTGGATTTAGAAAGAGGTTACAACTGTATAGAACAAAAATATATTTAAAGTGGGACTCACATTATCTGATCTGTTCGATCTAAAGTATTTTAAAACAGTAATGGCTGTGGCAGTGGCTCCAGAGGGGACGGGGAGGGAATTGGGCTGCTGGTGTTACCTGACAGCCACACAGAGACACATCAAGAGTAAAGGAAATGTCAGGGAATGGCAGAAGGATATTGTAGATCATTTAAACGGTGATCTAGACAAATGAGTCTGTGTGCTGTTAGCTTCCCGGAGGTTGAACTTACGACGTGTAATAGCTCTCAAATACAAGTCTGTGTCATCACGATGACAGATTAGAGGCGAGCCAGAGGATTCAGCCTAACAACATTGGCACATCACGTTCTATGGTGATGTCCTATGGTATGAATTTAAGGGTACTAATTTGTTAGTAACTGTAAAGATAATGCTAATTTTAGAGGGTCCCTATGACCCATGGGTTAGAGTCACCTTGGTATGAACATTAATATTTCATAAAATACAACTTCCCTTCTTGCTTCCCTCCCTCCGCAGGGAGTTCAGAGGTCATTCAGCTCTCTGTTGGGCCTAATTGCTAAAATTATCACCATTCTGCTGTAAGGCATGTGATCAAGGTGACATTTGCCATGATATGTGGCAAACCATATGCCAAGTCATGCAAAGAGTGGTATTTATAATAAAGTCAGACGCCATCGACAGGCTTGTGAGGACAGGCTGTATCATACCTATGTACCTTTGGATGTAACGTCTACACGTCAATAGCCAACACTTGACGTCACTGCGTTGGCTGCTTCCACCAGGAATATTAAGCCACGGTTGTGTAAGTTGAGAAAGTACTGACAAAGACTAAATGCTACCTGAAGAGATTTTTATGCTTCATCAGCCTACATCACAATGTCAGGCTGCAGCATAGGATCTCCCAAAAGACCTGAACATTCACCCCATACTAAAAATAAAACTCTGGTGTCAGGTACTGTACATATACTTTTCCACCCACAAGAAGTGACGAATCAGAACTTGAGTCAAATGCAAAGTGTCTCCTAAAGTGAGAAATGTACAGAATCTAACTCACAAAGTTTAGATCTTTAGCCTCTTCTAGTTGTTTCAGTTTATAGTAAGAATTTGTAACTCTGGAGAGTGGCAGGTATAGGATAATCTAAAATGCTATAACAGCAGCACAGGTGGAGAACTGGCCTGGTAGTGTCTGTTATCCAACAATATTCAAACTGATTTACTGTAATTAATGTGTAAAACTTGCAAACAAATGTTTTTTTTCCCAAATAATCTACTTTGTATTTCAGTGAAACATCGTTTAGCAACTTGTATGTCTGGGAAACTGCATTTCTTTACAATCATCTTTTTTCCTGGCCACTAAACCTTGTCAACTTCCTGCATATTTTTGCATATTTATGAGCCTATAGTTCCATTATCATCATCACTAATAGGGTGCCATTGTTAAATTAAGTGCTAAAACCAACTCAACTGTCTCCAGAATGAATTGGGCTAATTAGACTCAGGCTGATCCGTGTGTTGGCCGGCCTGCATTCTTTGCTCCAATCTGAAATAATGAGGTCAGTGATAAGGTTACACCCTCTGACTGCTCAGTGTGAGGCTGGCTGCCGAGGAGGAAGAGGGCAGCCCTGCAATACAAGCAGGTTTGACGTCTGACCTTACAGCAATTTTGCAACCCGCTGCGATGTGAATGCTGTAGCTCCATGCTGCGAGCAAAGCCCTGCAGGAGCTTCTGACCAGTGTCGTGCCTATCAAAAACTACTTGACAGGGCCACATATTATTAAGTGACATCTGTGTGTTAGGAGGGTGGATGGGTTAATGCAGCATATGCTATTTAAGTCAGGAGTAAATGACTAAAGGGGAGGATGAGCAAACAAGGAGATAAACCAGCAGGAGGTCAATTACAAATTTCAGTATCTCCCCTTATACATGTGTTGTGATTGAATCCATTATTATCAGTGTCCTCTAAGAGAATTCCAGTTGTTCTGATTTGGCAAAGATGTGTCACAGCAATGTCACGAATTCTTACAAAGCATCAGTATAGCTGAGAGTTAACAAAACTGGAACTGGTTGCTATGCCAACTCCTTTGGTAACCAAGGAGCTAATTAGTGATCATTCTCTTACTTTCTTCGTTTTTCTTCTTGTGCATGTTTCTACTTGAAACTTTTCCTACGTCATACACCATACAGCAAAGACACGGTATTTTAAAAAGAGTTAAGATTATTTTATTTCCACCGATTACGTTGTAAGAGAAGCTAGATTTTGGTCATATCGTGCTGTATTTAATACATTTGCTAGTGTTATTAGTTTTTACACTGGTACAGTGTGTAGGAGAGAGGTGATTCCAAGGTGACTCTGAAGTGCTCAAAAGCAGACAGATGGTGCTTCTGCATTCAGAACAGACCAGCAGGCTATCATACACCTAATGTGCAAGATATCAATCGTTTCATGAGGTACAGTAATAAGGTGAATCCAGGTAAAACTCATTATCTGGTAGTGACTGATCAGAATGGCAGGCAGATGTTTTTAGATCTCTCAGATGTAGATCAGAAAATAAAAAGTCTAACTATTCTGTGCATTCGACGTACAATGAAGAATTTTTCACCTCACTTCATAACACCCCAGTGACCCAAATGCATATATTTCAGAAGTGGCCAGAAAATAGGGAAACAAGGCAGCTGCAGTCACAGTCAGCTAAGGTGGAGACATACACTACAAACACATTACTGGTCGTGCATCAGTTTGAAAGCAGAACTGTTTAACTACTTTATACAGTTTTTTATATATATATATATAATATATTTCTTTATACAGTGGTTTTTAGAAGGTTGGCTCAACTTCTCCTGACGCTTTATTTGTTGCAGTTCTTTTTATTATTTCTTTAGCAATCTCTTGCCACTGTACAAAAAAAATAAGGCCATACCCCCAAAAATAAGAAAATTGTCTTTTTTTCCCCCTGATAACCTCTTTGAATACATTTAAAGTGTGGAATCACATGATGTATTGGATTACATTTTTCCACCACCTGTTTCTGTGTATTGTCAAATTGCAAATAAAACATAAGCTCAGGCTTCTTGAGGTCAAGCATCTCCTTCTCCGCCGAGTAAACTAAAAATAGATCTGTGTGGCGAGACTAACCTTTCTCAAATTAATTTAAGAAACAAACAGAAAAGCCACATGGTTGTCCACGAGTTTACTTTTATTTCCATGATGTTGCCGCGCCTTCTCCTTCTTCAGCGGTTTAATGTCATCCGAACAGAGTATTAGGGCCTTCAACTACTTATGTCAGTGCTCATAATGTTCACATAAAAGTAGTGGATGGACATTTACTAGCATTTTCTTTGCAGATTTTCTCCAAATTTAGACAAGCGTACTGTATATATTTATTTTTGGAAGCAAACCTGACTAATAGATAGATTGTACTCTGGCCAAAAGCCAGAGTTGGACAGCCCTGATTTAAAGCTATAATATGCAACTCTTGGGTATCAAGCTAGAAATAGCATAGGACTTGAACCAACCAACCGATTGGTGCAAGCCAAGTCATTATGAAATTAGAATAAGCTACAAAACTAGAACCGGTCAGGCATAAATAATTGACCTTCTCTGATTGGTTAAAAGGGTGAGCCTCACGCAAGAACCATAAATCTGCCATTGCTGCACTGCCTTTGACAGTATCTCTCCACATTAAGAGAACATTTCTACTAAAAAATATATTAGAAAGCGTTACACACTGTAGCTTTTATCTCAATTAAAAACATTAATTTGAACAGAACTACAGAGTAGTGTGGAGTGTGGAGCAGGCACGTTCCTCTGAAATATAGTGAATTATAAGTATAAAATTGAAACTGACTGACTTTTACTTTACTCAAATACCGTAGTTTAGTACCTGTATCTAGTATCTGTTTGGATGCCATATATTATATATATATTATATTATATATATTATATATGGAGGACTGAGATTAAACTATTCCTGCAAACCACAGGACACTGTGTTACAAGTAAGCATGATCCGTGTCTTCTCTCTCATAGTTATACATGACTTGAATAAGACGAAAATCATCCTTCAGCATCAACGTGTTACAAAGGTGAATTGTTCTTTGAGAGGAAAAATCCTTTGAGTGCTTAAAATAAATGAAATGTGTTCAGACTGATGTAATACTCTCAATAATAATGTCTGAACTTCAGATACTTAGTGCAAAGCATTGTGGATTATACAGTACGTATATATTGAGAAAACAGCTATAATAGTCTTTAACCTCTCTTAACCTCTCTTAAAAGCAGAGGGATCAAGGCTGAAATACAAACAAACGTACCAAAGCAGAGTGATCTTAAAGAATAGATCAGAGAAGCATTAAATATTGTATTAAGCTGAGCCGTAACACGTCTTAGTAACACACACTGTTCCATTCCCTCTGCAGCCATCATCGCGTGCGTCACTATCCATCGCGGAGAGGCTACATGGCCCGAAGTGACAGGACAAGAGCCTTTCAGGTCTGATAAAACTGCAACATAAAACCTCATGGCAACACATCATCGAGTGCAGAATAAGCTCAGTGAAGTCTTTATTCAGCAGTTTTAATCTGAAATGACAACAAGCCCTCATTTAATTGTTCGTCTATTTCCAGGCTGATCAGTGCAGTCTGATGGCTTTCCAATATATATATATATTTAAGTGTGCAGACAGAAAATCAACCAGGCATTATCCTTGGGAAATGAGAGCTTCATGTGACAGATTTGTGGCTGTTGAATGAGCTATGACTCACAACTCTTCCGATAAATTCACGGGCATAGAATAAGTTATGACTCACGGTGCATTTGGCTCAAATTTCCTCTAAAATATGTACTGTAAATATATCCTGCATCTGGTCATATGTGACGACTGTGTGCACGAGCTTTGGAAAAGCTATGAGAATGATGGCTCAACAATGACTAAAAAATGAAAAAAAAAAAAGATCCACACTGCAACACGTCAGTCAATCACCCAGCCATTAGGCACAGCAGATACAGATTTGTCCTTGGGTGTGACTTTGAATGCCTAAAAGCTGCTCACGAGCTGAGACGACCTCTGACCTCCCTGTGGAGCGGCTGAAAGAATATTCCACTGCAGGGATCAATGCAGTATCACATTAACTCTGAGTACTTCTCGAGATCGCTCCACGAAGTATCATATTATATCACATATTGTCTGGTGCTGTGATAAGCAACAGAAAAACCATTGTGTAAGTCAACACCTACGACAGTTTATTCGACAGTCATTAGCTCCGTGAGTGGAAATGTGATTCACCAATCAACACATCCCCTGTCAAAATAATTCATAAAAAATGGCACTTAATAGCTGGAAATTTGCTACACAGCCCAGACTTGGGACAAACTTATGTCTGTAATCAACCTCATGCACATCAGAGCGTCAGTGTTAATGAGCGCTGATGTTTCACTGACTATTATATTGAGTTGACAAGTGTTGACTGGAGCGTCGTTGCTTCACTCGCAGTGCTGAGGTGGCTCTGAGGTGGCTCTTCAAAACTATTTTAAAGTGTTAAATTAAGTCTGATGGCTGCCACAGAGGACACTTAATGGATTGGAAGGATTCTTGAAGGCGCTCCTGGTCCTTGTCGACCCCCTTTTAATGCCCTCAGTAACATATGGAGATTTGCTCTCTGAACCAACTCCAAGGCAAATTGGCTTCAACGCGCGGGCAGCACACCTCAGAGGGCCCTGCCATTCTTAAGTGATTTACTCCCTTAAGCTTAGCTCTATTGGTTCTGTAATTACAGGAAATAGAAACGGACCTTCTGCTGCCGGCTGCTTGTGCTGCTGGTGTTGACGTGCCATGTGGTGTGCATGTTAACACTCCAGCTTTAACAGCTCTATACCCAGCATTACATGCCAGTAAGAACACACATTTGGAAAGTGCGTCCCTGGAGGAAGCACTGTTGGAAAAAAAAATCCAGTTGCCAGTGTCCTAGTGCCTCAGGCAATGAAGGCTTTCAATCTACTGTCATATCTCTGCTTGCAGGCTTGAAAAATATTTCCTGTAAAGGTGCTAATAGCGGTTATGTTCATTATTAGCTAATTGAATGAGCACTCACTCATTCATTCCTTTATTTGCTCAGACATTCACTCACTCAGTGGTTTACTGAGACTGAGAACTAAACTAAGCAAATGAGTGAATGAGCTTGTTCATATACTAAGTGAGTGAAACAAAATTAGTGAGGGAGTGAATTTGTATTGTATTTATTACCTATTCACATATAAGTCCCTCACATGTCCATTGACTCTATTAATTGCTTATTTTCTTGTTAACTGTCTAACAATGAATGAGTGAATTATAAGACTGATCATCTCATTTTCTTTTATTACTGGCTTACTGAAGGAATGAGGGTGAATGAATGGGTGAGTGGGTGACATTTGTTTGCTCGTGAATTTAGTGGCTTAATGAAAGAGAGAGTGAGTGAATAACCAGGTCAACTAATCAATGGCTTCATATTAAGAAAATGATATAATAAATAAGTCAGGGAGTAAAAATCAGTTTGTAAGAGTTTGTGAGTGAATGACTACATGAATAGTATGAATGAGAGCATTAATTAAAAAAAGTCAGTAACCCTTCAGTAAATTAGTCATTAAAACGAGTTTGTATGTGAGAGAGTGAATAAACGGATGTTTGACCTCATGATTTAACATTTGATTCATTTGTCTCATTTTGAAACGCGTGCGTGGCTGCACCTGTCCTGCAGGCTCGCGCCCTCACCTCTTGTTTTCCGGCTTGCTCGCGCTCTTCTTCTTGTTCATCACCACGGGGACGCAGCTCGTGAGCTCGGTCCAGTCCGCGTGCAAGCCGCAGCTCCAGCCCGTGGAGAACCGCGAGAAGAGCCACGACTCGGCTCTGCCGGGCCGGTGGCAGGTGCATTTCCTCTGGCCGGGCATGCAGTCGCACGGCTGCTCCAGTTGGATGTTTTTGACCAGGTGCCGCCCAAACGTCGTCCCGCCGGTCTTCTGAATATGGAGGAACACCATTACATCGTCTCCTCGGATGTTGAAGTCCACGTACCTGTCCAGGTCCCGCTCGGTGAAGTTAAATTTGGATGTGATTTTGGAGGGAAGCTCCTCGTCCTCCGGCTCCGCGTAAACTAAGTCAAACCTCGAAGAATAGCGCTGGAAAAGCCCTTTGTCGTCACTTCTGAAGTAGCAGGTGTTGCTGTTCGTCGGGCACACGTACTGGTAGCCGACCATCAGGAAGAGCACCGCCGCAATGGGAACAAAAATGAGTCTGTTGAACTTCTCCTCCATGGTGGCAACCTGTAAATCACGCCGTTGGCACAAACGGTAACGTGATGTCCGACTCGTTCTCCTCTTCCCCTCGTCTCATCCTGTTCTTTCTCCTGTTAATTAAAAAAAAAAAAAAACACGAGTTCAAGTCCCGGCAGCAGGTAAGAGCATATCCTGGAGGTTCAGCTGTGACTGGCGTAGTCCTGTCGAGAACAGCTCCACTTTTTAAACTTGACGCTGCCACTAAACATTCACTTATTTCCTACACGACACAGACATTATTATTATTTAATTATTATTATTTCTTATGTCAGTCTGGTGGTGGAGCTCTGACACCTTTCGAGACGTCAGCGCGAAGCGGCGGCACAACCCCGCGCGAGGAGCGTTCGGGCTCGGCCGTCCTGCCAAATGCTGATCGGTATCTGATCCAGGAGCTCCGGCGGCAAGCAGGACGAGGTTAACACGCCCACTTCCGGTCAGCACTTTCACATTAGAATCAAGTCACTAAGCACAAGTTTCATTAGACTTTCTTTACGTTTAAGACGCCGTGACGTTTCAGTGTTCAGTTTTATTCATAAAAAACCATCCCATATGTTGTGTTTTATTGCACTGATAAGATTATTGTTGATGTTGACATCACAGGTTCCTCCTCGTTTTAAGTGAATTGTCAGCTTATTAATAATGACAATGTGAAGTAGACTGTAGTAACTTAAATTTTCTAATTTCAAATTTAAAAATAACTTTTAGTCTATGTTAAAAGTCACTTTTACAGCTTTATACGAGCTTGGAAGTGATTCATGTTGGCTGTATCTTCCTAACGTTGATGTTTCTAACGCCATGTGACCATTTCACATGCATTTACAAAAAATATTAATTCATTAGGCAACCCACAAGGCCTTCAACCACAGACGATATCCAGTTCATGGAATCATGAGTTAAACATTGTCCAATCAAACGCAATGTTGCTTTTATTTTGACGTCCAAGTATTTAGATTTCCGGATATATTTTGAGAAGCTTGATTCTACATCTGCGCCAGTCATCTGTCCCGGCTGCCGAGCCGGTGACGCAACCACATCTCTAATCACACACATACTGGCAATTTGAGTGGTCTAGAAGAACTGCTGGTGCAAAATCGCTAGGATCGCAATAACCTAGTGGATACATGGTACTTAAAGCAGAAAATGGCATAAAAAGAGGGATTTTTAATGGTATTTTTGTATTTTTCATTGTTTACACGTGTGCGCTACATATGGATACTTTAAAAATATGGTACATATGGCATATGGAAAAATAATTTTCCATATGCCATATGTTTCAAAAAGTGGCTCTTGTCTGTTCTATTTAATAACGCATTTGTTGATCATCAGTATCTTAATGTCTCATTGCAGGCTTACCATAGCTATGCTATTGTGAGTATCTCTCCACATTGTGAGCTTTAATATACATAACTGTATGACTTCTGTGATGGAGGTTTTCATGCAGCAGCAGGAAAGAGTTAATTTCTGAGGCGAGCGGCAGCAAGTCATTTCAGCACCATGGACAGATTCCAACATGTCAAGTCAATAATTGGCATCATGCGTGAGAGAAATGCATTCGCCTGCCCCAGTGCGGATTTGTGTGTGTGTGTGCGCGCGCCTACCACTTTGCCATCATCCCACACAGGTTTTCCTTTACAGTCAAAAGAAAAAGTAATGGCACTGTTTATAATGTCCTGTTTTTCTGCATAAATTGCTCATGAGATGTGATCTGATCTTCACCAAAGTCACAAATATCAACAAACACAATATTTCTAAGCTGATAAAACACAAACAGACATAAGCTTTTTTGTCTTTATTGAACACACCCATTGAACATACAGAGTGATGGTAGAAAAAGTAAGTCAAAGTGTTTAATAACTAGTTGAACCATCTTTGGCCGCAATAACTTCAAGCAAGGTCTTCCTCTAGCTGTGGATTAGACCTGCAGAACATCCAGAGGGAATCTAGCTGCCTTTTCTTCTTACAGAACAACTTCACTTCAGTGCTTAGGGTCATTATCCTGCTGCATCACTCAGCTTCGTCTGAGCTTCAGCTTACAGTCACCTTGACATTATACTGTAGGTTAACTTGATAAACTTACATATATCACATATAACATTGGCAAGTTGTTCAGGTCCAGATGCAGTGAAGCTACACCAAACCATGATGCTCCCTCCACTGTACTTCACTGCTGGAATGATGTTTTACCTTGGTAGATGGTTCTATTTTTATGCCATGCATAGAACTGTAAGTTCTTCCCAAACACTTCTACCTTTATTTCTACTGTCCACATGACATATTCCCAGTAGTGTTGTGCACTGTTAAAGTGGTCTTTGGCCAAATCCAGGCATGTTACAATATCTTGTTTAGAGAGCAATGGCTTCCTCTATGGTTTCCTCTTTCCAGCTACATGAGAATAAACAACTTTTGGTCATTGAGAGATCTCTCTGTGAGGTATTGTTCACATCAGCTGTCGTGTTGTCAGTAGGTTTTTTTTTACATCAAGGTAGCTCTAAAACACACCTTCATTCTCATTTCATTGATTTTGCTCCAGGTTTGCTAACATCTGACCTGATCAGTTGAAACTTTTACTTTTTCCACCATGTGTATATTTAATGGGTGTGTTCAATAAAAACCTGAACTATCATGATTGTTTCAGCATAGAAATATTGTTTGTTAATATTTGTGACGTTGGTGAAGCAAACATCACAGATCATGAACAACTTATGCAGAAAACCAGAAAACGGTGGCATCGCATTGCATTTTCTTGCAACTTAGACACTGTGAGTTGAAAATACTGTATGGACACCATGGGCTAGAACTAAAGGCATTTTAGCTCCCAGTACTGGATTTCCTTTAAGCCTGCACTGATCAAAAGCTTTTGTTATTTTGCCTAAGATGCCCTCCATCAAGGGATTTAACCAGGATGCACTTTACTATGTATTCTATTCAATCCTCTTTCAGCCCTAAATGCATGCCCTACTGCTCTGACATTGACTTAATCTGTATGGGAGTTTAGCGTGTGGCTCACCTCTCTTTGTGTCTGAGAGGAGGCACATCCCTCATCCTAAGAGAGGGTGGAGGGGGAGCATGAAGGGAATCTGTTATGGAAAGTGTCAGGAGAAGAAATACCTCATTTTCTAAAGGTCATGCAGAAGTGGACATTATTTTGTTTTATTTATTTATTTTTGGCTCGGTGATGATAATATCCTTTGTCAGCATGCTCTTTACCTATAAGGCCTCTCCCAGATACGACACGATACAGTCCTCATTTTGCAGAAAGAAAACCTTTTTCTACAAATGGCATGCTGATTAAAATCTGAGCAGAATGCCTGATGGGAAAGAATCTGCATTAATGTTTTTTGCAGTGAAGCGAGACTTGTGTTGTTCTGGCTATGCAGCCAGGATATTTACGAGGTCCCTGACGCTCACTACACAAGCCTTATGAGAAATAACCCCTGGAAGTGCTGATTCAGCAGCAATGTACAGGCCTCCTAATAATGGAACTGAAGCCTCCTGGAAGTTATGATTGGATTGGTTTGGGATTTCTGTTTCTCTGGTTTTGTCTTTTTCATTTTCAGCGAGGCACACCACAGATGTGTATGTGTGTTTTGTATTTATTGGAATTAGTATTGATTTCAAAATGATGTCGAGAGGCGTTCAGAAAGTTCACTTTTGGACTCTTGCAGTGAGACGTCCGCCGAGCGGAGAATATCTGGGCATTTCTAGCAAATGAGCAGCCTGAGACTCTATTAAGGAAAGCAAATGAAATGTAAAACTGCTGCACACGAAATATTGAGAAAATTTTAAAAAAGGGAAAAAAATGTGGTGTATAAAAGAGGGCGAAGTGTGCTGCTGTTGCAGATACATTACATAGAGCATGAAGAATTATCCAAAACTTAACTGCCTTATAGCACCAAGAAATATATGTCTCTTGCTGCTGGCTTTCTAAAAAATGATATGAGAAAAATACACATACAAAGTGTGGGAGATAATAAAATGAATCATTTTAACAAGCATACGGAGTGCGATATATGAAGCTGTAGTCCCATAAAACGACCCCACGAGGCGTTTGTGCAAGCAGCTCGTTACGACCCACAGTTACTTTTTATTGTTACGTCATGTAAGAAATCATCAGTCTTGTCTGCAGGTGGCGCAGATGACCCCCTCAAGTAGTCATGGTGATTAACGATGGCAGCCAAACAGCAATTCAGGTGTGACAAAGTCCACGTGGGGAGCTCGGGGTGGATAGACTAGAGGGTGAGGGTGTGGAGCACCTGTTGGAATAAATACTCAGAGGCAAAATCACAGCATCTTCATTTTTTATATAATATAATATAAAGAGTAAAATGTGACAGTTGTTCACATCATTGTGATCTACAGGTGAGCATGGTATTTATACTGTATATACAGGTGTGTTCTTTAAGTTGTCACCTTGGAAAACGTACAGATGGCACCGCTGTCATGGCGACAGCTGCTCATTCGTTCTCCCCATCTTGCTCTGCCTCCAGCTCCTCTGTGTTCCACCTCCTGTCATGTCAGACAGCTGTCATGTGCTGCAACACCCGCCGCCGTTATTGATCACCTGATCGTCACCTGACTGCTCGGCTGCTGCTCGTCACCTCATTAGTCCCATTTGTATCTAACGGGCAGATGCTGGTCGTGTTTGTCACGCATTGCTTCAGTTTCCTGTCCTGGTCCATTATGTTTCTGCAGTAGTTAGCTGCATACCTCTGTATGTTTTTCTGTTGTGCTGATTGGTAGCCTGTTGATGATTACAGCCTGCTAGAGTCTGCTTATTGCTCCTAGTTCCTTCATTACCTGCTGAAAATACTAGACCGGAAATCAAGAGGCCAAATTATGGTGCCACACTGGCAGTAAACAGACAGAAGCAACAGAGTGTTCGGATTTTTAAAAAGGTTTTACAGGATTTGTGGGTAACACTTGAAGCGCTGTTAATTTCGGGGATATGATGACGAATATGCCTCAACCACTGAATCTTCTGTAAGTGCTGATGATTTCTTTTTAAATAATCAAGGATGTCAAAGGATGCTGAAATCAGGAAAACCTGTAGCTACACATAAAAAAACCTAAATTAGCTTTGTTGCCACATTCTAACACATTTTTAATTAGCTGGAAAAACTGCATCATTTCATTAGTTTTTACATTTTCTTGAAATTGTGGCTGTGTAACCATTTGTGCAATGGTTTGACACATAGTGGGAGAGACTATAGATATTCCTTCTATTCCATACTCAAGACGAGGAGATCATCATCTTTTCCGTCTTAGCTGCTCACAAGTATGATCTAAACACCATGATGTGAATGTGGCATAAGCAAAAATAGAACTGAGGCTGATGGGATTTTGGTCGTAAACAAAAGTATTAGACACATTAACACTGACGTCCCAAAACAAATTATGTAAGTACTGTAGTTTTAAGTTCCCTCAGTTAAAAATGTTTTTGCCAGTACTCTTCCCCCTCAAATAATTTAGAAAGTCCTTTGAAGAGAAGCTTATGTTCATCTGGTAATTAAGTTTCCTCTGTTAAAAAGGTTTTCCAGCACTCTTCTCTCTCAAATTATTTAGAAAGTGCTCCAGAGAAAAGCTGATGTTCATCTGATAATCATGCACATAAAAAAGTAACATCTTGGCTCCCAGTCCTCACTCTGTACACTGTCTGCAGAAATGAACTTTCTTTATTTGCAGGATTGAATGTTTTCATTGTTAATCATACACCGTTAACCCATAAACGCTGACTTCACTTAAATCAGTTTGATGCATGTGATTGTCTAAAAACTGAGGAGGAAGTTTAAGCTCAATACTCTTGAGCATTTCAAGTTACAAACCATGCGTGCAGTGTGTCCTTGTCACTGAAATAAAACAGCAGCAACATTTGAATTAGCCTATTAGCCTGGAATTAAGATGCTGCAGTGCTGATGGGGTGTGGGTGTGGTCTAATCTGTAAATCAATGTATTTATATCTGTTAAACTTAAAGATGCTAATTAAGACAATGAATAGTACAATATACTAAGTTTAATTTAGTGGATGGAATCAAACCAAATTTTAAGTAGTAATTACTTAAATTTTTGTGTAGAAACAAATGCTGGGCTAACGACAACTACGTGTTATTAGATGCAGCATCGTTGGTGTTTAATAGTGACAGCTCTGGCCATGTGCTTTGGCTGCATGTGGAGCAAGTGACTGAAGATGTGCGAACTCTCCACCGCAGGGATTCGCCAGCAGTCCCGCAGACCTGCAGCGTGGCGACGGCACCACGCCAACCTGTGCTGGGCTCCCACCATAGCTTCATCCAAAACACTTAATCAAAAGAGACACTCTCTCCACTTGGTCCTGCATGAAAAAGAAGTTGTTGGCCCGCGCTGTGCACCTTGGCAGCTAGACAGAGAATAACCCAGATTGGTCTGCTATCCACTACGCTGCGAGGACATTGGAAAGGAGCCCTGTGATACAATCTGCATTTTGTAGCAGGTAATTGAAGCTTTGGGGACACAGTTGATGGTGACATGTCCTGCCGTGGCCTAATCAGCCTTCCTGTCTGTACCATCAGCACTGATGGATGTTTATCATCTTCACGAAACAGGGGCTGCATGTCAGTTCCCAAGCTGATTCAAGCCACTGAATGAATGTCAGAGGGGAAATTACTGTAATTTAACTCATCAGGCTTTATTGTAGCATGTAGCCCAATATTAAGGTCACCATTTTCTGGCTTTTCTGATACTGCCATGTCATTTCTCTGCCAAACATGCCACACGTATGGCTCTCAGATTGGATTTTAAATTAGCTGTTTCCAAAAAAGTTGAGTTGATTCTGTCAGAATGCAGTGATTTGCAAATATCTATTTGGTTGAAAATGGTACCAAGACAACACATCAGATGCTTTATATATATATATATATACATATATATATATATATATATATATATATATATATACAAACGTTTTCAGACTTTTGTTGCTGGCATCAAATTCAAATTTACCTTTTATATATATATATATATAAAAGGTAAATTTGTTGTAAAAAGTCTACCATCAAAAGAAAAAAAGCAAATATAAACAAGATCCAGAATGCCAGCACCTTCTTTTGGCACATTATGAAGTGGAAAATACAATAAGGGAGGCTGTGAATTCTGACCTTGTGTAAAATTGCAGCATTTCTTGAAGAGGTGAATGGGAACAAACCATCAAGGGCCCCTTGACATTTAAAGTTGTAAGCATTTCTATTGTTGCTGGCTGAATAAATAGAGACTATTTCTTGTATCTAAAGGCAGAGCATCATAGCATGTTTGGATGCTAAGTTCTTAGTTTTAACGTCAGGGCAGCTATTTTTCTATATGTTTGGTTTACATATTTTAGTTTTACTGTGCTGCTTCTTTCAACTGACTGGTCTAGCGTTAAAGCTTTTACTACAGTGTCTAACACCTTGATGCTAACTAACAACTAAGCATTGCAAATCCTGACAATTGCTGCTTAATATCATTGCTCCATGACCAAAGATCCAACCTTGAAACACTGTGATTTTCTAGAGATATGGTCCAGAATTTTGTGTTGCAACACTATTAGGGCAAGTTTTAGTCATAAATAAATAAGAGCACTTACTGTCTCTTAGTAGCACTGGTGTGCAAACTTAGGATGAACTATCTGAATTACTGGCCCTGACACACTTTAAAGTTATACATACAAACATCTTTGTGCTATATTTTTCTCCTGAGAGAGACTCATTGAAAGAGATTTGTTGCTCATGTTGACTAAATGATTCAGAGTGAACCTCTAAATTTAAATCTGATCACTGATGTGTATGAATGGAAAAAAAAAATCATCTGGAATATTTCACTGTCACCAAGACTTTGTATATTTTTATCACCCTCCCTTTTTATTAATATGCACACCACCTCAGCAGTCATGCAGAGCAGTCATGTAATACTGGATCAAAAAATGACTGTGCAGGAGTTTTCTCTTTGAACTTCATTGTGTCAGCACACTTTTTCATCTTAAAAAGCCCATTCTGACTGCGTTGTGATGCTTTCTTTTGGGGGAAAAAATGCGCTTGTTTACATATCGGCTTATTAGTGCCACCATTTTTATGGTGAAATTCATTCAATCCTTAATTCAGTATACTGAAGTAGAGCATGTAGCTTCAATCACTTTGTTAAAAGTACATATTTTTACACCACGAATGTATAAAAGGTGACATTTCTACTGTGCAGTCGGTTGTAATTGGATGCTTTTAAAAGCCAGATCCAACAGTAATTTTTGCCATTTCATTTATAACTTCACCAAAACATGGTCTGATTAGATTGTTATGAAATGTTTACATATTAACAAAATGTTGGTGTATGGATTATCCTCCAGCCTAGATATAAAAAAAATCAGCCCCTATTTTACCGACTGCACTTACACTTTTACTTTTAATTAAGTTTTGTGTACTTATATTCTAATCTTTTGAGAGGCCTTTGTAAATCACCCAACCCAAGAGGAAAATTACAATTACAAAATTACACAAAAGATTATTAAAATATGTAAATAAAAAACATCATATTAAAAATGCACCTGATTTTTCATACATAGATTCATATTTTAAAACTGCTTCAAAACTTCAGTTTAAAGTCATTCATTTTGTGTTGTGTGGATAATGAGTTCCTCATAAACACTATGTTTAAAGGGCTGCAACAATTGATTACTTTCATGACTGATTAAGCTGACAATACATTTTTCAATAAATTGATTCACTGTATAAAACATATCTATAAAATGTCCCAGAGTATTTATAAATACACATTACAGTATCCCAGGACCCTATGCAAGAGCCTGAATTTACTTTAATAGTTCACAAGACAATGGCATTTATTTTACATAATGCACAGTTTTGGCATAAAAAAAGCAGCAGGAAGTCTTTATTTTAGAAGAATGTTTGTCATTTTGCTTCATAAATGACCTGAATGATTGATCTACTACAAATTTGTTGATGATGATGAACTAGAGCTTCATAATACTAATTCAATGTGTACTGGTCCAATGTACACAAGAAAAAAGGCTGCTTCAAAAATAAGACAAAGACATGTTTTTTATCCTGTAGAAAGTAAAAATTAAAATAAAATAATATAAAATATAAATAAAATAAAATATTACTTGTTAATTATATGTGTCTTATATGAAGTGTAATGAGACATGTTTTGTCGAAAGAAAGAAACATCTACCAGTACCTCTAAAACTGGTTTGTTATCTTTGCTGTTGAACCTGCACAATTTCAGTGTAAGATATGTGGTTTAACTGTTTCCCCAATTTCCTGTTTTAATGCTAAACTAAGCTAACAGCCTACTAGCTCTAACTTCTTATTAAGCATTCATACATGAGATGATAGTGTCACCGTATATCTGAGAAGAAAGAATATGTGTATTCGCCAAAACATCACAGTATTCTTTTTTTAATATGAAAGAAGTGTAAATGAGTTTGTTTTACATCATGTCATAGTCTATATTTTTACAAATGCAAATCTCTGATCAAGATACGTTACATACAAAACCTGTATATTACAATATATCTACAACTTTAAATTGAAATTATTGACTTTTCACCACATGTATAAGAACATTCTAGAGAACACAAGTATGTCTGTTGACTTTGTTGATGTAAAGTCTGATTATGGTAGTTAATGGTCCATCCAGCCTGTGTGCGTGTGTGTGTGTGTGTGTGTGCGTGTGTGTGCATGCATGCGTGCGTGTGTGCCAGGTTAACCATGCCTTTGAGCTGAGTCAGGGGCTGTCTGGGCTGCATGCCAATAACTCTGGCAGTTAACAGTTCACTATTTTACAGCCAATTTACAGCAACATTGCTTAAGACTGCATGCCGCATGAGTTAGCTCATCATACATTCCAGACGCACTTACACTGGAATCTGTCCCGGTCTTCAGCCTTGTTTATGCTTTCATTTATCCAAATCGCATCTGTGCCAGCTACCTGGCAGCTGGGCCTCTTTGTTGTATTAGCCATAGAGAGGGAATAATTATTGTCAGGCCAAATCTGCCATGTGTGCTACGCCAGTGGGTCATGATTAAATTCATGTCACAACATTGCAGGTACTCAAGCCTTTAAGAATCAAAAGGAAAAAAAAAGATTTGCGCAGCACTCTTAGGGTGAGGTGTGAATTGAAATAAGTCATTATCTACAGAAAACACCTTCCCGAGAGGCAGTAAGGGAGAGAGGCTTCAAAAGGATATTTTATTGTCGCAATCCAGACACATTGCAGAAAATAGGAGAGAAGGGCGCGGGGAGAATCTCTGGGAGACCAGTTATGGCAAGCAGCTTAGGTAACTCCTGCATTAGACAACCAAACATCAAAGCCCTAAATATTCAAGGAGCCCTGAGATGGCGAGAAAGGTACAAATGGATTATTTGTCCTTGAGTAAACATAAAATATAAGCATGTGGCAGAGTCAGAAAAGTAGTCTGCAGGAAAACATTTGGCAAATGGTGTTCATTATGATGGAGAAATGGTGAAATATAATAAGAGAAATGGCAAGAGGTGGTATTACTACAGGTCTTACAGTACCAGTAAAGCCAATTCAGCTATCCAGCTGTCACCAGGGACAGCTTCAGTCCTGCACTCCTCCTACATTAGGTGTCATTTCTAAGAAAACTGTTCAACAAGATGTCTGAAGCTGTGATAAAGCATAAAAACCCTACAGGAACATGTGATGTGAGGGACAATTGGATAAAATGACGTAGCTCCTAGATATATGGCTAGGATGTCTCATGATGAATGCTAACCTTGTTTCCTAAACTCGGCTCCCATGCAGCAGCTTCATCACTATGCAGCTCTGTCGTCGTACATCTAACGGGCTGCCTGATTTATTGGAGTCTACGGCGGAGTTGCCAGACCTTGCATCAAACGCTGAGGCATTTTCTGAACAAATACAAATGCTTACACAGACCGCGCGAAGAGAGGCACATTTGTAAGACAGACGAATGGTGCAAAATATACAGATGCTTCTTTCATGGATTTACATGAATTAGTTTGTTAAAAACTACCTTTATAGCACATCGGTGAAGAAAAAGCTTTGTATCCACTGGCAACCTATACCTTCAATTGGAGCATATTTCACACAGAAGTGATGATTGATTAGTTCAATCTCTATACCACACCAGAAGACTGACCTTTTTTTACCTCTTAAATATTCATGCAGTCTTGTTGTGGAGGTCCCTTCAGGATAAACCTAAATCAATAAGAGATATTTAGGCTGGTATAAAAGAAAAGGGGATTTTCAACATTATTCAGGGGACTGAGAGTCTTTAAAAATGGCTTTGATCCACAGTTAAAACGAGTATTACGACCATCTGGTTAAGATTCAGAATCCCAGAAAGCCTGAGTCGCCCACTCATAAAGATCAATGTGTCCGATCCTGTGGCCAGCTATTTAAAATGCACCGTGCATGTGTGGATTTCTTCTAAGTTCTCGTGTACAATCTAAGAAGATTGTTCTGTGAGCCTTAAAAGATCATATCTGATAGAAATGAGATGAAACCATTTCAGATGAAGCTTAATGTGAGCCCCACAACCGGTGCAATAGGTGCAGGACCAGAGGCTGGGTTTATTCTCTTATCTTTGTGGCCAAAGCTCTTTGGCGAAGCACCCCTCCTGGCATTTAAAACACATGTCTGCGATAACATCATTGGTTCTTTTCTCCCTCCCTCTGGTCCCCGGAGAGAATCTCTGAGCATCTCTAAATGTCACGTTAAGTGCTTCTCTGGTCCCGCGCTGACACAAAAACGTGGCGCTCTCTGAATACAAAAAAGGCCCATTCTGGATGACTGCCATAGCTCAACGAGAACGACAGTTATCTGCTCTCTTCTTTCTTGCTCTCTCCCTCATTTGTTCAAACTGTCAAAAGTAACATTTAGTCTTTAATAGGGCTACCCAAAGGACAGCAAAGACTTCCACTTGTGGTTCTAACTAAATTTGAGTGCTGCATTGATAAAGCACAAGTCAGTGCTGCTTGGACAGCTGGTATTAACGTTTTAGTCCATACAGGGAGGGGTAGTACAGGTATATCCATGAACAGAAAGAGCACGAGCAGTACACTAATCATCTTGTAAATTAATGCTAAGAGGAAAATATAATTCCTCCAGGTAAGAAATCAGGCGCACTGGTGTGTTAGGAAATTACGACTCCTTTAAATGCTAATGTTGTAACACGATGCTATTTTAGCTGCCTAGAGCTGCAAGTGTGAGGTAGAAAATTAGATCGCTCCTTGTTTCCTGTTATAATAGCAGCTTCCACAGTGCTGTTTTTAATCATAATCCACGTGAAGGCAAATTTGAACACAAAGTGGAAAGGTGCGCCTAGTACATCAGCAATTAAAAGGGAAAGCGGTGACTTCAACACCAGGCACAAAGTGAAAGCTTCTGCCCTTGATTTTATCACGAGAATGTCATGTGAAGTGCTCTTATGGGAATAGCTTAACATTTGGGACTCACTTGCTTTGTTGTCTAGAGTAGGAGAGGCAAAGACGCTTTATCCCACTCTCATGTCTGTCAGCTAGAGGCAGGAGATAATTAGTTTAGTTTAGCATAAAGATTTGAACAAGGGTGAACAACCAATCCCTGTCTAAAGATTAAAAAAAGAATAAGCCTACCAATAGTCAGACCCTTAATTCAGTGTTTTATGGAAGCAATTTCCCTCTCAGTTACACCGTTGAGTCTTCCTGATAGATCCTGTGTCTCAGTTCAGAGGCTGCAACATTCAAAGGCTGCATGTGTGGAACTATTGCTTCATAGTGTCACGATAAGTGTCCCATTTCAAAGGCTCTTTCAAATCCAACCAAGGAATGCAGCCTTCTGTTTTCGCACCACGGAGGATCCAACGTTTGGATCTTCTCACCAAAGGTTATCCAAAGTATCTTTGCACCTTTGTAGGTTATGTTGACTGCGTCCTTCAAAGAATGTGTTCACTGGATTGAAACACAGCTATAGTGCTTGGAGTTCTGCAAAAAGAATTATATATTTGTCTGTCCATCCATACATTCATTATCACATCCTGTTAAAGGTTACAGGGATCTCAGCTGTTATTGGACGAGAGACGGGGTACCACGTCTATCACAGGGCGAGGGATGATCGTAGGGAGATAGAAAGACAGACATCCATTCACGTCTATTTCGGAGAAATCCAGTAAACTCAACTGTGCAGTATGGTCCATCTTACCTGGTTTGGCTAGATACTTTTCCATTAGGACACAAGGAAGGACAAGTTTCTTTGAATCGCTTTAAGAGTTCAAAGTGACTGGCATGTGAAAAAGGTCAACAGCTGATTAATTTGTCGATATTATTAGATCAGATGATAGAGAATGTGCAGTTTTATAATGCTGCAGGCACGAGTAGCATGTAACACTGTGTTCCACTAAAGTCTGAGTTGAGTTTTATACCAAGGAGCACATTCATCATACATTACTCTCCCCATATATTCGATCTCCATTACCTGTGTTCCCTCTGAAGGATCCACCACTGCTGCTGTGGCTGATCTGCCCTGTAGAGCCCAGGCCTCCTTCCTTAGTGGGAGGATAAGAAGAAATCAGTGCAAACCTCGTCATTTGTCTGCTATATATAATTCTTTAGTGCTGGTACCTCCTCTGACCTGAGCAACATTCATATGGGACAATGAAAGGAAACGGTGGGATGCTTCTCTCCTTCTCCCCTCCCCGCTGCAATGCTCTTTCATCTCTCCTTCCCACAAGGCTGATTCACCACTTGTGACCCCTGCGGCTGCCTCGTTGAAAATAGACAACAAAGTGTCTGAGATGAAAACGGGTGGGCAGTTGCAAGCGAGATTGCCGCTCGGCTTCAAGTTGCTCAGGCAGTGGCGAGCGCTCTTGCTGAGCTGACACTTCCATTTGTCTCGTGTAAGAAGGCGCGGGCTCGGACTGGCAGGCAACTAAAGCTACAAGCACTAACACAAGCCTGTGAGAGACGTT
>JAUYWH010000012.1:9316310-9334937 GCA_034779795.1 Ctenopoma multispine | reverse complement strand
CATAGTTTTGCCCCACAGGAAGACTTCCACAAGCTGGCCAATCACAACAGTGGAATGGCAGCCTTAAAGACACAGGCGCTCAAATTAGTCTTTTTAATGTCAAAACCAGAGTAGCTGCTACATAATGAGGCATTACTAAAAAAATTTTTACTTGAGATATGATATATGATGTTGTTTCAGTGGAGCATCAGAATCAAATAAAAACAATAAATTAAGCATAATATGTTCACTTCAAAGGGCAGAATGAAGAGGAGAACTGATTACAACAAGAAAAACCTGTTTTAGTGTTTGTATAGGCATCTAGCTATTGTTTTAAGCCAGAATTGAAAAACTGTGAATGTATTCTTGAATTTTAAGACTTTAAGAGTCAATTGCATATTGAGTCATTGAACAGAGCAAACGTCCAAGTACTACATCATTTTGTTATGTGCTGTGATTTGCTGTGTTGTGTTAGAATGGCGTGGAAAATTATCAGTTATTGTACAGTAAATGCATAGATTAAGATCAGAAACATACCAACGTGTATGAAGTTTCACTTTATTTTATTTTACGCATTTTAAATCTTTCCTATTTTTTTTACCTGCAGAAACACTCAAGCACTAATAAAATTGTTGTTACCATGATGTGCACTGTGGCAACGTTTCACTTTGGACCTCCTTTGAAGCTGCATCTCTTAAAACTCTCTTGAAAGATAAAAGTCTGTATATTTGAATGGATCTCACCTTGATTTCTAAATTGCATGTGTACACACGCGTGCAGACAGAAAACTCGGCTGCATTAAAGGTCTCTTTGCACCTCTCTACCATCTGAGTCTTCAAATATCTCATATCATCTGGTCCTCTGCAGGGGAAGATAAGAACCTCCGTCATGAATAAAGATGTTTAGGCATCCTCTCCTCTCTGTGTTCAATGTGTACTTGTTACAGTGGCCATTATTTATAGTCCCACTAAGGCCGAAAGTGGTGAGAGTGGTTCTCAAGGGGGATTGGAAAGTAGAGCCACTGGTACCTATAGTGGGAAAGATATACCACCTCACCCCACTGAGAACTTCGTGCAGGAAATGAACTCATAAATCAAGCAGTAAATTGAGTGTAGGGGCTGTGCTTACTCATCTCAAGAGGTCCGCTCCTCTTCCTCCACACAACCCTGCTCCTTTTTACTGCATGACTAATGCAACACTGCAACTTCTCTGCCTGCGTGTTTGTCTTTCACTTTGTTAAACTCTTACCAAAAAGTGTGCATTTTCTTTTCATGTAAACATTATAACTTTGGCCTGGAAGCTACTGTGAATGTAAGAACATCTGAAACTCCAAGTGACTCCGAACTAAAATTTTGGCTCCAAAAAACAAGCACATCAGCACCTTGTCCTAGATCTGAACTTCACCGCCTCATTGTAATGCCACTGGTGAGAGCTGCCTGTCTCACAGCCTGTGAGGAAAGTCTCCCGTGCTCGCCTCAGGCTATCCTGACCGTCACAGGCCCTGTCCGGAGGAATTAAAATCTCTATTTATCAAGTCTCGACTGAAGCTGTCTGGGGACTAGTCGGGGGAAATGGCACACAGTCAGCCTCTTCTAGCAGTGGGACTCTGATGGTGAGTTCAACATGCTGGGATGTGCCCAAGCAGGTTTTTGTGTTTTGACAGCATGTGTGATATAAAAGAGGAAAACACTCTCATCACATCTTCACATCTTTTTTTCACTTTGCTATAGTGCTGCCAGCATCAGCACAGTCCTGAATGTGAATCATTCTTTAATGGTATGCCTAAAAGAAATATGCAAAGAACAATTGAAGATTATAATAGTACAACCAGCATGCTTGCATGTGCAACTGTGAGCATGTGTGGCTCCACCACTGCTGAGCTCTGCTTCCTATTAAAGCAGGGACTGTGTCGCCCCCTGCTGCCACTCTCCATCATAGCAGCAGCATTTTGTCTGACAATAAAGGAAGACTGCAATCACTCCTACACATTAAAACAGTGCGTGCAGAGTTGAGATCAGATCTGCACTGACCTCTGTTGGTGAAATACCAGACATGTTAGGGCATAGATGAATGTACAGCAGTATCTCATAACCCTGACATCACCACACACACATTACACTAACCCATTAACATCACACTGGGATGCAGAAGGTGGCAGGATTGAATCCCAGCCAGACGCCCAGCCCATCTCCCATACCAGGTGTGTCCTTATTGAGTAAGACACTCAGCGCTAGCTCCCCGGGCGCTGTCTGTGGCTGAACTACTGCTCCACCCAGGGGGACGGGTCAAATGCAGAAGGTACATTTCACTGCGTGTTTTACACTGTATAACTATGAATGTGACAAATAAAGATTCTTCTTCTAACCCTTGTCTTTCTGTGTTTTATCAGATTATGAACCAGGAACTTCCAAAACCACATACTCGCTCTACGGTGGTACTTATAAGTATGTGAAGCCTTTAGAATTTTCTCTGTTTTTGCAAATACTTATGTCGTCTGGAGAAGCAGGATGAGGAGTTTTTCAGCAATGTAATATAGAAGGTAAGATAGAGGGAAGTTTAATACTATTCAAAATGTACTAAAGCTGAAGTACACCTACAGAATGACTCATTATTTCAGAATAATGTATATGATATTACATAGTTACTGTATAATTATTGATGCATATATTCATCACTTTAATGGTGCAGCTGGTAAACATGGAGCTAATTTAAATGACTTTATATAATACTGAATATTTTATGAATTTCCCTTGGTGATAAATAATTATTATGTTAAGTTATTGAAATTGTGTTTTTCTTCCTTCTTTCACCACTGCCATAAAAACAAACCAAGCTTTATTTTTTTGGTCATACTAAACAGTTGTTTTATTTAAAAAATGAAAAGTAAATTCCATCTGCTAGTTTCCCAGCAGCAAATTATATACTTCAATGTGAAGAAGGGTTGGTAACAACCAAGAGAGGGAGTCCTTTCCCAATTCCTGAACTCTGTATGTGGCAAAGTTTTCAAGATCTTAACATGCATGTGAATAGATAGATAGAAAATATTTAGTATGTGTTTTAATTAGGTCAAATTCGGTTTCCTTCATCTGGACTGGGGCGGGGGGGGGGGGGGGGGGGGTTTATCGACTGCCTTATCCCTCTTTTCACAGCCCCCGTTTCAAAGCTCAGCGGTCTGCTTCTCCCCTCCCCCTTCTCAGTGCGTCAAGTCAGCACAACACCAGCGGAAAGGAGGAGAAAGATGGACTGGGTGGTCGTGCATTTTACAGCTTTTCTCTCTGTCACTCCTCATTAATTTAATCAACGGAAATCGTACAGCAACATAATATGTTTATTTCAGCAGGAGTTATCACACGGACGTTAGTGTGAAGTTACAAAATGACTACTACCGGAAAACATGTAAACATCAGTTACAGTATTTAAGGTGTGGGAATGAATCTTTATAGTTTTAAAATTCATATATTTATAGATCGTACTTATATTTGCATATTGTATTTACATTGTGCATCAGTAGGTAAATGCAGGGAAGAAAATGGAGCAATTTCCTGTACAGTCGTTTGCCGAGATGTTAAAAAAACGTCTTCCATATTTTATTTTGAAGGTATGTACCGGACGTGCGGTGTTTATTGCGGGTAGCTTAATGGCTGTGTGTGTGTGTTTTCCACGTTTTTTTAAAGCAGGGATTTTGGAATGTGGAGACCAGCAGCTACGTCACCCTCAAATCGGCTGGGGTCCCGTCGTCAGGAAACTTTTTTAAAGCCTATGAATTATTAACTTTAACCTTCTGGTAAGTTGTTGAAATGGTGTAGTGATATGTAAAACTCCACAGTTAAAACCACTAATAGTTATTGTTGTGTTTTTTTACCTTTGCAATGTTTAACGCTGACTTTAAAATGTCCGTTAGCTAGCAAAGCAAGGTTTGAAAGACGGGAGCCATTAACGTTAACCGCTAGCTAGTTGACTTAGAGACGTTTGAGAAAAGCTGCGCGCTTTGTGAAATGTGCTTCAAAGTAATGTTCCCTGCTTATTAAGACATCTTAAAATGCTCAAACAAGTTCAAGCATGCGTGCCATTGTTTAGGTTGAGGTCAAGCGTGTGGGTAAAGCAGAGCCTGCCCCGACATGAAGTGATTGTCTTGGAAACATGATGCTAAATCAGTAGCGGTTTCTGCTAGTAGCAGGGGAACCGCTTTCCTGTCTCCTCGTGTTCATTTTGTTGTACGTTAAAATGATTCAGTTTTAGATTCTGTTGAATTGAAGTGAGTGTGATTTTTATCCCTAAAAAAAAAAGTGAAATACATTTCTGTGTTTCCCCACAGGACACAGCTCGTCTTGCGGACACTGTGGGGAAACATTTGCTGATTGCCTGCACTGTTTTGATAACAGCTCTCTCCCCCCGGGACGCTCGTCTCTGTCTCCATGGTAACGTGGCGGACGCCCAGCCTCGGCGTTGTCGTGTTGAGCTGCCTGCAAGGGGGCGGAACCGGAGAGAGGAACGACGGGGCTTCGAGTTCCTTCTCCCAGTGAGGGGAAAAATCAGTCGGAAGATGGTAAGGAGAGACGAGCTGCATCATCAGCATTATAGGTAGATGGAGAGTGAATCAGCAGTGGTGGAATCTGTGTTCTTATCCTCAATGCTCATTCAAATTGTACAAGCTTGATCAGTGTGTTTCTTTGAAATGAGGATTTAAACCTTTCTTTGGTTTTTGTTACAGCCGTTTCATCACGGAGTCTACTACCCATACACCAGTGACACCCAGGGGACCCATTCATCAGCAGGGATCCCATCCCTCTTGAATTCGCCGCTCAGCCAGCACACTGTAAACAGCCACTCTGTCCCTGCACAAGGCATGACTCCATCCAGCGGAGTGGCCACAGTTCAACCCTTCAAGTTCCGCCCACGCAGAGAGAGCGTGGATTGGCGGCGAATCAACGCAGTGGACATAGACTTAGTGGTAAGCCAGCTGGATGTGGACACTCTTCAGGAGCACATCAGCACGGTGACCTTCTGCAGCTTGGATGGGGAGCGGTGCCAGCGATGTCAGAGCCCCGTGGACCCGGCTCTGGTCAAGCTCTTGCGGCTTGCCCAGCTCACAGTGGAGTGGCTCCTCCACTGTCAGGAATTCCTCACCCTCAACCTGCGTGCTGCAGAGGAGCGGTTGGCCGCATCCGGCAAGGAGCGCGATCAGCTGCTGGCTCAGCTGAAGAAGGAGGAGGAGAAGGTAAAGATGCTGACGACCGAGCTGAAGCAGAGGAAGAAGGTTATCCGCACCCAGCAGTCCCTGCTCGCACCACGAATCATCAGCAGCCAGAAGGTACTGCTGACACGCTAAACGTTCACGCTCACTGAGAGGGGTATGGGTTACATTTGGATTTTACATATGTATGGAAAGCAGACAGCTAGCTCCATCCCCCTCAACCCCTTCACTCCTCCTCAGGGCCCCCACTCTGTCATTGTTCCTAAGAGCTATTCACAGCTCCAGCTTTGTTCATTTCACACCAGGGTTTGGAGGGAAAAGGAGAAAGATGGAGGTTTTTATATAAATGGCAGCCTTTTATTGTCAAATTAATTGTTGTGCACTGTAAAACCTGCTGTAGCTGTGTTGTTGTGTTTTGATTATAATAAGCTTTGTTTTCAGACTGGAAGAGTAGGATTTAGAAGTGGGGAACAGATGGTGTTATTTGGTGGCAATCATGTTTAATGCACTTATAAAAGGCCACCCTAATATATACATGTCCTTTTGGAGTATTTTTCCTCTGTGTGTATTATCGAGGATTTTTGTGTGTCTTAGAGCCCAGTGGTCTAACTGTTAACATTGTGTGTGCTCTGTAGCCTAGCTTTGTTGCCATTAGGTTATTTATAGCACAAATCAAAAATCTCCCCCTGTTTTTCAAGTGTACGGCTGCCACTGACCTGGCCAAGCGGTTACCAAGGCAACAGATATAGTGTGTCATGACAGCATGTGGTTGCTAGGTGTGCTGTAGCAGCTCAGCTAACAGAGCTGGTTCAATAATTGATAGAGCTTGTATGCGTGTGTCCTTCGAGGACGATTGTTGCATGTCAGATGCACATGTGCACCTAACAGCAACAAATATCCATACAGGACTATTTGAATTTCAGTAGCAGTTTTCACAGTTCTTACATAGCAGTAATTTAATTGCATCAGTTAAAGACCTGTTCATTGGAGCGACCACACCTCTTTGTGTCATGTGGCTGCCTTTGGATCTTTGTTACCAGATGGTCTGGTGATGTATCAGTAGCAGCAGACTTAACATTGAATGAAGTCACAGTCACAATGAGCGGCAGAGTTAAATGTAGCGTATGATCTGTGTTTGTGTGTGTGGAGCAAGGACAGCGTCTCTTCTAGCTGTTAAGTGTTAGCGATCTCTAGTATAGTGACGTATGCCTCAGGGAACAAATCAACATCACTCACGCTACGTGTCTGTTTGGAAACACATGCCTGGACTCAGTGGATGCTGCTCCTGGGGCATAATCGGCTTCTTTAGTAGTCTATGAGATTTTTGGGTGAATATTTGTGATATTGTGTCTACACAATGATTGATGATTCCAGTTCATGTAGTGTGAAGGTTTGCTTTTTAGTGAATTGAAAATATTTCTTTGTTTAGAACCTGTTCTTTTACTGAAAATATAACATATCTGAAGATTATTCAACAGTGAAAATAAGAGTTACTATCAAGTAAATAATACTGTAGCTCTGAAAGTTACACATACAAATAGGCAAAACACAATGAATTAACATATTTAGAACATGTAGGAAATACACAACACAACCACTTTTGACAACTCACAAACCTGTTGCCAAATATAATGCTGTTTGTCAATGTGTATTTGTTTTAGTGAGTTCAGCATTGACCAATTGTTAAAGTATAGTTTGAAATGTAAGAAATTCAGACTCAAGTCATCAAATTGAATTTTTGAGATATGTTGATTTGTTAGTGATGTATTAATACTTGTCTTAATTTTTTTCCTTTCAGTGTCTACATTGTGATAAGTCCTTCCTTAACTCCTCCTTTCTTCAGAACCACATGCAGCGCCGCCACCCTGATGAGTATGACATCCGTAAGTCCTATAAGTTTGTTAATTGTTTAGGGGTCAGAAAAATAACAAGCAGCAGGAAAACTGCTCCCTCGAAGAGCCAGATGGAACAGAAAGTTCAGAAACAAACTTGTCATGCATTTCTAGGTGAAATGTGAAGCATTTCCTCACACTGTGTTATTGCCTGAAATATGTTTCTTTTTCTTGTTATAATTTCCAGAGTTGCGGTCAGATAGTGAGAAGAAATCCCAGATTGAAAGTCTCAAATTGGAGATCAGCAGCCTGAAGGAGCAGATTGTTCAACAGCAACAGACTTTGCAGGCTAAAATAGTTCAGGTAGGAAAACCAGAGCAACCTGGGTCTGTGTCACAAATTCATTTTAATCTCACTCTCATTAGGAAACTGGATTGTTTTTATTATACTGCAAAACCTGAGTGAAGCTAAAGACCAACTTTGCCTTATGATACAGGCCCCTACTGTCACTGTCTTACTGCTTTATCATTTATTTTAGAGACTCATTGCTGGTCATTTGTGGTGTAGACCTTAGTACTGAAACTCATTTTGTGTGATTCCAGGAGAAAGAGCATCAGTCCATGCACAAAGACCTGCTGAGAGAAATGGAGCGTTTTAAGGCAGAGGAGATGGCGCGCATGGAGAGAAGGATAGAGGATAGCAGGGATGGCATGCGCAGGGAGATGGAATTTCTTTACACAAGAAATATTCAAGCTCTTAATGTACGAAAAGTATCATATTCATAAAGATGTTTTCTTTTTTTTAATTTATTCTCGTCTTTTTTACTATTTCATATGTGTTTACATTTTATATAGGAAGCTAATCAGAATCAGACAGCCAAGCATGAAAAAGCAGCCAACCCTGTTAACTCACAGGCAGAGAGAGACATGGATATCTATAAAGAGATGCAGATACAAGCCATCCAGAAGCTGGAACAGCAGCTGAAGAAACAGGTCAGTGTAGAAGGGATAATACTGTATTTTAAACCCTACAAGTGATTGAAGTGACTTTCGTTAGAACCTAAAATGCTTCTAAAACATCCTTTTGCAGGATAGGAAATGGGAATCAAGGCTGCAAGAAATTAAAGTTCATCATGAGTCTGAAAAGAACGAGGTATATGTCATTGTAATTGTTCTACCTTTATAGCATATCCCACATGCCTTTCACTCACACACATGCCTTTCCTGTTCGCGTTGCCTCCCAGTTGCTGAATGAGCTGAGCAGGATGCAGTCGTCTGTGTCGGAGCACCAGGAGCGAAGCCAGAGGCTGCAGCAGGAGATGGGCAGGAGGCTGCAGGAGAAGGAGCAAACCATCAAGACTCAGAGAGAGCAGGTTAACACTCATTCACACTCACAGTTATTACTGCCTGCGGTGATTATGTCAGGAGAGGAAGCGTGGCAGCCCCTGTTCAGGATATCCTGTATTTGCTACACAGGCTCAGATTGTGTTGTAATGTGTGATAATACTGTATGTTTGACAGGAGCTACAGTGACCAGGAAGTTGTTGCATTTCCTGGAATAGCTCCATATGTTAAATATGTTGCTAATGTCGTATCACATATAAAGTTGCATTTTAAGCATGATTATTTGCTATGAAAAGTAAATGGTTTTTTTTTTCAACTTGCAGATAAAGAAATTTTCCTTAAATCCACCCACCAAAGTCGTGGAAGTACCAGGTATAGATTAGTTAATTTTATTTTTTTCACTGAATAAAACTATAAGTACGATACTACTATGATGCTACATTCACCTTATTCTCTGTTTCTCAGTTATGGTCAGCGCAGCACCACCAGAGCCTCAGTCAAAGAGAACTGGAATTGGTGAGTAAGGCTCCAGCTCCCACGAAAAAATATCAAGTAAACCCATGAGGCTGAGCATGTGCTTTCGTGCATGAAGGATTCACATGATGCTGGCTCAGACAACTGTTACCACACTCCCCTACCTCTTTTGTAATGCATTTTTATCAGACTCCCTAACTTCCAGTGACCTTTGACCTCATGTGCTGTCCAATTAGAGCAGCCAGTCGCTTCTCTTAAGCTGGATCCCATACAGGAGCTGTCAGAAGAGGACAAAGGTAAAACAGAGCCAGTCCACTGCATGCTGTCTGCATGGATGCATCGCTCTGTTCTCAGCGGCTTTTTACTTACACTCCACGCTGACATGAAAGGCATTAGAATGGTTTTGATCTGTGATATTCTGTGATGCCTGCCATGCCAGTCCTATTGATCATTATGTCCCACCCGCCATCTCCTTGTTCCTCTGTCTGCAATGCATGCTCATTTGAATTTCCCTGCATATGCTGTGTGCCTCGACCTCTTGTGATCGGAGCGCTTTTTGTCCGTAAACGTCTCATTAAGCAAACTTTTCTTTACAGACTCAAGCAGCATGTCCGAGAGGAGGCCAGTGGAAAAGAAGCCTGAGCCGGTGCCTGAGAAGAAACTGAGGCTGAGCACCAGCACTCTGAAAAAGAACCCCAACATCATGAGAGAGATGCGACCAGAGCTCGAGCAGGCTGTTGTTATGAAACTGGAGAACCTGGGGGTGAAGCCTGTAAGTTTTTTGGGCTTTTTTTACATACAACTCAGTAAACTGTAAACCTGTAGGCTTCAAACCTTAGATTTTGTTCCGTGTGTCTCTTCTCAGGATCAGAATGGCCTGAAGAACAAAGAGCTCACTTCCATCCTGGCTAAGGTTCATTCAAAGCGGGATAGTATTGCAAAGGGGATCCCTGACTACTGGCGCCATCGTGAGGAGATAGCCAGTACTGTGGAAAAGAAGCTGGGTGGTCAGAGGAGGGGCAGCGACCCTGCTCCTGTAGTCCAGGCCAGATCCAGACCAGGTCAAGGTGATTTTCAGGACTGAGTCCTCAAAAAGCATGTTAGCACTTATATCGAAGTTCTTATTCTCTCAACAGATCTGTAGTAAGCACACTTTATTACTACTGCAAGTTCATCAGTGGCTTGTGGAAAGTTTCACATTATAATGTGTAAATTATAGTAACGTTTTACTTTGGTTTTGGTTTTGACTGTGTTTCATTCATTCCAGTCTCTCAAAGCCTATTTCCAGCCACAAAAGCTGACTGCTTCTATCACCTGTTTTTATCTTTAAAGTGTTGCAGATCCGACCTCGATCCAGTAGCCTTCCCTCCAGAGCGACACAGGTGATGTCTGGAACTGCTGTCAAACAACCCAAGACCCCGCAGCCAACTCCAAGGACTAAAACTACAACACAACCAAAAACATCCACACCGAACACCAAGACCACACCGCGGACGTTTGCAACCAAGTAAAGAAAAACAGTTGAACATAGAATTCACACTTGTAGTTCTCTATAAATGTCCACTTGGTATTAAAATATGTTCTGACTAATTGAATACGAATAGAATAGATTTTAGTGTACCCAAAGAATGTAATGGTAACTTTCCAAGTGAATTCCCGCTTATCATTATTACAAACTGTTGTGCTGTATCTTGACATCTAATAAGCCCCGCCCCCGTGGTTGTAATGCAAAGGTTAAAACTGCTGGATGTGTAAATAGAAGATTACAGGTTCAGGGTATCAGCAGGTCACAAACAGTTCCCAAAAGACCAAAACAAACAGCAGGTCTGCAGAGGTTTGACATGTAAATGAAAACTGACACCTCCCTGAGTAAGTGTAAGTCATTTCTTATTCACTGTCATAGTGGAACTGGTAGAGCGTGGAAGAGCCAGTTTGTGACAGGCTACACCACTTTATGTTTGTGATGACGCTGAAATGCAACGTCAGTACTTAATTGCATAAGGGCGCTGTGTGATTTTGTTTTTGTGTTTGTTTGTGGGGTTTTTTATTTTTTTTTATGGTGGATTCATTTGACGTGGGAATTGCTGTAGACACCAGTGCTATCATTTGTGAGAAACCTGTAACTGTTCAGGTGTTGACTTCAGCAGAATCTTTTCACCAAGATGTTCGTGATGATATTTATCTGAAACGATAAACAAAAGCAGAATAGAACACAAGCAGAAAATATGAGGCGATGAACGATACATACATGTATTGTACCATACGTTCGCTAATTCACACCTGACTGCTTGATTTACTGTTTCTCACCTGTAGGAATAATAAGTGTCTCCCATGCTGTTTTGGTTACAATCTGAGGTGTAACTTAAGTACAACTTGTTACGACACAGTGTGACTTTACACTTGAACTTAATATTGTATAGTCACATTACACGTGCATAAGTAACCAGGTGCTGGTTCTGTACAGTGTGTTTGTAGATCTTCAAGAAAAAAAAAACAATGTTGAATGACATGAGAAACATTCATCATGTTTCTGTGATTATTCAGGACACCTCCTTTCAGTTCAGATGAGGATTCAGATGAAGAGGACACAGATGAGAAAGAGCAGGAAGATGTGAGGGGCAAATCCCTGCAGCCCAGACTAAACCATGCAACCTTGGTCCAAAATAGAGCAAGTAAAGACAGCCTTGTCCCGGCCAGACAGGCCCAGCAGTCCCGTGGGTCGGTGGGTGCTGTGACCAAGACAACAGTCACAAAGGTGGAGAGCGATGATGATGAAGACGAGTGGTCAGAAGTCAGCGAGCTGCAAGAGATCGACCCCAGACAGCTTCAGAGTTACAAAGAACGCAGCAGCAATGTGGACAACAGAAACTTTGGTAAAGGTAAATTGTTCATTGAACCATATTTTGAAACTGCAGTATTTAAGAACGGGTTTTGTTATATGGATATTTAATTGGTTAATTCACACTGATGTATTTTATGTTTTTTAATGTTTTTTTTTTTAGAGAACAAAATCAATGACCTGGCCAGAAAAATGGAGAAGCAGTTTGCAGAGAGAGTGGTAAAGAAACCAGCAGGGGGAGTCAGCATCTTACCAGAGAGGAAGGACGAGGTTCAGGAACTCACGGTAAAACGATGGAAGCTCAGTGCACAGCTCTGATGTTCAGTTTTCAGTTCTCGATGGTTAAATGTATGAACAATGTTTCTGTATGTGGTGATAGTATTCAGATCTAGAGGAGAGCAGTGATTGGGTGGTCTCCTCCTTAGAGGACAAACAGGAAATGTCTAAGCAGAGCTCTGGACCCCTGAGGAGGAGCTTGGAATCACAGTCCACCAGTGTATGGGGAATCTCCACAGGAAAGGGCCCCAAATCAGGTCAGTGCTGTGTCTGCTCTCTTAAAAACCTTTATAGCAGGATATGTTGACAGCTGGAGCATAAATGTTGTGTTGTTCTCAGCAGGTCTGACTGAAGCTGGAACAGGAAGCACTCTGAAGAGCAGCCTGTGCTCCCTCAGTGACATCAGTGATTCTGAGGACATTAGCAATAAATACAATAAGCACTACAGCTGATCAGGTGACGTAGCAGCTACACCAAGCAGAAACACTTAAGACCTCAGTCAACTCCTCTGACATCTACAGTACAGTACAGGACATGACATGTTAGAGAGAAATGAGATTCCAGCCTCACCTTCTGCCTTGTGCCAACTCTAGTTTGCCTTAGACATTTTTAGTGTTCACTTGTCACATAGATTCCTTTTCTGTATATTTAATGAAATACAACTCACACTCCACGTCTGCTGTACTACATGTAGTTTGTGTCAAATTTTATACATTTTTATAATTTTATATATTGCCTTCATCTGATGAATGCAATAAATCTTTTGTATATAAAATATTTATCCAAGCAATAAAATATTTCTTTGTGGAGCACAAACTTGAAATAACCAAAGACTCTTTTATTATAAATTCATCTGGTTGAGAAGAAAAAATCTAAAAATATTAAAGTGGTGGAAGGTCAAACAATAATATAAACACTGATTTATATAACAGCTGTACACACATAAACAGAGGCTACATGGTTCTTACAGACTGTTTCTTGTCATGCTCACTGTTGCAGTTTAAACCTTAGGTAATGAACATATCTGTAGTTTCTTTAAGGAACTTTGCCACTTTTTATCCCCATTGTATAATGTGCATGTGTGACTGTCCCTACCCTAATTATCAGCTATTTCAGGTGTCATTTCAAATTTATTCTCAACATAGGGCTTATACACAGATTTACAAGAATCCAAACAGTCTCACTAAATGAACCCTTTGTGGAGCAATGCATTGCCTCCATTCATTTTTTCACCAACTAAGAATGTAATAAGACAAACATGATTTGCAGGAAATAGAAAATATAAGAAGTGATTTTATGCAGATTTTAAGCCTGTTTGACCTAGTTAGGCCTTGTTTTCCAGTCTTTAACCTAATACAGAGTCTAGCTACACTTTGAAGCAACAGCTGTCATCAAGAAAACAATTAACATGTTTCCCAGAAAGTTCAGACAAAGTTATTTCTGCTGTAAGTTCGACCAGTCTTTACTGTGGCCCTGGTTGTCCGGCTCTGTCTGCCTTCATACAACAGTGGCGGCATCAGAGTCACTCTGGATGACGTAGCTGGCAGCATGTAGGTGCGTCTGGTCCGGGCAGTGGTGTAAGAGCTCCTTCTCCGGTGCTCCTTCTGGGAACTGATGTTTAACGTCTTAAGTTAGATATGTTATACACTATAGAGATAGTTGTAATAAATAATATAGATAATATTGGTAATATAGCAGTTGGAATGAGCACAAGAGGTTTGATATTTACCTTGATGATAGACCTTCTTTTCCAGAGAAATAAGTCTGCACTGCCCCACCAAGGATGAGAAGGATGGAGCCTCCCCAGCCAATAAAAAGTGCTGCTCCAAGTTCATTTCTGACAATAAATACAGAGGTACACTGAAAGTTGTAGTTTTTTAGCTAAGTTTTAGTTTTAGTTTTTTAACTTATACATATGTGTAAATACCATTTAAAAGCATATTGTAATTATGTAATAATATTCAGGCTACTTTAAAAGTACTCACTTTGTGTCCATAAACAGTGGATCCACAAATTCTGTTCTGGTTTTGTTGGCCCACCATGAGTAGGTGATCATACCACAGAATCCTAACCAAATATATGTTACTTTAAATATTTTTAATTATTATTTTAGATTTTCAGACTAATGTAAAATATGCCTTTTACCTGAAACCACGTAGGTTATACCACCTGAGAAGGTCACTCTTGCGTTGGCGATCTCTGATCCCCCTATTTTAGTGCATTTCATCCCTATAAGTGTGAGGATGCCTCCGAAGAAGCCGGTGATGACGGCACAGACAGCAAGAGCTCTGCAGGTGTGTAGGAACACTGAAAGAAAACAGATTCACCTGAAATGCAGCAACAGATGACAGGGTTTTTTTTTAAATTGGGTGTTAAATGTAGAGCATTCAAAACACTTGTTTTATTGATTAATGCCTCATAGTGTGCTGTTATCTAAAATCATCCAAATCAGTAAGGAACTGTATAAAGATTATTAGTGACAGAAGGTATACTGTATATATTTTTTTTTATTAATTTCAAAACAGCCATAGTTTTTTTTCAAAATTTAAAAACAATTGTTTAATTAAATATTTAACACTTCATTGCATCCCAATAATTTTCGAACTGTTGAGCATTTTATCTTAATGAAACGTTTAATACATTCTGGTAATTTGGTAGTTGGGAGTAGAATCTCCTACCAGGCAGGGCCATCATGGAGGGGAAACTCTTGCAGTCAGTTGCCCCTGTGTTGTCCGAGACGCAGTCCTGCCACAGGTTGGAGAAGAAGTCGGTGGTGGTCATCACACTTCCAGAATTTTCTGAATATGTCCAGAATGGCGTGGGAAGAGTGGAACACACCAATATCCAGCCGCACAGGCAGGACACAAAGCAGCCGATCTCCATGTACATCACTGTGGTCCTGTCCTTCATGGTGAGTGGTGTTCCTGAAGCAAAAACTAGTAGAGCTGAAAAAAACTGTTGAATGTAGAGATTGATGCCCAAGGTGTAAAGACCTGTCAATGTGGAGGAATAGAGTTCATTATGTGTGTCACTGTTGATGCACAGCTGTCAGACTGGCAGTGGATGGTTCTTACCTCATCTTATCTTTGCGACAGTTTTGCCGGGTAAGCATTTTTATGTTCCCAGCACAGACACGAGCAGTGAGAGATTATGCCTTAGTGGAATCTTTGCTGTCACTGCTGATGCACAGCTGTCAGACCAGCAGTGTGGATGGATGGTTCTTACCTCATCTTATCTTTGAGACACTTTTGCACAGTAAGCATCCTGTCATGTTCCCAGCTTAGTGGATCAGCAGAACAACAACTTGGAAAAGGTAAATATAAATATTCTATTCAAATTATTCTGTTGTAATTATTTTAATGTATAAAAATGTAGTTTTTTTTATGTTTATTTTATTCACATGATTTAGTTACTGAGCTCAGAGTTTTACCTGGCCAATGCAAGAGAATGTCAGTGGTCTTAGATCAAAACAACTAGTCCAGTAGTAATTGTTGTGGTTCATTCTAATGGGAAAGCTGTTACTTTATGCATAGAGTTTAGAATAACCATCTCTTTAGGCTACAACTGGTAAATGCTCTCAGTACTTTATATTGGGTAGAGGCACACGACAAGGATGCTTTCTTAATCTTATTTAGTGCACAACGTCTTAAGCTCAGTCTTTGTAGGAAAAAAGTATTCCAGGGTGTCCCTGTATCCCTGGAAAGGTTTTTTCTTGCACAGCTGAAACAACTGAAGCTCAAACCTGAGCTCAGCAGATTTTTCCTGCTCATTGACTGCAGCATCAGTAAATGTGCTAGATATTTCCTCCCACCTTTCTGTTCACTGCACTGGATGCTGGTGCCCGCTCTCTCCACTATTTTAACCAATAACAGCTTTAGACCTAGTCTTCAGGAATCCTGGTTTCCCTTATAAAGGAGAGCACGCTAACTTTATTGTCTCACCTCCACCAGCAACACCTAACAGAAAATAGTACTGGTCTACTCCAAAAACCACTGAACTAAGACTGGTTTGACGTGGTCACACCTAGAATACCTAAGACGAGGTTTAGTACGAACAATTTATTGGTTTTCTGCATAACTTTTTGTCATGAAATGTGATCTGATGTTCACCAAAGTCACAAATATCCACACAACATTTCTAAACCTAGTCCTGATATGTCTTTATTGAACACGTCTATTAAACATACAGAGTGTTGGTGAGTGATCAGTTGGCTTCTGATGTCACTAAACACCAACTGCAGTCCAGTGTTAGCAAATCTTAAGTCCAATCAGTGAAAAGAAAATGGAGGTGTGGTATAGAGCTACCTTGACTTATGGTTGAACAGCCTTTGGTTCAAACCCAGGTCCTTCTAGCTGTGAGGTAACCGTGCTAACCACTGCACCACCATGCCATCCATATGCAGAAAACCAGGAAAATGTAAATAATTCACTTGTGTTTTTTTCCACTGTGTACTTACACTTGTTAAATCTAGTCTAGATTATCAAAGAGCAAATAAAACATAATTTCTTTAAACTGTAGTTTTAAATTAGTAAAGTGAAAATCATGAAAAGGGTCAAGACTTGCCAGGTTTTACATCTTCAAGGGAGATGCTGTCACCTAGTGGTTACCCACTGTCATAACAATGGTGGTTGTGTGAAACAAATTAATTTCAATACTTGACTGTCACACTCACAAAATTCTGGGACCCCATATGCAGGGGGCCCATGTTCTGGACTATTTCAACAACTATTAAGTTTAGACACAATGTTCAAAAATCTCATCTCTGGTTAACATTTTCCACTCAAAAAGAGCACACTAACTTTATTGCTCTCCCCTCTTCTAGTTCAGCTGCCAAAAATAAAGAGTAATTCAAATCTATAATAATAATGTCACATCTTGTAGGGAGTTGCTGCCACCTAGTGGCTGCCAGCTGTCATAATCTGAAGTGAAATGCAGTAATCTTTTAACAGGGAGGCCTGTGTCTCATTCAGTCCAAGAAAACAGAACAAAGAGTAGAAAAGAATGCAATGCATGTTACAGGCCGTCAAGTGTAACACAGATGTGATTTTTGTTATGTAAACACATCTTCAAAATGTTAAATCAGACTTTTTTATTTTCTATCTACTTTATTATTTAGAAGCCCAGGAACCCAGCAGGGGGCATTAGCGATTTACCAGAGAGAAGGACACGTTTCAGCAGTCTACAGTGAAATGATTAAGCTTCAGTGCACAGTTTTGGTGCTTGGTTATTGATATCATTATACAGTATAGTACCAGATGCCTGTATGACCTTTGTAGCCATATATGTTAATGATTGTGAGAAGATGATGGTCTCTGCTGTTTTTTTTTAATATATCCTGTGTCTAAAGCAGTAAACAAAGAACATCTAGTTCCCATCATGTCGGAATGAAGAGGCTAGTGCTTGTCAAAGTAATTTTTGTAATTATTAATTTTCATTGTACATTACAGCAGATGTGACGGCAACACAGCACGCACCAAGTGCATCTGCAGGTGTTCATGGAAGCACAGAAAAAACATCACACAGGTAATTTCTTAATGATATGAATGTTGTTTAATTGTATGTACTGTATCTTGAAAATATGCATATTGTAGTAATAAGGAAAAGTGACAGTAAAACAGTCAAATTAATATACTAATATACACTGCTCAAAGAAATGTAAGGAACACTTTAATCAGAGTACAGGATCAAGTCAGTTAAACTACTGGGATATTGCTCTGATCAGTTAAGTAGCAGAGACGGTTGTTAGTATCAGTGTCAGCTGTTTTGGTGTAGATGAAGTTGGCAACAGTGAGATGACCCCAAAAACAGGAATGGTTTTACAGGTGGAGGTCACAGACATTTTTTCCCTCCTCATCTTCTTTTTGACTGCTTTTCAGTAGTTTTGCATTTGATTAGGGTTAGTGTCTATACTGGTAGCATGAGGCGATACTTGGACCCTACACAGGCTGCACAGGCAGTGCACAGTTGGTGGTGGGTCAGTGTTGGTCTGGGGAGGCTTATCCATGGAGGGACACACAGACCTGCAGGATAGACGATGGCACCCTGACCATGAGTATTGTAATGAATGACCTTGACCATTAGGTATCGTGTTGATATTCTTATACTCACTGTTGGACCCTTCGCTGGTGCAGTGGGTCTCGGGTTGCCCCTGGTGCATGATAATGCCCGGCCTCATGTGGTAAAAGTATGCAGGCAGTTCCTAGAGGTTGAAGGAATTGATACCATTGACTGTCCTCCACGCTCACTTGACCTAAATCCAATAGAACATCTCTGTGACATCATGTTTAGGTCCATCAGACTGTCCAGGAGATCAGTGGTCAGGATCTGGAAGGAGATACCCCAGGACACCATCTATCATCTCATAAGGGAGCATGCTCTGATGTTTTCAGGTATGAACTAGTCTGCCACATCAGTTTTTCTGTTTAAATTTCTTGGTGACTTTGAATTAAGCCCTTTGTAGGTTGATACATTTCATTTTCACAACACATTACCCATTTTATATCGGTATGTACAGTACAGGCCAAAAGTTTGGACACACCTTCTCATTCAATGTGTTTTGGGGTGAGCTAAAGTGATAAACACCTCTGGGAACTCCTCCAAGACCATTTCAGGTTCATGGAGAGAATGCCAAGAGTGTGCAAAGCAGTAATCAGAGCAAAGGGTGGCTATTTTGAAGAAACTAGAATATAA
>JAUYWH010000012.1:9265801-9307002 GCA_034779795.1 Ctenopoma multispine | reverse complement strand
TATTTCACCTTTTTTTGTTAAGTACATAACTCCACATGTGTTCATTCATAGTTTTGATGCCTTCACTGAGAATCTACTAATGTAAATGGTCATGAAAATAAAGAAAACAAAACTGAATGAATTGCCTGTACTGTATATCCAGCATGATTAGTGATTAATGATTTTTTCCAATTGAGATCTAATGTGTTTTCAAAGTGTTCCTTTAATTTTTGTCCTTTATATTTTTCCAACTACAGTTTTAAATGGTTGATATGTATAGCTTGTAAAAAGGGTTAAACTTCCTGGTTAAGAAAATGTGAAATAGAATATTGTTCATAATACTTAATACTGTATACTAATACCAGTAGTAAATCTTGAGTCTGTAAAAAACAACAAAAACACAATCTGTTTGACAATCAAACTTTATTATATGACACAGTCTAAACTACAGGGAAAGCATAGCACGTAATCTTCCTAAAACAAGCGTAAATGTGGAAATAATTTTTTGAAAAGATTAAGTTAGTCTTTAACATGGACACAGCCAGTCAGAGCAGAAAGATCAGCCTTAAAGAGACGGAAGCTAATACAGAGTGTTTCAGAGACAGGGTGAATAGAGGTAGTGCAGACATGAACAGTATGACATGAAAAATAATGGGTTTTATGAACTTTAAAGTATGTAAAAACATTTCCTATGGAGCCCTAAAAAATCATTAAAACCTGAAATTTAGATGTATAAGTCACATTCTCAACTCAGAGTTCCCTTCTGGCTCAGACAAAGTTATTTCTGCTGTAAGTTCGACCAGTCTTTACTGTGGCCCTGGTAGTCCGGCTCTGTCTGCCTTCATACAACAGCGGCGGCACCAGAGTCACTCTGGACGATGTAGCTGGCAGCATGTAGGTGCGTCTGGTCCGGGCAGTGGTGTAAGAGACTGGTCCCCTGGTAACTTTCTGGGCACTGATGGTGAAGGTTTAGTTGGGTAAATACTGGTAAATACTGTAGTATGGATGGTATTGGTAATACAACAGTTAAGCCACAAGAGGTTTGATATTTACCTTGATGGTAGACCTTCTTTTCCAGATAAGTAAGTCTGCACTGCCCCACCAAAGATGAGAAGAATGGAGCCTCCCCAGCCAATAAAAATTGCTGCTCCAAGTTCATTTCTGAACACATATAGAGGTGGATCCAGAAAAATAATTATCCCTGTTTCAAATCTCATCTAAAGGGATTGTGTAGTATTATTCACACAGCTTTAAAAGTACTCACTTTGTGTCCATGAACTGTTGATCCCCAAATTCTGTTATGGTTTTGTTGGCCCACAATGAGTAGGTGATCATACCACAGAATCCTAACCAAATATGTTTTACTTTAAACATCCGAGTGCATTTTTAATAATTATATATGTTCAATGTAATATGTTTATTTTACCTGAAACCAGGTAGGTTATACCACCTGAGAAGGTCACTCTTGCGTTGGCGATCTCTGATCCCCCTATTTTAGTGCATTTCATCCCTATAAGTGTGAGGATGCCTCCGAAGAAGCCGGTGATGACGGCACAGACAGCAAGAGCTCTGCAGGTGTGTAGGAACACTGAAAGAAAACAGACTGACCTGAGACAGTGTTGTCTAAACAGGCCTCCTCACTGCAAAACTAAAATCAATAAGGGACTGTATAAAAATTATTAGACGGTGGGAAGGAGTAGAGCTTTTCTCCACTTGCTGAAGGGAGAGTAGTTTGAGGTTTCTCTTTGTTGAAGATTAATCTTCCTTTGAGATATATTGATTAAAAATAAAAGTAAAATAGTTATGTTAAAAAGATGGCAGTTTGTTTTAATATTTGCCCACATCTTAGAAAGTGTCTGCAACTCGACCAGCTATGTTACTTGTCATTTAACTAAAGTTAAATATTTATGAACAATCCCCACCTTAATAATACACCTAAATAATTTTTGGATGGTCCCTACATTTTCTGAACTCTTAAGGATTTTATTGCACATTAATACAATTTAATGCATGCTGAATTTTTATAGTTGGCATTGAATTCTTTAAAATATCCTACCAGGCAGGGCTAACATGGAGGGGAAACCCTTGCAGTCAGTTGCCCCTGTGCTGTCTGTGACGCAGTCCTGCCACAGGTTGGAGAAGAAGTCACCTGTGGTTAGTACGTTTCCCCCATCCTCTGAGAAAGTCCAGTACTCTAATGGAAGAGTGGAACACACCAGCATCCAGCCAAACAGGCAAGACACAAAGCATCCAATTTCCATGTACATCACTATCGTCCTGTAGTTCATGGTGAGTGATGTTCCAGAAGCAAAAAACTAGTAGAGCTGAAAAACATGTGTTGATTAAAGACTTGTTACTGTGGGAAACTGGAGTTGGTCATCCGTATCAGTGCTGATTCACAATGTGGATGTTTAGCTTTTTTCTCATCTTTTAGACAATTTTGCACAGTAAGCATCCTTCATGTTTCCACCACAGATAGGAAGAGGGGAGGGATTACATCATTTTAGTCAAACCTTGCGTTTTTCTTCTACACCGATGCAGCATCCACTTCTTTTCCCAATACTTTTGCTTCTCCTTTGCATGTATTAAAAGCGTTAAAGTAAGTTCCCTTTGCCACAGACTGGGCCTACACGTTTAAGAAGTGGAATTCTGACATTTTGGTTGAAAATATGACTGCAGTTGTTATCGTAATTCAGTTGTTGGTTATAAAACTCAAATAATAGAAATTCAACTAGTTTAGTGACCTTTAGAAGACATTTTAGAGGGTTAGTGTTATGTATGAATTAAAAGAATATAACAATTCACTGCTAAAAAACACCAAACAGCAGTAATATAACTTGACAGCCTTTTGAAATAAAATTTCTCCTTATTTTTTATAGCAGGTTGTTCAATGTTTTAAGAGTTATTTATAAACCATATCTTACCTCAGTTTTGCCAGATCTGCTACTACAGTGTTTATACATACACACTCATCGGCCACATTTGATACACCTGCATAAGGGAACATGGATATCACATGAGGGAAAAGCAGTGTGGACACAATCAGAGAAGCTTTCACAGCAGCTGGGAATTTGTACTTGAACAGAATTAAAACTGCTACTGTTGTAGGTGTGTGCTGGATAATGCACAAACAAGCATCAAAAATCTACATCATAAATTTGTTCATTAATTCATTTTTCAATATACTTGTTTTTATGAGCAACATAAAGATTTAATCAAAGGAAATTTCAACAGGTAATCTTTACCACTGTAACAGAGTCAAAATCAGTAAGGGACTGTATAAAAATGATTAGAGGGAGACATGGGAGAGGGTTTTCTCCACTTACTGGGAGGATAGTCTGAGATTTATTTTCGGGGAGAACAGAGGAGTGGGGTTTTTCATCCTAGAATAATTCTCCTCTTTAAGATGTTTGTTGGATGATGGCTTCCATTTTGATAACTGTTTATGCTTTCGTTAGAAACTTTCTGGAAGAAACGTCTACAACATGTCCAGTCATGTTACTTATAGTAATAGCCACTCAGTACAGCTTAAACACTAGAATTTTATTGTGGTCTGTAAACAATCGGACACAAATTAAATTTAAAAAAATGTCAATGAATCCCAGTAGAGAGCTCAGCATAAATCCCAGGAACAAGGGGAAATGGTTAACTTGCAAAAGTGAAGCTTTCTTTTAATGAAATTTACAGTATTTATCATTACTATACAACATAACTGAGAAAACTGTGTGTGTTATCATGAAATATCTTTAAAGTAGACATAAATATTTCAGGTTGACTTTCAGCTGACATCAGTTTTGATGTTTTTCTTTTTTACTTAAAGTAATTATCATCATTTAAGTTCTCCTAAGACAGAGTTTATTTCAGATGCCCTCCATGGCCATGTGGTGTAACCCACAATGTCTGTAGTCCAGGATTTAGAGCAGCAGGCTCAGGCTCAGGATTTGTCTTAGTCTTCCCCACATCATTTCAGTCTGGTAAATACAAGAGCCTTAACTAATTCTATTAAATCACACATCATATTTTGATGCACAAATTATTCAAGTGGAAAATCTTTATTAAACAAAGCAATGTTTAGTGGAAACCAACATCATCAACCCAAAACTTAATGACAGGCTCATCCAGGTTGCTCATCCATGGAATCTGTTTCAGACAATTTGGTCAGAAACAGAAACTGAGTTGGTGTTATACTGTGATGATTAAGAGTTCCCTTCATTGTTTTAAGCAATACATTTTTGCCATGGATTTTATTTGAATAAAATGTATCCTTGTTGATCATATTTATTTTTTATTTGTCCTTTCTACAGTATAATAACTCATATTTATTCAAATATAAGAGGTTTTGAGAAACGGTGTTGTCTCAATCTTTGCAGGGCCTGACAATGGTGATGGTGCCCTGCTGAAGCTACCCAATTTGGACAATGTTGACCTGCTGGACCTTGAAGAGTGGCTGGACTCTGAACCTGATCGAGATCCTGACTGCGACCTCTCAGATCTGGTCTTCAATGAATAGTACCCTGACTTGGCTGTGCGTCCAGCTTTGTATGTGTGTCCTGATCTTGATGAGATGGAGGACACCGACTTGGATGACTGCTCAGAAACAGATGATGCTTTGGACTTGGAGGTGTTCTCTGGTCCGGTGGACAGCACTGTGATGGACTTGTTTTGCTCTGAGTCTAGTACTGGCTTTACTTTGATTACCCTGGGGAGAGAGAAACATTAAGCATGACTAGCTGCTGAATCACATTTACTTAAAAGCTATCAGACATAAGGAGTGTACTCACAGCAAATACGTGCACACTCTGACCCTTAAACTGCTCAGTTTAACATTTAATGTAAGTGGTGTTATTGTTTTATTTTGCCTGACATGTCCTAACATATGTCTATACTCACAGGTCCTCTCCTCCACATAGCGGCTTACATACTGACCACACGAAGAAAAAACCACCAGCCATGTGAAAGGCTGAACCAACCCAGCCAAGGAACACTGGGATCCCAAGTTCATATCTGTTGTATTAAAACAAAGATACTTTAACATTTCTGTTTTATTATTAAAATCCATTTCTAAAACAGGTTACATGGTGTAAAACATTAGACATATTGACTTACTCTAGTCCATCGATGTCAGGGCTGAAGTATTGTACCACATACTGCACATAAACAGCATACCCGAATGTAGACAGCAAACCTAGACATCAATAATAATCATGTTGATAGAAACAGAAATATACTTGTCAATTGCACTGTAAAATGTTAAGTGCCTGCAGCTGAGAACAACAAGTTATTGTAAAATATTATGCTACTTCAATCAAGTTTAGCTTTAAATCAGAGAAACTGGCAAATGACATTTCAGTTATCTCATAATTTTTACTCTGTCGGTGATTTTACCCTTTTTTTGATTTGTTGCTCACAATGTGTTTGAATTTTAATTTGTCAGCTATGGGTCTGTTGATTAGTGTTTCATTGTTTTTCTTCATTTTTAGCTTCAAAGCCATTTATCTAGTAGTCAGCTTATTACAAGTGTCCCACAAGGGAGTTACTTTTCATTACATGTAAATGATTTAGCATATATGTGTCCTCACAGTGTACTTTTATACAGCGATCTCTCCGAAAATGTGTTCCTGCTTGAGTCTACACAGGAAGTGTTTGCTTGAATGTAGGCCACGCCCATTTCATTGCTTAGATAACGCAATCGATGTGGTTACAGTGTGTTGCAAGTGTGTAAAGACCAGTCAAATTGACATAAAACCTAAAAAAGACACACATTTCCATGAGTATTATACGACTGATGATATTTGCTTATCTCTAATCTGGAAAGACTAGTAACAACACCGCTGGGCAGAACTGCAAAGCACAAGCAAATAATATGAACATGAACTGTACCGACCCTGGAGAGAGAGAATTCACAGATGGTTCCAAAGTACTGTTTCAGTGTTGCCCAATATGATGGGCTAAAGTTATAAAGTGTAATGGAAACAAAATAATCTAAGTTTACGGATAGAATTTAGGCTGCATAAATCAATCTACTCAATATTCTACTCAAATTGTACAAAAATATGCTGACTTTACCGCTGATTATATGGCACCATGCTCCGGTGTAGATTTTTCTGTACTTGGACCGGTCTTTCCCCCCAACAAAGGTGCATTCCATACCCATCAGACTCAGCACAAACCCCAACATGCCCAAGGAAAGAGCTGCAATTAGCAGGCCTCTCACTACTTGGAGGTGAACTGTTACACAGCAAGACACAAATAGACATTAATGAGAGTCTATATGTCGGTGTGAACTCATGACAGAATTCTGCAGGTTTTCTTAGATAACTGTACCTACCCTCCACAGACCAGAGCACAGGGAAATCATAACATTTGTTGACAGATGTTGACTCTGTTCGACAGGTTTTCCACAGGTTGGCCCAATACCAGAGCACTTTGACGATGTTGGAGCCCCCCACCCCTCCGACGGTACTGTTCATCCAGCCTTCCATGGCCATGGTACAGGCCACAAAAATCCAGCCCAGCACCGTCATCAGGAAACCCCAGATCTGGACCACACGGATATGCATCCCTAGTGTCACAGTAAGCAGCTTGCTATCTAAATCTAAGTTAAGTTTTTGCAGTAGGTTATTATTAGACTTATCTGCAGGCTATAAAAGAGTCCAGTTTTGATGATTTTCTTGCAGTCTCTTCTTCAGGTCTTCAGGGAGAAGTCGGGTCCATCCTGAGCCGAATTTCTAGTTTTCGTTTACACACAAAAGTTAAATTGTTCTCCAGCTCCAATGTTCTCCTCAGGTAAAAGGCAAGACAACTGGATCACAGGTACAAAGTAGAGCTGTACTATTGTTTCCCAGGTATTACTGCACATGTGAGTGAGAGACAGCTGTCCCTCTGGTTCCCATGGGTCACTGTTGATAGTTGCCAAAAGACTGCTCACCTAAGCAGCTTTCTCAAGTTACCTGAGTAACTTCATCCCACCATAAGACTATTCTGAACTTTCTCTCTTGTGCAAACACACTTTTTGTTGAGTATTTTTTAAAGATCTGTTTCTAGTATCAACCATTTGTCTTAAATCTTAGTATTTCACTTTTATAAAACAATTTTTTTTGTGATTTTTAGCCTTAAATATGCTAGTCAAATACCCTGACAAGTATTTGATTTGGAAGAAAAGGAATATCAAATAAAAGTGACATTCGAGTGATTTTGCATTGCACTATAACAAATTTAGTGGACAAAACACAAAAATTCAGTTAGGTGGTGGTGTTAGGGACTGGCAAAAATGTTTAGTGGTTTGCCAATTATGGTCACCTGTTTTATCCCAAACCCTACCTTCATCACTTGTGTGATTAAATAAAAAGAGGATGATGATGGTTAAGTGTGGTCTGCAGACAGCATATAAATGATATTTATTTATATGCCATACATTTCTATAAAATCTACATATAAGTGCTTAGAATAAGTCAAAACCTAATGTGTTATAGGAAAATAGAGAAAATACTGTAGATCAGACAAAAAACGTTTCTTTTTTGCATAAATCAACAGTTACAAGGTTGTTCACGAGGTAAATGGCACTCCTTGCTTGTAAAATTCATGGAGTGGAGATTTGCTTAAAGACTGTGTATGTTTCTGTATTTCTGACCTTTACAGGTTCCATAAAATATGTAATAACACTGCTGCTATGACACAAGCCATTCGAAGCATCATTCTTGACTTTGCCTCCAGCTCTAAGCTGCTAGTTATTAGTAATTTTACCAGGACCTCGCTGTGCTGTGGGTTTATAATTGCTGAGACCTTTATAATTAGACTTAAATCTGAGGTAATGACAGTTATGGGGAATTATGGATGTTCTTTTGGTGGCTATACAAGAGCTCCTCTTTGTTTCTACGTCCTCTCTCCTTATGACTAAGTTATTGCTCTGGTGAGGAAATATTAGAACTGGTGGACTACAGGGTAATCTAAATTAGTTTTGTAAGGGTGGCTTTAATTAGCATGGCAGGTGGAGGTGATCAGGATTAAGGCAACAGTCAAGAGAAAGTAATAGAAAATCTGTTTTAACTAGTAGATGTTTACTCTGATGTGTCAGCCATTGAATGTGCATTAATGGTGCTCTCTGGTGGCATGATTGTAGTAATGGGTGAAGAGGGCAATAAGAGGGAGTGGTGGCTCTGTTGACGGACTTTTTTTATTTATTTAAACAGATAATCAGTAGAAAAAAAACTTTTATATAAAAGTGCTTACATGATAATAAGATAGAAGCAGTTCAATGCATTAAATTTCGATTTTCTTATGTACATCTCATGCAGATATTAGGCAATACAATCCTTACCGTTATATCAGAGAGAGCCCTGAATGGCTGACACTTGTTTATGGAAAGCACAGGGCGACTGCTCCCTGCCAGCTGGTTCAAGTATCCGACGTGTGGTCCAAGAGGTTTTGCATAACATAGCCCGGTGTTCCTATTGATAGTAATTCCTAGGTGGAGATAGATGGCTGATAGGAGGGGAAATCACCAGTCTGAGTTCCAGATCTCCATGGCTATGGGGTCAAATGTAGCCTGGGAGGTCAGATCAGTCTAGACCAAGAAACTGAGAAAGGTCTTTGTATGATTTATCTGTTTGAGAAATATCAAATGGTGAAACCCAAGGTGACTAATGTAATTCTGTGAAAACGGACTGCTATTTTGTGAAAAAAAAAAGTAACTTGACAAATGCAGATTTTACAAACTATTTTATTAACAAAAACCATAGCGGCAAACTTACACAAAAGTCATGTTTGCTATCTGACATTCACTAGTTTTAATGGAAAAAAAATCACAATCTCTTTTAAATATCAATGTCTAACTGTCCTTTGACTTGGGAATTATAAAATGGAGATTTCATGTGTGTTGAGTTTATGTGCAACAGGCAGCTTGATAAAGGTAACCTGATAGTTTGAGTGGTGCTGCATGCCAAATTAAATTTCCTGCCCTATAAGAAAAACAAGCTTATCTTTTACGTGCAGTCAATCAAGTCCTAAAAAGTTGCCATATTTAAAAAAGAATCAGGCCACAATCAATGAAATACGTCAACTGTCACATGAATTACACTTTCCAGATATTATTTTCAACGTGTCCAGGCACAAAGTTCATAAGGTTAGTTTCTCTGGGGGCGATAGACTGTTATAAGTACCAATGAGTCTGTTTTCACACATAGGCATTTCTTCCAAACTGCTTCGATGGCCCTCGTGGTTCCTTTTTGAGGCTGTTGACTGTGTTGATGTGCTTGTTACGCGCCGTCACAAATGATGCAGCTCCACTGTAGGAGTATTCGGCTCTGCAGAAACCAGGCAAAGAAATTAGGCAAAATGAAAGCAAGTTTTCACCCCTATTTCAGTCAAGAACACTTTGGTCCATGCCTTAAAGCTGCTATATGCAACTTTTGGGAATCAGGCTAGTGGTACCATGAGACTTGAAATCAATCCACTCTGCTCTGCTCTGTCCACTCCCTCAGGTATTAACTTATGAAATTACTTAAAAATGAGAAGCTAACTGACCCTGCTATTCCTAAGCATGGTCACCGTGACAATGCTAACATCCTGATGTTTGGCAATAAGTTACTGTATATCATTCCCCGCAGGAAAAGCCTGATGATGCTGAAAGTACCAGTGTTATCATGCCGATGTTCAGCAGGTATCATGTTAGCATAAATAAGTACAGCTGAAGATGATGGGAATGTCAGGAATCAACAAAATAATAATCATAACTGATACTTTATTAATCCCCTTGGGAAAATTCTCATGGACAGGCAGCCTCCTTAAGGCACCAAGGGTTCAGAGTTCAATGTCTAGTTCAAGGACTCTTTGAATCGGGGGAACTGGGAGCCACTAACCCTGTAATCTGTAGATGACTGACCCACCGACTGACTTACCAACTGATCTATAGCCACCTTCAGGCCTTATCCACTGAACCATGAATGCTTTTGTTGCTTTATCCCTCAGATAATATGTTGAACTGGGCCAACATGTCCCAGGACATCATCAAAACAGTGGACTGGCTTTTTTTGCTTTCCTAATTCCCCTTAGTCAAGGTGACTTTAACTTCCTAGAAGTCCACTGTAACAAAGAAAACATTCAGCTGTCATCAGCCCTGTAACTAATTCAAATGACAAAAAAAACTGTTTGCCCTATAGGTTCAGCAACTATGAATCAAGATGTTGACAGAGATTACTGAATGTTTTTGACTGTAACCATGTCTCCACTGTCATTAAGGTTATTATTTAAATTGCCTGATTGAGTAACAACTCAGTGCAATTTAAAATCTGTACAAATGAGATTTCTCCTTGTTCCTGATGAAAGATGTGGGATCACATTGTTCGCATCCAGCATGTCAGTAAAACGAGCAACGTGCCTGATACTGAAGCCCTCAGACAGGGAGAGACAGAAGATAAATCCTCCTAGGACACACAGCACAGATCCAGCCCAACCAATAAACAGAGCTGCTCCCAGCTCAAACCTGCAGGATTGACGTAGGGAAAAAAATGTATGACTGGATGGCCTTTCATCTGAACATGCTTTTGATTTGAAATCTTTTTTTAAATCCTGAATACTTACTTCTGGGCAACAAAGAGGGGATCGAAGAAGTCAGTTGTAATCCTGTGTGCATATATGGAGCATGCAGTCATACAGCAGAGGCCTGCAGGAAGAAACAGCAGGCTTCAAATTTGTACTAAAATGAAAGCAGAAACAGCTAATAATGTAACTGTTTGCAGTGATTTGCTGACAGCTTCCTAACATGCATCTCAAATGCTGTAAGCAGTGTGAACTTTACCACTGAGAATGAAGTGGAAGCCCGAGATGACAGTGAGGCGAGCTTTGGTGGTCTCTGAGCCTCCTATTTTTGTGCACTTCATTCCTACCAAGGCAAGAACGGCCCCAAAGAAACCCAGACACACTGCGGCAATCATCAGACCCCGACACACCTGGATATAGGCTTTATGATGGAGACAGAGAAATGGGGACAGTGCTTTAAACTTGTTTTAACAATTTAACAAAGCTTTCCTAATTGTTACTAGCACGTAAAAGGAAGTGACCTCAGTATGACTGTGTGACTTTCTCAGATTGCTTCATTCTGACACATTAGGAGGTCGTATCATTCCAGCTGAGCTCCTTTAGCTGAAATATGCCTCTGATGGCCTTTAGCTTTAAATGTGGTGGCTTTTTATGGCCTGGAGCCACAGTCAGAAAAGGAAATATCAAGTTCCAAATGCGTTTGTTTACAATGGTCGTCATTCATTTAAACACAGGAGCTGATTTTGGATATTAGAGCTACAGTAAGATAGATATTTACAAATGAATAATGACACAGAAACACACATGAAGATATATTATATATAGAGATGTAAACATATATTAGATATAGTGTCAGAGCTCACCATCCAGAGCCAGCATTGAGGGGAAGTCCTTGCAGTTGGAGACACCAGTGGAATCAGTCACACATGTTTTCCACAGGTTGGACCAGAAGGTAGCTGTCGTGATGACCGTCCCATCCACAGAGGACACCTTCCAGTAGTCTGTTGGCAGGGTGGACGACACCAGGATCCATCCTGAGACAGTCAAGAGAAAAGCCACAATCTCTGTTGCCATGTTTCCCATTTTTCCCACTGACTCTGGGATCTGGACTGGGACAGGACAGATATCTTTCCTGTAGGAGTCATGGAGAGGAGGTGGGAGGGTCGGACCACGAAGGTGCGTCAGCTTACTTTTGTTCTGCAGAATGTTTCTCCTTCACCTGCTTTGCCAAACATCTACGTCTGAGAACCAGCACTTTTCAATGCACATCATTCACTGACACACAATCATTTGTGGTGGTAGGAGGGTGAAGGGGTGAGAACACTAGTCATCACTCTGCACTTTGTCCATAGGGTCTGCAAGGGGATCTCCAGCGGAAGGAAGTTTTTAATTGAAAGGATCTGACAAGTCTTTGACAGAAAAGGAATGAGACAGGAGAGATTGTATGAATGAATGTTATGTATTTTTTTTCAGTTCATTTCACATTGCTGCACATGAAATAATTCAGCTTTTTAAGTCCTAGATAAACACAGTTTAATTAAAAAGATTACAATTATATTCTGGTTCTACCTCTACTAGACTTACAGCATAATACTGTAGCTCCATCAAGTGGCAGAAAAAGGGAACAGAATTTTTCTAACTGCTCTGCTAATAGGTAATGCACAGTAATGAATGTTATCATGATTTAAAACAGTGGTTCCAAACTTATTTGGTGTATCATACCCTACAGCCCAATACCATTTATTCTCCCATCATCTTCAAATACACTATATGATATTTAACTGGGGACTGACAGAGACAGATAACCAATTACACTTTAGAGACAGCAATTGAATTAAAAGTCACTGGACTGTGGGAGGAAGCCTAAAAAGAACATTTTCTTTGTTGTATTAGCATATTTAGATTGTTTGCATCCCACCCACACAGAGCATGGAGTAGTGCAATTTCATAGCTTGAATTTTATCACTTTTTTTTTTCTTTGCAGTGTATATTTTTAAACCGCCAGTTCAGTCAAACCCAGTTCCTTCTACCTGTAAGGTAAAAAAAAAATTTATCTGAAAATTTCTTCCTCAAATGACAAACATTTTCTTGTCTGCATTTGTTTTTCTAATAGATGCTTTCAGACATGCTCAGGAGCCCTGAACTTATTTAGACATTACCCAGGTGAGCTGCATATGAGAACGCAAATGTCCAAGTCAGATGACCTGAGGTTACCTGGCCTTTATCCTGCCAGCTCCTTAGTATACAGTCTGAGTAATGTCAGTATATGACCTCTGCTGTGTCCTAGATGCCCTACAAAGGTGTCCCTGTCCACTGCAAAAATCAGCGTTTCTTCCCATGTGAGAACATGTCTGACTTGGACAATCACAAAACAGTGAAAACTAGACTTTACACAGTCTTTAGATAATTAGTCACATTTGTTATGGTATAGCATTGGTCAAATGTTCTAGTTTGCTAGTACTACCACTTGGCACTAGCTGGACATTTAAACAATTTCAACAAACTCAGAGTTTTGGTTCTGGGTTTGAAGACAAGATTATGATTGTGAATCCACAAACAGCTACATACTGATGGTAGAACTTGTAGTAGTTAATGATATGGTTGAATTCTGTGTGACTCATATTTTGCAGATTTCTCTACTTTTATGACACTAGTTAACATTTATTTGTTCTCTAAGTGTCTAGTTTAACCTGCTTTGATATATGTTATAGTTAATTTTGTAAAGTCACATTATAATACATGAAATTTGAAAAATAAGGTTAAATTTATACATTTTCTCTGAAATCTAATGAAGGAGAATATAAAGTGGAATACTTAGGTAAAATACAATTTATACACGTATTGTTTGTTACCTTTGTGTTCTCAGTGCATTCTAATCTCTTTCCTTTATCAGTGTCGCTGTTATATTCTGTTCTGGTGCCCATAGTTGTTTTGGCGGGTAGTAATGTGATAATTATCACTAGCGATAAGATGATCAGTAAGTCAGAGTTAAATAAATACCACTTGGGTTGAGTTACAGCATGGTACAACTACATTCATCAGGAACATGCTACTTAGAGCCTTAATTGCTTCCTGTGTGTCCTGTTTCAGTTCACTAAGGGTTGTTGAACTAGTATAACAACAGGCTTGAACTTTGAGCAATGAGTTAGGGAGGAGGGAGTAAGGTAAGTCACGATGGAGAGAAACACCAAAGGAAGGTGAACCAAGCAGAAGCAAGTGGGTCCAGGCTGAAAGGAAGTGAATCAGAAAGTCACAAGGTGTGTTAAAATATTACATGCTGCCAAAATGCACAATCATTTTCAATCCTGTGAGTATAGTTAGACACTAAACCAGGTATGAATCACTTCAACTCCTAATCTTTTACTGTAAAACTGATTAAAGTTGTGAGTTAGCTAGTTTTAATTCAGAGCTCTTTCTAACAGGGATTACATCTAATCTCTGTTTGCAGAGAAGGAGGGATTGTTTCTTGGGCAAATACTTAGCAGAAGCATTTTAAGACACCTGGACCCACTTGGTTCTGCTGTATCTCTCCTCTAGTGAACCTGATCCCTGACAGTTCCTGGGGTTATAAAATGGGAACAGTGTTCACGGAAAACTACACCTGGGTGTTTTACTATCCTTAAGCCAGAGTGAAAAGGTGCCGCGAGCACCGCTCAGTAACTCTCCAGATACCTAAAGCCTTTCCGTGGTACGTTTCCATGGCCACTGTTGCTGAGCAATCTCATAACGGACTCTAATGCTCTAAACCTGCTAAAGAAAGAGAAGCAGCTGGAACATGTTATCAGTGTTAACTTGTTTGAGGATATTCCACTAAGCCCATGAATATAATACTAGGATCTTAACCTTTTCATTGCCTAGGAAAACGCTTATAGTCTGCTTGGTAGATGCAGCCTGCTGTACAGATTATGAAAACATGGGTCCCTGGGCACAGACAGGCGAAGGACCTTCTGCCACTTTACATAGTGTAGGACGCCCCAGGGACTCCTTTTAGTCTGTGTGAGCTGTTGTTCCTTAATTTGTTAGGTTGTTTTGCATCAAAGAAAGGTCTTATCATCTTCATTCCATCTAACATGACATATCTAACACATCTCTTTTCTTTTATTGCCTAGTTTGTTTGAATTAACACTGTTTAAGTCAACAAAAATCCTTTTGAGATAAAAAAAAAAATTATAGCTATTTGTCAAGCACGTGAGACAATATCGGCTGAATAACTCTTACGTCTGTCTTTCATCTGTTCTTATGCTGTTTGTCAGGGTAAAAACAAACTCCTTCCTTGTTATGTCTTTCTGTATTTTGATATTTCCTCATGAAGGCAACTGTCCCCACAACGTGCAATGTAAAAAAGCTTTACTGGAGCTGAACCAAACCAGCAAGACATGCTGCACAAATCTAAAACTCTAAGTCACTGAGGGGAAAGAAAAGGTTGCGACAGCATGGGAAAGCACTGACGATCCCCTACAGCTGAATGTAACTGGACTGACTTCAGCTCCCCGTAATATTCTCCTGCTGGCTTTTCTCCTTTAACCCTTTTCTCAGTCGGCGCTAGCTAAACATCAACAACAAGATAACATGTGAGGTGTGAGGGCCAGAGCTGCTCCAGTCTCTTATCATCACACTGTCAGCGTCAGATTTAGTTTGCTTTGGTTACACGTGACTGGATTTCTTTGAAAGTTTCCTTGAACATTGAAATGGAAGAAGGGTGGGGAGGAAGGTGTTTTAGTCCCTCCATTCTCTCCTAGCTCTTTTATGTCAGTGCAGGAAACACCTGTTGTATGTCAGAGGGCATCTGTCATCCACAGTACAGCCTGCTCTTTATTTATAGGATATCCTCTGTGTGTGTGTGTGTGTGTGTGTGTGTGTTTGTGTGTTTGTGTAAGGGGACAGAGCAAGCAAACAAAACCTAACATGATGGGATATTTTTTTTCCATGTATTTCTTTCGCTGTGGAAAGATTGTGATTGGTAAACTGGCTTCAGTAGAATTCCTCTTATCGGTAGCGACACATTTGACTTTGTCATGTGAGAAAAAGCAGTTCAGTTACTTGACTGAACATGTTCAAAACCACGTGTGTGTCTGTGTAAAATAATAAGTGACAGACAGAGACAGGGAACTTGAGATTTTGCTGAGTAACTCTAGGTTGCAGAAAGTGACGCCGTTTTGAAGTTTAATTTAACCACTTACTGACTGAATATATGTTTGAGTAACAAAGGTGACACTTATGTGGCTTAACCCCTGTTTTGCTGCTTACTTATTTTCAGGTTTTGCTGTTCCATATTTATTTAACATTATGTTCTCCTGTGTCATAGCTAGTCCAGACTGGTGAGAAGTAATAGAATACAGGCCTGTACTAACACTTCAGCCACCACTTACTTTTGTATTTTGCCACCTCATCATCCAATAGATAGTATCTGAAACGATACTAATATGACTTTATAAACTTTCACAGATCTCTTGTGTATTATGTCAGGCATACTGTGACACCACCACCAAATCTAATCTTTCTACCATTCTTCAGGGTTCATTGAGGTAAGATGGTGAAATAATCTGCCTCCTACAGATGCATCTTGATCACGTTGGACATTTATTCAAACGAAGCAGTTTGACAGTAAACACTGTCCTGAAGCTAAAAATCAACCATGACGTTAATAATTGTCTGTGGACAGTGAGTTTAAAACATACATTAACATTGCATGTGAGCAACTTTTCGGGCAACTCCATTATCAATAACTTGAATGCATCATGTTGCACTACATCATTCTGTTAATGAAATACAGATTTAATACGTAAATGTAACACAGACTCTGTGAACTCCATGACAAGCATGATACACTTGTAAAAGCACATCCAGTAGCCTATGAGCTAAGATGACTGAAGACTTTTAAGACTTAATCTGACATTGTTCGAAATGTCTGTGCTTAAAAATGACAGACACATATTAATTTTAGCTTGTGTTCAATTTGGATAGACAAATAAATCATGCACTGTCATAAGACCTCAGTCATCAGTAACCTGTACAACCTCTGGTGAGATTGTGATCTCTGGATCTTGTTGCCTAATTACTGGGAAACATTATCTAAACGTGAATAGATCTGAACAAACAAGCATCACGTTTCTGTGAATGGCCATTGCTAAATCTAAATGCAAAATGAGTTAATATCTGTTTACTTTAACTTTGTAAATGTACAATATTTCTGTTGACCATTTTAATGTGTTTTGCAAAGTCATTGTCCAACGTCGTTATAACCGTCATGGTTGATATCCAGCTTCAGGACAGTGTTTATCAAAAGTTTCAATAAATGTCCAACTGGACCAAGATGCATGTGTAGGTGACAGTTTGTGCTGGTTTTGTCTAGAGTAAACTGGAATATTGATGTTACACAATTATTTTCACACTGATATAAGCTGATAAGGCTTTTAGCAAATTCCTAGTCTGACCACATGTTGAAACACCAACAGCGGGAGAATGATCGTCTCACCACAGTTAGTTTTTACATTGCTTTACTCATAAAGGAGCCACAGCTATGATACAGGAGCACATGTTTAACATCTTTAATAGGTATAAACTATTGAAACTTGAAAGCAGCAAAATGGAGTTAAGCCACATAAGCTGATGCTCAGTATGACTCATTGGAATTATGTGTATAAAAAAATGGATTTATATGTTTTCCTGCAACAGCAGATCTACTCAAACACTGTCTGGTTGGCAGGTTTCACAGACAAACTCTAGAAGGTGATGCACACAACCAGGACTGCAAACACACATAATGCTGCAAGAGCTAATTCAGCGCGTTGACTCTGCACGTCAGTTTGAAACACCCGGTGTCAACCAAGTCTAAGTCATCTTTCCAAACGAATCAAGGTAAAACTGGACTCAAATTAGTTTACGCGGACCACACAGCTATTCGCCGTCAGTATTCAAAGAAGTTCTGGGAACGCAGCCAATCACACGGTGCCGGGATTAGTTCCAGCCAATCAGGTGTCGTGGGTGGAGCTATGTGCTACACTTCTGTAAGTAGGCTGTTGTGTATGTGCTGTTAGCTCGTGTGATTACGGGATACGTAACACACCTTGAGGGTCCAGACCTGCCCGTAACATGTGCGGGCTGCGAACTTACACCACATAGCCCGGTGAAACAGTTTGTAGAAAGGGCTAAAGTTGGAAGGAGGCTGTTGAGCGAGTGTGGGGTACTATGGAGAAAGTCAGTAAAGATGCCAAGACCAACCCGGCAGCGACTGCGAGCCTCTTATCGAAGATATTCTTCTGGTAAGTTAGCAAAACGGTTCGCCGCATGGTGAACTCTGTTCCCGCTAGCTAACGTAAGCTGAGGGAAACACGGCTTAACGTTAGTTCATTTTTAAAATATGTATCTTTCATTTGACTTTGTAGTGAAACTAACTACTTGTAGGAAACGAAAGCTGCCAGAAACTAGTAGTATTGCCTTTGGTTGTTCAGTAAAAGGTGACTGGGTTTACGGACAAGTTCACGAAAGGTTAAGAAGTTGATTCACGTTGACAAAATGCGTATCTGCATGTTAGGAACATCCACTGACATCGTCCCCGGTGTGTTTATTCAGTGCTGGTTTCCTGTTGAATCATTGGCTGTGTTTACTTTAGTGTAATAGGAAAGCTGGACATGACGTTGCTGCTGTAAGTTCAGGATATTTCATAAAAGTGTTTGTTTGTATTGTTAAGCTGCTGGTTCACCACACTTTTCTCACTTGATATTTAAAAAAAAAAAAGCTTCAAGTGACACCAGCTTGTTTGTTTCTCATATTCATAGCTGCAGTTGTGAGTTGTGGTCACGCAGCACTGATGCACTACAGTCTTATCTTATTATGTCTTTCTCTACAAGTCCTCCTCCTCTCAAAAATCCTGTCCTTGTCTCCCCCTCAGGTGGCTCAATCCTCTGTTCCGCACTGGATACAAACGCAGGCTGGAGGAAGATGACATGTATGAAGTGCTGCAGGAGGACAAGTCAGAGAGACTGGGGCAGGACCTGCAGAGGTAGAAGGGCCTTTGATTCACATCTGTTCTGTAATTACATTCTTACCCAACATTAGGTTTACCTTAATGGAGTCCCAATTTATGATTTTAGGTTTAACTGTGTGGAACATTGGTGTCATTTATGCCAATATAATAAATATTTTGAAATAGAAAGTAGAATATGTAATATATCTTGATATAGATATATATATTACATATTGCCAGATTCTTACCAATATATATATAACCCTATTTAAGACTTCACATAATTATAGAATTGTAGAAAAACCCAACAAATTACCCTTAAGCAGCACTACATGACAGTGGGGAGACAAAACTCCTCTTACAAAAAGAAGCCTCCACCACAACCAGGTTCAGGGTGGGTAGACATCTGCCTTGACCAGTTAGGGTGCATGAAACACACAGAAAAGAAAAGAACAATAAGTAGCATATAATACACTGGTCAGGTCCAGTCTGACACCTAATTGATGGGAAATTAGAGATGAAAGATCTAAACTAGAAATGACTATTACTCGTGCTCTTGTGTTTTTTGTGTGTGTTGGGAAGTAAAACCTTTTCAGTGGTTTTATTGAGCAACTGTCAGCAGAATCACGCACACGTTCACCGACCGCAAATTCCTTGATTAGGATCTCTTTCAGTTCACAGCACATCCTTGGGTACATCTCAGATATGTGGAAATGGAAATAGATGTGTCAAAACATATATCACAATTATCATTTGGAGAATTTGACTGTGACTTATTTATAGTCACTGTCAAATTCTTTTTTTATAGATGCTATAGTGGCTTCAGACCGTTTTACTATACTTTGTTGTGTAAATTACGTTTTAGATTCATAAGATAAATTGACATTTCTGACTGGACCACATAAGTGGAACCGTCTTAGTTTTGGCTGTTTGCTTTAGGTCATTGTCATGTTTCTTTAATAATTTCCCTGTATTTGCCTTAAACTCTGGCCAGTCTCTCTGTCCCTGGTGCCGAGAAGCCCTCCATCACATGATGCCGACCACCATACTACTTTAGATAGGGAGAGGGTGATGAGCCATGTTTGGTGTTCTCCAGATGTAATATTTGTCTCATAAGACCAGAGAATCTTTGTTCTCATGCTTGAAGAATCCTTTAAATGTCACTTGAAAATCTAAACAGGCCGTGACTTCCTTCCACCCCTCTGCCATAAAGACCTGATTGAAGTTCTTCTACTCTACAGAAGATTCCTGAATCTCTGTTGGAGTGACTCGTGGGTTCCTGGTCAGCTTTCTGATGAAGGTCTTTCTTGTCTCATTACTTAGTCTGACCAACTCGAGCAAGAGTTCTGGTGGTCTGTGATTGTCACTGTGCTCCTGGTAGCAGTTAGAGCTTTAGAAATGATTATGCTGATAAGCCACACAACAGATAAGCCAGACCATTGCATTATGAAATGCAGATAAGCCAAACCACTGGTCTGTGCCTCACCATGGTATGTTAATGTGCAGATCCTTAGCGGTCTTATCTTTTGTCCTGACATGTAGTTTGGATCGAGGGACCTCACATATGCACAGCTGTGTACATTTTTGAACTATGTCTTACTGGTGGAATTGCTGCAGGTGGACACATCAGACTCTAGTCAGGGATAATTAAACCAAACACCACTGACCTGACCATAATTTTGAGTGTTAAAGAAAGTGGTCTAAATGCTTTAGTAAATAAGATAATTTTTCACTTTAGAAAGTCAATGTCCCACGCCTTCCTCGTAGGAAGGGGTAAAAACTGTTAGTCAAAGCAGATTATAGTCTTCAATGTTGAAGAATGATTAAATATTTGAGCAGAATGTCAACCCCACATTTGTAGAGGCTCTTTGAAACCTAAACAGACTCTCTATAAAAGACAAACTTGAAAAAAAAACTTGTTTGCCTGGCAACATTAAGGCACTTTGCTTGCGTGTCCTGCCAGGCTCCGCAAACACCCGCTGTGTGGCATTCAAAATTAAAACCGCATGGTCTGCAGAGTTGTAAAGTGCACTAGGCATTTGTTAATGATAGCTCATTGGTCTGTGGGAACCTTCTTTAAACATAAAAAATAAAGACGATTTAAAAACAAGGAAGCAAGTGGCAGCATATGCAGTCAGTGTAGAAGTTGGCATAAATGTCGTTGTTTGGCCAACACATTATTTAGAAACTGAATTTCACTTAATAAAAGAGACAAATGGAAAACAATCTGTCAGATTAATACGTCTGTGCATACAGCACAGTGTGCAGCCTGCTAACAGGAACAAACATTCAAGCTTATGTTGGTTTCCAAACACCAACACCCACATCTGCAAAAAACATGCAGCGGTTGTCTACTTCAAGCTGACTTCAAGTGGCCATGCCCTGTTTTTTTACCGTGGATGTGTAGATGTCACACTGCATTTTACACACATGCTTGGTTTTTCACTGCGGTTTTTCAGTAATGAAGATGCAGTAATGTAACATGGTGTTATCAGCCATTAAATTGACAGTGAAATTCGATTTTAACAATGGTCAAATGAGCGTGAAATCCTGTGTTTAACGCATCTCCGCCCTTGTTTCTCCACAGTGTTGGAAAGAGCTGAGTTACAAATCGATGTTTTCAGAGATAAAAAGATCAGTTTTATTAGTGTACAAAGTCTGGTGAATTGTTGTTTTCTTGCAATTGTTTATTGCAGTTTTAGTATTAATACTTTACTGGCTGATAAGATAAGATGATCTTGTTTTATCTCAGCAGACGCTTAGTGCTCACTGAAGGCCAAGTCTTGTAATAATCTATATTTCTCTACAGAAATCAAAAAAGACAGATCTATATTTTAGGTGGTTACATTTTACATCAGAAACATGCAGGATGATTATTAATATCTACAGAGCTACCACAGGAAATCCAGACTAGTGGCTGTGAATAGAAAATGGTCAGCATTGGTTGAAACTTGTCTTGACCAGACAGATTACCTGAGTAATACTCCTCTGCCTATTGTGTCATATCACAGGTAATGTTGTAAGTGAAAGGGAATTCTCTCCAAATTACGCAATTATCTGGTCTCTGACTCACAGACGAGTCCTGACTCATCTGGATGCAAGGCTCTACTTTGCTTATTACACAGAAAACCGCTGTTTGTGAAGTAACCTGGCATCTTTACATGACAGGCATTGGCTTAACGAGGTCCAGGCGGCTACTAAAGAGATGCGGAAACCTAAACTATTCAAAGCCATCATCAGGTGCTACTGGAAACCATACGCAGTGCTGGGATTCTTTACCTTAGTTGAGGTCAGTGTTCTGTCCTGTGATCAAAACATGCTGTGATTTAATTTTAGACCTTGAATGTAATCGTCTGGCCTTTAATTAGTGAATCATGATGCTCACTGTTTCCGTATGTACCCCCCACCCCACCCCCAAACATCAGGAGGCCATTAAAGTGGTCGGGCCGGTCATCATGGGGAAGATGATCCAGTACTTTGAGAATTATGACCCTAATAATATGACGGCTTTATACGAAACCCTCGGCTACGCTGCTGCCTTGTCTCTCTGCACCTTTGGCCTGGCACTGCTCCATCACCTCTACTTCTACCACGTCCAGAGAGCGGGCATGAAGATCAGAGTGGCTATGTGTCACATGATTTACAAGAAGGTCAGTATGAGAGCAAACTATTACTGGCCGCTGCTCAACTCTCAGGTCATTCCTGCATTCCAGTGTGGCAAGTTGTGTCATGTCATTTTTTAAGAGCAATAACTGGAAGAAAAGCACAAAAGCAAAATAAAACACACAATATTTATATCAGGCTTTTGAATTGGGGTTTGTTAAACCAAAAATGATCTCAGTGAGGACTATTCCTGTCTTTGTTTCCAGGCTCTGTGTCTCAGCAGTTCAGCCATGGGAAAGACCACCACAGGCCAGATTGTCAACCTCCTTTCCAATGATGTCAACAGGTTTGATGAAGTATGTGAAGATTTGGGTTTTCAGGGTTTTAGGGTTTCAAACATGCTGCTCTTATTGCTGTAAGGTCAAGGCACCAGAAATATTTTAATACTTTTCCTCTCCCTCCATCAACTTTAGCATCTTACAATCTAAGCAAAAGACGGTGACATGAAGTGCAGCTACAGAACTAAATTAGAAGTAGTTACATTTAAAATATAGTACCTCAAACTTAGCGTTTTACTGCATAATGCAGTACTGGTTATCCTACTAATTTACTGCCTGCTAATTACATAAGTAATTTAGCAACAGTTTAAATAATATTAGTAAAAATATGGAAATATATATTTAAATTATATTACATTTTCAAAGTTGATTCACACAGTATTTTATTAAATTTGTAAACAAGTTTCCAGGTTACATTACCAAAAGTCACTTCACACAAGTTTTTGAGGGAATGGAGCCTCACATCAAGCATTGTGGTTATTATTTCAGTTTAGGAGTAAGTCACTGTGCATCCCCCACGATGCACTACTCCAAATATCCTACCACTTGGATGACTTGCATCATGTAATGTCTTGAAAGACAAGTGGGAGTGTAGTCTGATAAACCTGGAGAGGGAAACCTCAGGAATGCATTTAAACTAAATTTGCGTGTCACCTCTCACGCAGTGTTGAATTTCTGGGCATGATCACACAGCAGCTGACAGGTATAGTGGTTTGCAGGGTGTCACGTATTTTTGTGTTTGTGTGGTAACCGCTGCTAACATCACTCTGGAAAAAAGCTGGCAGCACTTTTCCTAGCGTGAGGTTCATGCTTGATTATACTCTGAGCCTTTGTGCTAACAAACCCAGTTTTTCCTCGTTGCAGTGTTGAGTTTCATTTTAATCAGTGAATCAGACCCTGCTGTGAAAACTCAAGTTTCTTGAGGGCTTTTTGTGTTGTGGCAGTGGGCTGTTTATTACACAATGCTGCTTTGGATTAAAGTCTTTTTGAACCAAATTGGACTAGACAGTTTTTCCAGAGAAGTTGGAGCTGAGTCACCTCATACTTAGAAATACTATAGTTGTGTCACATAGTTTACTGTTGCAGATGATGTTACACATTATTGATGACAAATTCTCTTGAATAGGTGACAATTTTCCTGCATTTCCTGTGGGTGGGGCCCCTGCAGGCCGCAGCGGTGGTGGGGCTGTTGTGGGCAGAGATTGGTCCCTCATGCTTGGCTGGGATGGTGGTCCTCATGTTCCTAATGCCAGTGCAAACCATGTTTGGAAAACTTTTTTCTAAGTTCAGGTAACAGACACACACACACGGACACACACACAGACACACACATGGACGGACGGACACACACACAGACACACACACCTGTCACCCCTCATCCTATCATCAGTCTATGATGAACAGATGGATGACGATGGGTGATGATGGGTTTTTTTGTAGTTGTAGTCTAATGGATGTAGAATGTTCTGAATTATATTGAAATGAATCTAGAAACAGGATCATGAAAAAACAAATAGACAAGACCGCTTCTTGTAATATTCTGGAGTTTTTTCAGCAAACAAATGTAAAACATTTCTCTACAGGAGTAAGACAGCAGTTCTGACGGACAACAGAATCCGCACAATGAATGAAGTGGTGTCTGGAATTAGAATCATCAAGATGTACGCCTGGGAGAAATCATTTGCTGCCCTGGTCACTGAGGTGCGAAGGTAAAAACCAAAAAAATTATTTTCTCTACAGTTAAGAAACAATGTTTTTAAATCCAACGGTGTATCTGAAGCTGTACAGTTTAACAAGCAGTCTTGTTTACTTGCACCCACTCCTCTCAGCGGGGAGTCGTCTTGTGGTGCGTGATTAGTGGTCACTAATTAGTATCGAGAGACAGCAGCTACTCTTACGGGTAAAACGTACGTTTGGCTGAATAAATATTCAAAGAATTAATTCCAAGAAACAAGGAAATTAATATTTGTGTCAGAACTGCCTACAAAACATGAAATATGATATCTGTATGATGTGTGTGAGGGACGAGCTTGTTTCGTCTTTCTTTGAACTGATACTCCGTCAGTGTTGTACTCCATCCTCATTTGCTGTCTTGCTGAGTTGATCTTGGTGGTGGTAGTGGTCTGTAGTGTTTTCAGTTTCTTTCTGACAGTTTCTGAGCAAGTAACCAGCAGCTTCGCACTGTGTACACAGGGTAAAAGGTCAAAGAAGGAGGAGAAGACTTTGGTTGAGATACTTGATAATCTATGAAATCTGTCTTCCACTCCTCCACCACATTTATCCACATCATCTCTGCCGTTTGTCTCCACTGTCAGTCTTGACTGCTGCTGACCTGGATCAGCAGTTTAATCTGGGATTAAATACAATTCTTAGTAGAATCATGTGTTTCTAATAAAGACATTTTTAGATTTTCATGCCTTCATTATTATGAGGAAATTTAAAAGCAAAGACTGGTCCATGTTAATCAGACGTGGGGAAAACAAATGGGCAAAGTAGTTGTTAATTGCTAAAACGTTGTTGCTTTAGGAAGGAGATCTCAAAGATCATGAAGAGCTCCTATCTACGAGGTCTCAACATGGCATCCTTCTTCTGCGCCAGCAAGATCATCATCTTTGTCACCTTCACAGTCTACGTCCTACTGGGAAATACCATCACAGCCAGCCACGTGTTCGTTACGGTGTCGCTGTACACGTCCGTGCGACTCACCGTCACGTTGTTCTTCCCTAGTGCCATCGAGAAGCTGTTTGAGACCCGTGTCAGCATCTGCAGGATCCAGGTACCAAACTCGACAGTTCTTAAAGCTAGACTTGTTGTTTAGGATCACAGTGAGCCTCACTGTTGTATTTTGTCCTAAATGTCTTTGACTTTTTGTGCTCCGAGCTAGATTCACTAAACTTGATAATATGAACTTAAGTTAAGAGACTAAAAAACAAATGTATACAGTAAAGTATATATAGTAAATCGCTCTCGGACAGCCCGGGGTATACACTCACGGAGATATTGTAGCAGGCGCTGTTACAGTGTCGGGTTGAATAGACAGTGAGTCTGCAACAGTAGAAAAATTTGAAACTTTTCTTCAGACTTTAAGATGGATATAAATGTTCACCACCGAAAATGCAATAATGCTCACATTTAACTCCGGTCTTATTTATATCAAATGTAGTTTTTTGTAGTGGTATCAGAAGTTTAAATAAAGAGCAGAGTAGGAAATGCATAAACCAGCACCAACTTTGGTTTTACATGGATTTCAGTGGATGTTTAAGGATATTGTCTTTCATGAAAATAATTCCTTGAATGTCTGTCTCAGTAAAGTCACCTCCAGCTCTGTTTTATTTTTCTCATAAAGATATCAGCTGGAAAAAGCTTATTAAACCTGCTGACCCTGCAGTTACGAAACATTACCTAATAATATCCCTGACAACCACAGCACCTGATCACTTGCATTACATGAGCATGTGACTGAACCCTGTGGGGAAAACGGTGGAAGCAGTTTTACTGTTTGATGACTGGAGTATTGCTCTTACACAGTTTAATGTTTTTGTATTGTAAAGGAGTTCTTGATGCTTGAAGAGATCACAAAAAGCAGCACTGCCCTCCCCCAGGAAGAGAAGGACGCCTCCATAGTGATCCAGGACATGACCTGCTACTGGGACAAGGTCAGAAACTTTGTTAACTCTGGCGTCCAGTACAAACTGTTTATCTTATCCTGGGAAATCTGGCAACCCAACAGGCAGATGCTCTCACTCATACACTGAAGTGGTCGACATTATTAATCATCTTTATGTGATGTAGCTGTTCCTCAGAGCAGTCAAGTACTCACATTCTCTAAATTTCAAACAGGATAATATAGATTGAACTGAACAGAGCTCATGCATGAGCAGCTGGATACTTTTTTTAGAGCTTTGGTTACCACAAAACTTGTAGAACAGAAATTGTATTGATTTAAACTCAACATGGAAACTGTCAGCCTACTGATTGATGTATTTCCACCACTGTCACGCGCTTTCTGTTCTGCTTTGTTTCTGTTCTGCTTTGTTTCTGTTCTGCTTTGTTTCTGTTCTGCTTTTGCTGTTGATTTTTACGTCATATTGTTTTCATAATGAAAATAAGGAGCCATTTTCGAGAATGTAAGTATACAGATATTTTTCGAGACAATTGGCGAGACAATTACATGTCAAAAGCACTGACATGACAATAGGAAGAAATTGAAAATGAGATGAGATTACTTTCCAAATTAAAATGTAGACTTTGTAGAGTTGGTGCTATGCCTGCACTAGGGCTGGGTGATATGTGGCAGAAGTTTTTATCCGTATATTTCGGATCTGTCACGATTTAGCTTTTATATCCCGGTGCAAACGTTTTTTTGTACGAAATGTTCAGGTTCAATTAAAAGGCATAACTGAGATGAGTTCTTTCTTGTTTTCAAACTGTGACTGAAGTAAAGAAAGTCAGCGTTATGTACATTTAAAAAAGAAATAAATTGCCTGATACTGAGGTAAATGGCTCGTTAAAAGAAGCTGTTTTTACGTCTTCTATGTAATGTTCATCCTCATGTAAGACCCACACGTCTGACTTGATATGTCTGTGGTCAGTCTGAGTTGGTCGTGTACATTTTTGACAGCACCTGTCCTGTAAAAATATATCTGTATGAACAGGTATACTGTTGTACCGCCCAGCCGTAGTGTGCACTGTGTGCTCCACAGGATTAAGGAAAAAACCAACAGAAAGATTTATTCTGAAGCTGTAAAATACAAGATTTTACTTTCAGTCTTTCCAGACACACATGCATCACTTCTGGAATATTATGTCTTAAATATGTATTGTTGTCCATGCAGAATCTGGATGCTCCATCTCTGCAGAACATCTCACTCACTCTCAGCTCAAACCAGTTGTTGGCAGTAATTGGACCAGTGGGAGCTGGAAAGGTCAGTTCTGCCTGAGGGCAGCTAGTTTGCAGTCGACACTAAGAAAACTGTTTATGTGAAGTGATAGAGGTGGTTTGGTCCACGTTTCCTTCGTTTCCTAATAAGGTCATGTCTTACCTTGTCTTACCTACATCCAGTCTTCCCTGCTGAGCTCCGTCCTGGGAGAGCTGCCTAGTGAAAAAGGGGTCCTAAAGGTGAAAGGTCAGCTGACCTATGCCGCCCAGCAGCCCTGGGTGTACCCGGGAACCATCCGCAGTAACATCCTGTTTGGAAAAGAGCTCGACCTACAGAAGTATGAGAGAGTGATCCGAGCCTGCGCTCTGAAGAGGGTGAGAGACATGAAGCTATTTTTAAAAATCATTTATTATATGTACAAACTTCATTTCTAGGTAAGTGAATTAAAGAACAGCTAGAATCTTTTTAATTCACTTTGTAGATTTCAGCTTGACTCCAGGGACAGAGACGTGTTTGCCACTATGTTACACAGGTGGTGCCACAGGGACTGGATTATGTGGACCAGTGCAGAGCATGAATACATGGTATTGGAGTTTGTGGGTAGACGAGGGGCTGCACTGGTCGTGAGTCTAGGATGATACTGAATAATAACACAGGAATTGTGTTGGCCGCTGAATCAATCCGGTGACTTCCTGTGTAGACGGCAGTAGTGATGTTTTTCTTCATAGAGGCTGATGGAGAGCAGCTGGCAGCAGCAGGGGACTGTCTGAGACACACAGGGTGCACTGCACATGGAAGTAGAGTCGTAGAAAATGGTCTTGTTAATTTGAATGTGAGCTGATTTGTAGTTTTATGAAGGTGATGCAGATTTTACTTATTTATAGGGAAATTGTGTTTATAGTCAGATAAGTTTAACTCGTTTTAAATAGGGTTTCTGAGGATCTCAAAATGTGAGATATTGTTCTGCAGACTCGCTCATTGTTATATTTGTACAGTTGAGAAGTGATAAGAAGTGAACCATCATCTATCCTGTCTGTGATCGGTCTAAACGGCAGAGGTTGAACTATGATTGCACCTGACCTGGCAAGAAAGTCCTGTGACTTTTATAAACCAGCTTTTACATCCACTTACATAATGTGTAATCAGAACAGCTACATGCTGACTCAGTGTGTAAAGTTATTTAATGATTTACTCCAACTGGATCCTGTTTTACTGTCAAGTTCAGTTGAACTTGGAAATATGATAAAATGTGAAAAAATTAAATTATATAAAGTGAAATTAGGAATTATGTAGACGACTGATTAATCTGTAGATTACTGGATTCATTAATAAAGGAATCGTGTCTCTAAAATTTAGCCCAAAATGGGCTATTTAAATCTGTTGAAAAACACATTACACAATACACATTGTAGTATTATTTACATTTTGAACAGTCTTTGAAATGATGTTCTTAAATAGTTTCATCGTGATCATATATCTTTTTGAATTCCACATGAAATAATACTGTGCTGTTCCTTTGTGCAGGACTTGGAGCTGCTCCCAGATGGAGACCTGACACTGATCGGAGACAGAGGAGCCACACTCAGCGGGGGACAGAAAGCTCGCATCAACCTGGCTAGGTACGAGCACAGTCCACATCAGACACGACACGCTTCATTGACAGTCTAAAAGTAAACCAGGTACATTTTATTTGACAGATGACTTGATCTATAATATCATTATTAAGAGAAGGTGTAATAAAAGAACATACAGTAATGTGTTGCATGTTTAAATACACACAGACATGATGATTGCACTTTGGCTGCTGACAGTTTGTTTAGGAGATTTAAGCATGTTCTGCAAGTGAAGAGCAGAACAGACAAAAACCAATGAGTGAAACCTTTCACGTTTTGCAGCAGCTACCTTCTCGTGTGTGTGTATTCAGGACTGTGTATCAGGATGCTGACATCTACCTCCTGGATGATCCTTTAAGTGCGGTGGATGCTGAGGTCGGAAGACACCTCTTTGAACAGTGAGTGACGTCTTAATGTGACTCATTCTGTCAGACAGGTCTGTGTGGTGGCATTCTCTCCATACGCCTACATGTTCTCATACCCAGGTATCATTGCAGCAGGTTAAACCTCAGCGTGAGGGATTTTTTTCAGATATACCAAACAGGAAAAATACTGAAGCTTTCTGGTCAACACGCCTTGGAATGTCAGCTTCAAAGCTGCAGCGGAAAGCCTTCGATGTCAGATCACAGCAGGAGAAAGTTCCAGGAAAAAGACTGGAAAATTACTGTACATGTTACCTGCTTACTTTGTTTTCCCTTATATCGTTTACGCTGAGAAAACAATATCAGCGGTGCTCTGTTAATTAATACGTAGCTGTGTTTGGATTGAGCTGCAACGTAATGCAACTTGAACAAGAACAAAGATCAAGAACATTTAGAACTGAGGCAGGAAGAGGTGCGGTGCTGCCACTGTCAGCCAGACAAATGAACTTGACCCTACTCTTCCTGTTACTCTTCCTCCTGGGTCACGCTGTTTCACAGACCATTAAATAATCACTTTAAAGGAGTTAGAAGGCGCACGCACACACACACACAGTGTGTTTTTATCCTTGTGAGAAGATAAGTTTCTGTGGTTAATGTTTGTATTTAAGTTGATCAGTGAAAACAGATAAAGGTTCAAGTTCATCTAGATTTGATGCTACGACACAGTCAAAAAAAAAGACTGAAAAGTTTATAAAATATTCAAGTAACAGGTGAAACCATCATGATACAGTGATGAATGTCGCCAGTAAATTTCAGCAGAACAATATCAGGCTTCACGGTGCACGTCCAACACTGACTGACCTGCCTGCAGTCCAGCTCTGTCTCTGTCCTATCTGCTAAAATCTTTTTTGTTTGACAAGAGAATCAACTTATGTCACATCAGAAATTTAACTTTTTCTGCAGTCTTAACTTTTGTTCCACTTTTCCTTATTAATAATCTTGTGTGTTAATCTTGTGTGTTTGTGTTTCAGGTGTATCTGTGGCCTGCTGAAGAACAAGCCTCGTATCCTGGTCACCCACCAGCTGCAGTACCTGAAGGCAGCAGACGAAATTCTGGTCCTCAAGGAGGTTGGTGGCTGTACACAGTGAAATAATAGCTGTATTTGTAACATAGCTTCGCATACAGTTCTTGTTTCTAAGGAGCACATACAAGTGTTTTTGAGAAACTGATCATTTCTGTGTTGGTATAAGTGATATTGCATTTCCAGACTTTAATTACTTGCACATTAGTTTATTCAGGTCTCTGTCCAGGGGAACAGTCTGATTTTTCCCGTTCCCATAGGAAACCTTCTATTACATTTGCACTAATCTGCCTGTATTAAGTGTAAATACAGAAAGACTGCTCTGTGTGTGTCTCAGGGTCACATGGTGGCAAAGGGGACGTACACTGAGCTGCAGCAGTCTGGCGTGGACTTCACCTCCCTGCTGAAGAAGGACGAGGAGGAAGAGCAGCAACAGCCTCCTCAAGACATCATAGTCAGGAGCAGGACTCTTTCCCAGAATTCAGTGCTCTCTCAGACGTCCTCTGTGCACTCGGTCAAAGATGGAGACCAGTTACCGGTTAGTTTTAACTCTCCTCTTGTTACTGTGAACTTGTTCTGTTTTAAACTGTGCATTTGGATCATGATATCTATCCAGTTCATCTGATGTTGTTCTCCCAGGCTGAGACGGTGCATACGATGGCAGAGGAGAGTCGCGCTCAGGGAACCATCGGTATGAGTCTATATGTCAAATACCTGAGAGCCGGAGCCAGCATCGTGTTCCTGCTCATGGTCATTCTGGTCAACCTTCTAGCTCAGGTACTTAAGCCTCTGTGGGACACAAGTAAAACAAAATGTGAAACTGAAGTGTATTCACTTTGTCCATGAATTCAAATGAACTTGAATAGATCAAAGTATCTTACCATTTAGCTGCCCCCCTGTCAAGATGTCTGACAGTGATGTTGCTCATGGTTTGTGTCTTGTAGGTAGCTTACATCATGCAGGACTGGTGGCTGGCTTATTGGTGAGTATGAGAAACACATAGAAGAAATAAGTTATATATTAATCTATGTCACAGTCTTTCACTTGTCTAACACGTTTCTAACATTTTGACCGATCAGGGCCGACGAGCAAGAGAAGCTAAACAACAACACAATAATCATCCACAACGGACAAAATGTCACAGAGCTGGATTTAAATTTCTACCTGGGAATCTATGGAGGTAATGTGAAAACATGTCACTCAAACATCTTTGAATCTTCTCTGTGGTACTTCAGTGCAGACAGTAAAACTTTCTGCCGTTTGTTTTGAAAGGTTTGACAGCAGCCACCATCATCTTCGGCTTCATCCGGAATATGATCCTGTTTAACGTGCTGGTGAGGTGCGCACAGTCCCTCCACAACCGCATGTTCAACTCCATACTCAGAACACATGTGCGCTTCTTTGACGTCAACCCAATCGGTGAGCAGACGATGAGACGTCAGTGCATTTACCCAGAACAGCACACTGAGACACTGTTGTCATTGTTTTATTTTATATTATGGCTCCACACCAGCGGCAGCTGTGGCCGGACACATTTCTGTCCCATTCTCATTACATGTGGCACAACTGTCCATTAAAACTCATGTTGGACAAACTTAGAAGCTGTAACTTGAGTGGTTTGAAAAACTGTATCTGTAAAGTATTAATAGTACATTAACTAGTCCTGTGATAGGCTGGAGTGCAGGGTGTGTATCCTGCTTGGTTTGACTCCAGCACCCCCACAAACCATAATAGGACAAAATGGATGAATCTTATTTAAAGAAGTCTATCTGAAGATTCTCAACACAACGTTGTGATTGTTTTAGTTATTAATTTGTGATCTGATGACATTTCTCTCCTGTCTCACCTCAGGAAGAGTTTTAAACAGGTTTTCAAAGGACATTGGCCAGCTGGACTCCAACATGCCGTGGACCTTTGTGGACTTCATTCAGGTGAGTAAAGATCTCGTATTAAACACACTCCACACTGAAGCTAGAGAACCGGTGAATCCTGACGACCCAAAGTCACACAGTCAAAACCGTGTGAGGCATTATGTTTACGTTAAAGGAACACAAACTGCTTCTTGTCAAAACACTCCAGTGTCATACAGAAACCGTTATCTTACTACACAGTGTTAATGGATATTTAACGTTTCACTAACATTTTAAGTCTGACTTCTGACGCGGCATAAATCTTCAGAGATTAAACACACGTTGAGCATGACTCAAAAGGCTTAGTTAATTTGGCAGGCGTCTATGAAAACCCAGGGTTTGTTCCTGATTCCTGGTTACCTGTTCCTGTTACCAAGAGTTCCTTGACAAGACACTGAACCCATGGCACCGTGAGGGGGCTGCCTGTCCACGAGGATTTCCCCAACGCATGCTCACAACACTAGTAATTTGTCATTAGGACAGAAGTTGAAATACTGTTGTTTCTCCTCTGAGCAGGTGTTCCTGCAGATTCTCGGGGTGATCGCTGTGGCAGCTTCAGTGATTCCCTGGATCCTCATCCCCGTGCTGCCCCTCCTCCTCGTTTTCATCTACCTCCGACGCTATTTCCTGCAGACTTCCAGAAACATCAAACGCCTCGAGTCTACCAGTGAGCGTCCCGCAATGCATCGCTGCCATAATCTGCATATGAATCCACACCGTTAAAGACGTGACATCAGTGAATCGTCAGACCTGTTGACACGTCTCTTCTCCCTCTTTCCTGCAGGTCGCAGTCCCGTCTTCTCCCACCTTTCTTCATCTCTTCAGGGTCTGTGGACGATCCGAGCCTTCGGAGCCGAGGGGAGGTTCCAGAAAGCTTTTGACGCACATCAGGACCTGCATTCAGGTTCTCAGCAGCCTTGGATCTTTTAAATTCCCCACTAATCATTCTGATGCATCACTTCATCACTAACACTGTGTCATCCCGAACAGAGGCCTGGTTCCTGTTCCTGACCACCTCTCGCTGGTTTGCCGTCCGCCTCGATGGCATCTGCGCCCTCTTTGTGACCATCACCACGTTTGGCTGTGTGCTGCTCAGAGACCGTGAGAAGAGTTGAAATCTTTCAGTTTGACTGTGCTGTGAAAAAGTATTTGCCCACTTCCTGATGGTTTCTGTGAGACTTAAATTATTTACATATTACACTAAGATGAATTGGAAATGCAGTTTATAAATGATAATTTATGTCCAAACCTATGTGGAAAAAGTAATTTTGTGTTTACTCTGGTTATCTTTGTGTAATATTAACATTAGATTTGAATCATTTAAGTGTGACGATATGCAAAAAATAATCAGGAAGGAGGTAAATACTTCTTCATTGCTTTCCAACACAGTATTTTACTAGCGTCACCACCAGGGGGTGCTACATTACCATTAACACTGAGGAGAACTGTGGCATAACACCTAGTTTTTCATTGGTCTAGAGCTGGATGCTGGCTCCGTAGGTTTGGCTCTGACCTACGCCGTCACACTGATGGGGATGTTCCAGTGGGGCGTCAGACAGAGTGCGGAGGTGGAGAACATGGTAAGGTGCATGTATTATATCACGTGATCGTCCCCGAGGTAACGGTCTTCAGTCAGCACTGTAAGTGTGTCTCCTGTCCTCAGATGACGTCTGTGGAAAGAGTGGTGGAGTACACCAAACTGGAGAGCGAAGCACCCTGGGAAACTCAGAAGCGTCCTCCTCCCGATTGGCCGAGCAAAGGCCTGGTGACCTTTGACCGGGTCAGTTTCTCCTACAGTTCTGACGGACCAGTGGTGCTGCAGGACCTGAAAGCAATGTTCAGACCCCAGGAGAAGGTTTGTTTTCCCAGCAACAAATCCAGCTCGTCTGACACGACGTCAAACCTGAACTGCTATACCAAACTCTTGCTTGTCACCGTCAGGTCGGCATCGTGGGTAGAACAGGCGCTGGGAAAAGCTCCCTGGTGTCGGCTCTGTTCCGCCTGGCAGAGCCTCAGGGAAACATCTACATTGACGGAGTGTTGACCTCAGAGATCGGCCTCCACGACCTGCGCCAGAAGATGTCGATCATTCCTCAGGTAACTGAAGCTGAGCTTGACAGAGCACAACACACTCGCACGTAACTGTGGATCCGTGTCAGTCAGAGACTCAATATGTTGACTGGTGTTTTGATCCACACAGCTGTGTTTGTAATTTTAGTTTTTGCCATCAAAGTAATTCAGTTCTTCTTGTGTGGTAGCTTTTTTTTGTCCAGGATGTACTGTGTGTGTGGCTAAAAAGAAAAGATTTTAAATTGTACCATAACTGTCACAACACTTCCATCCGGTTAGTCTGTATGATGTGTGTTTTGTGATTTCGAGCCTCTGACCTATCCTCCCTCTTGTTTTTTAAAGGACCCGGTACTTTTCACTGGTTCCATGAGGAAAAACCTGGACCCTTTTAACCAGCACACAGATGAGGAACTGTGGAACGCTCTGCGAGAGGTTTATTTCAACAGCACCACATCACACCTTTACACTATTTTAATGGGGCTGGGTTTGACTACATTTCTTAAAGACTTTTTCCTGTCAAAGTGGAAACACGTGTCTATGAAGTCATCAGAATTCCTTTAGAATATAAACCTTCAAAGGGTTGGATTTTTCAGATGCGGGCATGTTACTGTGTTCAGTGCACTCAGGTCATCTAAGTGTGGGACTTGTTAACCCTCAGGTGTCAGATTAATTTACTACTCTCTTTTATCATGAGGGACAAAAATGTCATCCTCCTAAAAACTGCTATAAAGATATGACGGATTAATATTCAGATATTTTTTTTGCATGAATCACTTAACTACTTCAGCCCTGCTCAAAACTAACAAAGCTACAAACAGCCAGGTGCATAAACTCACCAACTGTTTCTCATTTCTCCACAGTTAGAGGAGGGGGTCATGTTTGTATTGACTTGGAATAGTTCATGTAGCCTGCTGAAACAAGCACAGACACAATTGGAATAAGAAGCATTCTGTGTGGTCATGTAATGGGGGGAAAAGTCAGGTTTTAGTGGTGAAGGGTAAAAATGTTAAATGTAACTATTTTTCTCAAGAATGAAACCCTAACATCACAGAATTATAAGAATTATATCTTGTTTTAGCTATGAGCTAAAAATATGTGGTTACAATGGGAGTCTATGGGTCATTTTTGTCCACTAATGTAAAGTAAATTTTAAATCTGATGCTACACGAAAACTATAACATGCAAAAGAGTCAATATTTTGGGTGTTTGTTACATATCCACAACAACCCTGAAAATTATTGAATGTTTGTTAGTTTTGAACAGGGCTGAAGTAGTTTAAGTGATTCATGCAAAAACAATCTGAAAGAAATATTAATCTGTCACATTTTTATAGCGGTTTATAGGAGGGGGGCATTTATGTTCCTAATGATACAAGAGGGTAGTAAATGAGTTGAACAGTGATATTAAAAAAATTTAATTTGAATTCCGAATTTTGTCAAGAGAAATACTTTTGTAAACAGTGGCATATGCATTAACACAGACACAATGACAGCCAGATGAAGAGCAAGAATGTCTGAGGACAGAAATGTCCATAGTGATGCCTGAGGGTTAAAATTAAGTTATTTCAAAAGGTGTAAAAACTCATGTTCAGTGTTACTGAGCTTTGTGATGCATTTAGACAACTTTGTAGAGATCTATTTCTAAAAAAGAACGTGGTCTTTGTTCAGGTTACAAAGGTGGGGCAGTTCCATGGGTAGGATGAAAAGTTTGAACACCAGCACAGACTTGGATCAGTCAGACTGGTCAGTAGGTCACTGGTGAGAGGAACTAACTAATTCAATCTTGATCCGATCAATTGGAGCATCTCTAGCTCAAAGCCATCATTCTGGGTTGGGCTATAGATGGTAACGTCACAGTGAGTGAGCCCAAAAAGCTGCAGTTATGTTTTCCTGACATTAACACGGTTTCTCTGCCTCCTCGTTATCTGCAGGTGCAGCTCAAGCCCGTGGTGGAGGAGCTCCCTGCTAAACTGGAGACAGTTCTGGCCGAGTCTGGCTCCAACTTCAGCGTGGGTCAGAGACAGTTGGTCTGTCTGGCCAGAGCCATCCTGAGGAAGAATCGCATCCTCATCATCGACGAGGCCACAGCCAACGTGGACCCCAGGTACTGCTGACACAGCACGTGTTAGTACAGTACAGCGTCATCACGTGTACTACATTTGATTGAACCTTCTGGAAATACTCGAGTCAGCTGTAGCAAACTAAGGTGCAGAAATGTGCATTTGTTCAATTGTCTGTGCACAGGACGGACGAGCTGATCCAGAAAACCATACGAGACAAGTTCAGAGACTGTACCGTGCTCACCATCGCTCATCGTCTCAACACAATCGTAGACAGCGACAGGATTCTGGTGAGTGCTAATCTTACTGGCAGATCGGTTTGCACAGTGTGACCCGTTGATGTGGTTCATCAAGCTCTCACTGCTGGTGTATGTAACAGCCTCACACTAGCTGTTAAGATTCTCAGGGTGTCAGACAGACCCAGAAATCCTGTCCATTGGCAATTAGAGTTGCTTTAGGTTTCACCTGCTGCCCTGAAGGCAGCATCAGTTGTGACTGGCTGGAGGAGCAGAGTGCAGCTGTGCACTGCACTGAGTGAGCCTCGTTAAACAGATGAGGTGGCCAAGTCAGAGCCAATCACCCACTATGGCCACCAGCCGTGTACGTGTATAGGCGAGTACGTCATGCGGGTCGGCCTGAGCCTCAGACCGTCTGGACGGAGGGTGAAACATCATCAACTTACAACAAGTCGAGTTGCTACTGAAGATTATTTTTTTGGGAGAACATCAGAATACTGTGATCAGTTTGTGGTTTAGTTGATTTTACTTATTATGCTGAGATGTAATCTTTCCTGATGCCCATTTAAAAAAAAGCTCAAAAACAGAAGAGCGCAGCTCAGACCACAAACAACTATTGTTGAACAACTATCAGTCTCCAAATGCTTGTAGCAGCAGGTCAAGTTTGCTTTGACAATAATCAGTACTGTCTGTTTTGTCTCCAGGTTCTTGATGCAGGGAAAATCCACGCCTATGATGAACCTTACGTCCTGCTTCAAGATACACGCGGCATCTTTTTCAAAATGGTGCAGCAGATGGGCAAACAGGAGGCAGCTGCTCTACTGCAGATGGCTAAACAGGTGACTTGTACTCTCAAAACGCTTTGTGCCTAAACTATTTCATTTGGTGTGAAAAAATGTTTGAATTCTTAGTTAGTTCAACATTTTTAAACACTGTATTTTCAGGCTTCCGACAACAGAAGCCATCTCAAAGTATCAAATGGACACGTGGAAACGGCAGACGGTAACTTGGTTATCTTTGAGACGGCTCTGTGAGGCTCCGACTCGCTGCTTTACTGAAGACTCCAGAACGTGCCCGTGCTGGCATGAAGGGCCTCGTCTGCGCCGCCTGATGAGGACTCTGGACTGGACCAGCAGAGAGGCTCTGGTCCAGAACGACTGACGCAAATATGCATGTCTTGTTTCCTTTGAGTAGCCTCAGCTTGAGTATCGCTGCTGTATAAACGGACAGACATTATTTATTTGATCGTATGTGGAGCTGCTGCTCGGGGCCTTTGAGACATTAGCTTTTACACTGACTGTGCCTTATTTCAGGTTTGCAGCACTTTCTACCACAGTTAGGCTTTAATCTGCCTTCGTCTTATAATGCAGCAGCACTGTTGCACAAGTATATTGATGACCAAATCCTACCAGTGACACTAATGTCTGACACCTCAGTCTAAATCTGTTTTGTGTGTCTTCAATGTACTGCTCTCTAAAAACAGAGGTTTCTTCTGTTACTGTGTGTCATTCCTTTGGATTCCCTCACTGACTTTAGTTTACCTGGAGGATGGAGGCAGTGTGACGCAGCTGCTATGACTGAGGTGGACTGCTTTTCTTTTCCAATGTATCATGTTCTCGTCTCCGTGTTGTCTATACTTATAACATCAAGCTGTGTCCTTTGGATCAAAACAGTTTCTCTTTAAACAAATAAAATGTTTATGCGATTAATGACTGACAGGAAAAAGCCTTGTTAAATTAACAGCTGTTCCTTTTTAAAACTAACTACTTGCACACTGATCACAGTTTACACTCTCTCCTCAAAACATGACTGAAGTCTTCAGGTTTACTTACATCAGGAGTCTCATCCAGCACATGAGTGGTCGTTTAAAATCCCGTCGTAGAGATGTCTGGGCTGCTGTGTTGCCTGTGGATGAAACAGCTGTTCAGTGAAACACTTGTTTCTAAGAGCAGATTTTAAAGACAGGAACATTTTCACACATGTCTAATGGGGCCGTCGCCCACCTGTCTGGCTGACTCCAGCAGCGCTGCTGCTTCAGCTAGGCCCATCTGTTGCAGCAGCACGAAGGGACGGTCTAATTCCCGGATGGTACCACTGTCCACCACCTTAGTTTAATAGTTAGATCAGTCAGAACGTGTCTCTCTGGCACTGATGCAGATGTACAGTGGCTGACACTCCTGGACACAAAAAACAGAACGCTTTAAGCAACAGTGAGCCTGAAATAACACATTAAAAACATACATAGATTACTGTAGTGATGTCCCTCCAGCAGGGGGATGGAGAGGTGAAGCCATTTTAAATCACAGTGGTCAGCACTTTTTTTTGTCTACATTTGGAACAAAGACTTTGGGTGGAAAAATGATACCACACTGCAGTAACATTACCGCTCACCAGAATCCTGTCGCTGTCTATGATGGGGTTGAGACGATGAGCGATTGTGAGCACGGTGCCGTCTCTGAACTTGCCTCGTATGGTGTTCTGGATCAGCTCGTCTGTCCTGCGCAGAATTTCTGCAAGAATTGGACAAAAGCTTATTTTTGTACCTTACTCTGCCACAGCTGAAAGTATAATCACTTGTTTCACAAAGCATCACTTTCATTATAAAGTACTAATGCAGCGTGGTGCAGGTATGTCATCAGTGGCACACTGTTATCTGACTTAATGCAGACAACAAGGAGGCAGAGAAACCGTGTTAATGTCAGGAAAACATAAGTCCACAGACTGCAGCTGTCACCTGCAGACAATGAACTTAAAAAGTAAAAACAGCTCAACTTCCATCATTACAACTTTAAGCCCTGAATTCAAACTCCCACTCAAGTATGATCAGCAAAAAGTATTTCTAGTATCCCACGTGTAAGTGTGAATAGTACTTGTTGTTCAGTGGTGAAGCCCGGTAAAAAGTACAATCTTTGCCAAGCATCAAGTAAAACAAGAATCTAAACACTCAGTGAAGTACTAGCTGCTGCTAATCTGAAACTGATGCAGGTGTTGTCAGCAGCAACAGTACAGACGTGTCGTCTCAATGGCTGGCCGCAACAATTTTGCACCATCTAGGGTGATAATTAATACAAGATTAGACACTTACCAGAGTAAACACTGAGGGAAAATGTAAGACTGAACTCTTGAACAGTGCGTGTGGCATTAACGTCATGGGCAGATCGGGCAGCAGGTGCTTTACTGTTGACACAAGACCAGACACGAATGAAGCTACAATTAACATGTGACGTAGAAAACATACAACAGCATATAGAACATTAAACACAGAACACACAAATGAAGCACTCACGAGTATATCAGCCACCAGTCCTGCACAATTGAATTGTGGCAGATAAACATAAATGTGTGCACAACTGCATAGCTTAAACTGCTGCTGGATTAGATACAGCAGACGGGCAGTTACTGCTTTAAAATGGTACTGTAGTAGTATAAGTTTTGAATAATGACCTTATCCCAGCAGCAGATCAGCTTTTCAGTCTCAGAGTTTTCTTCCTTTCAACTACATCCAGCAGGAGGAAACTCTAGGAGGGACATAAACACACAAACACTGTGAATCCACAGATGCTGTTAATGTAGTGTGCAGGTGAACATTCACCAAACACTGATGTAAACCAATCAACCATTTCCCTGTGAAATGTTTTCACCATTTTAATCCATTTTAGGCAAACTTCTTAAAAAAAAATAAGAATTCATGTGTGATGTATCAAGTGCTCTAGATCTAGTTCTAGATCTGTTCTAGATCCTTAACTTCTCTATACATTAACCCAGAGGAGCTGTATGTAACACATGTCCGATTCAGTTGACCTGAATATACTAAGTCTGAGTAATGTCCGAGCCCTGCGTCTAACATGAACAATTTCCTTTGGTGCGCTACATGTGTGAAAGAGCAACATTGATCCTCCAGACATTTTATGTGGATCAAATCAGTTAAACATCCAGTTTATGGTTTTATACCTGTATTTTTATAATTACCTTTTACTTCTTTTATTATTCCTTTATTTGCCTTGAATTAGAACTTCACTTTGGTCCATTCCAGTTGTTAAATGTGCTCTACAAATACACTTGAGCTACCAGGAAGTCTCGTATGAAACCATGTGTCACAGTAATGTGGTACCTCTGTAGATCTTCTCCCAGTATTTCACAGCGATCCACTTGGAGAACGCTGTACAAGTCACTTTCCTCAAGCCTCCGTTTATACCAAAGACGGAGCAGTGGCTGCAACAGACCAAAATACAGAGAGAATGCAGAACGTTTAGACAGTCAATCTGATATAAGTTACACTGACATTTTGGTTTCTTATGACCAACGAGGAGGCTAATGCCAACAGGTGAATGTTCAGCAATCAATACATCCACTGATTATAGAACCTTCTTTAGAAGACAGCAACATTCAAATTGAAGGTGAAAAGAGTGATGTGTCTTTACAGATCTTGAGGTAACCAGCGTGGTCGAAACATTTTGGCCTCCTCTTCAAACATAAATGAACCCTCAGGTGTCAGCTTAATATACTACCCTCTTATATCATTAGGGACAAAAATGTCCTCCTCCTAAAAACTGCTATAAAAATATGA
>JAUYWH010000012.1:9200013-9265701 GCA_034779795.1 Ctenopoma multispine | reverse complement strand
GCGGACAAAAATGTCCCATAGACTCCCATTGTAACCACATCTTTAGCTCATAGCTAAAACTAAATATATTTTTTTAAATTCTGTGATGTCAGGGTTTCATTCTTGAGAAAAACAGTTGAACTTAACATTTTTACTGTTCATCACTAAAATCTGTCATTTCCCCTATTACAGGAGCGTTCTTCTCATTTCAATGGTTTCTGTGCTTATTTTAGCAGGAGGGTAGTAAATTGTAAATCTAATACTACACAAAAACTATTCATGCAAAATAGTCAATATTTTGGGTGTTTGTTAACATGCCCATGACTGATTTAAAAACATTGCCCCAGCCAGCTAACATTAGTTTTTCGGAAAATATCTAATTTATTGTGTTTTTTTTTCATAAAAAACCTCTGTGACTTCAATCAATCAAACAGGCATTTAAAGGGTTAAAATCCTGAAAATGGTTGAGTGTTTTGTAGTTTTGAGCAGGGCTGAAGTAGTTTAAGTGATTCATGCAAACACAATCAGAAAAAATATTAATCTTTCATATTTTTATGGCAGTTTTTAGGAGGAGGACATTTTTGTCCCTAGTGTTACAAGAGGATACTAAATTTGTTTCACAGTGATCCAGTAATATATTAGAAGAAAAAAAAATTTAATTCCAAACTTTGTCAAGTGAAAGACTTTGTTACAAGAAACTGCGACATATACATTAACACAGACAAAATGACAGCCAGAAGAACAAAAATGTGTCCATTTGGACAAAAATGTCCCTAGTGACGCCTGAGGGTTAATGTGTGACTTTTCAGTCTATTGTATATTATCAGTTAATATAGCTGTACACAGCTTCAGCTTCACAGTGCTTATACGTCTTTTAAGGTATCTTTGCATCTTGTGCATCTCAACAAATGAGAACACTGTAATTCGACTACCTGAAGAATTTAGAGCACTTCATGCTTCCATCTGCTGACAAGCTTAACATTGATGGTGATTTCCATTTCCAGAAGGATTAAAGGTGACTTTGTATTTCATCTTTAGTCTTAAAACAACCATAATACAATCAAATTATTTAAATAATTTATTTTAATCATGAAGAGCATAGTATTGAAGAAGCATTTTCAGACCATTTGATGACCTGGTGATGTTCTCGATTCTGAGTTTAATAATTAACAGGTTCTCAGAAGATGGTATGAGTTCAGTCAGCCAGAACAGCAAGTATTTTCAGCCAGTTTAAAATGACATTTAACTGTGGTGGTGGGTAAAATGAATAAAAAAAAAATACTGTAGAGTGTTTGGTACATTACATCTTATAATCTATGTGTCTCTGCAGTGCTCAATGAGTCTGGGAAAGCTCATTTTGCATGACTTCCAGTGGGTGTTAAGGTACAAGAATAAAATTCTCTGATTAAAAGTAACACAGAATGTTACTGATCAAATGTCCTTCTGAATGTGCAGTTTTTCGATATTCATCAGCAACAATTAAAACAGACATTGGGATTAGCTTTCTTAAGATCCTGGAACAAATTGATTAATGAACTTCAGACTCGATCAGTGGATACTGACATGCATGGTCACTTATTGGACCACTCTGTTGCTGCTCATTCAGATGCCGACTATTCTGTGAAATTCAATAATTTGAGGGGAATCACTTACCACAAAAAGACCCCTGAAAGAAACCTGGCACTTTCCAGCGGGTTTTCTCTGCCGCCTGTCTTTGGCATCAGTTCTGGCGACTGCACTGCTGCAGTAGAGACTCTAGTGTCCACACGCATCAGTGCACTCAGGCATAACTTCACCCGCTACAGGTGTAGTTAGAAAACATCACATAAAGCTGAGACTCTCACAGGCTGTGCATGTCGAGCTGTCTTCAGCTTCTGTAGTAGGGGAGAGAACCAACTCCACACAAAGTATTAAACAAAGTGAAAGTAGGATTTCATAATTAACCTTTAAAAAAAAAAATGTAATTAGTGAAAATGCTACAGAAGGTTTGAAACGCTGGTATTGCTGTACATACAAACCCTGAAAAAAAAAAAAAAAAAAAAAAAAAAAAAAAAAGACACTAGAAGTTGGTTTGCAGGACACTGTTGCCACCAGTAGATGGGGCTAAGAGTCCATTTTTAAATGTTATTGATCTGACAGTAGTCAACCTTTGAGAGGAGGGTGAAATAATTTAGGATAAAATGAGGCCACATTTAAAAACATTACATGTTTACATAGTTTTTGCTTCAAACCAAACAATCTCCGTCTCCCAACGCCACAGCTTTGCAGCCTGCTCATGATGGGAGAAAACCAGTGTCCATTTAGGTCAAAGGTAAGGTTAACTAACACCAGCATTCATTAAACTATAAAAAAAACCCCACAGGGACACAGCTGGTCAACTATTACCAGAATGTGGTAAATTCTGTCCTCTGTGTTATGACTGTGTGTTTTTATGTACACAGTTTACCTGATGTTATTATCACTGAACAAGCTGAGTGCAAGGATTCCTCAGTCTGTTTCCATTGGCTGTCCATCTGCACATCAGCAGTCACTGCTGCATTGAGGGCCCCAGCTGTTGCTGTGTCACATCTTGTTTACACCAGGGGCCATGGCTATGTTTGACCTAGTTGCTGAAAAGCCCAAGAGGCAAAGTCAGAAGCACACTAACAGTGACATGGGGAAAAGAAAGAGGTTGTTTGTTATAGGCTTGGATTGACATTTGTTGGGTTGTTGTCAAAATAACTTTAATAATAAGTGATTAAACCTATAAAAAAAAAAATTTTAATGGAAAGAGGAATTCACTGGAGCCAAACACTAGAAGACACAAGTGCAGTGAAAACACGAGCCAGGAGCTGGGACCGAGTTTCAAAGCTTTGTAAAGCCAAACATTAGCTGTTTTATTTGGTTTTAGAAGTTACAAGTTAACTTTTTGATTCTGACCGTTTCATTCACACCAAACCAGATTTGTCTACCGGTTTCTTGATCACAAGCTGCTTATGAACAAATAATTAAAGGTAAACAGACAAAGTTTTTTTACTGTACATGTAAATATGAGCAATAACTTGTAGAACATTTAGCTGAGTAAGGGTCCCTGCATTAACTTTCTGTCCAGCAATAATGTGATTCTTTCTCTTCACACACCTACTGTAGCTTACTGACCAGCTCACTGGAGTCACACAGAGCCGCCTTTTGTGAGGTACAACAGTGCTTTTATGTCCGTTTCCAATCAGTTTGAGAGAAAATCTGTGGTACAGTCCAGGAAATGAAGTGACCCATTTATTGTCATGGGTGTGTAAAATCCCACCTTCAATGTTCAGAGAACAGGCCGTAAGGCAGCTACTGAGTCCTGCTCGAGTCCTGAACCACGTGTTCATTCTGTGGTACACTGAGCAGTTCCTGGATCCTCTGCATGTCCCTGTTCATCTCTTCTGCCTGAGAGGTGACGTTCAGTTCACCAATTAAGTCATCTGTCAACTGCAGGCGGGCCGTCCTTATGATTTCAAAGAAGGAGAGTGGTGAAGTCAGAACATATGGAAAACACTTCAGATGTTATGAAGATGAATGACTAATGGAGGACTGTCCTGTTTAACTCACCACTCTGCGAGTCGGAGCTCATAAAGTTCTTTGCGCTCTCTCCTCCTCCTCTCTCGGACGGTTTCTCCTGCTAGTGACTGCATGTTGATGATCAAAGCTCCTGTAGGAACCCTGAGCAGAAACATATAAACATAGGTTGTTACTACATTCATTGACTCTACAGAGTATATGCAAGTTCTCTACTAATCTATAAGTCAATATGAACTAACCCCAGCCGACCATTTACTACACACATTAACACTGCATATCTCACATCTCCTGTTATCTCACATTCAGGTTCTGTCAAAACAACGTCTTTAATTGAATAAACCATCGACATCACAGTAACTATTATGCCGAATTCCTCTCAGCTGTCTCTAACAAAGTCACACCCCTCCTCTGCAGCCTTTCCAGCTCCACCCCACCTTCCAGTCACACCTCTGCCATGTGCCTGGACAAGGGAATGATTCTGGGATGAGATCTGGAGCGTGATGTGCTTTCCGATTAGCCGCCTGCTTCCATTTCACCCCTTTCTGCCCTGACTGCACCTGGCTTAGCTGGGGCTGGGGCTGTTTGCACACATCAAACGCTCCAGGTGGCTGGTCACTGATGCAGACAGTGAGAGGGAATCGCTGGAGGAGGCGGCAATACTAGTATGGAGCCAACAGAAGAACAGACTAGAGCTGAGCCAATATGGACCTGATGATCACAGTGTATCCAAACCAGCCCCTCCAGTCTGTTACACCAAACACCTCAAGCTCAGTCTCCATTATGCAATCACATTCAAATCTGCCCCCAGCTCTGTGCAATCTAAATCTAAAAGTGGCCAGAGGAGCAAGTGAAAAAGTGGGACAGACAGCGAGAGAAGACAGCGTTAAAGACAGATGAGATGCAGTGAAACACAAGTCCAGGTCAGAGCATGGTAGCTGGAGATGAGATGCTGGAATAACAGATGACATAAATGGAGAGGGGCAGCTGCTGTCTTGGCCTGCCTTCTTGCTCTAGTACCCAAAACACGGCCCTCTGCAGTGCACATGAGTCCCTCTGGCACTGTGAACAGAGTTGGAGGTGGGGAGTGGGGGTGGATAGGGGTTCAGCTGGGCAACAGAGGGTTGCTGGGAGGGGCGCAGCTGGCTGCCAGAGTTCTCACTGCTTGCAAGCACGCAGGCACAAACACACACAAGCATGAGTGAATACACATCTCTTAAAAAGCTCAGTCCAGTAATGAGGACAGAAATCCTTCAACTGGATCAGTTACTGTAAATCCTGATGAGCTGGACTGTTAGTGCGACCACTGCTTATGAGTGGATGTTTGGAGAAACAGAAGCCCACCTTACCCCAACACTGCTCCAATGATAGCCCCTGACACCAGCCCTCCCAGGCCCAGGTTCATTCTGAAAAGGCCGCCAGTGACAGCTGCTCACACACAAACACAAACAATTCATATCATAGTTCGTTGGGTATTTGTATGTGTGTTAAAACAATCTGTCATCAGGATAAATGGGTTTTAGAAACATTTAATCATTATTGTGAGAAATATTTAAGCTACTGAGGAACATCAAAAGGAAAATTAGGAGATTCAGTTTAATTAAATACAGTTTATTCATGTAGTAAAAATACCTTAAAAACATTTAAGAGAATAAAACAATACAATATAATAAAATTATATAGAAAATCTAACAAATCCCACTTGAGCAACACTACATGACAGTAGAAAGAAATAACGTCCTTTAATGGAAGGAACCTCACACAGAACCAGGCTCGGGGTGAGCGGAAGGTGGAGAGAGGACAAAGGTCATTTCTGAATAATATAAAACATCTTGTTTTTGGGGGGATGTTTCGTCCACAGTTGGTGCTTTGATCCCAGGGACAATTCTTACTGAAAATGATTTTCTATTATTTATTATTAACACTTTGGAGCAGCTGAGTAAAAAGTAAAGTTTGGTTTGTATGGGACAGATCCAAGATGGAAACATTTGAGAAGGATGTAGTCTTGTTGAGGGAGCATACACAGTAAAATGATAAAAAAAAAAAAAAGCTTGTCAAGCCCTCCTGATGCCCCATATAACTTACCTCCAGCTGCAGCATAATGGCTGATTGTATACTTGTCTCGGTACACAGACAGGCCTGTGCTGACAGAACTGTAGAGTGGCAGAGAAAGGACACACAGATCAGAATAATTATCTATCTATAATCTGTAGCAGAGCTATAGGAAAAATACAATACTTACTTGAACAAGGTGACAAATGCAGCAACTCTCCAGCTCCATCTCCATCCATATCTCACGAAACCCCGAATGGCTGCATTATGGGCTGAGCGCTGATTTACACAGAAAAGACACATAATACCATAATGATGCTGCAGCATATTCTCATGGTGATGCTATTTTTGACTATGATTTTTTCCCCTGTTGTACAAGAACAAAATCCTCTGTACTGGAGTTACAGTAACAATTTACAACTTTAGATAATCAGTTTCTACAGTTCACAGTATTATTCCTAGAGTGTCTTTTCCAAAGATTCAACTACAGTTGTATTCTTGTGAAAAGGTAACTTAACCCTTAAACCATAACCTCTCAAATATTTCCTTATTCCTTTCTAGTACTCACGTACTCAATGCCAGCATCCAGATACAGATTTTAACTTACCACTGCATCCACACGGCTTGTATAGATTTCCGCTTGGCTGATTTGGATATACCTCTGCCTGGCCTGGCGGGCAGCTGGAAGACCTCCGTAGATCAAACCTGCTAGTGCAGCCACTACACCAGCCTTTATCACATTGGTCACCTCCTCTGGGTACCTCTGTGTCACACTACAGGAGAACAAGAGTGGTAGAGCATGTTTCATTTGAGATACGAGTCTGTCGTTCCTGATCTCCAGCCACTATTAGTGGTGCATTTAAAGACAAACTAATATAGGGAGCAAAGACAATTTCTGAGAAGTTAATAATTAATTGCTATTCATTAACTAATCAATTAACCAGCTCATTGTATCAGTGCTTTTTAAAACAAGGTCACAGATAAAGTAAAGAAAAAACTAACTCTCTATCAAAGAGGTCCTTGATGCGGTCCCATCCTGTGTCTGGGAATTCTGTCTTGCCCAGATTGCTTGGCATAGTGCTGGGAGAGAGGATGGGTGCAGGAGTAGGACTGGTGGTGGAGGAGGAGGAAGAGGACATCTGTGCACGCTGGACAGCAGCCCCATCAGCTGCGTGGACCCTGGGGAGCAGGAGGCAGAATGAAGGAGGCCTGGCACTCTGAATGAGGCCCTGCAGCAGGCCGGTGCTCAGGGTGCCCTGGGGGGCTGAATCGGCATGCCGTCTCCGCAGGGCAGAGCTTGTTCTGGGCTGCTCTGGATGCATCACGCTTCAGCTGGCATTAGACTGCAACAGAGAGGCAGAAACACATGGCCATGGGGTGGGATGTTGCACTCACTGCCTCGACTTAAGCTCCAACCTCAAAACAAATAGCCTTAAGGCTAATGAAATCCTTGCAGGGCTACACAAGGCTGTCCAACTGAGCAGTTGTTGGATGGTGCAGTCCTATCACAACAAACTAGGCGCACAAGAAGACTTTCAGGGACAAGATTTCTTTCTTGAATTAAAAAGCCATTAATGAGCCTTCACTGCACAGGTGGGACCCACAGCAGGCGTGTGCTGCTGGTCCAGGGTCAGAGGTGGACTACAAAAGCTGACAGTATCTTCAACATGGCTGTGCGCTTTTGTGAGCTCTGCTTCACGAAATTACTGAAGCATTTTTAATACTTAAATTCACCTAGATTTTTCCTGCTGTATTTGCTGTAAATACTTTCGTCATTCAAAAAACACAAGACAACCTGTTAAAAAAAATGTTTGTCCGATAATGGGAGCCTTAGCTTTAGATATTAGCATGCTATGTCATGTAGCAGGTAAAAAGCAGCTTACCAGCCGGCGACACGAAGTTTCTCTGCAATTAACCGCTTTTCATTAAGCACATGAGCTGTGCTAAATGTACGTTCATTCAAATTAGTATCCAAATTCTGTATTTCGTTTTGTCCTTCTCTTGTCTGTGTCCCACCAGTGACTTTGCTATAGCTTACCGGCTATCCGACCCTTGACCTCGGTCATAGTCATCGCGTACAGCTCCACATCAAATACGACACAGCGCCATCACCGGTGGAGGACTGAACTGCATGCGCATCAGTTAATTTATATACCGGTTAACTTACTTATTTCAGATACTCATTGCATATGGCAGAGAGGTTAAAAAGAAAAAAGTCAGCTCCGGAATTTGTTAAGAACCAAACCGTTTTATTGGCATAAAAACTAAAATGCTGTACAAATAGTGACAGCAGTCTGAATTTCCCAAGATCACAGCTTTTTGGTTGAATGAACGTCCTAAGGGACCATCACTATCCTGGTTCTTAACATTTTAAGCCAGAATCTCACTTGTTCACAGTGTAATGTGAATACTACAACATATTCAACAGTATAAATTCTGCATCATCTGTCAACACAAAGATTATTGTCAAAAGGTACAAACAATTACCATGAGTGTTTCTTGGAAACTGCATTGAAATAAAACTAATGGCATGACATTATTGCTGACTGTTGGCACTTTGTAAGCAATCAATTACTGTTAATCATCCTTTCGTACTTTCACATGATAAACCATATGTTGGAACCCATAAAATGCACATACTCACTGCACTGTTTGCATAAACAAGTAAGTCATAAAGTAAAGTGTGAGGTGTATGTAGTATTAGTAACATGATAAGTTGGGAGTTTCTCCAACCACCCAGTAGAGGGTAGTATAACAAAACTTAAACAAAACAAAAATTTAAATTACTTCAAACTAAATGAGCATTTTATTTTAGGTCGGAGTCATGGGGCGAAAATATTTACCACATTTTCGTTCGTTCAACAAGGGATATTAAAGCTCCCAGGAATCCTTCCTATACAACAGACTACATTAGATATGTAACAACATGGTATTTAAATTAGTATTATTATTGGTACATTGTGTGTAGATATTTGAGCAGCTGTTGTGAAATAACATCACCCTCTGTGGTGCAATTATTCAAGTATTTAAAAATACGCATTTTAGGTGATTCACAGGTGAGTGTCTAATGTTTTTGCTAGTTTTTATGGTCTGCAGGAACAGTTCAAAAGATCAGCAGCTGAGTCAGATTTCTTCCACTCAGTCATAGTAGGTCAATATGGATAAATAAACTGAGGTCTGAAAAGTCCACAACACTGGAGTAAAAACATGTCTGAAGCCAAGTCTAGATAATATTAATCTTACAACACAATGTAAATGATGCCGTTCTTTACCCTGCATTTTCAAAGAGTACTCCTGTACTCCAATTTAGTAACACTTTTTTAAAGTTGGAAGATAAGGTAAGAGGATATAAATTACAATATTTTCAAAACTGAAGCAGCAAGAGCTAAAACATTTTAACCTCCAACCTCCAGGGCCCCAGTCTTTGTGAGGGCATCAATAGGTGAAGTAGTTAATTTGACATGAGCCTGGATTTGTTAGTTCTTCTAGAGTTATGTTAAGCCAAGCCCCCAAAACAATCAATCCTACATTTCCAATGAAGATTTGGCATTTGAGCCCCCTAGTGGCACCTGAATATATAGTAACATCTAAAGTCAACATGCTAAACTAGTCCGGCAACAACATAAAAGTTTTAGTGCTGTAACTATTACTCCAGTAGGTAACAGACACTTGGTCCAACCAGGCTCAACATTAGACTAAAACACAGGATTCAAAGAAACTAAACAGAAAAGTATCTGGTTCAAAATTTATAGACTATTATCTAAAAACTGTTGTGATTCTGACAAACCTGGAATACCAACAACACAAAATGTTGTTTGTGCAGTAATTACATTCATCTTCTGGAGTTTCCCTACACTACAGCTGCACTGGTCCTGCAGAACAGCTCTGTTATAGCTCTGTCTTGCTGGGTCTATGGACAATTTGGTTGTAGTTGTTCGTTCTCTTGGGTCTGTAGGTGAGAAGTTGGCTGAACTCAGTCAGAAGTCTCTCCCAGTAGCAGGAAACATCTTCCATTCGCAGGTGGTTGACGATGAATTCCTTCCCCCTGTAGAAAGGGGAACAAAAAAAAAAAGAAAAGTCAGACACCAGGGTTTCTATTAAAATTCAATCATAAAATATGATCCATTACCTTGTGGCGATCTCCTGTGCAACGGCATCGTTCTCTTTGACAAACTGTAAAAGTTCCCTGAGGACACAGAGATCGAGGAATGTTAACCGTTACTGTACACACAAAGGAAATTCACTCACCTGAGTTTTACGTTCAAGCCATTCAAGTACTGACCTGCAATTTGCATCTAATTTATGGCCACAGGTGTGTGAAAGCTAACATGGAACCTCTCAGGTTTCTGCTGCTGACAGTGCACTCACAGGATTCGTTATGAAAGTATAGAACTGAAACAATTAATTAACTGTCAAATAGTTACTGCAAAAACAAAGCAAATTACACTGGTGTCGGTACCTGACGTCAGCGAGATCCTGCCTAACTGGGATATAGTGGACCCAGGGCTTGAGCTGAGGGTAAAAAAACTCCTGCCATTCATCTCCCACATGAAACACCAGGGACCCACAGAGGAAGAGGTGTTTGAAGCGAAAGCTAGCTGCCACGCCTCGGAAGTTGAACAAGTATCTGGAAGAGATTGAGTTGAAGATGTTCTGTGAGGTTGGTACTTCTCAAAAATCACATATGTATATGGTATTGATATTATAGATATTTCTCCAACTTAAATTAACTGGGGTAAACACCAAAAGACAACTACTGTGTGACAGACGTTCCACTTTTGTGGATTTTAAGTACAGGTCAGAGTTGCATTACATATAAGTATATACATAACAAATAAGTGTATATTACTTTAAAAGCAACATGCTAAGCTGCTACTGTCAGCTTACTTATATTTGCAGTGATCAACCAGTGGGATTTCTTTGGCTGCTGGTCTCCCGAGTGTATCCTGATAAGAAAAATGTTAAATGTGAATATGTGAGTAAACATTTGATTGTCAAAAATCTTGGAAAAGAAGGAAAAGAAAACAAGTACAACAAGGTTTTTTGACCCTGGTGTTGCTCCACAGTGACTAACCTTCTCAGACTTCCAGGCCTGGTTCTTTGTGTACTCTGCATCCACCAACTCTGGAGCCTCTCTGGACAGAAGGATCAGTGGGTCTCGCTCGCTACTGGTTCTGTCCATAAAGAAAGAGATGTGGATGGAAAAAAAATAAAATAAAAATTTGCTACCAACTTCGTTAAGAGGAAATAATGAACACAGGGGAAATTAGCTAATTGATAGTTGCTTAGTAAGATATCATAGAATTATCTAAAAAATACACAGGAAAGTTCAGACTGACCTGGAGCCTCTGAAGAATCCTTTGGACTCTTTCTTCTTCCATGGCCACTGTGCTGCAGACCTAACAGAGCATATAATATGAATAAAAACACTGAAATCACTCACATTAACAATAATAATAATCAAAATCAATTGACTTTTATGCTTCAATATAAACCTGTATGTACCCTTTTAACTGAGGTCATAACATATTTACTTGATAACTGAAATAAAATAATTGCTGAATGATCACATTTGGGTGATAACTTCATTTATGACCTCCTACTAAGTTTTTTTTTAACGTTATTTTATTCCTCAATTGATTAAAATTAGAAATTAGAAAATTGTACATAAATTGGCAAAAGATTAAAAACATTGCTAATCACTTGGTCATAGCCCAATAGAACAGCTTCAAAGATCTAATTTCAAAATGTCATTCTATTTAGTCTCAGAGAAGCTATGAAAAGCTGCAAATACTCACATCCAATGGAATGTTTTGTTTTTAATGAACTGTTTTGCTAACATCAAACTAACTGATTTATAATTTCTGTACTAATAAATACACAGTTTTTGTATCTTATGTTTCTCTCTAAAGTGCCAAACCTTACTTTCTGAGGTCTTCCCTCATTAGATCCCATCTTCCCAGTCCAGTTGGGTATATGGGCCACACAGCAGGTCCACCCTCCCAAAATGTCCATGCAGGGTACATGATGTCCTGATACTCTGATGTCTACTCAAATTAGTTACTTAGTTAGTACATTTAACAAAACTTTGTGCTGCTTTCACTGTGAAGAAGAATACTGTCTATAGTCTGACCTTACTGAAGGAAAAGACAGGCAGGACTGGCTGCACCCAGTTGGGAACTTGAGGGTAATCCCTGACATTTACCACCATCTCCAGGTCAGGTATCCTGTCAATCACCTCCAGAATAAAATGCTCCACTCCACTGCATCTGAAAACAGGAAACTGATTTAGGCAGCACAAACACACAGCTCCTGTTTCAGTCCGTTTATACACATTAAGAATAAACTGTGCTCTCTCTTTCTAATCTGACCAGACTTCTCTTCTCCTACCTGGCAGGGAACATACAGTTGTGTTCTCTGTACAACTTGTTTCCAATTATCTGGTAGTGGGTTCCCACCCCTCTTTGAATGGTAGCAGCCATGACATCCTCAGAGATTCCGCCTTTGAATGGTCCTAAGTCCTGTTGTTGGACACTAAGATCAAGATCAATCAAGATCATTTAATGTTTAAAAATTAAATCACACACGGGACATTTAATGCAGATCCATCAAGTCCTGTTAACTGAGAAAAAGCAGGTTTGTAATGTGCGAATAAAATAATAAATAGAAATATATAACACCTACCTCAGGTGGCAGCTACAGTTGACTGGTTTACATGGGCTGTAGGCTTTAACACTATCAGAAATCCTATTTCTAATAGTCGTCCACTGTTTGCCTGCAACGACAGATCAAAATGCCCAATTGCGTCAGAATGGATAAACCAGTCCTATTTAATTTAGGGATTTAAGTAACGTGAGTTTAAGGGTCCATATCCCCTAACAGGCCAAGAAGGTCCTCAGCAACAAGTTGCCTACTTTTTTGCCAGCTTTAAAAAAGAAAGTTCAAAGTGTTTCACAGAATATAACAGCACGTTCAGTCATTACAGAGTAAAACAGACACCATGGTGACTTAAAGAGCTAAAGGAATTTCGTTTCTCGTTTGAAGAAATAACATTTCAGTCGCGGCAGCCAATCTGTAACCTTATTGGTTGGTGCTAATTAACTTAACTTTTAGCAATTAGCCGACATGTTGGCTAAACTACATTCAGCTTTATTGAATATAACATCTAAAATAATCTGCGGTAACGTTATTCATGCAACATTATATTGCTGCTGTTAGCGAAACTGCTCATTTCTCACCACGATTCTCACAAACATACAAGTTAACTTAAGCTAACAGCTCTGTTGGTTTAGCTCGTAGGCTCGTTAGCTAGCTAGTCAGAGAAGTGTTGAATGACTCCAAAAACAAAAGTTACCTAAAGCAGGAACAGCGGAAAAACATGCAGAAAAGTCTCACTGTTTCTCTTAAAATCATTCCAGTAGACGTATATGTTCAGATATATTTACCTGGTGCTTCAGCTAAACACAAATGACAAACTTGCAACAGTATTAAAGCCCTCCACAGACAAAAGCGCTCCATTTTCTCTGCGTCCTCCAGCTTTGTCTGACGACGAATCAAATCCGCTGAGCTGTGATCTGCTGCTTCTGCCTGAACACGGCCATTACGGTAACGCGCAAAAACGAAATTCAGTTCCAGGTTACCGTAATGTCCAGACGATTGGCTCAAAGCAGAAGTAAAGGGATTCTCCTACACAAATCTTTTCACAATTACATTCACATTCACTAAATATGTCAGTATATTCTCCATTAGTTTCTTAGCATGATATATCATTTTCCAATGCATAGCCAAAACCCTGTATCATTATATTTGATATGGATAATGGCATTGGTGATTATGTGGCTGATGAAACCCCTAAGCTTCTCCACTCTCAATGATGACTCTAATTCAAGGGAATGGATGTCAAAAACACGAATGTGCTCGATAATATGAGATTCTGAGACAGGGAGAGAAAAGGAGGAGGAAGGAAGCCCTCCTGAGATTTGGGCAGTAACCTAACACTAAGTGACAGAGAGAAGAGGTGACAGAAGACTGGTGGAGAGAGAGGGATATTAAACGAGGGTAGAGAGAATCACAGAGGGACAATAGGGATAAAATATTAAAGAGACTATTTCATTTTTCTAGATAGGTAACAGAGATCACGCCTGTGGAGTCATATCTCTTAGGTTAGGCCTTGGCGCTTTGATTTCTCTTCAAACATCATTCTACCCTACACCTCCACAACTGAACAACGATGCAGCAGATCCGTCTTTCTTTAGCATCTGGCCTCTGCATTTGCCTGGTTATCTTTTGCAGTGCAGAAGAAGGCCTTGAGTTCCCCAATTTTGATGGGAAAGACAGGGTGCTGGACATCAACGAACGCAACTACAAAAAGGCTCTGAAGCGCTACGACCTACTGTGTTTGTTCTATCATGAACCTCTGCCAGCCAGCAAGGGTCTGCAAAAGCGGTTCCAGATGACAGAGCTTGTGCTGGAGGTAAGAAAGAGCATCTGGAGGGGAAGGAATAGGTGAGCTGAAAGAGCGAGTAAAGAGAGAGAAAAAGTCAAGATATGAAGATCAGTATTTTTTATAACTGAACTGAGTTAATAAGTAAGTAATATGAAAAAGTTGACTGCATCTTGGTAATCTAGTATCCAGAGATCCAGAAAACTTTTTCCACACTTTATAAAGAGTTGTATTACTGTATTATATATACTAATGTTCCATTAGTAAGAACAATGTTTGAGTTGCCGGGTTGTGAAAAATGTTTGTTTACTTGGTCCTTGGTAAATACAGCGAGAAATGTAAGTTATCATTAACAATTACTCAGTTTTTGTTTAACTTTTTCATAGCTCATTTAATTGCAATTTTACAGTGTTTTCCATACAGAAAACTTAAGCTGTAATTGTTCACATACATATGTAGATTTCGGTCAGGGTGGTCAAATTGTTTGGTCAAAGTCATTTAATAATGGAGACCTTTAGCAACCTAAAAGTAATGATTTATAAGTGAGCTATATGTCTTTGTCAAGACATGTTTGGCATTTTCGTCAAATTTCACCTACTTTCATGAAATGTGGCACAGACACTCGCGTTCATCAGGTTTACAAACATCCTCTGTGTGCAGAGTCGGCTCTGCCCCCGCAAATACATACAAAATCAATTACATTCCCATCAGTCATTCATTTAAAAAATATTTGATTCATAAACTTCTTTTTGTCTCTGCAAATCGTCCATGTTTCACTGTCATTACAGTCAACTTCTTCAGATACATATACATACATATATATATATATATATATATACACATATGCTGTACATATACAGTATATATATAACTTGAATCCCCATGGGTTAGCCTTGCAGCCATGCTCATTTGAACCTAACTTGTCATAACAAGTCACTCAGTAGTCAGTGAAAAACCAGACACTGAACGCATCTTTCTTCTCCTGTTTGCATGATTTGTAAACTGCTTTGACCTTAAGGTGAAGTGAAGTAAGCCTCACAGCTGTTACAGCCAGATTCAGTCAGTGTTTTACCTGCATAGCCTCTTGACTGGCAGTGATTGTAATCCCATTATCACACTCCTCTGTGGTTCACACGTTTCCTGGGATTGTTTTTAGGTCATTCTGTTAATTATAGCGTGTTCCCAAATCTCTTTGCTGACTGTGAGCTAGAAATAAGTAGATGTTCTCTTGCATCTTTAGTATGAGAGACAGAGATGCATGTTTTTCACACCTTGCATTTATACCATCCACTACTTTTATTCCTTCTCATCGACCTTTTTCAGTTATCAGGTTTGCATTCCAGTCATGTTTGAATGCAGGAGCACAAAGTGTGTAACCAAATTTCAGTTTATTCAGTTGTTTTTCTAAATCAGTTTTTCTTCTTTGAGAAGTGCACTCTGAAAAGCAAGCAGTCCTGACTCACAGCTTCCCGCTAACTAGAAAGCTGCACAGGGAGCTCTCAGGACACACATACCTTGGTAATGAAAGGATGTATTGACGAAGACAGCAGCAGCTGTGGGTGCCGGCTCAAATACATGGCATATGAGTGCCAGAGAAATGAATAGTGAAGAGTAGGAGCAGTAGAGTTAGTGCACAAACAAAAAACTGGTACTGACACTGATATTTATCTGTGTTAACAACCAGCTCACAGCTCAAGTCCTGGAGAACAAAGACATCGGCTTTGGGATGGTGGACTCCCAGAAGGATGCAAAAGTAGCCAAAAAACTCGGTATCACAAAAGCCTTTTCACATCATGTTTATTGTGCATTTTGCTTGTAGCCTGGATCCTTGTTTAATTACTACTGACTTATTTGCATCACTTGCTTCCCATACTGTATTTTAGCTACTATGACATAATCTCTTGCCTCCCTTCCTCAAACTTAGCCTCAAAGTTATGGACAATACTTCTGCTTTCTACATAGGTCTGGAGGAAATGGGCAGCTTGTATGTTTTTAAGGATGATCGTGTGATTGAATTTGACGGGGAGCTTTCAGCAGACACTCTGGTGGAGTTCCTGTTAGATGTAAGTTTCCTAAAACTATAAAACTACAGTACAGTATTATAGAATAAATAAATAAATATTACTTCTTTGCAGTGTTTTATGTTAGTGGAAATGACCCACCGTTATTATACTGTCCCCTAGGTGCTGGAAGATCCCGTGGAAATGATCAATAACGCCATGGAGATACGGGCCTTTGAGAGGATGGAGGAAGACATTCGTCTCATTGGTTACTTCAAAGGAGAAGATTCATGTTAGTTTACCACTAGATATGTTTTAATTAATGTATTTGGTATGGAATAACACGTGGGGTGTGATGGGTTCAAAATACATCTACACTAGTGGTCCCTAAAGTTATCTCACACTGGCTAATGGAGCTAAATCAACATGTAGCCTAAGTGGATTCTAAAGGGAAACCTGATTCCAGACTGTGGTACTCTCATTCAGTCCCATAGGAGCCTTTAAATAGCTTCTAGTTCTCTGTCTAATAGGTCAAACTGCAATTATAGCTCCTCTGAAAAAAGACAGAAAAAGTGAGACAGAGAAGATGCTATCTGGTTTGATACGACACTGGCATGTTTCATTACAGAACCTATTTCTGTCCAGAGATAGGTTGGTCCTTGGTAGTGACCTTGTTGGGAGCAGAGCCAGGAACACCTTACAAGTGTATAAAAGTGTATTAAGGGAAGGTTTGTTACTAGGCTGCAAACAGTTGAATCATGATGGGAAATTGAATGAAGAGAGTGGAGTTTCACTGCTTGCCTTCCTGATCACATACTGTAGGTTCAGCTAGGAATGTGACCAGAATCTAAATGATCAACCTCCACATTTCGACAGTCTTTTTTTGTTCTTTTTATTTCTGGCTTTTTAACTATGCTGTTTGACATTCTCGCTTGAGTTCCTCATCAGTCTCTCTGTCTCTCTCCCACTTAGACTACAAAGCTTTTCAAGAGGCCTCGGAGCGTTTTCAGCCTTATATCAAGTTCTTTGCTACATTTGATAAATCTGTAAGTGTTTAGATGCAAAATAAAATCTCAATTCTCCCAAATCTAAGAATTATTATGTACATGTTACTATAAAATCCTCTCCCATACACTGTACGGGAACTGTAAACTTCATTTATACATGAAGTGTTAGACAAGAAGATTGATATCACTCACATAGTCTTTATGCTAAGCTAAGCTAAAATGCGCTAAACTAAGCTGACTGGGTGCTAGGTGTATCTTCATATTGTATTGAATGGACAGCTAAGACAGTGATATCAATCTTCTCAGCTTCTCTGAGATAAAGAAAGTGCAGAAGCACAGTTTCTCAAATGTTACTCAATCCACGAATAACTTCACGTTGCTCTTTTATAAGAACATTTATTGATATTCTGGGGGGATGTGTGTTTTAGGTAGCCAAACATCTCTCCCTAAAGATGAACGAGGTGAACTTCTATGAGCCTTTCATGGAGGAGCCAGTCATCCTGCCTGGAAGACCTTTGTCGGAAATGGATATTGTTGAGTTTGTCAATCAACACAGAAGGTTGATTTAGTTCATAAACCTTTTACGGGTTAAAGCCTTTAAGATTACTTCAGTGCTGCAAAGTAGGCTAATGATTTTGATTTAATGAAATGTGCTCTTCAGGGCAACTTTGAGGAAGCTGCGGGCTGAGAACATGTTTGAGACATGGGTGAGTAGTTGTTCTGTCTTCCAGGAAGAGACACTATTAAACACACTATTAGCATAAATGCATTTCCACAGAATTAATCCCAGATTCCAAAACAGTCTAATTCCGAGCGCACTGTAAATCAGATGAGGGTTTGCTGTAAACTCTTTTGCATTTTAGGAGGATGACATGGATGGAATACATATTGTTGCATTTGCTGAAGAGGAAGATCCAGGTCTATGCTTCAGAGCTTTTTGCCCGCAATTGTGTCTCTTTTTATTTTCTTTAAGCACCTGAAGGTGAGCTCAGGTTTCTCTGTTCTGTTGTCCACAGATGGCTATGAGTTCCTGGAGATCCTGAAGGACGTGGCCAGAGACAACACCAATAACCCTGAGCTCAGTATTGTCTGGATTGATCCTGATGACTTCCCTCTGGTTCTGTTTCCTAACGTCTAATCACAACTGTATTTTAACAAAAACTATATTCCTTTCAAATGTAAAATATGTCTCTGGTAGTGTTGAGTGAAACCGGCTTATGTTGTCCCTCCAGCTGACCACCTATTGGGAAAAAACCTTCAAGCTGGACTTGTTTAGACCTCAGATCGGAGTGGTCAATGTCACAGACGTAAGTAGTGCTAAAAATACCAGATCAAGCCAAAGTGAAAAGTTCACAGATCTCAACCTTCTTGGTCCTCTGTGTTGCAGGCAGACAGTGTATGGCTGGACATGTCCAACGACGAAGACCTGCCCACTGCAGAGGAGCTGGAGGACTGGATAGAGGATGTCCTGTCAGGGAGGGTTAACACAGAGGACGATGACGAATCTTCTGACAACCAGGATGACCTTGAGGACTATATCACGGAGGACGAAAGTCACAACCCAAATGATGATGATGATGATGACAGTGATGACTAAACTTGTTGGATTAATGTCGTAACAGTTCAGATGTTGGGTAACAATACTAAATCTCCCTTAACACATTAGAATCAAATTATTGACTAATTAAAAAGATCGAATTTCAAAATCAAATAATGGAGTCATGTAATGTCTCCCAAACAAAGGACATGTAGTGATTGAAATAGTTATAGGCAGATAAAACAAAAGTGATTAAAGACTATAGTGGGAACATTTGTGACGCAGTTTGTAATAAAGTTAGCACAGTTAGCGCAGTGCTCAGAGTAGTAATTCTCATTAACTTATCAATAATCAAGATGTGAGCGTAGTAAAGTTTTTGTTACATAGACTTGTAAGTTAAAGCTGCAATAATTATTGCAATTAATCAACAATTATGAACATGACACATTTATTTGGAGGTCAAATGATAAATGTGAGTCCAGTATCAATTCTCTTTCAGCTCTGTTGTGTCCTCCATCAGCAACTAAGAAAAATATGTGGCTCCTCCTGATTGCTTAACTTAACAAGGTTATCAACAAGGTTGATAAGCATTTAACAAGTAGTAGGTCTGTTGAGCTATTTCACTTAAAACAGCTGCCTGCTGTGAAAGTTGTAATGAGAATGATGAGAGTGAATCACAACATCAAACAGTTAAAGCTGTGGATCCTTAAACCATAATAATACATGAAAAATGCAACACGGACAGGCTCTACAGGGGGACTGTAAAGTCTGGTGATAATTATTTGTTTGTCACTATGAATGACACTTTTCACATTGCATGTAATTTCATCACTTTTTAATACAAAAAATATAATTTATAAAATAATTGTAGCAGCTTTAACTGTGACATAAATAATTAAATAATTATAAGGAATTCTGTTGGCTTGTGTTTATATGTGAAAATAAATGATTTTTTGCTCCAAGTAAAATAGATGGTTTCCTTAGTATTAATTCATGGCAAAAAAAAAGGTCCTGTATATATGTTTACAACACAAATCTACATTATAAGAACAACAGAGAAAACTTTTTATTTTTTTTAAGTAAAACTGAATTAACAAAAGCATATAAATACTGTCTATGTAAAGATTACATCTTTTAATATGGATTACGTGTGCTATTTTTAATTTAGTAGGCTCACACTCATGTTCAAAATAACAGACTGGCACATTATCTTCACCAGTCAATGAGCATTTTTACCTTGAATTATTCAAACACCAGTGAATAATTCAGCATCGTTGTGCCTCTTAATGGGAGTAGAGATCTGGACAGTGAGGCTTAGTGGGTGAGGATGGTGAGACAAGCTCAAGCGCTGCCCACCGGGGCCCTACAGAACTGAATAAGGAGCAAGCACGCTACTGCTAAACCTGTACAGCTCGGCATGAATTAATAATACAGGACCATGCAAGAATCATTATTCCCCTGAAGGTGGTTGTGATGCAGTGTGTGAACAGGATGTTTGTCTCATGCTGTGGGATTTGCACGCAGTTCATGCCATAAACAGAGACTTAAAGAGATCGGCTGTGCATTTAAATGCGACCTGAGGCCAAGTGGACATGGCACACTCTCTCCTGAGAGTAAAGAAACAGACAGTGTTGTGGTGGAAGTGTTGCTATGTTCTGCAGGGCCCTTAGGTTACATAATCCTGTGAATGTCAACTGTGATGATGTTTTACATGAACTTTAAGTAAAAAAAAAAAAAAGGGCATGGAGACCCATCTCTCTGTCTCTCGCACACACACACACACACCTTCTTTACTCCTGAGAGAGGAGCTATGACAGCAACACACAATAGGTGTAAGGACCTAACAGGTTCAAGAACAAAGAAAAGACAGGAGTAAGATGTATTAAGGTGTAGATATCCGTTCAGAAATGAAGCCACCAGAAGCGAGAAGGATTTCCTCTCATGCCTCGATCTGCACATAACAAAGTCATTACCAAACAAATAGAGCAAGAGGAATGCAGGGAAGAAAAACATTCTATTTAGATGCAAATGCGCCTCATTTTCTTCTGTATCTATCTCTCTGCTCTTTGTCCCGGTCCTGCACAGAGCAGGTGGGTACGGGAGGAGGATTAAACCGAGGACAGATGAGTTCCGACAGGCGGCCTTGTGCCCCAAGCTCGCGGAGGGATGAGGTTGTTCGTTTTCAGCTCCGGACACTGACACTGACATTCATTTATCCACAAGGCCCGGCTGCGCAGCTCTGACAGGCTGACGGCAAGCCCATTACCAGAGCTCCATGACAACAAAAAGCCACCAAAATGAGGCCCAAAAAGCTGATATTTTGCTCCAACATGTCACATAGCAGGGTCACACACTTAATGGGTAGCGACAGAGGCGTGTTAGCAAGTCTGCAGTCGGGGCAGAAAACCACGGCATATATGAACGAGCTGTTTGGAAGAATGGAGGAGACGTGATGTGACAGAGTGTACACATGAAACTGCAACAGTCATTAAAGGGGAAGTTTTTAAAAACTGTTAATAGTGATTCAGACACCTCAGCCTTAGTAGTGTTTGGTTTAACTGCTGGGAAAACTAAAGAAATGACAAATTATCATGAGACTTTAAATCACGTGTAGCGGATGACCTACTATCTGCTTTGCTCTGTATTGAGGTTTTTGATTATATGTACACTTTAAGTAGAGTAAGATAAAAATGTTAAAATAATGTGTATGGATTCCTTTTGACTGCAAACTAAAGGGTTAACTTTAACTTTAAGAGATTAATTTGTTTTTAAAAATTCATTAAAAACATGAACCCATTCCTGAATTTTCACCTTAATTGAAAAATGAATGGCCGTTTAAGGCATTCAAAATTATTTTTACCTTTTTAGAATATAAATTTATTTTACCACCTTTAACTCAAAGTGAAAATATCCTGCACCTTCTCTGGGGGTTGCTGAGAGGCCTTCTGGGATTTGTAAGAGGTCAAAGTAGAAAAGCAGAAACAAAATCGCACTACATAGCAAGATGTCAGTGTGATGCAGAGTACGACTCCTTATTGCAGATTTACAAATGTTCATAAAAATGTTTATTTTTTTAACAAATACTACTGCTGTGAAAGTGAAACATGTCTTACATTGCAGTGTCACGCCATCATCGTAAAGCTGTCCAACAAAAACCAAACCATGACAAAAGACTGTAACCTGGCAACGGTGGGACAGATGGTGGCGATGAGACGAGGGGGGAAAAAAGGCTTGTTGTGTGAACCTTAATGACACACACACACACACACACACACACACACACACACACACACACACACACATGCTTGTTTACATAAATAGATACAGTGTAAAAACAGGAGGCACAGTCACATTGGGATCATACAAAGTTTGTCAGTAGGTATAAAATATCACCAGTGGCAGGTGTTTTTTTAAACAGTATTTGCTGTTTGATGATCTGGGAGTATTGTTGAGTTCTTTTCAGGTGGTTTAACAGTTTACGATGTGAGGATGTTTTTTGTTTTGTGATTTTAAAAATGATCAGTGTCTTCACATATCATTAACTTGTGTGAAAACATGTTGCTGCTCCCCTCAGGCAAACTGACAATATTAGTTATAGCTGCCAGGGGGCAGTAGGCAACAAGAGGATATTATTAGTCTGACATGTTTGTCTTCTGGAGTGAGTTACACGAGCTCAACGTGATTCTACCACTGTGCATTAACCAGATCAGTCATAACAGAGACAGAGTCGTCACATCAAAAGATCTTAAAGTGTCACACTAGTGCTGTTAGCTTAATTTAACATGTTTCATTTTTCTGGCTGTACAACACGAGCTGAATCATCAGGAGAAAGGAATAACAAGTAAAATCCCTCCTGAGCCTGCCAGTGAAGTGGCTGACCTCGAGGGATTCACCATGAGTGTGTTTGTCAGATAACAGAGGTGAGACAGGGTGGTAAAGGAAAACCAGACAGTCCAGTTGGGAAAGAGGTTCCGCCCTGCTGCAGCTCTTACGGTTGATTCATTATCATAGATTATGTATTCTTGTGAGACAAGCAAACCCTGTGAGCCGTGAAAGGAGAAATCATACTTTAAATACCTTAAATTCTCACACAGTAGCAGTTAAGTTTGGTGGAAAGGAGAAACATTTACCCTCTTGTTCAGATAAAATCACTATGAAGTCCACGTCTACAGCACCAGTGCTGTGTGTGGTGCAACACACATCAGTTGTCTAGTTTGACTTTTTCTCAGAACGATGTTAAGCTTCCATCAATGAAACACTTCTTCCACAATACTCACATTATAAATCTCCCAGCCGGTCTGGAAGTCTAAATGTTAAGAAAAAGACACCTAGAAACAAGTGTAGTGACGTTTTAGTCAGTAGCTCTTTCTCTTTCTTAAAGACAGCAGCTAATATTTCTTAGTGAACATGTTCTTGTGTAGCCGTAGTGTATGACAGCTTTTACTGATTTAACACTAGTAATATATAAGTTTATTCCAGTTTGGAGGCTCCCTGTTAGTGACACCTCAGTTCCACAGTCTGAGGCAGATTTAGATAGGAAGTGATACGATCATATCTAAAGATAAAAATACAGAAAGTTAAGTTTTAGCTTGACTTAATTAAAATAATTCTATATATTTATGGTTACATAATCATTTGGTTTTTATTGTGATCTTCTTTATTGATCCTCATGGGGAAGTTGTTGGACAGACAACTGATTTAGATGATGATGGTACTACAGGGTTTTGGTTCTGGTCACACATTAACATGTGGAATCAAACCAGCAATCCAGGATTTAGCTCATTTCCACTGAAAACAGTTGACAACTGTTGCTATGCCTCCGTTTCATGTCACACCACTGACGACAGTCAAAAATTGTCCTGCACCCTTTCTTTTATAGGCAGACTTTTAAAGTGAAAAGCATCAGAAGTGTTGAGTTTTGTTGACAGTAGCTTAACATCGAACATGGCAAAGTAGAACCATCTGGAATCAGAGTTAGAGTAGAGTACAAAAACAATATTTCTGTTAAACAAGAGAAACAGAGCAGCAGTTTGGTGAAAACAGTGTTGTTGTACTGCTGTGGAAATGTGCATTACGCTAAATTTACCAGTGACATTATTCTGGTCTGGACTGATCAGTAGTACTTTTTATTTCTGACATCATGGCTCTGTCGCTCCTCCTCACTGCCTTCTTTTTCCATCATGTCAGGCAGATACAACACACACGAAAGTCCTGAGAAGGTTACTGAGCCGATGAGGCGGGGCTAATGGTTGTGGGCGCATATCCTGTCAGTGTTCGTCCCAGTGTTTAACATAGCATGCGTGCACTGTTCCCAACTGGAGTGGAAAGATTGGCGATTTTGCCCCATTGCATCTGGAGAAGAACGGTGCACTGAAACAACTTCAAGCATCTCACTTTGGGTGCTAACACCTTAGGACACGCTGGAATTTGACATCTCAACTGTCACGAAAAGGGTCTGTCCACAGCTCTGCAGATGTCCTGAAGAGTGATGACGAGAAGATGCTCCTATTTGAGCAGGATGGTATCACATATTTCAACCTTTTTTAGGCTGGTTGATTTTTGCAAAATGATAAGTTTCATTTCTTGTTAAATGCATTAAATTTGGCTTTCGAGAGGAAAGAAATCCATTTACTTCTTGATCTGTTGACGTCCACAAGAATCTGAATACTCTGTAATGTCATGGACGAGACCTTCAAAGCCTTCCAACATCAAAATCAGAGTCCAACAATCACATGTCTCAGTGGTTTGTCTGTCTGTCACATGGAAATCTCAGCGGGGACATCAGAAACCACAAACGTTCTCATTTTGTTTGGCTCCAACGTCTCAAAATGATAATAGTGTTTGTAGACACAAAATCTCTCTCTCACACACACGCACGCACAAACACACACTGCATGTGCACACGGGTAAATATCCAAGGCATCCAAACTCCTTCTTTTCATTATGACAAAACACAAAAAGATATATGTCAATATATTCAAACGTGTGTAATATAGAGATTCGTGTATCATATATAAAAATTCCAAAAAGTAAAAATAAAAACTGCGAAACCCAAAATAAAAACATTTGAGAACAACAAAACAAAATAAAAACATGTGGTATCCTACACGGAGGTTTCAGACTGTAGCCGCAAAACAAACTTGTGTGACTTGGGATCGATGTATTCCTCTGACATCTGGATGTAGGGGATCTTCTTGGACGTCACCACCAGGTTGAAGTCCACACACTTGAGCAGGAACATGGTGCCGTCTTTCAGGCCGCTGGTAACCGACGCCTCGCTGATCAGCGTCCACTGTCGGGCCAGCCAGTGGTCCCGGCTGTACTGCAGGGTGGGGCCTGGGGTCAGGTAGCTCTCCAGGAACGCCTACCAACGAGTCAGAAACACACTTTAGTCACATCTTAAAACAAAGTCTCTATGGGACCATGACGTGTGAGGGTCACAGGTCTGACCTTGGGCGTCATGTTGTTGGTGATGCAGAAGGCCAGGTGCTGCTGGATGCTCTCCATGCTGTGACAGTGCTGCTGCTTGGTGGTCCTCAGGTACTTCTGTAGGGCCCGAGCCATGGAGGGAAAGATGGCTTGTGCTGCTTCTCGGGGGTCCATCACATCCCCCGGGGCCTTCTTCTGCTCCTCCTCCTGCATGCGCTTGATATGTGTGAACGCCTCCTCTACTGCCACCACCAGTCTGGGAGGAAACATGGCAAACAAAGTTAAGATCAGTGTCTAACAATGGAGCAACACAGAAGTTCATTATGAACTGTAAGGAAACAATGAATTTGCGTATTGTGCCTTTCTAGTACTTTCAGGTGGGTGATGCCTCAAGCTAATACCAACAAATGACAAAACATTTCATGTGGAAAAGTCTAATGTGGCCTGATTAACCAAGAATGTGTGTGTAATGTGATTCAACAGTTAATAGTTTAGTTCACTCACATAAGAACTCAACTGTTACATCTGGGAATATAAGGGTGAAGACATCTGTGAAGTTCTTTAAACTTCATCAGTTTCAAGACCTTCAAGGTTTCAGTTCTGAACTGATGAAGCCTCCTGGATAGAAGGTGTAAAGTACTATTACTACTTCAACTACTTCTACATCGTTCTTCTGGCAACACTGATTTCCATCTACTACCATCTTCTGCTTAATATTGTATTGTCATTTTACTTCTTTACTAACTTCAACTTGTATTAAGAACATCAGAGGTGGAGCAGTCATGTCCTTCTTGAAGTTGAGTTTTAAATTTCCAAACTTGGCCTTTGCCCTCAGTTAGTCATACATGATTTGGTCACTTTTTGATTTGTTTCAGACAGGTTTGTCTCACCGGGCTCTGCGTTTGCGAACACGCCTCTCGTGCTCTGCTTCCTCATAGTACAGCTCATTGTGGCTGGAGTCTCTGCGGCGGGCAGCGGCTGCGATCATGGCTCTGGACTGGGAATGGGCAAGTCCTGCTGCTGCTGCATTGTTCCCCGGACCTGTAATGACACACACATGAGACATGAATTTCAGGCAGTCACAGTCTTGGAAGAGAAGCAAGAGGAACGAAGAAATCTTTGATGATGACGTAAAGTGCACTGAGGGAACAAGCTGTTTTTAGACTATAGGGGTAGATTATTAACGCACATAAACCTTGGTCCATTTCGTTTTACCACCGGCAATATTAAAACACCAGAAACTGAGAGAAAGAGGCACACAAAGTCAGACTTTTGAATTGAGCACTGTGATCACTTGTAAATCTAAATCACTGAAATCAAAACGTTCTGCTCACCCACATATGACTATTGATATTCAAACATTCCCATTACTCTGCCACTCAGTGCCTTCAGGAGGCAAGGGGTTTCCAATTAAATAAGCATCTCATGCAACCTCAGAAGTTTACGTTTTTGGAATGAGGATTGGAGGCTGCCGATGAACAATGTTAATGCAGGTTAAAAGGCGGCGGAGCTGGTGAATTATTAATGTGGGGCAGGGATCGTACATGAACAGAATAATTCATGGATGCAGCGGAGAACGTGTTCTGCACTCCTGCTCTTGGTGTTATTCAACCTAGGTGGGATTTACAGGTGTAAAATGTTGGGCTGAATGTCTAGAATAGATAAACAGAATTTTGTATCGTGCTTCTTTGACCACAGCTATTTCTCCATAGGTAAAGAAGAGAACATACAAACAGGGCAAATGTTCCAGTCTGTAGCAGAGTCTGTATCTAATGTCAGTCAGTGCGAGCAGAGCTCTCTGACTGACCGACCTCAGACAAGTATTCACACACAAAGCCGCTGCCCTTTGCACTAGTGTTTGTTAAAATGTTAGCATGAAATAAAATTTTAATAAAAAAATTTAAATTAAAAAGTAGTACAATTTAAAAAGTGTGCATAACTTGTTACTAGCAATCTCTGAATCCAACACACTTATTATGTTATAATAAATTATTTAACAAACACCTACATTATATTCTGATTAAATATTAATAATTAATAATAATTGTTGTTTGTTTGATTTAGTTTCATTTTGGCATGTTAAATCCTCCATATTTTATAGAGCTGCTTGGCAAAAAAAACACATTGTATCTGCTGGAATAATTTACAATTCCCAAAATGTAGATCTGAGAAAACAATATGGGAATCAAATAGCTTGTCAAGCATCATAACATCACCTGAACCCCATTGTAACTGAGTTACGACTGCTTCGCTCTCTGGGCGTCCCCTCTCTGTAATCTGTCCCCGAGTTCGGCTAATTTATAATGATGTTGGTGTGGCTACAGAAGGAAAGAAGGAGCGGGGAGTGAAAACTCCAGACAAGAGAGACAGACAGAGAGATGGAGAGGTCTCAGAGCAGCTGTTCTAGGGTTTGGAAATAAAGGAGGATGAGAAATGACATGGCTGCCAGTGTAATAGCTATTGCTTTATCAGCCCTATGCACAACTGACTCCAACTAACATTTCAGAGGAGGGAGCAGAAATCAGAGAGAGGAAAAAAACAGGGAGGCAAGTTAGTGCACTTATGTGTAGCTTGAGTACACTTAAGGGAGAGCAATAATTTAATAGAGGGTTTGTGTTTCTTTCTGCCAGATGATGTAAGGACAACTGAACTTTATCAACCTGTGGCATGCAAGCAGTGAAGAGGAGCAGGGAGGAGTGAGTGAATCCACAGTGTGCCAGTGTGTCTAAAGCAGTCAGTGCGTGATTCACATTATTTGACATATTTCTGTGCAAGAAGGAGGCTTGGATTCAGCCTCCATGACATTTAACAGGGATAGAGATTTAAGGACAGTGAACACCAGCAGTCTATAAAGGTGATTTAGTTAGAAGCTGCGTTTACTTACTGTCCAAAAGGTAGGCTTTGAGTTTAGCTCTAACAGCATCTTAAGAGGTTTGCATCAGTGTAGAGAGACACAAGAGGACAAGAGGAAGTCAACTGTTGAGCTGAGCAGATGTCATTCAACAATCTCATTCCCACCTGCTACCACAGGGTGTAAGATATCAAATACCCACACGTGTGTTGCTGCGTGTTGCAGCCCATTAACGACAAATCACCTGTGCTTTATATTACGGTTTCTAATTCTGTTACATTTGCAGATTGATTTTCTTCCTTCCAGGCACCCAGCACATTCCACTATATCAACTTGCAGAGACTTGAAACAGTGCTTTAGACGGGCGATCTGTCTCAAGGAGCGACTCAGGAAAGTTCACTTATAGTTGCAAGTTAATAAAATTGCTAGCAGCTTTAAAAAAAAAAAGAAAACCTACAAAACTTTTCTGTTGGTGCAAATGCAAACCATCACTAGTTCCAGTTTCCTGAAGGTCAATATTTGCGGTTAGTCTCAATGATAAACAGGCTTTGATAAATTGTAATGTGCTTTATATAAAAACCAATTTCTGAACAAAAAAAAAAAATCAACATTGCATCTGTCAGGAATTTAAATATCATTTCAGTTTAATTAACACTGGCCAGAACGATTCTGGCCAATCAGCTGCTCAGGTCACGGTGCTTTCAATGGACAGTCCAGGCTCCGGGAAATAACAATTAAATTTTTTTACTATTATGACATTTCATAAACAATACAACTTATAGCTTAATTGAGAAACTAAGCAGTTGATAACTGATAATGACAATAAGTATAACACCCTCATTTTAAAGAGGAACAGAATCACAGTTCAAACTCTCCTACCACAGAGAACGACTTAAAGATTATTTATGAGGCCTGCGAGTCTTACTGTGTGTAAAAAAATAACACCAAGCAATACACAGACTAAAGGACCAACAAAGACACAATGTCCCACTCACCCTCAACGGGGGCTGCTGAGCACTCACCATCCACGTTGTACACCTTGAGGCCGGCCAGGTGCTTGGCGGCGCGGGACTTAGAGGCAGAAAGCAACGCTGGGTTATGGACAGGGAAGTCACAGTAGTAGTGCTCTAAGATGGCCAGAGCTGCCCGCTGAATACTGGAGAGGAGACGACAGGAAATAAAAAAAACATTTTAGCAAAGGGACGGATTTTAATTTAAATCCTAGTGGCTTATAAAACTTAGAGAAAAGGTGAGAAATGTTAGCCATAAGCTAGATTCCTGCTTTTAATACCAAACACAATGAAATCTCTGCAGTAATATTACAGAATAACCAGTTCTTCTTGCTTATTAAAGAAGAACCGTAAAGACTCTAATCATTTAAAGGGCTAAATGATAAAACACTTCTTCTTACTTCTTTTAGTAGATTCCATAAAGAACAAATGGAATCAGAAACTCCAGAAATCTATTACAACTATTACGAGCTCCTCGCTGTGAACAGCCAACAAATTACTCTTTTGCCCTTTTGATGTGATTGCATTTCATAAGCTGCAGCTCTCTCTGACAAACATAAGCTACATGACAGGTGATTTACAAATTTTACATAAATGTTGTGATCTAGTTTTTGTTGATGTAAAATTTGTCCTTATCAACACAGACTGACAGCAAATGAGTCAGAGCATCTGTTTTTATCACTTTATAACTAAATTAAATAAGTTTAACCATAACACAATGTAAATACTAGACGCAGGTTTACGGTAGACTGAAGGCAGAACGATTTGACTCGTACTTGTAGTGTGTTCTGCTGCCCACACTCACTAACCGTCGTCATATCTGTGTCACACATCAATCACTAAATCAGATACGGCACACTGAGCTGCAGCATGATGGTAAATGCAGTCAGACTGATGTGTTCGCTGCCCACATCATGATCCTTTACACCGTGGATCAGACAGCATGTCAAGTCTTGTCCTTCATAACACAGTACTATTAAACCAATTGTACACGATTGTTTTTAACATGTTATGTGCTCTTTTATTCTCTGCTGCCTCTTTGTTCCTGGAAGTGAGCAACCGTACAAAAATATGTGTGCGTGTGTGTGTGTGTGTGTGTGTGTGAGTCCTCACTGTGTGGAAAGCTAACTCAATCAACATGGACAACAGCACATGCAGCATGCGCTTCCTATTATTCCAAAGTAGGACCACAGAATGACCTCTGACCCACTGACAGCACCTATACATAATTTTTAACTGTTTGTAACTGCACTGGGTCATTTGAATTACCACACATCCACACAAACCTCAGGCATCCAGGCAGGAGTTAGACTGCAGTCGTTCTGACTGCTTTGCCCTCTGATGACAGTCAAGACAAGTACAGACATTAACGTCATGACAGGCTAATAGACGTACAAGACAGATGTTTAGATTGATTTACAGATTAAACCTAAATGACATGAGAATATTTCACTGCCTCTGAAGGAAATCTAGCTGAAACAGAACTTTTTTATTTTTAATTTTAACTATTTTATTTTTCACTGTGTGGAAATCATCTAATAATCTAGTCTACAGCAAAACTGTTGGTCACAGCTTGTAGCCCTAATGTTTGTGCTGTTTCTTCAGGATGTTGTTTGTTCCAGGTCTTTACAATATGTCATAATCTCACTAACAAGACAGCACAGTCCAGAAAACAAACAAATGTTGATATTTGAGGCCAGAGGGTGTGATCATTTGTGCCACATTGCAGCTGGGAGAGTGAAACTGAAAGACTTTTCTTAAAGTCACTACAGACAGAGCCATTGTTTAGTGGCCACTTGTATAACTGCTGAGTCAGAATTCCTGCCACTGCCAAACTTCGATCGATTATTAAGCTGAGCAAACATGACACAAAACAATGCAAACCAAGCAGTTTGATTGGCTTACACAGCAGCATCTGTTAAAGTGTTTGGTCTGTAAACTTAGATAAGGAAATGAAGTAAAATGGCAAACAGCAGTTGCCCTGGAGACTGGGGAATGAGGTAGTTGACCACTGCCTGCTCTAATGCTGTTGTACAAGACTGACCAGTCGGGGAAGCTGTGTGTTTAACCCCCACCCCGTTGAAACAGCCTGTAAGAAATGTGCTCATGTTCAACTTGTCTGGTCTGGTCCTTCAGATTGGCATCAAAGGCCAGGCAGATAGAGACAAGGCTTCAGGGCCTCAGAGCCGGGGCAGGAACCCCTCTATGATAAGGCTGAGATTGGATGCCAGAAACCCGGGAATGTGAGCAGCAGTCGCCGCCTCTTAATGGAGGAGATACACGAGAGATTGGCTGACAAAACAAACCACCCGCTCGTGTCTGGGTTTCTCTGTATGATTCATGCGCATGTGTCATTTGCATGTATACGGTGCCGTTACCCATTGCGGACTCACACTTCTGTGTTTGTGTGCGTCCGTGCATGTGCGGCAGGCTGACCAGATGCTGCGCTGCAGTCTGCAGGGAGCTCTAATTAGCTTTGTGTTTACAGTCACAGACGGACAGCAGAGCGACGCCAGGCCTGCTGCCGGCCAAGCGAGGATGAATGGCATAGCTTTCAAAGGACAACACCCCCAAGGCAGCCACACATCTACTACACTGTTACACACAAACATGCACTTGTTTGTACACAAATTCTTTCTTATCTTTCTCTACATCCGTATGCGTGAAAGAAATTTGATTAGTAACTGTCAGCAGGAGTGTGTGAGAGACAGGGCTACATACTGACACCAGGCAGCAAAAGGAGATTTGCTGTGCTTGGCTTAAAAATGGGATCTTCCTGTTTTTCCTCAGAGACTGTAGGTCATAAAAACCTTGTCGGTCTAGTCTGAGCTGTTGTTTCCCACACACAAACACACGCACACAGACACACAGCTCTGTTTTTCATTCCCACAGACATTTTAGGATTCTTCAACACTACCCTCCCATTAACTATTAATCCCTCGTTCTCTATTCTCTCTTTCACTCCCTCCCGTAGCGCTCCTCGCTGCCTCAGTCTCCAGGGTCTTTGCTCTGTACTCCGCCCTCGGTCTGCAGCTCTTTTCTGAGGAGTTTCCTTTCTGAAGTCTTACCCACCCTCTCCTTTTTTCTCCTGGCATAATTTCCCGCTCCCTATCAGCCACTTTGTCTGAACGCCTTTTTGTTTCTGCATTTTCTTCCATCTCCGACTCAACACTGGCTCAGTCTCTCTTTCTACATGATCACCACTCTTTTCCTTCAGGCACATCCCTCCCGTCCTGGACTTTTGTAGGTCTTTCCTTTGTGAATTCCTTCCTCCCATCTCTGACAACATAACCAGTTCCTTCCCTCTTCTTTTCCCATCTTTCTCACTTGAGGTGTCCCAGTTTCTATCTTTTCCTCCGCCTTCATTTCGCCCACGCATACTCTGTTTCGCCTCCCTTTCTTGCCCCAATGTTTTCCTCTTCTCTCCCCGGGTTCCTCACATCAGACTTGTACCTATACCTCTTACTCTTCCTGTCTTCAGCACACAGCTCATCTGGATAACCTGCTCTCAATGCTTTCACTATGTGGCTCAAAGTATTAGTATCCATCCACGTGACAAAGGAAACCAGACACTCTTCTCAAATAAGCTGAAACTGACAAAAGTCACTGGCATCCACTATTCTCTGTTTCATATGTAACAGCACAGACATGCTGCTGGCAGAGAGGAAATATTTGTAGAATAAACAAATATTCTGCTCTTTTCAAACAGCATCTTTGTTTTATTCGGTGTCAAACCAAAGGCATGCAGCTATGCATGACAACACACAGATCTGGCACCATTCACGAAAAACAGAGCATTGTTTCAGTGAGGTGTGAGACTCTTTTCAGCCTAAATCACAAAGTGGAGCTATGACAGCAAAGAACGTTCTATCTCCTCCTACGGATCCAGCTTTAAATCTTCCCAATGCAACACTGACCAACAAATATTGTCTGTGTATTCAAAGCCTGATAATCTATATCTGTCTATGTGACAGTCACAGCAAACCTAAAGGAGAAAACTCGTACGTATGCAGAGAAACGATCACTTTGCTTTTCTCACCTGAGCTGTCCCAGGTTGTAGTGCCTCGTCTCTCCATCTGTGGAGCGCGTGACGCACACAGAGAAGCACGGCTGGAGCTGCCGGAGCTCCAGCAGGACGATGGCCAGGTAGTGGATGAAGAGCAGAGCGTCCACCAGCGACACGGCGTACTGAACGATGCCCTGGTAGTTCTCATCCTAGACGGTAGCAATATAGCAGTTAGTAGCATCACTAGCAATAATAGTCTATAAAAACAACTGGTTTATGAGGTTACTTGTTTGTTTTCTTTGTAGGTCAACATGGAAGAATGTAAAACTATCAAGCAACACATTATTTAGTAAGATTCTTCAATGCAGCCACATTTTCCTTTGAGAACAGCTTTTTACAAACAACATTCTCTCACCCAGCATTTCCAAATACAAAACAAGCATCAAACATTCCTGCATGGGTGAAAAAATGAGATCATACATGTGTAAAACACCCTTTATTTGTGTGTGTGTGTGTCTTTCTGCAAGCGTTCTGAATGAGAACCATCAGGGATTTTAAATTATGACTCACACATTAAACACACAGCAATTGAGAAACCAAGTATCAGTGTTTTGGTTGTTTGTGGTTTCCTCAAGCTCCTCAAGGCGTTAAAAATGTATGTGAGAGCTCTCCCACTGTTATTACAAATATCTGGCTGTGTGTGCACAGTAACAGTGACTGATTCCCTTGTCATAGCTCACCTGTGAGTCGAGTATCCTCACTCCGTAGAAGAGCCAGTAGGACACTACAAAGAGAAATACCAGCACGGCGAGCAGCGCCCGGAAAACAAAGACCCGCGGGAGGCTGGCCCGTGGAGACCTGAAAAAAAGCGCCCAGACAGCCAGCAGCAGTATGAGCAGCTTGAAGGCCACAGAGATGAAGAGACCCTCGCAGGCTGTGCCGCAGTGCTGAAGCTTCTCCGACCAGAGAATGTGGGGGAGCACCAGGAAGGCCAGTGGTGTGAGGAAAACCAGCAGGCCCAGGATCACAGCCAGGGTCAGGGTGAAGTAACGGCGGCAGTCAAGTCCCACACTGTCCTCCAAGTCCTTGGTGATGCGAACAATGTCCTCCTGAGAGAGGCTGTGCTCTGACGTGCCTGTGACGGCCGTGGTGGTCTCACCCCAGTTGTCATCCTGGAAATGTGAGGAAGAGGAAAACAAAAAAAAGATTCTAAATAAAATATTTCTCAGTTCTTCATTTCTCATGGTGTTTCAGTTCAAGACTGAAACTGTAAACTGTTTAAATTTCCATTGAAACCGTGGTCTTCTGTACATTGCACACAATAACTCATTAGATAATTATAATTTCTCCATTGATAATGTTATTACAGTTACTGGTAACACTGGGTTACCACAGTCCCTGAACACAACTTGATTTCTGTCCTCAGAAACAAGAAGGCCTCACTCAGAGAGATAAATACACTTTCTACTAAGCACCAATAGTTTCCCTGAGAGCACAGAGGATGGAAATTGAACAGAGAGAATGACATAATCACAACTTCAAAAACGTCCTAGTCTGTCCTAGAATATAGTTTGGTCTCTATCTATATTCGACACTGTATTCGAGTGTGCTCCTCTGGTGGCAACTGTTTCTATATTTTTTGCCTTTGCCTGAAAAATCAGAGCAACAAAAGCAAGGGTGGCTATTCCCAAGCAGTGAGAAAGAAATGAATAGAAGAAGGGAAGTGGAAAAAGTAAACAGAGTGAGCTGCCAACAGGGCTATATGCTGACGTCTGGGTCTGACTGCATCCGTAGATAATAAAGGTCAGCGGTGTTGGAGCAGAGCCGTTAGAACAACAAAGATAAAGACTCTCTGCATGGGAGTCATAGCAAGCAGCTAATGTGGCTCTGTGAGCGACTGCGAGCTGCTGCTGCCTGCAGAGGAAGGATGGATAACAAACCAGCAGAACCCTTAGACGCTTTCATCGAAATGCAGAAGCACTGCAGACGAGTCCTGTTTTAAGGGCTGCGTCAATACTAGCAGAGAGGGGATCATGAAGGAGATGCATCAGTTTAGGCTGAGGGGTTTAGGAGGTGGAGGAGTGTGCACTGGGACTGAGAATATCCCTCTGGCCTCAGGGTTTAAACAGCACAGATGAAGCAGAACAATGGGGCGAACCAGGCAATGTGCACAGGCTGTCTTTGAAGCTAGAAAGAAGCTAGTGTGTAAACTCGTACACAGTTTTTACCAATACGCAGGCTGTCAATAGCCTCTTTATTTTCTAACATCTTTTAGGTATTATTAATAGATCAGTCTGATGATGCATTTTCTACATTTGTCTTATTGTCAACAAATTCAATGACAAGACAAAAACTAAAATAACTTGTGTTACTAAGAGGTATTTTCAAATACATGAAATCCAGACAATTCAACCTGATTCTTAAAAGAGAAACTTTAAACATGAGCTAACGTGTCTATTTCCAGCAGCACTATCTGTCCTAGGAGATGACATGTTAACAGCTGAATTATTGGTATAGGTTTTCACTCTTTGATGAGATCCAACAGTCAAAACCAGTTTCATGTGACCTTTGACATAACAGTGTGCTCGCAAATACTCATCTCACAGAGCCACACATCGCGACTGAGCCGTCTCGTGAGCAGTAAACCATGCGGTGGAATGTACGAGTTGGGTTCAAGAGGTCAGAGAGTGAAGATGTTACTGCGTTCCTGTGGGGACACAGCCTGACATGTATCTGTGCAGTGTCTGCATGCTATTTATTCAAGTCTATAAAACAAACACACAACAAAACACATGAAAATAATATGAATAATACACAAAGATAACCAAAGTAAATACAAATGTATGATTTCTGTTATTATGGGAAAGACGCTGTTCAAACCTGCCTGTTCCTATGTGACAAAGTAATTGCCCCTCGAACCTAATAACTGGTTGTGCCACACTCGGCGGCAACAACTGCAGTCGAGCGTTAGAAATAACTGGCAAAGAGTCTTTCACATCACTATGGAGGAATTCTGGGTAATGTGATGTGACATAGACCCAGTCACTGCTTACAGTGGTCTAATCTGGAGCAGTCTGGTTATTTGCCATCATCATATCTCAACCCATAAAACAGATCCCAGCACCGAGTGTGTGTGTGTGTGTGTGTGTGTGTGTGAGCTGTTTATGACTCAGCAAGTGTTGAAATGACAAGAACAAAAACAACAAAACAGCTGTACTGTTAGCAATCTAATGTTGAATGTTGTTAAAGCTAACAGTGCACACATACAGTAGATGTGTGTTGTAGCAACACCAGTCCTCAATTTCATTCAATTATTGTCATGGGAAACACACAAAGAAGCTTGAACACTAACACTAGTTTCCACTAATATGCAGAGAAATGGTTTGATACCCTTTTTAAAAAATAAACAAAACAAAATGCATAGTAGCTGCGTGACTATCTGTGTGAATACACCAAACATGATGCATCCATTAACACTGTATCAACCCTGTGCGTCAGGTTTATGTATTTCACTTGACAGTTTGAGGAGATTAAGTGCATCTGACAGAACATACAAAACTCCAATAACCCAAAACAACATGCGCACAAACAAACATAAATAATACATGTTTCAGTCAAATCAGTTGGAGTGGAGATTGTTTCTGGAACACAACAGTGAGAGCCTCTTCATTAATAATGAGAGAGGCGGAGTGGAGAGGCCCTCAGCGCGTCCACAGAGATTTGTGCAACAGGATTTTTACTCACATGAATCAATTATCCCCTGCAGAGAAGAAGAGTGAGCAAAACCTCATTATTTTCTTTGTGTATTAGTGGAGATGAGTGCTCCACAAAAAGAGACACAAGCTTCAGATACAGTGTGATTCATAAGTCATCGGGGAAGAAGACGAGCACAGAGTAAGTAGTGACCCCGCAGCACATAAGATATTTATTAAAACAAAGTGAGAAGAAATTTTACAAGCACTTATGTTTATGTGTCTTCTTATTATGGTTTTAAAAAATATATATTTTTAAAGTTTTAGTACCTAGCTTTTGAAGACAGGTGTGTGTGTATGTGTGTGTGAGAGAGAGAGAGGGAAAGGAAATCAATAGACATTAGCTGTAAGGAAGAGGGTCTCTCTGACCACGTTGTACCTTGAGAACACCCAGGGGAGACATGAATCACCTGTTCTCTTGCCTTGTGGCTCTAATACACTCATCAACACTTATCACTCATTCCTCTTGTTTCATAACCCTGAATCACACGCACACAATGCTGAAGAACAAAAGGAATTTTTAAATAACAAATTCATCGTTTAAGCATAAAATACCAGAAAATTTACTACTTCCAGCTTCAGTGTGATTTGCTGATCTCATTTGTTCCGAATATGTCTATATGTTCGTTGGAATTTGTTTTTTTACTGTACTCATTGTTGTTATTGGAGCCTTACTACTAGCTGGGCTTTCCAACTGCTGACATGACTAAAAATAGATATTAGTGACCCACATTTCCTGGGTTTGATATGGTTCAGACTCAGCAGCCATGCAGTAGGCCCGGGCCCATTCATCACATGAAGACAGGTGAAACAGAGAGGAAAGAGAACAAAGAGTCGGGAGAAAAGGGCGAGAGCTCGACAGAAATGTTCAATAACAAGACAACCAATTAAAGAGGAGAGAAGGACTGATCCAGAGAGTAGTCACAGTCCATAGGACAGACACAAACCAACATGTAAAATCCTCCACTCACAATGTGTCCGAAATATAAGTACTGCAGCTGAACACCTGTCAGGTCTACTCTCATTCTCCGTCTGTGTGATTTATTCAACCAAGACTAGATTTTACAAGCAATGTGTGTGCTGGGAGGAGCTGAGGCGTTCCAAAAACAGAGATGACTAACGGAAACATCCGCCATGACGTGTTCAGAGAAGGGAGGTTAAAAGAGGGCAGATGGGGGCAAATAGAAAGAAAGGCAGAGATAATGCAAATCTTCTTCCTCTTTTCCACTTGGAGCCAGAGCCTTCCAAATAAGGCGTGTGGAGTGTGGACTTTTCCCTGCTACTAACCACACTTTCCCCTTGACTAGGACAAAAAAACCTCCTGGAAAAAATAATATAATAATAATATTTCTAGGGAGAAGGTGATGCTTTTTTAATGGAACAAAATTTAACAGCTATCAGTGACACTGCACATTAAAACACTGACACTTCTCTCCCTCTTTCCGAGGACGAGACGTTTGACCCTAAACGGTCACATGACTAGTAAGCTGACAGACCAGACGCCATTTTTGAAAACTGCAGTTCTTGAATTTTCGATGTAAAAAAAATAAACTTGTAACAACACGTTTTTAATACTGCACAACTTTAAGTAAATGACACCAGGAGTTTAGACTACATGAATTCAGTGAGAGAGGTTTAAAGAATATTTTTTTCTGCCCGTCTACGGTCAAGTTATCAATGAAGGATAAAATGCCAAAGAAAGAGAATCATCTTCATATGAGAGCAGAGGAGAATCTCCTCGTGTAACTCGAAGACTTTATGACAACAAATGAGCACATTTCCTAAAATGTTTAACTACTCCTTTAATATTTGTTTAAAACTGTCACAAAATATTTTGCTAGACTCCAAGTCATCAACACATTATCTTAACATTTTACATGTTTCAAAAGAAAAGAGAAGAGAAGTTGTTGTTCCAGCCACCTGTGAAACCAAAAGTAGAACCAGCACAGAAATGATGTACAGCCAGGAAACGAGAGCAGCGATTTAGTACTGAAGCAAGCAGCCGTAACGACAACATGTGCCGCCAGCTCGTGAGGAAATCATTTCTCCTGTCACATTCCAGCCAGCAGCGGTTATGTAGAGTTAGTTTCACAAGCACAGTGAGAGAGTGATTTGATAAGAACCAGAATGTGCCATCGAAGTATTTCTTTGATGAAATTTTGGCAAGACTGCAAACTAAGTGCTGCAACACGATACAGTAGCTGCTGAGCTTTAAACACATCCAGTAAGACATCTGAACTTCAGACAGGCACATGTTTGGATGCATCGTATTAAATAACAGGCGTTACAGGGCAGCTTGTTGGGATCGGAGGGATTTTCTGATGGCACGTCCCAGCCTAACATCTGTCCACAGCCCAAACGCAAATACCTGAGCAGTAAATACATAATTAATCTGTATAATACTGGGACAGAAGATTCTTTGACATTGCCATGCTATGTACTGTATGTGTTTTCATGGGTTGGCAGGTAAATATAGCACACTAGCTACATACACTAGCATGCCATGTCAGCCAGCGTGTATTTACAAAGCTTTCAAGGATGTCTTTTCTCCACCAGAGTATAAATAGCAGCTATTGTCTCTCACAGTAAATCAAATGTCCACTAAAAGCCTGTTTTCTGTTGTTCTGCTATAAGTGGGCTGCAAACAAACCCCCCCTCTCTCTCTCAGTGCAGGAACAAGGGCACTCTGCACACTCCTGGGAGGCAAGGTGTTGTTGTGTGTGTAAAATATAGCAACTTGTTGTCCAAAAGAGCTCTTCACAGCCATTTAAAACCACCTTTGTTCTAACGGCAGACCACATGCCAAGAACTTGTCACGACAAGAAAAGGAGGCACTTAAAAAAAGTTTTCTCGGCTAATTCAAAGAGCAGGCGAGTGACTGCGAGACAATGGGAGACTGACAGTTGAACAGCACTTGATAAAGAGGTAAATTGTAGGATGGCTGAAATGGATTATGCACAGAAAGGCCATGGAGTACAGACGGAGATTACAGAACGTCTACTTTAGCAAAAGACAGAAATGTACTATTATGCGTCATCTTACTCGTGATCTTACAATCCTAACACTGAGACCTCTACAGCACTGGAACATTTTTTAAGGGAGCAGTAAACATGACGATTTCTTTCTTGTATCTCTCACAAAATGTCACTTTTAATAAAAAAAGAATGATAGTCAAAAGGCACGTGCCTTCCAGAAAATGCTACCGCTCTCTGGACAAGAGAAATAAAGACACAGAGTGTCAATCTGAGAGTGTGTTACACAGCGTGCTGCCACTAACTCACAAGTCCAAAAGCAGACAGTTAACCATGCAGAGACTATGGAGGCTCTGTGATGATCAGGAGGAAAACCTTATTCATGTGTCACTGAATTTACACTGAACAACCGTTAAAGACATGAGGAGGGTGTAAAAGAAGACAGATACCTCGGAGAAGTTTCTTTGACATAGATTTTTGACAGACAAACATCTATCCACACAAACACAATATACTGTACACAAAAAAAGAGTTTATGCCTGCAGCACTCCAATTATTTCTGTAACGCAAAGCGAATGAGCAACACTAGACATTCTCAATTTGTAGTTTTGTACTTTGTAGGAACTTTAGTCTTACCACACTCGGTTTAGTTCCTGGTCCACAGCCGGCGACTGGCGGTGAGTTAGTATTAGTGCCTCCTTCTATGGTGCTGACAATCACCTCCCTTTTCTCCTCGACTGTCTCACAAACCTCAAACACCTGCAACACTTCATCTCCCACCTCCATCACTGTTGGCGACTGCATCCTGAAATCCTCACTGGGCGATTTTTACTTTCATCCAGCTCAACCAAACATCATCTCTATATTCAGTTACTGCTCTCCTTCCTCAGATCCATCCCACTGTGTGTGTGTGTGACCTGTCTGAGTCTCTGCTTATTTGTCGTCCAACCCCCGCTTTTTCCGTCCTTATGAAGAAATCTCTCTCGTCATGCCTCAGGAGGTATTGTATGGGACAGTGCACTCACTTGCAATATAATGTAAGGGGCTTTATGTGGAAAGGCGGAGAGTGAGGCCGAGTGAAGATCGAGGGAGAGGAAGAGGAGTTGGGGATGAGAAGACAATCACATGGGATGTCCTGACACCAGCAGGGATGAAAAGGGATAGAGGGAGTCAGCAGAACGGAAATGAGTGGACTATACTAATTAAACAGGAGAGTAAACAAAATTAGACGGTATCGCCATCCATCTAAAGATGTGTCTCTACCACCCTCATTCTCACTCTCCCTTTCTTTTCTTGCCTCACTTTTATCCCGCTCTCCCTCAAGGCATCCTCTTTCACTCTCTGCTCATCTCTTGCCTCAGCACCACTCTCTGTCCATTGCTTCTGACCCAGTGAGCACTGTGGTGTGGCTGAGATGCCGCTGGCATGGCTGCATGTGTGTAGATGTGTGCGTCTGTGAGTGTGGAGGGAAGGTGGGGCACAACCTGTCCACCCCACATAACTGATCAATAGGACAATGTCCTGCAGACGCTAACACATAATGATAACATGCTGCTCAGCAAAGTAATCATCATAATAATAATGTTTTTAGTGATTAAAGAGCTGCTTTATTTGTTTGTTTGGTTCTTTTCATGAGATCTTCAGACAATAGGAAGAATATAGAAGAATGCTGCTCTAATCCTTGAAGCCCTGTCACTAAGCTGCAAAATAAAACTGCTAAATACTGTGGTGAAGTAAATTAACTGCAGTGGAATTACTGCAATCAGTGGATTCACTTACAGACACATCCAAGGAGCTGTTGGAGATTCTGTTTCACATGCGACTAATCCAGGAAGCCCTCACAACAGGAAACTGATCCCAAACTTGAACACAAAAACTCGCCTTCTTCCAAGAGCTAGACATTGACCTATTGAGCTACCTGCACTGTGTTCTGTCGAAGAAAACCAGGAGTGATGCTGCTGTTGCAGTTTTCAAGGCCTGGACCTGACTGGTGAGCAACTGATATCACAAAGCAGCTGAGTTCAATGAGCAGCAACGTCAAACAACTGGTACGTTCTGTGTTCTCTTTAATTTCACAGACCCTGCAGTCACAGCACAATCTTCCCTTGAACTCTGCTTCTAATGTTTAATTTAAACAGCATCAGTATTTTTTTGAAACACACAAGAACTGTGTGAAAAGCTGATAAGTATGGTTGTGCAATCACGTGAGCAAAATCAAATCAGGCAGGTTCAAGTGTATTTTGAGCCAAAATGCTAAATAACCTGAGCTCAGCACAAATGAACACAAGCACCTGAGTGCAGGGACAACACAGTGTGCAAACCAATTTCAAAGATAAGACATCATCAAGATCAAAAAAACGCTCCCCTGCTGGAGACTGGGTGCCACTGATCCAGTCGAAATTACCAACAAAAATAAAGTTCTTCTCTTAAACTGCACATGTAAAAATAATCCCAGCTCCACCGTCTCTCTCCATTTGTTGGAGACAGTTAGGTGCTAATTTTCACAGGTTTAAACATATCACAGTTTTCAGTGCCACACCACAACACACTCCTAATCTGCAGTTGGCATGCTGCATTGACCTAAGCTACTGCAATCCACCTCTCTCTATCTCTCTACTCCAATATCCACTTACATGCAGCTACACCTACAGTATACAGTAGACGGTCTATACCTCCTTCCAGGCTATACTCACCTCCATTGTCCTTCATAAATGTCCAGTCAGGGAAATAAAGCAGAAGCAGACTTCCCACAGACATGTACTGCTACCACTGGTTCACACCAACAGATTTTACTGCTCGACAAGCACTCGGAGCAGATTTTTCACACTCACACATTAGCATACAGCCCGGAGCTTTGGCCTGCCTCCTGAAATTGGAGCGACCTGATGGAAGTGTTCAAACATATCAAGCTAGCTTAGGTAACAGAAAGAACGGCTGTATGATGAATCCTATTTTACAAGTGCTGCTGGAGTCCCACTTCAACCTGGGATTCTATTTCACAGCAGTCCAAAAATGAGCAAATGTCCCCACAATAAATGTGCAGCTTATGCCTGAGTTGAAGGAATGGTGGAGCTCTATTGTGGAGAGTTCGATGAGAGTATAGTAGCTTCATATTCAGCGGGAGCTCACAGCTGTTTAATGTGTCCTTAGCATCTTCTAAGTGCTTCGCGTCACGTGAAAACATGTAAACGTACACACACACTTATCTCAATTCTTCACAATTCACTTATTCTCTGCCTCGTTTGGAGCCGTGCTTTACGACACTTTTCCATGTGAAGCAAGTTCTGTGTTTTTCAAATTCTGCAGTGAGGCATCACAGACACATCCCAGCCATGAGAAACTTTTGTGCTGGATTGTGAGGACATCCCCGCCCCGAGCGATGTGCTGATCAGTCAGCCAAGACTCTGATTAAGTCCCAACAGAGGGGTAATGAGCGCAGCGCTGCACCGTTCAACTCTGAGATGAGTGTGACGCACTCAGTCACAAAACATCCACATAAGGGAACATATGTGAGATCACAGACCAGAGAGCAGAGCATGATCACACACACACGGATTTATGCTGAGCCTCTTTCTCAGTAGAATTGGTGGCCCTGATTATTCAAACTAAAGCCAAACACTCCCCGCCCTGTCAGCAGCACCACTGCAGGCCTCGGCATGAATAAGACATGATGAGCAAAATACTAAGAACGGCTGTGTTCTGTGGCAAATCCTGTCACGTGTTAAATTTAGACAGAGTATGCAGACAAAAACAGAGTCACACATACAGGAGCTCTGCTAACGCATCTTGCCACAAGGGAAAGTTATCGCCAAGTAGGTCAGTTAACGACGGTGAGTGTTGGACCGTCTGCGCGTCCTGGTATCTGTCATCTTTTCCCTTCAGCGGGTTAAGCTGAACACTTGATGAAGACAACTGTGCCAGACAGTTGTTTGGCTTTATAAACAGGTCAGTGTGTGGGTGCTAAAATCTTCATCTCCTGTTTCATTAAATGCATTTGACTCTTGCCAGCAGCAAACTTTTGAAAAACTTCACGAAACAGACAATCAACTGCTCATCAAAATGCAGTAAAAACATCTGGTCTAAACTGCACAGATGCAGGCTTTCAGATATAGATCCCAGATGTGAACAGCAGCTATTTACTCATCTGAACTACGAGTGAGCTGGCATCTTTATGAAAAGACAAACAGATGAAGAGCAGAGAGAAGAGTCTGTGTGAAGTAAAGCGGTCAGTCCTCTGGCTCACTGTGACATAAGAAATGACAAGGCTGTCATCATCCAGTGAGCTGAGCAGAGGCCACAAGATCAAAAAAAAAACAACTAAATCAACTGTGATGCAAAAGTTGCACAGATGGTTCAAGAGTATTAAGGGAAGAAAGATCTCTTGATATTCTTGTTGGCTGTAGGCGATAAAACACCAAAGATATCCATCGCAAACTAACTTTTCCTCAATAGAACTTTAAAACATGATCAATAAGCATCAACCAACAATTAAACCCATCACTTGCACAAGTGATGAACACTCCACACTTTACTAAAAGCTAATGCATCACACACAGAAGATGTTAATGTTCCACACTGCAGGATTTAAAAGGATTTATACAGAAGTTGTGTTTAAGTATTGGTTCGTTTACATAGACTTCCTGTTTGCTGATCACACATTTATTAGTCATTTTTCAGCTTCTGAATATACAAAGGTATATTTTTATCTGGTGAATGCAACATTTTGATCAAATGTTCTGTCATATCACAGATCCTAAAGACATTTTAGTCATATAGTACTAACTTTCATTATTTTTTTTAAGTCACAGGCCAAATGTCAACTTTTGGGGAAAACACTATTACTACAGTACTAGATTCATCCATTTGGCTTCATAGTATCCCAACATAACATAGAACATAAAGAAACAAACTGGCTATTACCAATTGTTTTGCCTCTTATTAGAACCCAAAAATCACAACCAGCTGCCTGGTATGTCAAAATAAAACATGCAGCAGTACAAGGTTTGGCACAAACAGGCCAAATACATTGTGATGATGTCACCTGTGCCTGTGCTGAACACTAGTTAGGATATAATATGATCAACAATTTCTTACCTTACATTTCTGTTTGATCAAATAATCCATCACATAATTCACATTTGTTACTTCCACTCACAGACATCAAAGCCAGCATGATGTCTGAGTGTACAGTTTGAATTTTGACTGACAGTCAAAAACAGCTAAGCTGTTGTTTTGGTTTGGCCTGGTCCATTTTGGTGGGGTGGGGGTCACTGAAGCCACGTCCCCACCTTACACTGGACAGAATAATGGATTAACCTATTCTCTGCAGTGAAATGAAGAGCTTTCCAATGAAAGAAGAGATGAAATAAAGTTGAACTGAGCAGAGAGGCAGCTTGCTGTGTCCATATCCTGTAGCAGATCTTTTACATTTCCTGAAAGTGACAGTCCACACCTCACTAAAAGTGGACTGTCCCTCCTGGCTTTTGCCCTGACATACCAGCTGGCCTGTCCCTACCCAGGCTGCTAACACAGCTACCATTCCAATTCATTTGGACTAGTGACTGGTAAATCTTTTGTGCTCCAAATCCTTTATAAATCAGCCCAGCAGACCTATTGTGTGTTACATAAGAAGACAACAAATACAAATACATTTGGCTTCAAAGGTGATTGTGCAATGTTTGTGTTCAGCCATACCTGGACCTGCTCACCCCGAACAGCCGAGTCACCCAGCAGCGGCTCTGCAGGCGGCGTGTTTATTGTTACAGACTTTTCTGAGCGACTGTCTTTACTGCGGGACTTGTGGCGGTCCCGGCTTCGCTCCCTGAAAAATAAACCGAAAGCATAAATGATGATTTGTTTTGCACAGATGCTGCAGCAAAGAACTACTGGTACAGGCTTTGAAAAAAAAAGTGTCAGAGGGCATGCTGAAAAAGACAGAGATGGATATTTATTGCATGATTTTTCTGCCATTAATCAGGCAAAAACAATTTTAATTAAGAGGGACAATGTGAGAGCAGGCAGTCAGATAATATCATAGGAGCTCCTTGTGTGGAGGTGGAGAAATAACACCACGCTTTTTCTCTAACCTAATTTCTGATGAATGATCAAGTATAAAGCCCCCTCCCTCTCCTTCCTTGCTCTATCACAACATCACTCTCTCTCTACAAGGCCTTCTGTCCTAACATATGAGCTGCATTAGCCAGACTGACCCCCTGCACTTAGAGCCATAATCCTGTTCAGGTCTCCACAGCCTCCGCCCAGCATCACCATCACCATGTGCCACGGTGCCCACTCTGCAGCTCTATTACCACCGAAAAACTCAACAGCCCCAGTTAATCCTTCATCTGTCTCCCTCACCCTCCAGCTGTTGACGTCTTGAACACTGATACAGTTTTTACTAATTTCAGCAAAATGCACAGAACAAAATGCTGCAAAAGGCCTAATGTTTAACCTGCATTAGAGCAGTTGCATCTTACAGATATTGGGTTTGAGACCAGTTAAGAGAGACAAACAAACTGCAGAGCCACAGCTGTCAGATCTCATATCGATATTACACGTCGGAGATGCTGAGCAGAGATTACTGGACAAACATATTGCACATGCTGAAGAGGATCTGTCTAGATGCTGTTTGTTTTCTTTGTCTTACTGAATCCTAATTGAGTTTCCTGCTATTATACTGTTTCATCACTTCATTTTTTTTTGTGTCTCTCCATTAAGACACTCAAGCGCAGAATCTTACATTTCTGTTACCAGCAATGAAAAGGTCATATTATTTATATTGTGGGGATTATTTTTATTCTTGGGCTCTACTAATATAGGTCTGGATGATGTGCAATTCCAAGAACAATTTTTTTAACAGGCCTTTATGCCAATTTCTGTCACCTTCTGTCTGATGGGTACATAGGTACCACAGTTCTCTCTGGAAAGCCTTGGGAAAGTCTTGCAATAGAGCAGATATAACATTGCTCTGTCGTCCATAAATAATGATGTTACACTAACACAGCAACTCATGACCATAATATGCAGGATATCCTGTCTGTGGGGGTAATGGAGGTACCAAAGTGATTGAGCAGTGGAACTGGTACTGCCTAATAGCGCTGCACTGGATCCGCCCTGCTTTCTGTTTCTCTATTCTTGTACTTCCTTTTGAATGTGTACACGGTTTCCTACGGAAAATCAAAAAGAAAAACGCAACTCGTTTCTAATCTGCCCACAATAAGAGAGTTAATTTTGAATAGCCTGCAGCAACCTCCTTCACAGACTGAGTCACTGACGTGTTCTTATTTAATAAATGCAGGAGATTAGGAGGTGATGTAAGCCTTAAATATATTACAGCTATCAGTATTACTTTAAATATTATTACAGCTATCATCACCACTGTAGCAACAGTTATTCCAGTGGGAAGTGATCATCAGTCAAAGGCTGTCACTGATTACGATTATTAATTAGGGAGGAGCACTGTAGGAGTGGGAGCAGGGAGGAGATGAGGGGAGCAGTGATCTTACCTCAAAGTCATCAGCAGAGTAAAAGGCAGCTCTTGTTACAACATAAAAAGGTACAAAAAGCATGAAGCAGATGTATTATTAGTACATTAGTACATGTCTGACTAATTCTACACTGCAATACAAGAACCACACAGTTTCATGTAACGGTACGTCTATGTCTGTCTGCACATTTGCATACACAGCAAAACTGTGGAAGACACGTTGCAGCCAAGAACCTGCTTTTCAATATACTGGCAACACTACAAATGTCTAAGAAAAAGGCTGCAAAGGTGCAATTGTGGATGCACACAAAGAGGAAATACAGATGCGAGCAGACCTGTAGGCAACCAGGGAGTGGTTTGAGCACAATGACCTCCGTCTACCAGCCCCTCTCTCCCCCCATTCCATTTCACATTCCCCCTTCAGAAAAGCTTCTAGGGAAATTGCACTGAAACCTTGCTCTCAACACACACACACACACACACACTCACACACACACCCCTTCTCCTCCTTTCACCTCCTTCCCACATCCTCTTCCTGCCTCATTAGCATGCAGCCGGTTCGTTGGTACTGTGCTGTGTATGCTGTGCTATGATTTGATTAATGGAATTTGACTTCCAGTGTGAATCCCTGAAATGGGTATGGCTTTTTGGAACACAAAGGATGAGAGGCGAGAGAGGAGGGGTCCCGTGAGAGCAGAGATGGCTGTTGAGATTGGGCAGAGTCTTGCCAACTAGTCTGTGAGAGTACAGTTTCTCCATAACACCTGAGGATGAGTGTGGCTGTGAGCACATTCTCCAGCTCACACAGGGACACTGGTGGCAGAATGGCTTTTGAAGCACTGCAGCCAACTAGCGTGGCACGCCAAACTGTCTGTGGGCCAATTTGATCTCTCTTTGGCTGGCAGAGGAACACATACACACCTGAGTAACAGAAGAGCTTTGTATCAGCGCAGCCATCTGAGACAAAGCTCCGGTGGACAGCTACAGCCAAATGGGTATAGTCATGAAGCCAAATAAAAACTGACCAATCACACACTCAGCTAGGTCATCTAAAAAACCATAAACATGTAATAGAGTCAAGGAGGGAGGGGGAGAGCATGCAATAAGGAAATCAACGGTGTGTGTGGCAGGGTTGAGGAAATAAAAGCTTTCTCTATTATGAATTTACATTTTTTTGGAACTGGTAAAAAAGTGGTGTTTTTCATTCCCATTCTCTGGTAATTACAGCACAATTTATCACAGTTTATGTATCTGACATGTAGTGCCCATAACTTGGGAATTAATGAAGCATGCATCCTTGTACTAATGTGCACAAACTGCAGACAAATGAGTCCATTTGGAGTCACCTGGATGTTAGTGAGGTGCTGAGGCCAGTGTTTAAAAATGCAGAAACAGTGCAAGCACGTGTTTTTTTATTTATTTCTGTCTTTATTAGTTGAATTTAATGAGGGGATGTTTGTTTTGGATGTTTATGTGTAAATCTCGCACTCACGAACTACAATGTACAGATGACACTAGAGTGAGGTGACACATTGCAACTGCCAATGTCCTGCCTTCAGTTCAGAGAGGTCAGACTGGACAGACAAGTTTATATTAACTGTACTGTGTTACAGCCAGGCAAGTTGTCCCTAATAAATAATAAATATGTGAGTGACTCGACAAGAGGCCAAGAGACAAGTCCTGCCAACTTAGTGTGACATAGCTCTCAGAGTGCTCCCTGTAGCTGGTCTCAGAGATCATTTCCAAGGTGAGAAGTTCGACTGTGTAACACCGCAGCACAGGGTGGACGGAGAACTCCAGTCCAACGGACTGTAATGTCTGACACTGCAGAGTGGAGACAAACTCACACAGTTTTGTCAGTTATCAAAATATTCAATATTTTCTCTCAAGTTGGGAGCTGCAACATTTATTTTCTTCATTGATTTCTCTGCCGATTGTTTTCTAGATCATTACTGTGCATATGTCAGAAAATAATGTGAAACGAGTGTAACACTTACCCGAGCTGGAAAATGTCATTTTTTGTATTGGCAATATTCTGAAACCCCAAAGCACTGTCACATATAAATGTTATAACCTCTGCAAAAGTTAAAAGTTTAGGAGTCGTGATTGAAAACTAGTCCTGGTCAGAGATCCATGATTCAGCACATCACAGATTGTTTTACTGGACTGAGACTAGTACAAGGTTTCTCTCTTCTTACTTACATACAAGCCAATTCACAAATCGCTACAAAACGTATATATATATAAATGTCTCTTTCAAGAGCAGCACTCAACATGGTGTTATAATGATGAACCAGTTAGCTTAAATTAATCACTTAGTTCCATGTGAAAGCTGTGTGCTGCTCTATAATTGGAGTTATACCAATCAAAAGAACCAATTTTCCACAAGGGCAGCTGCTAAAAAGAGATTTGCAATTTAATAATCATTTAAATGCTGAAAACGATGAGGGTACAGAGGCAACTTTAGTAACATTTGAGAACTGGATCATGTTCCTCAAAGAGGATTTGAATCCCTTACTTTGAAAAGGCTGCAAAGGTATTAGTATTTGTTTGTTCTGTTTGTTGAATGGAAAAACAAACTCTTTAGACAATTTTCAGCCTGATGTCAATGACCAAAACTGAAAATCACATTAACGACAAACCCCCACATTCAACCGTGCAGCTCTGGATTCTGGCTGAATATAAAATGAATGGACTTTACTGTCATACACACATACATGAAAGCAAGAAAACATTTTTTTGTGTGGGTTCATGTACAGATGCAGTGAACACACTCCCCCGTGCCTGCATCTGTTCCTAGTATCAGTGTAATTAGACTACAGTGAAGCAGAACTGCCTCACGCGTGGCAGCCCTCAGCATAGAAAGATTACCTTCGGATGACAATGGCAAGGGGTTTCAAATGCAACAGTTTTGTTTTTCTGTATATGAAATTATAGGCCAGCTGGTGGCTTTGGCACAGTCGTGGTCAGAGTGGAGGAGCAGGGGAGCGGAAAAGGCGCTTGGCAGGGATGCCCGTATAATTCTTTCCAATTTGCTGTCACTCACTTAAAAGCCTGCAGAAAGAGTAAAGAAGAAGGGGATGGGAGCTCCATGACCACAGCCATAATAACTATCCCTTGCTGCCACATTTCTGACATTTCTCCCCCCTCGAGCTTAGATTCCAAATGAAGTGAGACCACTTTTGCTTTGTGAAACTCTGAGCTACAAGAGCACATTCCTCCAACGGGGAACGTGAGAGAGATACGCCTGCGCCTACCCATCCTCGGAGAGCAGCGAGGAATCCGTTTAAGAGGGGGGAGACGTAGGGGAGAAGGCAATACAGGGAAGAGGTCAAGAGCGAGTGCGGGAGGGGCAGCTGCTGCATTCATGTCACAGTGGACACATGGGAGCAAAAAAATGACAGTGTGACAAGAAAAAGGAGAGGAGTGAGATAAAGAAGACAAGAGAGAAGGATAAAGAGCGAGGGGACAGAGTGTGAGAGGAGATGAGGGCAAACTTCACATCTTTCTAAAGGACGCAAAATCCCTTAAACAGCTACAGGTGGCAACGATGGAGGGAGTGGCAATAGAGACGTGAGAGAGATATATGGTGAGCAGACAGGAGGGGGCCATCTCTGACAAGGGAGGGGCTGTTGTGGAACAGGAGCCCCCTCTCATCTCCTCTCAGGCTCTCAGCGTATCCGCTTAGCTATCAGTCAGTCAGCCCTCTTCAGCACCTGTCTCCCGCTGCCTTCCTGAGGCCTGTCAACCACAGCCATTTCACCGCTGACAGACTAATGCGCCTACGCGAGCTCTGCTGGGCCGGGGAGGAAGGCAGAGGGACGCGAGAGGTGTTATCATGAAGGTGGATGAACCGAGAGTGTGTGGAGGGTTGTGGAAGTAGAAATTTAAGCCAAAGAAAAACAATATAGAAAAACTTCTAATCTAACCTTATGTCTCCAAATAGTCTCTAAGGTCTGTTAATATGAAGAACCTTTGTAAATGGGACGTGATCAGTTACGAAATAACTTCCACTTGTGATATATCTGTCTGATTTGCAGGAGGATGGTCCATCTTCAGAAAGCTTTAGACTTGAACACTCTGATCCTCCAAAAGAAAAGCAGAGACAGGAGCCAACAGAATTACTCACAGACCAGGAGGAAGTCTTACCCATGCCTGTGAGATCCACGGGAGCGTCCAGAGTAGTAGGAATAACCCGAGTAGGTGGACTCTGTGTCCATGGTAAGGCTGTCCCGCCCAGGCAGCTGGGCTTGGCTCGACCGCTAGCAGCTACAGCGGAACCTTGCGTGCTGGAGGCGATCGATCGGCTCACTTAAGAGCCTGACAGAGGTGGCGAACTGTCGGCAGTCAGGCTTGAAAGCGACCCTGGGGGCGCCCGTTGAGGCAAACATCAACCTGGTGGGGGGAGAAGACAGATGGAGGATTTGAATTCATAATGTGAAACGTCTGGGAAACATGCCCACATTAGACTGTTAGAGACAGGAGCAGTCTACAAGGATGAGAGCGTATGTGACATAGTATAAAGAGCATTAAAGAATCATGCATGCATACATGTTGATATGTGTCGGTGTTTATATGCACCTGCATTATGTTCACCACATCTCAGCAACAAACCCGCACAGTATACTCTACAGATAACAAGCAGTGCTACCATGAAACAGCAAGGTGCTCATATATGGCTGGCAATTACTGTTGAGAGGCATTTTTATGTCTCTGACATGCAGCAAACTATGTCATCTGAACAAAATGAGAGTGCAGAGAAGATAAAAGTGCCTTTCTTTATCTGGAGAACTTCAATGACTTGGAGGTGGTGTATGAGCGAGTCACAAAGAGATGTGATGGATCCAAACAATCTCTCTTACCTCTACATTACTTTTAATGAACAGCTGATCATATCAGTGTAACTGATTTTAAATTTGATACACTCTAGATGGGTATATAAATTATACAGGTTTTACACTTACTGTTTCGGCTGCAGAATTGCTCATGAGAATAATCCTTATTTCTTCCCCTCTTTGCAGCATTCCTATCTGCTGACACACACGCAGGCATGCTACAGTTAAGAAATGTGAACACCACCCATCAACAAACACAATGAACAAAACAAACGTTAAGTGATGCACACTTCCCAAAATGCAAGCAACTAGCTTTTGATTGTTTTATTGAGTTATTTTGTAGAGTTGTAGGATTTTTTCAGTGGGATTGATGCTTTTATCCAAAACACTGCAGCCTTTTTTACACAGAGCGCCAACCATGCTCACCAACCTAACCCTAACCCATTGATAAAACAGTGGCATCATCTTTATGACTACTAATCTAACCTTAAGGTCTTTGTTTTTTTGTTTACACTGAACGTTAAAATGAAGCTCTAACACGCTGTTTAAATGAAGCCATACATTTTGTGCAGCACAGTGAGGCGGTGTATTGGCCCAGTAAAGCCTCCTTGAAGGGGCTTGAGACTTCATTCATTCTAGTGGCAGTTAAGGTGATTTGGGTAAAATCAAGCAGCTATCCTGCTCCAAGTGAATCAGCAGGTAGTAAAAACACTGAGAGCACCATCTGTAGACGCAGAAGTCAACTCAAACATCAAACAGTAAAAACAAAGATGCAGTAAACTCCTGGACCAGGTGGTGGGTTCAAAGACTGCATTAGGGAAACAGTGGATGATAATAGGTTGTTCATTAAGTGCACTTGATTTGGTGGAGTCCCACAGTTCACATGAAAAAGTGGAGAGGTTTCTGAATGAGGTAAATTTGGCTCAGAGTCAGATTAAAAGTACATATTTGAGTTAACTGCACAAAGGGGAGAGAGAAGCACAAACGTGAGTCAGGCAGCCTGAGGCATGCTGTAAACACTTGTGTAAGGTACATGCACACACATTCACAATCTCTCAGACTGCTGTGGGCAAGATGACAAATGGTGAATGTTAAATACACAGAGAGTTAAAACTTAACAGAAAAAGACTTAAATCAAATCTCTGCTCAGAAAACACTCACTCCCTTGTACGTGCGCACTTTGAGCCGGTCTGCTTACACTTGGCATTAAACAGCCATAAACACAAATATAGGACAAATATAGCTGAGCATTTTGAGGTTCAGTGATGCCATGTTTGGGGTTAAACTTTGCTATCGGCACTATTCTAGAACTATGGACATATTTTTAAGTTTTTTTAATTTATTTATCATCGTGCATGCTGTTAAGGCTTTCTCCTGTTTCATACCCTCACTTTGTCAGGACATGGCCTCACACTGCACTACACCCTCCTCATAGAAACCTGCACAGAAACTCTGAGGCTCGGCTTCAAGCACAACCACAAAAGATTTATGACTCCACTTGCCTTAAAGGTGGTGGAAAATTGAGCAAGCTGTCTCCCCCACGAGAAATCATCAGAAAACCCAGATTTTCTGCATTGATATCTTCAGCAAAACAAGTCACTAAATGAGATTTAGTGCACAAACAACACAATTCTGCAACTTGGAGGGAAACACACACCACTAGGTTCAGAAATACACTGTGGCACAAACATCTAGTATGACCCAGTTCTAAGGAATGTGGAGTCGATACATCTGTGAGTGACTGTGTGTCTTTATGTGTATGCGTTATTGTCACACACTCCTGGAAACACTTTGAAGATTGCACAACAGCATATATGGATCCGCTCGTTCTGCAAATCATTTAAATGCCTGAATCATCCTCACATGGTGACAAATCCTCCCTCAGCTGGTTCTGAGCAGTCTCAGCGTCAGACAGCTGCATTACTGATCCTGAGTACCTACTGAATACCTCACAACATGCAGAGTTTACTAAAAGCCTTTGTTAACATGGGCGTCTTCTCATCTCTCCTCAGATGTCAACATGTCTTTCTCTTATCCCATTTATTAACTTCGATATGAAAACACTGGCTCTCTAGCTCTACCCTTTACATCACACCAGTGATGTTCATCCCAGCTATGTAGTTTTTATAAGCGGCTAACTGAAATGACAGGTGCCTAATGCTGTATTGCAAGATCTGGTCGCTAGGCCGTGGTTTAAGAATCTCGGTTTAAAGTGACATAAGGTTGATAAGTGGCCACGTTTCTAATGGTTTATTGCAGAAACTGACCTATTGAACAACAGCTAATAAACAAGCTGGGCAACATCATAGAGGCATTTCTATCACCTAGTTTAATCCTCTTAAAAGCCTGGACCACGTGGTTAAATGGGGGATTAAGGGGGTTAAATGAGAGCATGGTCCAGGTTCATTCAGAGTGCAGCCACAAGCGGCTGGTTAAAAGCTGATCGATTATTCTCCTGCTTCAGTGGTAAAACACAACTTAGCTGTGACCATTGCAGATACTTCACACCGAGCAGACTCCCTACAAGTGCACAGTGCCAACCTATGAGAGGCCTGGCTCTGAGGTCTTTATTGAAGTGAAACAGGATATATTGGTGATCTCTGATGTGGTTTCTCTCGTTACGTGCCAGAGAAAATTGGTAAGCCGAACTACTTTAAGTTTGAAGGGAGAGTAAAAAGCTGAAAGAGGAATCCCCTACTCGGGGAGGGAGGGAGGGAGGGAGGGAGCTACAGCAGGTTTTTCACAGTAATACGTGACCCCTGCTGGGCTGTCAGCTTGTCTGTTTGTACTGGCAGACAGTGAAAAAAAGCAGTGGGGGGGGACGAATGGTAAAATTATATCACAGCAATAAGGCATAGAGGGTACAGTTTCATTCAAATTTCACTGACTTTGTGAAAACAAAAAAAACTTTGTGCACCAGTCCTGTCACACATGGACCTAATCTAAACACCTAAACACCTAATCTGCAGGAAAAAAAAATAAAAGACTGAAAAGACAGATGAAAATTAAACCTATATTATAGTATAGGTAAAAGTATAAAGACTAGAATCATCATCAAGCAGTCTGAACAAGGAGGGTGAACAACCAAACGAGTGCTGCTCAGCTGCACCTTCACATCTCACCTGCAGTCCAGATTCAGTTATCAACGTGGAACATAGATAGTACCAACGCTACGACACCCTGACTTACATAGTGAAACATCTCAAACTCTAGTTGCACAAATCATGCGAAAACATAAATCAGTCCGGTTCAATTAAAAGCTTGTCTTTATTGAAAACCTCCACTTCTAGCTGGAAAACATGTGGAGGAGTTGTGGTCAACCAAGATAACCTCTTTAGTATGAGTGACCAGGTGACACCATTGGACCTGAAATATTCCCCGCCAGTGACATCATCATCTGAAGGAGATGTTTTAGCAGCAGAAAGATTTTCAATAAAATTGCTTCCTTCTCTATATTATAAAGATGGAAGGAAGAGGGACGTTTAGTTCATAAACAGTAGATGTATTTGAACCTAAAGTAGTTCAAATCTGCGAAACTGCCCTTTAACACCTTTAAAACTCTGTGTGTGCTGTGTTTGTATCCATGTACTTAATTCCTTCAGTTCATTATGTCGACTAAGGAGGGATTAGTAATCCCTCTGTGATATTAGTCCTGTCTCTACCTGTTGGTTGTTATTCATGACGTGTGGCATCTTTAACTGTCTAATAACACTAATAATGCTCTTTTGATCTTCTTGTGATCTGTGTGTGGTAACTCCATTACAGCACTAAAACAGCTTCTGTCAGTCTCCGAAATGTATTTGCCCTCCTCGGATCCATGTAGTGCTGATAACGCAAGATGATTGTACCCCACGGTTTGTTTGTTGTTTGTTTGTAAAAGGCCAGTGGGCCAATCAATGTTCCCCCCTTCGTCCAGAGCAGATGCAGCAAACTACAGGTGTATTTAAAAATCAGTTATTTCAAGCTCTCACTTGTTAGGACTGCTGCTTGAGCTCCTTAATAATTATTTATGAGACACCAACACTTGTGAGGCTGTTTAGGGAAACTCTAGGGAGGCACATAGCTTAACCCATAAATATACTTTTAAATCCACCCAACAGATGAAGGCACAAGTATTCAGTTAGGTGTGCTGCAGTCCGAAGTCACTGAACCACCAAGGCACTGCCCTGCAAACTGCTCCTGAACCTCTGAAGACACACAAGCAGGAAATACAATGAGTACTCCCAGTGTTGACCTATCAGTGGAAAAGCTCTCAACATATGTCCAAAATTGTGAATTAACACAATTACCAAGAATTATTCTGAATCTAAGTTGTGACATCTGACCTGAGTTTTGATATAATCTGCTGATCATAATCTGTTCTTGCCTCATAAAAAAAGAAAGAAATGTCTGCTTCACTGACATTTCTGCCGTTCACCTCCTCCCTGTGTACCCGTGACACCCTCCTAGCTCTGCCTCTATTATCACTACCATCACACATCTCCTCCTCACACCATAATAACATACAACCAGCTCATAATAATGACTTCACCTCGGCTAGAGAGATGGTAACTCCACGATGGCTGCAGTCATGAGACACGCCGGGACATGAGAGAACATGAAAACCAGTCACTGAGGGAGTCTGGCCCTGTCACATGCTTGCTGCGATGCTGTCCATGAGTGAGCAAATGAGGGCCAATAAATCTGTGGAATTCAATCAACATTCCCAAGTGTCACCCAACTGAACCCCTCAGATATCCGGTCAGATCTAACTGAGGCACATGGAGACTCAGCTGAGGGAATCAAGACAGAGAAACATCAGCAGACTCAGATTCTCTATTAACACTTAAAGAGAATGACTAGAGTTGATTAACTTATTTGTACTGCTGTGCAGTGACAGAGTCGATCTGATTTTCTTCCTCACACTGGCTCCAAACCTCACTGATTCACATTTGGCCTCTACCTGTTGCATTTTTGTGCTGGTGTTTCTAGGCAACCACAATGAGCTAATCCATAGCGGTCAGTCAATAAAACAGCTGTAGACGACTGCAGTAACTAGAGTGATGGCATTTAGTTATTAGATAACTGCAACATCTCCAACTATTCTTCAAAAAGCAACTTCACCCATTTTGAATTAGTTTCCTTATGGTTCTAGTTTTGGTTCTTTGGTACATCTATGATCCTGTCATCAAAAGGGTGTTCTAGAGGAGAAGGTCAAATAACATCAGCTACAACAGACATCATCTGAACTGTAAAAACCCTCTAGACATCGTCATCAGGAGGAAATGTCACATCCTCTGCTGCTTCTCCAGCTGCTCATTATATTGACATAATTTCCAGCAGCCGGATGACAATGGTTCACGTCCACGCTCCTCCTCCAACTCTTTATTTGCCTCAGAGTTGTAAAACATCTGTTAAACAATACCAATCACTGTAAAACCCGCTCTGTATAAATCTTATCAACCATGGTTAGTAGTATAATTTGAGGCTTGCCTCGTGAGGAAAGAAAACAAGCTAGCTATTTTGGGGTTTGATATGCAATGAGGTTGCCTATTGCTAAATCAGATCACTGGAAAAACTGGAGTCATCACTCCTATAGGATCATAACATAAATGCATCAACAAAGACATGTTCAGAGATCAGTAAAACCACTTTGCTTTCCATGACAGTTATGGCACAGAGAGAAGGAACATTTTAAATTAGAAGGGTCTCTAACACAAAGAAAGTTAACCTAACCTAGTTAACCTACTAACACTAAGATATTAACACGCTACGCTTCTTCAAACAAGATTCCTCAGAGCTTCTTGTTGTGCACAGGTTACCTGCACTTTTCCTTTCGACTTCAGCCGCAGAAACATTTATTCATTGTGTAACCAAAAGCACCAACTTTACTATGAAATATTGATGGATTATTTTGAATAATTCATTTAGATTCCATACTCACTCAGGACAGTTAGACATGTTCAAAATGCCAGACATAGTGTAAGAGGCATAAACATTACTTCCTAATTTCCCTATGAGTATTACTTCTTATCTCATGCATTATTAAGTACTTCACTCATGGTTCTGATTTTGTTGCATGTCATAAGAATGTACTCAGAGCCGGACTAAAAAAACTAAAGTTAACCGTAAGGAGAAAATTATCCTGATATATTGCCTGTTTCCTCTCAACAGACTCAACAGACAGCAAACGTCTCTCAATTTTTTCCCAAATTACAAACTGAAGTCAAACAGAGTTGACCTGCACATGAAATGAACATAAAGTGGTGAATAAGCAAAACATGTCCCTGCTTTGATCACTGTCTGCCAAGTCTTCCTTTAAAAAGAGGTTATTAACCTTGAATTTAATTTTACTTGATTAAATAAAAGTTAAATTAAACAGGTGCCCAGCAGATACAAGTGATGACTGGAAACAAACTTGTGGCTCAGTGTCCAGAAACACTTCACAAAGTTAATACAAACAGTTTTAACTTCTACTAACGTGCATGAGCAGCAATACACCCTTGATACCTCATCAGCCCGCATGTGAAAGCTCTTTCACCAAGTCTCCTACATAAAAGTTCTAATGATAATGAGTTACTTTCATAATGTATGGTAAAGAAGAAACTGGTGTTGTGGTTGAATTCCAACAATGTCAACCCAAGCTGCCAAGCATGTTTTCCCCCATACGGCTAATTACAGCTTAGATAGAGACTGTTTACTGTCCTTTATGTGACTGACAGTGTAGTTACTGTAGAATTATTTTTCAATGACTTAGTCAATGACACAATTCATAGTATATGTGACATGGGTATCTATTTTAATTTTTCAGATATCAAAGATATATCTTTATGATACTGTAAACAAGCTATGTGAAGATGTCAACTGGCAAACTGTGGTTTTCTACTGCTTGTGACACTTTATAGGTACAACAAATTATTAGCAAAGAAAACAATACGCAGATTAAGAAATATTAATGAGTTGCAGTATTTCTCAATATTACATATAATTTTACAAAGCGTTTATGTTCGTTATATCCAGACACCATCAAAACATTAGCGGTTATTAGTTAGACGCCACCTTGATGCACCTGTTTAGCATTTTTGGTAACTAGCATGTAATATGCTACAAGGTTATAACTCGCACACAAAACAAGTCGCCTCGTTTGGATTATGGTTAAAACAGAAAATTATATTAGGGCTACAAAAAATGTCGGCAAACTTTAGCAGAGAGGTCTCCAGAGCGGGTTTACGCACACAGCGCCTACCTGTGACCTGGCAGGTAGGCGGACCAACACACAGGAAACTCCCTGGTTTCACCATGGCCTCGGAAGCCCCCCCTTCCCTGTCCTTCACCTCAGTAGCTATTTGTGAAACTACTTAAAACACAAAGCACGATAAACCTGTTTAAAATGTGTGCTCAGTGTGTTTCTTTTTTTTGGGGGGGGGCCCACTAATTATTTGCTGAAGCTGGGAACGATATGATGTATCGATATGATGTAGAAGCCCACTGTGCCGCCGCCGCAGGTTACAGTTCACAGCTGAGCTGCGGTTCACCAGCCGGGGTAATGCGGATTCAGTCGAGCGAACAACATAGTTGACTTTCGTCTCACTCACACAGCGGTTCTGCGAGTTTCTCCTTGATAAAGCCGCCATGGAGACGTTTACTAAGCCAAACAGACAGTGTAGAAAAACTCGAAACTGTGGCGACACATGTACATGCACTGTTAAACACGGCTGTGTGGGTCCGTGCGTTTGTTTCACCGCAGTTTGAGAGCGTTCAAATGAAGTTGAAAGCATTCCCCTTCATACAGGTAGGCAACACAGCAAGGGCGTGTTCCCAAGTCTGACCATTAAAAAAACACATTGAGCTTAACACTGGACAACAGCCTTTGTCCCGTGTGTATAAAAACACACAGACACGGTAACCTACATTTTTGTAGGCTACGGGAATCTAAACAGGACGTTACAGCCTGTAAAGCTGAGCTTCACACACTAACATCTGCATATGACCGACAGTATCCCCAGCGTTATAAAAACACAACTCACCTATCGTCGGTGGAGATAGCATTCCCGTTGTTGATCATTTATCCAGAGGTTATAAAATAGGTTGCCCCAGAGCACACGGTAGGATACAGTGAGAAGCAGCCCTTGGTAACCGTAGGAATCACTCTGGCAGTCAGGAATTTCACAAGGGGCAGAGCTTGTCAGCATGTGGAGGTGTAGTACGGACACATGTCGCTAGGGGGCTGTCGTCAACACAGAGGAGCCTCAGTTTGTCGGTGGCACCTAGTGAATTTGAACCTGCTGCATATTTGCGTTGATTTACGGTAATGTGTAGTTTAGAATATTTAAATCCTTGCACACATGAGAACACGTGCAGAGAAACATGAGAAAACAGCTTTCACACCTGAAACCTTACAAGTTACTGTAAGTAACAATGAGTAAAACAATCATTTTGAATAAAGACTGTTTGACATTACTTCTACAGATGAAGTTCAGCACACGATCATATCACGAATCATATCCCACCAAACATATCTGATAATGAACAGTATCCACTCAAAGCTGAAACCATTAGAAACCATTTGTCTGATCAGTGATGTCACCTTCCCAGGGAGTAGAGAATCTCACAAAGTCTTTCCTTTGCACCACATGGATGTCACACATGACGATGGCGCAAAGCAACAGAACTGTAGAGGCTGTGGAAACAAGCCAGAGCATCATCTGTCTTCAGAGCAGCCACTGAACCCATGTTCTGTAGACTGTAGCACTTTGAGGTTCGTGCAGTTGCAGGATACCCTTAATTCAGACTGTTGCATTAACAGCAGCGTCCCTTTTCTCTCCTGCAGCCACATATAGACAGTGTTTTTGCCACAGCTTGTGAAGATGAACAAGGTAAACAGTTGCTGGTGATAAAACCATTCACTTGCCTCAAAGCGACAAAACCAAACGGTGGTATGATAACAATCTCACCTGGACACAGTCAGTGAAAGAGATGAGATGAAGTCACTGAGGCTTTTCAAGCAGCCTCTTATAAAGGAATGTAAACACATATTTCTTTACCCGCAACAAAAGAGTAAAAAACATTTAATATTTAACGCTACATGTTTGACAGCGAGATAACTCACTGTGAGCTTATTTTATTAACTGCAGGAAGGGCCTGCAGGGCCACTGGAATTTGTCTCCTGGGACTTCCCCAAGAGCTCTCAGGATACATGTGTGGAGGCACAATCCAGCACTGGTGGAAGAAATATTCAGAGAATGTATTTAAAGAGCCCCCGTTCCTATAGTGGTACATTGAGAAGTATACATTTTAGAATTATGCAAAAATGTAATTACAGGAACTAAATGGCAGCAGAGCATGTATTAAAAAGAAATGCAGGTGCATTAGAAGTCTATATTCTAATTCCTGTACTAGGCCACCTTTAACCTTAATGAGTATATTTGGTTAAATAAAGGTCACATAAAATCTATTGCAGCTGATTGATTTCACATTTTTCTCTGCCATTGCTGCCATTCTTCTTCTATTGTGCTATGAAATAAAGGAGATGCAGGCCGGTTCATTCACACACACACAAACACACACACACACACACACACACACACACACACACACACACACACACACACACACACACACACACAAACACACACACAAGTTCAAACCACAAGACAGCAGATGCCTCCAGCAATTACACAGCTGTATATGAATCAATATTGTGTCTCCCTTTGAACTGCATCCTTAACCCCAACACACACAACACACTCACCCTAAGATGTAGCTCATCCCCTCCAGAACACAATGCAGGTCATGATTGGGGCACGACCCCTGAGCCTCCCCACAGACAGCCAAATAAACACAAGCACTGAGGCAAATATAGGGTGGAGGGAGGGTGGGGGTGGGGGATTGTATGTTAAATACTCAAAAAATAAATGATCATTTTAGGAGTTTCAGAAATGACTGTACATTGATTTGATTGAGAAACATACACACTATCAACATAAGTAAGTAATTCTATTAAAACTTGCTAAACTCTAATTTAAAAGTAATTTGTCATAAATTTATTTCATTATTGCACAGATAAGAGAGTTTTTAAGCTGATTCTCTCACAGATTGTACCGTGCACTGCTGCTGTCCAACACAGTTCAATATTAGAGGTTAGATTAGTGCTCCACCATGTGGCTATTTGCCGCCATTACTTGAGTTGAAAACGTCAAAATACACGCAGACATTAAACGCATCTCCGACATCTGGCAGGTGAATGTTTTCCACGTATTTGTTATAATTTACGAATTAAAATGTCAATGTTTTATCTCTAGGTTAAACTATTCAATCTGTAATATATTAATAAAAAGACGTTTAGTACCATCTACAAGGCAACAGAAGACCCCCCGCGCCGCCGCGTGTGAATCAATCAGCTGCAGTGAAAGTGCCGCAATCACATTACACAGCTGAACTGGAGCTCGAGGAGGGCACGCGCGTCGTTTGACGGCGAACAGCAGCACGTGCTGTCACTTTTTCACGTTTATTCAGAGCGGGAAGCGCGCGCGCAGATGGCCCCTATTGAGCAAGACGAGGTGTGGGCCCCTGAGATCAATTCAAGTCGGTGTCCGGAAGATAGATGGATTCCTTTGGGATTTGGAGTTTATGAGTTTAGAGGGTTTTTTTGTAAATAAAGGAGAAAAATGAAAGTCTGTAAAAATGAAGACGGAGTGGGAAGAGACAGGCATTATGTGTGGTCTGCGCGCGCGCACGCAGGAAGTAACATTAAATCGAGCCACACCATATTGTTACTACACCCAGTGTGGGACAAATGTAAAGGCACAGTCCGAGTTACTGATCATAGTTATATCAAACTTTATTTTTTATTTTAAAAAAGAACAAATTTCAGTTTTCACTATAAATTATTTGTAACCGTAATCTGATTAATTAGCAAATTTGGATCTGGATAAGATAAGATAAAAAAAAACATAGATAGTAACTGGAATGTTATTGAGAATAAGCTAAGGTCAGACCTGATTACCAAAAAAATAAACCAACCTGGGGCCTTAGACACTCAGGAGTTGTGAGGGCAATCATGAAGAATAGCAGAAACTGAAACGATAGGGGCCTTAAGGCAGCTTTTATACTCACCCACCTTCTTCACATGAGCAGGGCCTGTAGGTTGTGTGAGGAGAAAGTTTCTGCCTGAAATCTGCACTTGAATAGTTGATAAAAATGAGAAAGGACTCCATAAAACTTTAAACCACCAACTGTTTTGAAGATCGATAACCAATTTAAATATTTTTTCAAGCCAAAATGGAAAACATTGACTGGTTGTAAATATTTTCTAGTCTTTTTGTGGTCTTCCATAACTTTGGACTTTTTGTCAAGTCAAACAAACTGTTTTAACAAGTACCATGCACACTAGGAACTTGTGTTTGTTTGGCTCTTTCTGCAAACACTACATTTTCAATGATAATGCAGAGGATTAAAGTTGAGGTAATTCTTCCTTTATGTCTTTATGATTCAGTAATTATAAATCTGAATCTTGGCTCTGTGTGTGTGTGCCTTCTGAGACTCAAAAAAAAAAGGGACAGCAGGATGAATAAACTCCCCTCCTGACTCACAGTGACTCACAACCAATGAGGCATCTTCAACAAAGACCCAACAATTGGATTTAAAAGATCTTAACCAAATTGAAACCGAATGAATATCACCATTTTAACTCGCCAGATTGGGCCGTGTGCTGGGGCCTAATGCATGCACACACACCTTATGACAGGCCCGAGGTACAGATGGTCCGAGCGTGAGTCTGAATGAGAGGGGGACCATCCGCGGCTGCTGACGCATTGTGGGGGGACGTCGTCTTCAATACAGCACTTAATGAGAACAGACTGACTCTTTCTCCCTCCCCTCCCCTTCTCCATCCTCCCTTCATTCTATTCCTCCCCCCCTCTCTCCCCCCTCCTCCCCCTCCTCCTCTCCTCTCTCTGATTCTCCACTTCTCCTCTCCTCTGCCCATTTCCATCTGTTTGGAGACAAAGGACCACGAGCCAGCTCGAGCTCCGGGACCCTGCTGGTGAAGTAGGCAGGGATAATACGGCCCATCCCGGGGGCTGCATTTCAACACATGGACCAGGCTTTGTACTTCTGCTGCACGAGCACCCTTCACACACGCACACACACGCACAGGGATGCACACATTTCATGCACTCCCACAAACACACCTCTATAAGTGAGGCAAGAGGGATGAAAGAGAGGAGGGGTTTGGGGGGGACAGGAGTTGCGATATTGACGGGGGAGTTCTCGCTTTGAACACGAACACTTCCATAATACCCAACGACGTGGAGGATAAAGGAGAGGGTGAAAAAATGAGGCAGCACAAAAAGCCCCAAATGTTGTTCCTCGTACTGTGAACATATGGCTGTTTGTTGTCATACTTTTTCTCCCTGTCCAATTTACACAGAGCTAGTGAGCTCTCAGAATTAAATGGGTGTGTAGAGTACTAAGTGTGTGTGTGTGTGTGTGTGTGTGTGTGTGTGTGTGTGTGCGCCTCCTGGCTTTGAGTATACCTGAATGATGATGAGGGGAAGGATGTCCAAACGCTGATAATGGCCGCTGTATAATCCCCTGCCGTCTGCACACACCTCCTGACATATGGTCACTCCTCGGCCTCCACCATTACATAAGCCCACAGTGCAACGGTGGTGGTGGTGGTGGGGAGGGACGGGGGTGCAACGTGGTACTTTCTCTCACACACACACACACAAGCATGCACCGGCCACACTGTCAGCCAGGCTGTTCAGTGCCCTCAGCAGTTTGGGTTTCGTTTGTCACTTTTCTCTCCCCGGCCCCTTGTGGGGGTTTGTAAAGAATAAATTGAAGAGGACTGATGCTACGGAAGCTTTTGGGGGGCGCGGAGCACAAATGGCCTCGTAGTGCTTCACGGCGACGTACAGATGGACTCCTCCATTCAATAAGCTTGAGCAGAAGTCTGTCTCCACGCCATGCCAGAATCACAGAGCTTGTTTTGTGTTCTGAAGAGGACAATCTGTTGATGCAACATATTGGTGTTCTGCTCTTTCTGTTTGTTTGTTTTTTGTAAAATCTATGATAGAGAAGTCTGAAATGTTGGACAAATCAGGTTTGAATGATGTTGGTTAGAACAAATGCTCTAATGGAAATCTAACAATTAGCAAACATTTATGTTTCAACTTGATTCTAAATATCACTTCTAACCCAACCTGAACCATCAAATACTGTCCGTCCATCTGTGGGCAACATTAAAGTTGTAATCTAGATAGTTAACAGCTTCATAAAGCTCAGGTTACATGTGATAAATAGCGATAAATGACAGGTTCATCACTACGAGGATCCACTTTCATATTGTGACATTGTTCACTGCCACATTCAACAGGCTTTTATTAAGGTACTGAACTGAGAGTGAGTGGACCTGGACCACAAACAGATCATGAGTCAGTAAACTAATGTCAGTAACAACAGTTGTACAGCAACATGTGTGAAGTTTGTGCAATTTATTGATTGTGAATATATAACTTTGGATTTGGTGTAATCTGAATAGTCAAATCAGCCTTGTCCTGAAGGTAAGACAAGAAAACGGACGACTGGCAGACACCAAACAGAAAAGACGCAAGAGGCCCCTGAACTGAAAAGAAAAGAATCTCCCACATCATCCATGTCACCTTCACTGACCACAGTCAGAAAGATTTGAAGCAAGAAATATGTGAAAATGTCATAGCAGCTGCTACCTGAAGATAGATAGATAGATAGATAGATAGATAGATAGATAGATAGATAGATAGATAGATAGATAGATAGATAGATA
>JAUYWH010000012.1:9169252-9195459 GCA_034779795.1 Ctenopoma multispine | reverse complement strand
CCCCCCCCCCCCCCCCCCCCCCCCCCCCCCCCCCCCCCCCCCCCCCCCCCCCCCCCCCCCCCCCCCCCCCCCCGAGGCTGCAGATCAAAATAAGCCCAAGTGTGGAGATGATCAGTGATCTGGTGGTCTTCACCAAAAAAAAAAAAAAAAAAAACAAAAGAAAGAAAGAAAAAAAACCAAGAAGAGGATAAAGATGTGAGCGGGGATCAGTCAGATCCTCGTGTGATCCTAGCGATGGAGAGACAATAGGCGAAGATGGGGAGATAGTGGTGAAAGTGCAGCCGGGGCTACTCGTCCATCCGCCTGTGGTAGATGGAGATAAAAAAAAGGAGGCGAGATAAGCGACGTTCTCCCGTGTCAGGAATCAGAGGATCGGAAGCCAGTTCACAGATAATCCCCCGTCTTGCCTTTCTTCCAGCGAGTGTCATATGCGAGATAAGATCCAAACGATCCCGACTAATAAAGGCTCACTTCAGGGACGGAGGGGATGGAATATATTTGAGGAATGGTATTGTCTAACGCCGCCCCCTCCCTTACTCACCCCCCCTTTACTCTCTCTCCCTCACACACTCACAAACACACACTCCCCCCCGCCTCCTTCCTCTCTCCTCACGCCCCTCAGCCCTCGAGCGCTGGCCCTCCCGTGGGAGTAGTGGGCAAAGGGAAGGCAGAGATGTGTGCATGATAAAGGATGGAAAATAAGAAATAAATACGGTGTCCGTGGTGCGAGTTTGTGCACGTGCATATTTATTTATTTTATTTTATTTTGGTGAAAATAAATAATGAAAACAATGATCAGTGTTTAAAAAGTGCAGGTAGAAGGAGGAACACAGAGAGAGATTTTCAACTTAAAAGCCTGATACAAGAAGTCCATCCTAAAGGGACCATTTTCACCATGGGGGGGTTTTCAGCTACAGATATTTGATTCATTGTTTGCAGTAATTTTTTTTTTTTTCAATGCCATTTGTTTGTGCTGTATTTTTGGTATGGTTTGGAGGAGCAATGGAAAAGGTGCTCTGTGAAAAGATACAGAGTGACATGCAAACCCAAATGACAAATGAGACACAAGCAAACAAATAAAACAAACAAAAATATACAAAAAAGTCACTACACATGATGTGATGGTGTGTTCCAGTCTGGGAGAGGGAGAGGGAGAGGGAGAAAGGGAGAGGTACAGTGCCCAGGGGACGAGGTTTTGTCATGATCCACCCATGTCTGGATGAACTGACCTTAAGATAAGATAACATAGAAAAAGTGCTCAAGAAAAAAGTTAAGTTCTGGTTTCCTCTTTTGTACCTGTCCCACCTTCAGGTATGTACCAAGAGAAAAGCTCGGAAAAGCAAATCTCTTCTTTTCTGTTTCTCCCGTCATGCATCCCTTTGCCCACTGGCACCACCAGCACTGGGTCAGGAGGGCATGGTTCCAGAGGAGGGGCAGTGGCCAGTAAGTGTGGGGACTAGCTGCGCCTAACGAGGTGATTAAAATGATAAGGGGAAGCATGGATGACTTGCTGTGGCCAGCAGCCACTGCCGTGCTTATTGCCACCACACACACACTACGAGAGAGAGAGAAGTACCACCACAGTGCCAGAAGGACCATATCAGTGAGAATAGCGTGTGTGTGTGTGAGATGACGGACAGCTCGCCCTGGGCCCCGGCCGGGTCCGTGGAGTGTGTGTGACACAGAGAGACTCACAGCGGGGTGTATCGGAGACATGTCAGAATCAGGAGACAGAGGCCTCTTGACAGCTGGAGCCCACGGACACACACATACACACAGCCCCACCACCCTAATTGCTCCACAGACGGAGAGAAGTGGAGATGGTCTGTGCTTGGTGGTCTGCGTCGCCCGGACCCCTCCTCGGTTTGTAAGGCCCTCGGCCAAAGACATGAAGGACCCCTCCAAGGCTGTTTTGTTTGTGCCTGCTGCAATTACATCCCACAGCTGATGTACTGGCTCCGGAGACAGAGAGAAAAACTGCGGGGCGGTGTAGCCACCAGAGGATGGTGGTTTCAGTCCGGAGGATGACGTCTGATTTAGTCATGGTTGTGCTGGTAAAGATCTTCAGTGGACTCACTCAAGTCATCCTCTGTTAAAGAAAACAGCCTGTATTAGATTCGTTGTGACGCACAGCAGCAATCAGACATATGAATTCTTTATTTTCTTGTCAAACCATTAAAATGATGCATTCTACATATAAAAATGAAAAGAAAATGAAGAAAAGAAAATGGCACAATACTAAACCCACTTTACATTTGTCTTTATGTCCACATGTTGAGCAGCTGTGTCTATCACAAAGTAATTTTATTATTAAAGAATCCACGTGTAGAAAAGAGTTGGTACTTTGGTTTTTCTAGCGATCAAATTTGTGCGAATGAAGATTAGAAACACACACGTCACACCCGTTCGTGCACCGATTTCACACAACTCAATATGCTTAAAAATACATTTATTTTTGCAGGAAACCAGGTTATTTGAAAACCAAACTACCAAATGGCCCCGGTTGTTGCAAGCTGTTGAACTGCATACATCCAGCTTCTTACAGTAAATAAAGACTTCATTTAGTCATTTTAGGGTGATATATTCCTTTAAAAAGACCACCTTAGGAGCGAGAGTTTAGCCCGGATTGAAATGGCCTCTTACTGTGGTTCCTACAATCGTTCAGAGCTGGCAGGAAGAAAGATCGCTGATTTATGGTTATGATTATTCTTTGCAAAGGCTTATATCAGGAATCCAGCTGAGGCCTTATATTGCAGTTTCATAGGAAATAAGATGCAAATTTGAAACCTGTTTTTTTGGGGGGGAAAGGATCAAATTGTATTTGAGGCTGAAGAAAGAAATTGTACAGACTTTAGAGGCCATAAAATCGACTCTTTTTTTTTTTTTTAAATAGGTGGACCTCATTTTAAAGAAACTGTCACCAAAAAAGTCAAAAAGCGACGTCACTCTGATGAGACGTCTGTAATGGAGTTATTCCTCTAATCAGTCAGAGCACGGTAAACCCTGCAGCTGTCTGAGCTGCTTGTTACAACAAAAAAACACCTTGAACTTGTGTGACATACTCCCACCTGTCACCTATCACACACTCATACACACACACACACACACACACAGTTTTGTACATTCCCAGGGAGCAGTGGGATGGAGCTGTGAAATGGGAAGGATTAGTCACTTTGTCAGGAGATGTATGAGGCTTCTCTCAGGTGGACAGTGAGCCACAGGGGGCATACAGGAGAGAGAGAGAGAGCGTGTGGGGAGAGAGAAGAAACTGGGGCCCAGATAGAGACGGTGGAGAAAAGCAGACGTGAGGGAGACAAATGAAAGTGTGCAAAAATGAAGACGAAGTGGGAGAAAACGCAGTTTGTGAGACACAAATAAAGGAGACAGAAGAAGTTGTGGTGACTGATCATTTAGCCCCAGAAACTTAAAATCTGACAGTAACTTTTCACATTTACATCACTTACATCACTCATACACACTCACACACGGAGGGAAGCACTCTGGGCAGTGTGTGAACGCCAACTTGTCCATGTGTTGTGTTCTGTCTTTTCTTCCAGGGAAGTGAAATAGGCAGTGGCCTGGACACTGGCCTTGTATGTGTGGGTCTTTGTGTGTGTGTGGGGGTGGGGGGGATGGGGGGTTGGTTGTGGTTCAGGCCTGAACAGGAGGTGCGGGATCCAGAAAGCTGGGGGTCCCATGTGAGAATGTGGCCATCGTCAGTGCTGCCGTGGCAGGCCTCGGCACCATCTGTACTCCCAGCAGGGCGCCCAGCGAGTTCTTCGCCACCCAGACACATATGGACACACAAAGGTGCTCACTTTCACTCTCTCTCTCTCTCTCTCATGGATGTGCAACTACACACACAAACACACGCACACACACACACACACACACACACACACACACACACACACACACTGGGAGCAGAGAGAAACACACTTGGGAGCGAACAGTGAGCTGGGAGGAAGGATGATGAGTTTGTTGATTGTGCAGTGAACAGGACGATAGTGTCTTGTTGATGATGCTGACATAAGTGTGATGACTTTGGAGAGCAAGAGGAGGCATTATTAGTCAGCAAACAACTCAGCTCTGAAATCCACGCACAGCCACAATTTGTGTACTGTAACAACAGCTTACTGTATTATTTAGTAAAAACAAGAAATGCAAACTGCTTTGGAGACATAAATACAAATGATCTGCTATTAAAGTAATATAATTATTAATAATAATAATAATAAATTCAGTGGTAGTATCACACTAACCCTGTTCAGTTTCTGTTGTACAGGTCTACAGGCTTTAAGATCATTTAAATAAATAAATAAACATATTTCTAGTATAAATGGTAAATAAATGTTATTCAATGCATCTTTAACCCATCAAATCAAGTTGTAGCGAAACATTGTTGTCCAACATCTACTGAATGTAGTTTCAAAGTCTCCAGAAAAGTCCGTTTTGCAAATGAGCTCCTCACTGATTGAACACATTGTTCAAAATAAAATCGTAAACCTCTATATTTTCACACATTGTGTCCGTTTCTTCTTTTCTTTCTGCTAGAATTCACAGCTTCTTTAAGATCCATATTTCATTTCCTGCTCACCTGAAACCCAGTCCTTTCCCCCCTCCCATCCCATTCAGCATGGACCTACATATTCTGTGTCCACAGGCTCCTCCTGCTGCTTGCTGACCTTACCGTCTTGGACCCCTAGCCCCCCTCTGATGCTGCACCTGCCTCATTTACTTTGCTGGTGAGTTATCTTCAGCGGCCCCCACACCTTCATCTTCCTCATACCTAGCACCCCAGCCTGGTGCCCCTCTCCTTCTCTGTCTCTCTCCCTCTGGCTCCTCCAGCCTCGCCCAAGTGGACCATGTCCCCCCATTCAGGGTCTCCAGCTGGCTGATGAGTTCATTAGGCCCAGAGCTCTGCCAAGGAACATGGCGCTGTTCGGGCCAAACCAGGAGGGCATCAGCAGGCCCCTGGTGGCCATTGGGCACAGACCATGGTCATTGGAGGTGGTACAGAAAAGTTGTCTCACATGTCGATTTCCAGGCTCCATGTCCATTCTTGGAGCAGCAGACTGTTATTTTGTACATTAGCAATCTGGTCTGGGGCTTGTTTCTCCCTGAAACTTCAGCATTAAGAGCGCGAGGCATCGTGGTTTTGAAGGGGTCCACATAAACAATGAGGGAAACAGATTTCTAATAATCCCCACAGGTCGCAGTGACATCTGGCCTCACACTTGAGCGTTGGCTCAATTAATTCAGAAAACACAAAACAAAAAGCGCCAGGGGCAAAGATCTGGGGGACTTTGTATGTGTGTACATCTGTGTGTGTGTGTGTATTGATTGTGGCATTTGATCAAGTCAGCTGCAGTGCACGTGTGCAAATGTTCAGATTAGTCGAGGTGTAGAGCTGCTTTACTGAGAAAAAAAATTACCTTTTCATTTTCTAGTGAAACCACAACAAAAATGAAAGTTAGTGGGAATTTTTAAACTATCCCCGTGATGATCTCTAACAGAGTCTTGCAGCACTTTACCTGCAGCTTTACCACAGTTTCTCATTCCCTCCACTCTCACCTTTTCCCTCCTACGTCCTCTCCTTCCCTCCTCTCAGTGGTGGGTCAGCTGGGGTCAGGGCCTCCGTGGCTGGGCTCAGGTGTAGCCTCAGCTGGGTGGGAGGAGGGGAGGATAGGGGAGGAGAAGAGGAAAGGAGAAGAGACGACGAGGATTTGATCCCACAGGAGAGCAGAGAGGGAGTCCGTCACAGAAAAAAAAAGAAACAAACAAGTATTCACGCAAGTAAAAAAAAATTAAAACAACAGCTTTGTCCCTCACCCCTTTTTTCTGCACCTCCCCCCCATCTTCACTCTTCCCCTCTTTCTCTCTCACTCTTTCTCTCCTGGGAGAGGCCTGGCCGGGCTTGGCCTGGACGCCATCTGCTGCATAATGTAACGGGATGGAACTCCAAATCCTTCATTTCCACTCACTGCCTGTCATCTGTGTGTGTGTGTTCACTCGTACAATTGCATGTGCGCACACACACACACACTGGAAGGGTGTGAATGTTTGAGCACGTGTGAGATCTCATTTTACGGATGTTGTGACATTAACTCGTCCAGCGATGATGTTGAGTGATGGGTTTGATTAAATAAAAGGTGATGCCAAATCTGAATGTGTGTGTGTGTGTGTGTGTTCATAAAGGATTATTCCGCTGTTTTGAATATGCAAGTCCAGTAGTTCTCGCAGCATCCGCAGAGGAAAAGGAGACAACTTCTCCTCAGGGGCGACATCGTGGCGTAGCTGAGCCGCTGTTGTCTTTCCAAATCTGTTCTCGGACGTAACAAAACATCTGAATGAAAAAGTCTTTAAACATCAGCTCTTGGGAAATCTTAAAGACCGCATCAAACTGAGAGTGGCTCTTTGCCAGGGTTGTCACAAATTTGCTTTTTGTTTACAAGTTAACAAACAAAAGTGCACACACGCGGAGTTGTGTTTAAGTGCCCCGCCCCTTCTCTGCTGCGCTGGTAACCCGGAGGTGCAAAGAGTTGTCCCTCCAGGTCCCCGTGGGGCCACTGTGAATTGGGGGCCATCTGTTTTCTGGTAATAAGCTTTCTCTTTTTCACTCTTCTCTACTCCTTCTTCCTCTCTGTCTCTATATGTTTGATTCTGCTGTTGTTGCGAGGCTTCCTGTCTTGTCTCATGTCCCCCTGCGCACCCACACACAAAGCTGTAAAAAGACGCAGTGGCATGAGAGTCTGCATCGCTTCTGGATACAAACACTGGCTGCTGAGTTCAGGGGAACAGAGGCATGGTGAAATATCACAGTGTGAACCCTGAACCCTGACCAGCTATCCATGGCTGTTGACATAAAGTAAACTTGACACATCACTCCCCCCTCCCTCCAGCTGCTGGGCAGGCATTACATTTTATTTTCTGTGTCGCATTGGTATTTCCAGTGGCTCTGACAGCTCAATGCACTGCAACTTCAGAAAACACAAGCAAATTAAATAACACAATATGAACTGACAGCTCGTGAGCAGCATTTAGAATATAATCAAATATAGTGACACATTGCAAAAACAGTACATTTCTATTCTCTATAAGTTCAATATGTTGAACTTCAAACTGCCTCTGCTTAACAGTAATGCTGACAGTCTTAACGGGCCCAGAAAGCAAACCTCTCTCCCATTATCCTCCCCTGCCCGAGCTGCTGCCACGCCGGCGTGTCGCTGACGACTGCCTGGTGGTTTAACTTTTGGTTCGGAGAAACATTTGGTATTAGATGGCACTGGATCGATCAGAATAGTTGCCATGGTTACGGTGTGATGTGATGGAGGGAGGCTAAAAGGAAAGAGAGCAGAGGAGGAGAGGAAAGTGTATATAGGGTGTAAGTTCACATCAACAACACTGAACACACACGAACACACGAACACACACACACACACACACAGCTATACATTAACACACATCAGAGAGCATCTCTTGAGTCTGGATGGAGCGCTGTCCAAGGTCCTGCCTTAAAGGTGCACAGCTCTTTTGCTTTCATAAGTTCCTGTGCACACAGTATGGAGCAGCGTTAAGGACAAAAACATGCTTGCAACTGTGCGCCTGCTTGTGCAGGGGTGTACCAATCCAGACCTAACACCACACAACACACAGTTATGTTTCATTAGAGGCCGTGCATGACAACATCAATATGTCATCTGATATTGTTCATTATCCCGGCTGCTGCATTATCTGATTTATGCCTTCCTATAGCAGGTTTCAATACAGCACAGTGTTATATCATGATTATGAGCGGTCTGGGTGCTGGGATGCTGTCTGCATCTCATTCAGGCAGAATGAAGTGGATCAATATACCAGAGGGGGCTGAATCGGGCGGCTCTGCATGTGTGAGCGACTCTGTATGTGTGTGTGTGAGTGTGTAGAAAGAAAGCCTTGGGAGATCAGAGTGCACAACTGCTTGCGCCTTCAAACAGCGTCTCTTCATGGTTGACACACACACACACACACACAGTTGTTTTTTTATACTGCGTGCAGAGGCTCAGAGTGGACCGTTTTGTCCGCAGCAACACTGAGGCGTAGAAACAATATAATCACACAGTTTGTCAGCCTGTGACTGCTTCTTTCTTCCACTTGTGTTGGGCACAAACTTCATGAAGCCATATCTCTTCGGTGATGCAGCAGGCAGGCAGACGCGCAGGAGTCGGGCTCTCGCTTGCTCTCATTTAGGTGCAGATTTACAAGCTGTTTGTGACAGGAGCTTAGGTGCCTTTTCAGGATGCGTTCTGCCTAGTTGGGAGGAAGCTGCCGCGCGAATACATCTGTTGTGTCACCCAAAGTGCAGCAAACAAGCTGTCAGATGCTCTGTGTTATGAAATTGAAAAATCAGAGCCCTCTAATAACTCATGTGCTTTGTTGGTTTGTTCTGAGCAAAGGATTAATTCTTGCTGTAAGATTTTCTTATTAGCTTTATACAGATATGCACACACACACGCATCACTGTCACCCCACAATTACACTAATTTAATGCCCCATTCCCCTCTATTAATCTCAAATTCTGTCCACATTTTTATTCCTGCTTTAAATGAAGGGGCTGCCACATGCTTCACTCCAAACAAAAGGGAGGTTAGATTTATTCTTCATTTAGGGGCGGCGTTTGTGGGTGGTGATGGTGGAGAGTGGAGGAAGGCTTGGTGTGGAGAGGGGGTTCATGCATGGGCATAACCTGGCCCCTAAAGGAAGGCCCCTGCTGCCAGCTGCCAGCCATAATTAAGCAGCCCTGCCGTGTCTATCACTGATTGTGTTTGACCTGGCTAATAAGGCGAGTGTGTGCCATCTACGTGTGGCATGAGAGCGCCGCGGCCTCCGTCTCAGCTCCCATTGTCCTCAAGGTTATTAGTTTGATGTATTGCTGATGACAAAAATGTATATGTTGCAGGGCAATAGCAACACAACCCATTCAGTTTGCATGTGATTAATAAAATGGGGTGAGAAGATAAAACTTACTAATACATCAAATAATGTTACAGTTTCTGGCTTCAGCTTTCACATCATATCATTTAAAGTGTAACGTACAAGCACTCGAGTGAGAACTGTATTAGAACCAGAAATACAAGAAGTGGTTTATTGGCTGCTCTCCATCTACAAACTGACCTGATCACTTCTTCGCAAGGATCAAACTTCATCCAGATGAAGCTGCCAGACACTGAGCCAGGTCCTTAATGGACTTCTTCTGGTCTCTCAAAGAAGAAACTGTCCTTGACCTCTCCAGATTCCTCTACAGAGGTCACACACAATATTTGTCACTTTGGCCTACAGAAGACGCCTTTTTCTGTGACATATTCCCTATATTAGTTATATATGTTTTTAAGCTTATTACAGTTTATTGACATTACAATTACATAAAATGTTTGAATCATGAAAAAATGGTTATCTGAAGCTTGGCCTTTATAATATATATTTAAGATTATGCAGTTGGATTATAAGACAATAGATAATTGTGAACATAATCATCATAAAATCTGCATTATGCTTATCAACAGTGCAAACTCGTACACTAAGACATTTCTATTCCAAGGTGTGAAAAGATCATTGTCTTCCCAAACGGTGATCCCAGGGAGAGATATCCTTTAGTAAGTGCCTCTGCCTGCATGTACGCCAACATTGCAGCAATCAGTATAAATTAATAATAAGTAAATCAAAGTGCTTAATTTAATGGAGGTTATGAAAGATTAATACCTGACATTATCCAAGCTGCTGTGCGGTAAAAGGAACCACCCATGCCTGAGGTAAACCAATCACATTTCTATGAATATGACATTAGACACATTGATGTGATGCGTTACATCAATGTCAGCCCAAGTCTTGACTACAGTGAGTCTGGATAGAAAGTCCACTGAGTGTGACTGGTCTATTTCTGTCTCCTTCTCCTCCCTCCTGACTGGGTCTAGAGGCGAGAGATCAGTTCAGGGTGGAGGAGAGCTGGTGTTTGGCCTGAGGGGCCTTTGGACACAGATTCTGTCATTGTTCCACAGCTGCCACTCCCCCACCCGACTCCCCCTCACTAACCCCCTCCACTCTGTGGCCATCCTCACCTTAAGGGCGTCCCCTGCTACCCCGCCTCCCTAATGAAGAGTGACACACGTCCAGAGGATCTGATCTAGTCTGAAACCAAGCCCTTGCCTCCTCTGTTTTGTCTCCTATTATTGACTGTGGTGGCTCACGCTGAGTCGCGGTGATGAGAGCGCCATATACCCAAGAGGCATCGCTCGCAAATCGGAGAGGGAGCTCAAAGGGCAGATGCAATTGTATGGAATGAGGAGGACTAAACTCTCTTTATTCATGAGCTACGTGATTGATATTAGAGGAAAATGAGACACTCTAATTGTCCTCTTATTTGAAGAATGTCTTACAGGCCCAGACTGCGACTGCTGTGTGCGTTTGTGTGTGCGTGTGCGCACTACTGGGTGAGATATCAAAGTGACAACTCCTAAAGGGCATCTATGCAGTGGTCTCCCGACATATCACTTGAAATAATTCATGTTGTCCTGTTGTCCTTTCTGACAGTTTCTTGCCTTTGTGGCATCCAGTGAATCCAGAGACAAAATTATCAAGAAGAAACTGAAACACAACCTCTTAAATCACAAAAAGGGCAAAGAACCTTCTATGCTTTTCTCAAGGCCTGTGTGTCCAGTATATATCCTAACAAGCATTGTGTACATATACACTGTGTCTTACATCTTATTTCTCTGTGCCTTTTAGCCTTCTTTGCAATCTAGTCTTCATGGTTCACAGCATCAGATGCTTCTTACAAACTCTACATGTTTGCTAGTAATGTAAAGTAACCCTAACCCACACCTCCAATCCTGTTTCCTTGATTTGACTCCAGGTTTGCCAAGTCCTGACTCGAGTTAGCTTTTGTAAAAGTTATTCACACACCTTTTCCAACAAACACTGTGAATGTTGACTGTGTGTTCAGTATGAATAAGAACAATGCACTAATTTGTAGTTAAAACCACCAGGTGAGCAGCTAGGATTGCAGCACTCCTGCAACCCTTATTTCACATTGTATAGTGAAGCAGGCAGACACACAGACAAAAAAGGTTGGATATGAGCAAATGAATAGGAACGTATCTCTCTTACCATAGATGCCTTGTGGCACATACTAACATTAGCTTCTACAAAGCCGAGGGAAATATTAGTGTTACACTGTAAGGTACTGGTTCAACTCAGCTCGACTCTCCTTTTTTTGTTTTTTTATCAGGCAACTGGTAAAAAAAAAACTGTCTGTGCAGAACAAAAACAGCTAAACTGACCAAGACCTATTGTTACGCACACATAAGCATATCAATATTGTATGTACTCAAGCTTCAAAAATCTCGAGCCTTTCCTTTATATCCATCTATATCTCCAAAAAGTTATATTGATGGCTCCAGGGTCTGTTTGCAACAACCTACATGCGGTATATGTACCTTTCCACCTATCTGCTCCACGTGAGGCATCCTGCTGAACCATAATTGATATTCATGTGGGAAAACACCTTGACTGGCTCAGGTAAGCGTAAATTAACGTGTGCATGTGTGTGTTTACGTGCGCACGTGCACACACTCCCACAAATGGAGAAGGAAAGCAACGGTGTGTACGTTGACGCACGCATGCGTGCGTGCGCATGTGTGTGTGCACCCACCAGTGTAATGCGATAAGCTCCAGCAAAGCACATACCTGATGCCATTAAATGCAATTTCCCCTGTGTGTCAGCCGAGCTATTTGTCAGCTGCTAACACTGCACGCTTTATTAAAAACCTCATTCGCTTCAATTAACTGCGCCCGCAAAGCAGTTTAACTCCACTCTAATCCTGTCAAGATGTTTAAACAGGTCTTGCGTACATTAGGTACATCATTTCAAACCCTGTCAGTGATTTTTTTAGCCCTTTTACTCCTTACTTAAAACTCGGATTCACCTCAGAGGGGATGGTGTTTAGTGGGATTGTGTGGATTTTTCTCAAGGTAGTGGTTGTGGTTCGGCCTCAAAGTGACCATCATACTGGTGCAGAAACACACACGCGTGTACACACTTCTCTTGTAAGTGTATTGCTTTTTTCTACTTTCATTTTCTGCTTCACCATAACCCTCCCCTCTGTATGACTGGATGACAGTTTTAGTGTGAGCACACTAAAATCAAGCTTTAATTTTGGTGCCATAGCAAGCAGCTGTGTCCCTCTGCTTAACTGAGTTGTGATTGACGTAATGCATGGTCGTGTCCAAAGTAATTATGTTGTAGGAAGAAAACGAGGATGCAACTTTTTGAAACCAACTATCAGTCAGTGCTCACTTTCAAGGCAGGGTGCACTTGTTGACGTCAGAGCTTTTAGGTGAACTAGAAATCCTACCCTGTCCCTTGTCACACAACTTCAGCTGTTATCTTCTCTGTAAAAGAGAAAACTTATCCGAGTGCATTCACTAGTTGTTAGCAATTGGAAACAAGTTGTTGTCAGGTTCCCCCATAGAGGTCATTCCGATATCTGCTCTCATGTTGTTCTTTGTTGCTAAAACTCTGTCCCTAGTTCCATTTTGTTGTTGTTGTTGTTTTCTACTGTGCACTCATTGCACAGTTGTAATCCAGCGTTTTTATCTTGGACGAAAAGATTGTGTTTATAGCAGCCAACATTTCGGCTCCTGGTGCCAAAGCGGTGCAATTGCAACAGATGCCTGCAGCATATGGGGGCGCTCTTTCAGCAAATGGTTCCACTGCTCGCATATAAGGGTAGGGACAGATGATTAAAGGAGTTGTCGGGCGGCTGGCGAACAGACAATAGTACAATAATACAACTACTCTTAGGAACTGGTGGAAGCCATATCAAGAAACAGTGCTTTAACCCCTACTTTACTGGATCTCACATTTACCCCCAATTACAACCATTAACCCTTATCTGTTATTAACCTTGACCCTTAAACTCAAACTCTTATTCTACACTTGTCCCTTGAAGTAGAAAGGACTGAACAGAACGACCTCTCTTTACAAAAGAAAAAAGTATCCCTTCTGAAGGTCTAAAGCTGCTTCCCACAAGGATACTACACATGCTCTTCTGCTTTCTTCCACTCTCTTTTGCACATTCACACACTCCCACACACATACACACACACACACACGCTGCCATGCCAGCAGGGAGGTGATGGTTAGCATGGTGCTGTCACTAGGGGATCCTGGGTGGGGTTTGCAGGAAAGGGAGAGGTGTAAATTGGGTGAGTGCTGGGTGCAAAGACTTGTGAGTGAAGGCTTGGTACTCTTCCTCTTGATGCTTTGTCACCCCGAGAGATACAGGTGGTGGGTAAGGTGAAGATGCAGGGGAGAAGCAGTTTGGCTCGGTTGTCTGTTCTGTACTGTGTTTGTATCAGTGTGTGAGCTTTATTGTGTCTTTCACGGCTGCACTTTCCCTAACCCTTTCACCTTCTTTCCTTGGCGCTTGATGAAACACTTGATTTTATTTCAAAGGGAGGGCAGAAAAACAAGGTGCGAGTCCAGGAGAAGAGATGGGACTCGTGATGTTGTTGACCACTAGTAAACAGGTTTCGCTCATGATTTCATATCTATCAACTTGACGTTGATGAAATTTGAAAGTGTAATCAGTGGAACGAAAGCTAAAGGCGAGCAGGTGTGACTTGCCTTTGATCATAACGAAGACCAATTGCAATTAGACCCAAAAATGGCTTGACAGCGGTATCAGGGGGACGCTTGCAGATTATGTATTTTTAATCAGCGTTGTTAGCATCTGCGATGGATGCCCATTTTACTCACACCAGCCTCGGATGGCATACATCATGTTTGTTAGCTGTAAATTACACTATCAATGCATGTATGCTGTCCATTAACTGCACCCACACGCCATCGTCACGTCACTCACTTCCTCATTCAGTTGATGTATGTTGAGCTTTTGGGAAACTACAGATCACTTCATCTCATTCTGAAGAGTTTATGCAGCATGAAATCATCTTCCCTTAATTGTTTTTTTTTTTAAGAGTTACTGAGGTTTCTCACCTTGCTCAGTCCAATTTTATTCCTTCACACATTCAGCCTGATTGGAGATATGAGAGATTAATCTCTATCTCAATCTATTTCCATTTCCTGCTTTTTCTTCTTATCCACACAAACCTCCTAAATCCTATTTAATGCATTGATACATCAACATGTAGTCATAGTCAACATAACAAAATGTAAATATTAACATGTTAAGTTTAGCACAATACATTATGCATAATATTTACCGTCTGATTTTAGCATAGTAACATCTACTAATTAGCATTCAACACAGCAGTTGCAAATGTCATCACTCTGTTAAATGGCCGTTATCAGTTATTATCACGTCAATAATTAGGCAACCTCCAGCAACCATGTTGGTGACATCATATAAAGAGCGACAAAGAAAACACAGGCCTTTCAAAAAGGAGGCTGGTGTTTTTTTTCTATATGCGCATCAGCTATAGGGTTAAGCTAAGTAGTTAAGTAGTTTTTGTGCCAAAACATGGTACATTTTGTGTATTTTATTGTGACCATGACTTTAAAGGTCCAGCACATGGTGTGGGCCTTCTGATCTGACTAGGACGTGGAGTAAGGTCCTCAAAACCACATTTGTGGTCCAGATGACAAAGTGATAATGGCCATTTAATGAGGTGAAAACATTCAAAGAAGATGACTAAACACAAATTCAGGCTGATGTGAATGTCATTAGCTTTGCAGTTAAATACTAGAGGAATTTCAAATGTAATCAGATGATAGTGCTAGATGTAAATTTATTAACAATTAATCCTGAGGGGGGCACACTAGCCTAAATTTCATGGCAATCAACAGTTACTTAGGTGTTTCACTAAAAAACATAATATAAACTTACTCCCACAACAACAAAAATCTGAGGATCTCCTGAATTATACAGCACATCCAAAACAAATGGTACATATGGTTAGTAAAATGTTGCTAGGGAATCAGTAAATATTTCTGATGTGAATCCACAGCTAAAATTGCTAGCTATTCGCTAACTTTTTGCCACTAATCCCAACTAATTGCTACTCAGCAGGTTGTGATGTTGGTGGCGCTGTGTGAAGCATTGTGACGCATTAAATCTGATGGGCAACAAAACAAAAACAATAAGCTTAAAGACAATAAAATTCAGAGCTGTGGAGAACGTTTGATTCACTGATGTGGAATATAAAAATAGATTTTATAGCAGCTTAAAACATTTGGAGAATAAAATGGCGGCTGCATTCTCCATCAACAACATTTGAGATTCAGCCTTTTGAAAATCATCCCAAGAAAATAATCTAATTATAGCACAATTTATTACAGTTTACACAGCATAAATATTCCATATTTACAAAGACCAAAAGCTGTGTTTGTCAGTGTGTGTCTGTGTGTGTGTGTGGCCCCTAACTCGACCATGTGCTAACCCCACACAGCTGCAGAGTCCCCTTGAGGGTTTGTCGCACAGGCAACAGAGGGAGGGTGTAGGAAGAGGAGGGGGGAGGCATGGACTGAACGCTCTCATTTCCATGCCGCGCTGTTCTGGCAAAGACATTGTACACCGCTGTGGATGTGTGTCTCTAGTGCTATTGCTCAATCTTTTTAGGCCTGTCAATTAGGGTTTTCATCAGACAGTTCTCTGGGCGCAGAGGTTGGAAAGCTGACTGTGTACTTCTGTGTGGCAAATGTGTTCGCTGTGTGTGTTAATGCATGTACACAGAAGAAAGAGACAGAGGGAATTAATAACACATCTCAAATATGGATGCACAAGTTACAAATTAATTCAAAGTCTCATTTCATATACCTCAGCTGAATGAAGAGGTTCATTGCTAGCATTTGTGAGTCAATTACTTCATAAAGCTCCACTAATCTGTTTTCTGCCTGGTAGCTGAAGTAAAGCAGCTCAGAGTCCGGCCTGAAAACAGTAATGGAGAAACCAAGGAGTCTCAGGTTCTTCAAATATCCCTGTCAATCAAACGCCGATTCCTCTGAGTGCGTTTTCTATCTGTCAAGGGTCATAGAGAGTGAGGATGAGACCCATTCCCTCCCTCCCTCCCCCCCTCCATCTCCTGCACCTCCATCCCTCCCTCCTCTCTCGCTCCTTAGAGGTGTATCTCTACCTTGTGCATCACGTCTGGGCATGACCTGTTGCTAGGTAACCCTGGGTCACAGCTGCACACTATGGCAGACCCTTTTTTTATTTATCAGTGAGTTATGTGGGAGACGGGGGCTGTAATTTATTAGTTTGATATTGGGCAGGCAGCGCAAGTTTGGGATTGTAAAAAGAAGAGACGGCCTATAGCTCATCAAAATGCTTATTCTGATCCCAGGCCTCGGCCCGCTGAAGAGATTCACAACAGAGGGGATCAAAACATTATAAATTCATCCGCTTTTTACTAAGAAAATCAAGCATCTCCAACAACAAAGCCAATGGTAATGCACTTTCCATGCTGGTAATTGAACAGATGTGGTCAGAGCTTAGAGGACCAAGAAAAAGGAATTCATCTCAGTACTGTATGTGACTGATTCATGTCCAAGGATGAAGTGGCTGCAGACAAACAGTGTTATCCAGCTTTGTGCTCAGGACAGATTTAACCCGCTGGTATAAATTCATGCTAAACTTTCATCAGACTGTGAGTTAACACATATCCTGAGTGAAAAGAAATAAAAGCTAAATTAATTAAATAACAAAGGCCTGTTCATCACCTGGAATTGTAGTTTACTCAGATTTTATTGGAATATTTGGGAATATGATGATTTGTGTTAGTAAGCTGGAGACAGCTAGCTTAACTGTGTCTGAAGCTAACAAAGCTACAGCTCACTAGCTAACAGGTTATGGTGACAGCAAGACTCATTTTTTCCACAGATTAAACGAATAAAATGTATTAAAAGTTTTGCTGTTATGGTTGGCATCCTCCTCTATACTTTGTGTTTACTGCTAATTAGCAAATGTTAGCATGCTATCATTCATAATTGAGATTGCATTATAGTGAACAATATATTTTAACTTTAGCATTTTAGCATTATCGCACATCACAAGCTAGTGTATAATAGCATTTGTTATTTTACAATTCTGGCAAACAGGTGAGGCCCTCAGTAATAATACATAAACTTAAGATTGACTTAGTATTTTCTCAAAATGTTTCTACAGTGTTCAAATGTATAAGAATTTAAAATATAGTTTACAATGGGTAGAATGCCAGCACAACTGTCTTTGTGCACAAAAAAAGAGTTAATGCAATTTATTTAAGCTTTTTTTTTTTTTTTTATATACATTAAATATCAGTTTTTAAATTAGTTTTTCTAAGCCTTTCTCACATTACTCAGTGTCACTTCACCACAAAACCTTAAAAACCCTCCCTTAAAAACCACACAAACAAACAAAAAAAAAATTCCAGGACAGACTGCGACCATCTGAAAGTTTTACAGTTTTTACAACACTTCAGTGTGATATTAATTTGTGATGCATCTGCTGCTGTTGACTCAGCCACATTACTTCCTCCTTACACTGATGAAAGCTCACCATTGCATCCCAGGTCTTACCCACATCGCTTTTGTTAAATTCCTCTCCCTAATATGCGTGTGATGAATATTTTTCAGATGCTTCCTCTACGCCGTATCTGATCAGAAACAAATGCACCTGCACTTTTTTTTTTTTGCCTTCTTCTTGCAACTGCAACTCCCCCAGGACGGGTAAAAATTGACTCCCTGGCTTCCTCCACCAGGCAATTACGTGCCATCTGTTCCCATCTTGGTTGTTCCAGCTCGTTTTGTTTCTGCGATTGTTCCTCTAATATCATAGGCCCGAAAGTGTTAGAGAGGAAGGGGGTGGGAGGTGGGAGGGGAGGGGGACACAAAAATGAGGAGTGGCATGAAGAGGAATTAATCGAATCTAACAGCAGAACCAGATCTTCCCCTTTGAAAGGAGATAGTCCCACTAGAATGAGGACCATTACCATATTCATCACCTAATATTGCCTGCTGTATGCAAAGCAGAGGAGAAGAGGGCAATATGACTTTCTTGATCGCCTTTCTAATTCCATCTGTGAAAGCTTCCAGACTTCTTTTTAATTGTTTGTTTGCAACAAGTCCACGTTGTATGTGCTTTGGTGGGATGTGCCATTTGTTTGGGGAGTGGTAATAATAACCCATTAACTTCCTTGTCATATATCGCACTGATATATATAAAGCTGGTTGTTATGCTGCCATGCTGAATCACATTATTGTTTTGTTACAGTAACTATTGGGCCCATTACTCTCTGCCACACACACCGGCTGGAAGCAGCGTGGAGATTTAATTGCAGACGAGGCAAGCAGCTGGATTGGTGAGTTTTACCAGTGATATCAATAACAGAGCGCCACCTTAGGCTCATATAATTTTCCATCTCTCCTGACAGAGCGGAAGATAGAAATAATCAGTCATAACACCAGCCAGGCAGTCTGTAGGACCCTGTGTGACATCCAGCAACACTGATGGCTCAGGACCCATCTGTGTCCAGGGGGTAACGCTCCATGTGTGTGTGTGAGGGTAATTGGTGAGAAGATGTTTAGTAGATGAAATCGTCACTCCTTAAAAGCTTATACATTAGATACCTGAAAATGACGTGATGAATGGAGGTGTACATTCTCAAAAGATAAGAAGCAGTCTTACAACTGAAGGCAGAAATTAAATGACGATATTGTCTTGTTTCAAAAGTGACGTACTTTCCCTTTCTACTTTTAGAGTACTAAAAGAAACTGCAGTTTTACATATCAGACATCCTTTCTTGAACTTTTTTCCTGTGTAATTATTTCAACTGAGGCATCTCAAACCTGCACCAACGGAAACACAATTTAATGAGTGTTTGATGATAAAGGCAGTGACACGGTCTTATTGTCCCATAACACAAGCCAAATGTTGACTGTGTATTGAATGTGCACATTAGGAAGTGAGACATCACATACACAGATTTTTCATGAGTGCATCTGATTTATTTCTTTTTTTTCTTCTTCTTTCTTTTCAAAGTTTCAAGCAAGCAGGTGAACACCTTCTCCTTCATTGCTTGTGTAATTCCTGGTTGGAATTACACAAGCAAACATATGAAGGTAAATATGTGTGATTCTCTAATTGGGACCAAACCTTGTTAAAAAATCTGTTGTGTGTGTCCTGTGTAGACCTGCGACAGACTGCAGGCAGACTCCTCCTGAACTACAGCTGACAGAACAGTACCTACAGACAAATCACCCATCTGCAATATGTTATGATTCTGTAAGAAAATTAACTTGTTTAAGTGCCTTTATATAACATTACTTAGATTCAAAGAATGAATTATCTTATTCATTTACTCTGAGACATGTCTACATATGCTTGAAACTGAAATATCTAGAACAGATTTTAAACATAAAGCACGTAAATGAAGGTTTCAGGCTGTTTCGGGTACACTACATTTATCTATTTACATAAATATATTGTATTTCATTTGTCAGTGCTCACTAACACACAGACGTACAGGTTATCCTCCTTTTGTTACTTTGCATTTGCTGACATCTAGTGGTCAAATGTTGAAAAGTGAATGTAAATAAAATGAATCTGAGGAAAAGTGTCAGTATCTCAGGTGTAAACAAGTTAATGTATTTAGATTTTATTATATTAAGAGATAGCATCACCCCCTAATGTCACTACACTGGCTTAAGGTTGAATATTGTATTGAGTTTAAGCTCCTTTTATGTTTTTAAAGCTCTTAATGGTTTAGCTCACCAATACATTTTAAAACTCCTCTGCCCCTATACCAGGGCCAGTTGTCTTAGATCTGCAAATCAATTACTTTTAACTGTTCTTCCATCAAGACTAGTAAGAAAGGGTGACCGTGTTTGGCCGTAGCAGACCTGAAGCTTTGGAACAGTCTTTGCATCTCAATCAAATACTCAGCTTCCATGAATATTTATTATAAATAATATTTATTTATAAGGCTGAATTAAAAACAAATTTATTCTTTAAAACCTTTGGATTTTTGGAATCGTGTCTGTAAAATGTCTTTAACTGTTTATAATTTATGTATGTTTTTTTATTTTATGGGATTTTTTTTGTTTGTTTAATTCTTTCTACTCACTTTATGTGATATTAACTTTCCTCTTGTAAATTGTTCAGCACTTTGGTCAAGAGTTGTTTTTAAGAGTTGTTTTTATAGAGTGCTATACAAAAAAAGTTGATTTGGTTAAAGATGTTCAGTAAGTGTTGATATTTGAGTCTGTAAATCAGGTGCAGCTCTACAGATATTACACATGTGGTGATGTTTTAATACTCTTAAAGCTCTTCTTACATCACTTCATTCCTCTGAGAGTGGCCTTTTAGTTCAGAAATGCAATATAGTCTGTTGAGGGTATACGTATTTAATCATTCTCTCAAATCTTTTACTTTTAAGAACCTGAGGAACCCTCTTCTGCTTCCAAAATTGATTTAGTTTAAGTGTAGACTTTAACTAAAGGAGCCTCATTTTTTATGATACTACTTAAATTGTTTTGGGCATGCAGGAATAAAAGCAGTCTGTACTACTACTAAGTGCTATATTAGACGTAGAGCCACCTGTGAGGAATGCAATAAAAAAAAGAGGGAGGGAAGAGAGGTGAGTTGAGGGAGTGACAGAGAGGGGTGGTGGGAGGAAGAACAGGAGACTCGAGGACAGAACAGAGACAGCCGTGGAGGAAGACGCACACACCTTCAATTCAGGTAGGATCTCTTTACATAACTTAGTTTTTTTTAATAGGCACTTTTTTTGTATATAAACTGGCATAATCTCACATTTCATTCTTAAGGTAGATTTTCATGCATTATTCAACTGATAATTTTGAAATAGGAAAACAAAAGTCTTAATCAAGCAATTTGATGCCAAAAGATTTTTTTTTCTTTTTTCTTTAGCAGGCAGAGGTATGTTTCATTTGACATTTCAAAGAGATCTTTACCTGTGTGCTTAATGCTCTGTAACTTGTTTTGAATGGTGCCATTGTTTAGTTCCGATACGCTGGAATGCTCCCGAACATACTGCATAATCCTCTCAATTATGAATGGTATCATTTTTTCTATGGTCTCAGCACCCCATTGAAGGCTGTCCGGTAACTTAGCAACTAGTGCCTCTCATTCAACATTAAAGTGGGGTAAGATGAGAAGCCCCAGTGGCCTCACTCCAGGAGAGTGACTTTGTTTGGATTGTGGATTTGTTTCTGACAGATAACCTACATTTTCCCCTTTTCAGACTAACAGATTGACGCCTCGTTAAATAAACCTACAATACTGTGTAGGAATAGTGTATTTTGATAATGTATGTTTTCCACAATCTTCTACTAATGTATCTTCTATTATTTTTAGTAACATTTTAACTGTTTTGAGCAGCATACAACTGTGTCACTCAGATAACATCTTTAACATCCTTCTAAAACGATGGGAAGCAGATTTTATCCATTGACGCTCAGAGGTCACAAGCTTCCAGGGGGACATTATTGTGAACATGCTGAAGTAAACTGACACCTCACCCTTTCATCCTGGCAAAAGCCTTGTTGTTTCGCTCCAGGGGGGTAAAAGTCTTTAACTAGATCTACACTGTTAATATATACACACTATCCAGAACTGCTGATTCAGAATATGATCTATTTTATGGCCAAATACACAATTGACCCTCTTCTGGCAGTGTCTCATATATCTTGTGTTGGTGGTGAAAGACAGAGCTCAGTTTCACTCATTGGGCAGATAGGCACTGATGTTTTCACCAAAAGTGACAATAGAGGTCTGTGCTGCATTCGGAAACATCTATTTGAGACTGTTGATGTTCCCTAATCAACTTGGTTTGCAGTGACAATTCACTGATGATATAATGTCATAAATGACTGATTCAATTGGAATTTTTAATGATTGTACTACTGCTAAAACATACATGCAAAGAAATAATAGGAATAATTAAATCACCTTTTTGCATAGTACAGGGGTGCTTTAGATGTGCTTTACCATTCTGTTGATTTACATACAGTTTAGCATAGTTACTGTTGCAGTGATCAGTGGTTGCCAACAGTAATTTAAATGCACTGGCCTCAGGAAAACAGGACAGTGGTTATCTGAGAGCATTTTGTAGTCTCGTGAGAAACTGAATATTGTGCAGGATAGATACAGTTGCATCGAATAGGAACCTGTGTCCCAGTTTTAAAACGTCCATGCACCCGAGTCATTGCGGAATTTGTTTGGTACACCTGAGTCAGGTAGGTCAAACAGGTTTCCTGAGGGACGGATTTTCTCCAAAAGTGACTGGCCCCTTACTGCAGAATTGAGAATCTTCTTTTAAATCACTTAACACGTATTTTCCTCTGATGGTGAGCCTTTGCTGTTTGGTTTGTCTAACCTTTCACTTGTTCTGTTATTCTCTATACAGGCACATACTCAAAAAGCTGTAAAACCCATTTTACAAGAGGAGTATTCAACTATACCATCCAGAATGTTAATGCGTTCTCATTCACAGAGAAGAGCCCTTCCAGGGTTTTCAGCTCTGTTGACATACAGCACTCCAAAACAGACAGATGTGACCATCCCAACTTCTCTATCCTTTTCCCCACGACAGTCTGTCTTTACACCCATATCTATTACGTCCCTTCCTCCCTGGGCGACTCAGGCTCTTTCGAGCCTGGAGCAAGGAGAAAAGGAACTGCAGGATCTTAGAGAGCGACAGCAAGAAGAAGTGGAGGAGGTGAATCGTGAGTTGGACAATGCAATGATTGAAGCTCAGAGAGAGGAGAGGCGCCTTCTTGAGAAGGTTGAGCAGGACCACAGAGAAACTCAGCGGCACCTTAGTCAAGTGAAAAGAGAGAATGCTGCAGCTGTAAGGGTTGTGGAGTCACTTATTGACCAGCAACTTAGAAAATTGAGACAACTGAAAGGGCAGATAGAAAGATGGGGCAGCACTGCTGGTGAATCCAACAAAAATCAGCTCCAAAGAGGTGTTACAGAGGTCACTCAACCTTGGGAAATCTCGCTAACATTGAAAAGAGTCAGTTTTTCACACATCTCTGAGTCCAAGACCTTAAGCTTAGGCAAAGTTGATGTTCATGAGCAAGGTATGATATACCCCATTGGTGTTTGTGGTGATCAAGGACACAAGTGTGCCTTGCACTCAGGGGTTACAACCTTTTCAAACATCAGCCCTCTTGAAATTCGAAAGGAACCACAACCAAACAGAACAGGACAAAGGTACAGCCCAAATGAAACCAGTAAGACAAACAGTGGGACCATGCGGATTGTCCGTAAGCTACGTCTATCAAGCTCTATAGAGACTGAGGATGATTCACCCACCATAAAGTCTCCCATTCCAAGACATCGTGGTGTATCGGAGTCATCCCAAGATGAAGAACTGGAGTCTGAGAGTTCAGACACACAGGGACAAGACATTTTCCTTGCTACCCCACCAGTCTCCAGTCAAGGAGAATCTGAAGGGGATGAACCTGATGGCAGGCAAAATGCAACCAAGAAGCGCCTCACATTGAAGGGTAAGCGGAAGCAAAAGGCTCTTGTCTTGGTCTCTTGCAAAGAACCATCCTGCCCTCCTGAAGAAAAAACCTGTGATGTGGCAATGTCTTCAAAAACTAAGTACAAAGGTTCACTCTACAGGCACAGCCTACTAGATATTTCAGATGAACAATATCCTCCTTCTCAAAAAGGCCTGTCAAAGAAAAAGACCTCAAATGAATCATCAGTGGACAGTGGAAGTCCACCATCCCCAGTAGACAGTGAGGATTTCTGTTACACCTATACTATTAACACACCTGTTAATGGATCCCTCAAGAAGGAGCACTACCTCTCAATGTCCACTGCTGACCTCTCTGCTAAACTACGTCCTTTAATTAATAGTAACAATGCAGAGCATAGGGGAATCAGGAAGGTGAACAAAATGCATCTTGTTTCTGAACCTTTATCTCTTGATCAAATCCGAGGAAACAGTCCAGAATCTAACAGGAAAACCATAAGTTCGGATGAACGGCAATCAAGATCCAAAACTCGTGTTAGACAATGTCCAGGTTTAAACCATGTGAGCAGATCTCTTTCCATGTCAGCAATTGAAGGTGACAAATTACATCAAGACAAAGAATCACAACAATACAACAAAGACGAAGAGCAAGTTGTTCCACCTTTGAGGGAAGTGGAGGAAGAGAGTGGTTCAACTGCTCTTGATTCAGCTTATCTGGTAAAACAGTTTGGAAAACAAGGATCAGGTCGCACTGATTTCAACCTGCCAAGTGGCATTTTTGCAACTGTCAAAGGGCAGCTCTTTGTGGTGGATTGTGGAAATGCCCGCATTCAGGTGACTGATCTCCAGAAGAATGTTGTGCAGCAGGTGGCTCCTTCAGGATCAGAGCGGTCTTCCCGCATATGCAACTACTTTGATGTGGCTGTGAACTCAAAAGGACTCATTGCTCTGACATGTGCCGCCGAACGAGCAGTGTTGGTGTTTAGTCGTCATGGACGCCTCCTGCAAACGTTTGGAGGCACAATGATTGGTTCCACCAATGAAGAGCTGGATGCTCCCAGAGGGGTGACTGTTACCTGTCACGATGAATTCTTGGTTGCTGACATCAAGCGTGGCACCTTAATTGCCCTAAAACTTGACCCTAAAACTGGGGCCAGGCTGGAGCGCACAGTGGTGACTGGATACCACAGGCCCTACTTGGTAGCAGCATGTCTCACCACTGGGCTCATGGCAGTATCAGAGCGAGGCAATGAGACTGGACGTGTCCCATGCATTCGAGTTCTGGATCCTGGTTGGAACACTATCCGAATCCTTGGTGTGTGCTCTGGTTTGGGGCCTGTCTTGACCTGTCCTTGGGGCCTCTGTATCGACAGTGATGGGGATGTCCTGGTGGCAGACTGGGGCAAGCAGCACCATCATGTTTTTCTCTATCCTTGCAAGGGTGTTGGCTGGCCCGTGGTGACTGACAATCTGAATAACCCAAGAGGCTTGGCACTGCTCCCCGATGGCCACATGGTTGTGTCAGACAGCATGAATCACTGCATCAAGATCTACCGCTACAAATGAATTTCAGAAGACAGTAAAGGCAGAGATGGAAATAAATATAGACAGTTAATGTAAGACTAACTACTGGGGTAATCTGAGAGGCTTATTTTTTGTCTTTGAGTATAAAGTATAGTCTCTTATGTGATAAGATAATGTTGACTTATGAGTGACTTGTCCAAGGACACTTGTGGCTAGGAATCAGGGGGACTTGACTGCCCTACGATCTGAGCCATGGTCACAAACATGGGATTTTAAAATGGTAATAAATCTAATGCTTTTTGATTTTTTTTCATTATGATAGTCAGTAGATGCAAGGTAAATGTAATACAAATTATTTTCATTGAATCTGTACAACATAAAGATAGAAGTAGTAGATAACAATACTTTAACAACAATGCTTTCAACTTAACCTTGAGTGTTTCTTATGTTTAATTCACCTGACCCATTGTGAACCATAATGCTGGACGACCAAATGAAACTTAAACTGATCTGAAATGTTAACTGTGGGCCGCACTCATATTGAACAACATTGGATTAAGTGATATGTTAGACAAAGGCTAATTAGAGACAATGCAGTGTAATCAGAAGATCCAGTAGTTTAGTATGCTTAAGACTAGGTCTTAGAGACTGTCTGATTTAAAAACATTAAATTGACTTAAATCTAATTTTGCATGGGTTTGTTACACATTACCACACAACAGGGTCGGCGCCAGAGCTGTCTTAAAACGGGCAATTAATTTTGACGGGGGGGGGGCACTTTTCAATCTCACCACGTATCGTTATTATTATTATCCTACATGAAAGAATATTAAACAGAGAGGAAATAGAGGTCGGCTAAATACACCGTGATTACACACTGGTGTGTTTACACTCGCTACAGTAAGACGTAACATAACCATATATAAAAGCACATATAAACCATGTCCACCAAATGTACACACTACACAAGTAAATAAAGAGCCACACCAAACACCAGTATGTATAAATATACAGCCATACACAGTATCCGCCTCGACCCTGAGTAGCCACAATTACAAAAGTGCAAACTGTAAAACTCTTAAACTGCAAAGTGAACAAAGCAGGACGGACATTTGGCAAACAGGTGGATTATTGAACTCACCATTAGAAGAGCTGGAGTCGCCGGCTACAGTTGCTAAATCTCTCCAACATGA
>JAUYWH010000012.1:9105211-9169152 GCA_034779795.1 Ctenopoma multispine | reverse complement strand
GGTAGTTGTTTTTAATTGGGTAGATAGAGGTTCGCTTTATAGCTGTAAATCTATTTCACATTTCTTTTGTCAGTGAGGGATTTCCACTAAGGGGGCACACTAAATTGATTGGACGGGCCTGGCCCCCTATGGCCCGTCCATAGCGCCGACGCTGCCACACAACCTCATCTATTTATCAGCTATGGTATTTCGCAGATGACGATATTGATGATAATGTTTATCACCAAACAGAAAGGGGATAAAGGGGAACTAAATATTAACCAAACAGATCAATAATTACATTTGAATAAACTAAGATAAAGTGAGGCACCTCTTCTTTAAGCCTTTTGTCTTCAGCACAAAATAAAAAATCTGAAGTAATTGATTTGTAAATCAAGGCAGTAATTACATAGCACAGTTTGTGCTGCACAAAGCTTATTAGTAAATTGTACAACATTATTTTAAATGATCACATCACAACCTAATTTTGCAACTACTGAAATTCCCCAAAGACTCTGTCTGTACAAACACACACACAGGCGTGCGCACGCACACATACAAACACTTATCTACCCACACACACGCTTCAGAATAAAAGCACTGGTCAGTTTCTGTGCAGGTACTGCTGTGCTCCCCAATGAGACTCCACGACGACGGCATGGAGCTGTTCACCAAAACTCTGTTTATGTGCTTGGCACTTGCTCTCGCTAATGGAGCACCTGCGTGAGTATTAATGAATGTCTGTCTTTCAATCAAGGGGTTTAGACCTTCTATCTCATCTTTGTGATGTTGCCGTATGTCTGTTACCTTTTAAATGTGTATAAGGATAAAAAGAACATCTCTGTACAGATTAAAGCAGAGGGTCTACACATAACTGAACTGTTGTTACATACAGTATGATGGGTGAAAATTAGACAAAATAATACAAGATATTACAATACAATGCAAACTAGTACAAAAAGTATACGGATATCAGAAAGGTGAGGTCGACACTATGGTCATGTCTGAGGCTGTAGTTTGCTTTTGTTCATACTTTTTATACTATAAGGTGTTCCTATTGTTTTGTCCACCCCCGCTACTGAACAGTGCAGTGACAATCACAGTCCATTCATTTCCTAATGTTTACCAGGATCAATAAAACAAATACAAGAGGTACAAGTCAATGTTTTACTTTGGTGGTGTGTCATTGACCCTGTATTACCATCACTAGAGTGTATGGAATTTTAACATGGTGCTATGTTAAATGTGGTGGAATATTGAAGGATATTTTTATCATTCGCAGGCACCTGTATGGATCAGTAGCAGACGGTAGGTTTTTAGTAAACATTAAAATAATGCTGCTTACTCACTAGTTTGCCCAAATGTGTCTTATATACATGTAATTGCTTATTCATTAGTCATTATTCTAAATAACTATGTCTAATATTACACATTTATGTGTAACAGAACTTCAGTAACATTAATGGTAACTGGAGTATCTTTTTGTTTCTGAATTGGGTATAAAGATGCCCATGCTGCCCATGGTGCTGTGCCAGACCGGTGTGAAGGCATTGAGTTTGATGCCATCACTCCTGATGAGAAGGGCGTCACTTTATTCTTCAAAGGTGAATTTCTTTAAATTGGGCTTGACAGTACCTTCACTGTGTCAGTTTTGTTTATGGATAACTGAAACCACATCTTTTACATTTAAAAAACTAAATAACTGTGTAACTATACTATATTTTCTTGTAGGATTTTTGAATACACAGTTTTAGATTATACGTTTGTGAATATATTGTTTTGTAAATATATATTTAATCCAGCGTAATAAAACTCCTAATGTTTTCTACTCAGGTGACCACCTGTGGAAGGGTTTCCACGGTTCAGTTCATCTCTCCAATGCGTCTTTTAGGGAGCTGGATGACTTCCATCACATTGGCCATGTTGATGCTGCCTTCCGCATGCACAGTACAGAGAAGACAATCGACCATGATCGCATCTACTTCTTCCTGGTATGACATACATAATACCTGTGATTCTGTAAAACATACTGATGGAGAAGGACAGCTGTATCTGTCAATCATCTCTACTACATCTACCAATCTATTTTCCAGGATGACAAAGTGTTTAGATATTTTAATCAAACTCTGGAAGAAGGATATCCAAAGGAGATTCAGAAGGACTTCCCTGGAGTCCCCATTCACTTGGATGCTGCTGTGGAGTGTCCCAAAGGAGAGTGTGTCACCAACTCAGTTCTATTCTTCAAGGGTATGTTGATATTCACTGCTAAGACATTGATCACACTGTGATTGTGTGGGTTTCCCTTGACAAATGGCAACAAAAACTGTATTATTTCAGTATTATAAAGATAATGTTGCCACCTAATGGAGGTAATTAGCTGATTTTAAAGTAGGTTAAAAATTCAGTCTAGCAAATATTGGCCATATTGTTCATAATTTTCATAAGTGAATCAATTATTGCCACATGAACCATTAGATAAATAATACATTAGCGCATTTTCTCAAACTCATCATTTCTCCTCACAGGACATGATGTGCATGTTTATGACATTGCCACAAAGACAGTGAAGACAAAGACGTGGACCCACCTGCCTGTGTGCACCTCTGCTTTACGCTGGCTGGAGCACTATTACTGTTTCCATGGACACAACTTCACCAAGTTCAACCCAGTAACCGGGGAGGTGAGCGCTATGTACCCAAAAGATGCCCGCAATTACTTCATGAGGTGTGCTAACTTTGGTGAGTCCATCGAGAGAAGAACTGCAAAATGTGGTACAAATCTTACATATCTAAAAACGATCTTGTGTTTTTAACTGCAGGTCATGGAGGTGGTCATAAAGTCCCTAAATGCAGTGAGGTCAAGTTAGATGCCATCACCACTGATGACACAGGCAAAACATACTTCTTTGCAGGTAAAGGTTTGTTTGGTTCAGTGAACCTGTCAGTAGGCAGTAGGTAATTAGTTTAGCTTATTATAAAGACTGGAAGCAGTGGAACATATTTGTAAAGACATCAAACTGTTTCAATTAATATTTTTTCCCATTTGATTATTTCTCCCTGCACAGGTCCTGTGTACACGCGATTGGATACCCATCGTGATGGCCTTCACAGCTTTCCAATCACCCGGTCATGGAAAGAAGTGACCAATGGAGTTGACGCTGTCTTCTCCTACACTGACAAAATCTACATGATTAAGGTAAACCGTCGACATTCTTCCTGATTAGAAACACTGAGCTGTGTTGAAGTTAACTAAAACTCCCTCTGTTTGGACAAACACATCCAGGATGACCAGGTTTATATCTATAAATCAGCTGCTCACTACATCTTGATTGAAGGCTATCCTAAATCTGTGAAGGAAGAACTCGGCATTGAAGGACATGTGGACGCTGCTTTTGTCTGTCCCAATGAGCACACAGTCTATTTAATACAAGGTTAGGTTACTGAATGCTTATTGCTCATATTTTGGGTTTAATTGGTTTAGAAATAGAATAAAAAAAAGTTAATTGAAAATTAACCATGTAACTACTACATTTCTTTCTTCCAACAGGAAATAGTCTGTGTGAAGTCGATCTTATAGCAACACCTAGGGTGGTGACCAAAACTCTGCCATTGCCCTTGTCGGACATCGATGGTGGTCTGTGCGGCCCGCAGGGAGTCACTGTGTTCAAGGGCTCTCAGTTTTACCATTATGAGAGCGTCTTGACACTGGCTGTGAGCAGAATCGCTCCTTTCCCACAGAACATCACTTCAACAATGATGGGATGTCAGGAGTAGGTGTCAGCGACGATACAGAGAGGGCACTTCAGCCCACTCCACAGAAAAGAATTGAACATAGGTGACGCCGAGTTCTACAAATAGATTTATAGTGTGGAATTAAAAATTACAGCAAAGGTTTTGGAAAAAGTTTGACTTTTGTTAGTAGTCGGTGAATAAAAAACTGCTTACGTGACGTGTATGTTACCTTGTTTTTGCATTTTGATTGAAGCGTGAGCTGGAATAAAAGTCAGAACTGTATTAAGTAATTCGTGATATGGCCACTAGAGGACCTACTGTACAAAAAAGTGTTACACTAAAAATGCCCTAAAGCAGCTGATGTGATAGAAAATACAGAAACGTGAATGTTTATACACTCAGCTCTTTTTTGCATAGTTATTCCTATGCATGTGGTCTCCTTCTTCATATGAAGCCTTTTAAGTTGCTTCAGTACTACAGTACAATCTACAAGTGATTTGTCCTTCTTTATACAGCCCTGACTTTGATGATGTCTGAATAAATACTGTTCAGGGATATTCTCCCTCGCAACTACAATACATTAGAATAGATTACCCAAAGTGTTTCTATTTAACCAGGATGTCTGTGCCCCACTGGAACACATCGCCTTGAGCCACACCAAAGAGGCACATAAATGGTCTAAAAGGCCCTTTTGTAGGCACTAGTGACCTCTAAGTGGCTCAGGCAGCCCAAATGCTCCACTGGTAAATTTAAGTGCTGCTCTAGTGAGGGTTAAAATAAATAAAATTACCCTGAACCTGTAAATTGATTCATTTTCATTCCAGCATAAATCTACAGCATTTTTATAGCAGTTTTATAGAATTACTGAACTGTAAGATATCTGACATATTACGTGCACACACAAGTAACATTGCTTCCTGAAAAATCTGTAATTTTCTCACATGCGGCTCAGCTGCTGGTTATTTCTTTGCAGCATAGAGATTAGATAAAACATTTAACGATGTCAACAACCACTGGATAATTATAACCCACTGAAAAAAAATGTTACTGATGACTTTTTTAAGGAATGAGGCTTATTCATGATACATAGCTATTTTTTGTTAGTGTGTCTGGTCTTTATAATCTGTATAAATTTGATAAGGGAAGTTGAATTCAATTTATAAGTAGGTTTTATGAAGAGTCCCGGCCGCTCCCATTATTACAATATACAGTATTGTCCATGCTCATATGGGACCATATAGACACGTACGCAGCAGCCTGCAAGAGTCCAGAGGTCGGGACAGCATTAACAGGCATTCAAGGCCTTTTCACTCCCTGGAGGGGTTTTTGTTCAGCCAAAATCCCTGGGATTTTCAGCAAGCATAAAGGGAGTGCTGGCCTCAGCACAGCTTAATGGGTGAGGCCATGAGTACACACACACACACACACACACACACACACACACGCACACACAGTAGAGCATGTGCATATGCGCACAGAAATACCAGTGCACACACACACATATAGCGGACAGTATAGACTGTTTTCGTCTCTCACAGTGCTAGCATCAATCAGATCATGACAAAGAGTTATTGTGATAAAAAAATTTTGTAAAATTTTGTAACTAATACCTGAAGAACTGTTAAGCTAGTTAGAAGATAAACACATTTTTTGTGGAGGAATAGAGACGATTGTGAACGATTATAAATAACTTGAAAATTCTTCTTAATAAGGCCCAAACACAAAAAGAAATGAAAAAACATAACACTCACCATTGAAAGAAAATGTGTGTGGTACAAAAAGTTTATTCAGAAACAGTTCTGTAACCATCTGAGGTAAATGAACATTTACATCAACATGTTCTTTAACGAAAGGTTCAGACACAAGGCACTTCTCTTCAAAGACAGCGATTTAACAACAGGAGTAATAGTAGGGCGACATGTGAAAATCCCATCACACAACCTGCACCAGCGATCTGCTGCTGTATTTGATCCAAGGCACATCCATGGTGTGAAAGCTGGAGTTGCAAAAGTCTCAATTTATATTCAGAAAAAAAAATCGCTTTAAGTTTATTTCTTGTCTGTTGCAAGTCTAATGTTGATTTGATTATTACCATATAAACATAAACCTTTTTTCTATGTATATCCTCACATCCTCCTAAGAGTGATCTAGCTACGTAACTGTGTAAATCTTTATCTACGTAAAAGAAATACTAAAAACAGCTTGAAACAACAAAGTTATGAAAAACATTTCCAGCAAAAAAATGAGTAAAATAAATCTTTTTTCCCATCAGTCTTTTAGAGACAAAGTTCAACATCATGTCTTTTTGTTGATATTCTCCTTTCCCAGATTCCTGATACTGTGATAAAACTGATCTTATGGTTGCAGCAATGATTGTTAGGGTTAGGGATGAGGTTCCCATCTCTTTGGCACAAATGACTTTGGTTTGGTAAATATAATTGGTTAAATCATACACATCACAGCGAGTAACTATTTCACTACTAAGAAATTAAGTGCTTCAGCTGCCGTGGGGTGCTGAAGTTATCAAATGACATGTAAGCGTCTGACACAGTTAGCAAACACCATACAGTATATTCAGTCTCCAGTTCACTCTGTCCTTACAAAGTGAGCTAATGTGATAAAACTGAAGGCCTTTCACTGCATCTCGCTTCTTATTTTCGTTTTATAGAAGATGAGTGGTTGCATTCGTGACAAGACAGAAATCGTTAGCTTAAAAACTAATGTCTGAACAATGCAGAGGCCTTTCATTTCTGTGGCGAAGGTCCTGACGCTGAATTAAGGTTATGGGTAGGCAAAGGACAAACTCCTCAGATTCCAGATCAAACTAAAGATATTTTTACACCATGGTAAAAAGCTGAATCGCACATGATCATAATGTTCTTGCTCAAATACATTATTGTAGTGTAACTGGAAAAACCACATAGTGGCCAGATGCGCCAGACTTCTAACTGTAGACATTACAGCCAGATCAGGTTTTGTAGTAGCTCATGAAACACAAGGATATGATAAAGAAAGAGTATGTTCTGGGAAATACTGTTTGATTTCCTTGATACCCCTCTGTTTTCTGTCATATGAAGCTACAGCCAGTTAGCTTTGCTGAGCACCAGGAGGGAAACAGACTAATTCATGTATGTCGAACTCAAGGCCCGCGGGCCAAATACGGCCCACCCCCACATTTCATGTGGCCCATGACATCTTATAAATTATTTTATTGTTATTATTGTTTACTGCACCGGAGCAAAACTAGAGCAGGATACAGGGCGACGTTAAATAAAGCCGATCTGTGCTCTGTCCAGTGTCTGTGTGCTCTCGCAGCTCTGTCTGTGATGCACGGTCATGATCAGAGATCGACACAAAGATTTGCAAAGAAAAAAGTTACCAGTTCATTAGTTTTTTTAAAAGATCTGCTCACATGTGAGGACCTCCAGTGCAGCAGACTTCTGCCCCTGCCAAAGTGCTGCTCTGTGCAATTTCCTACTTTGTTCATCCAGACGCGTCAGCCACTGCATATAGTCACAATTACAAATGGCCCTTCGATTTCAATCGTAATGTGATGTGGCCCGCGATGAAATTGAGTTTGACACCCCTGGGCTAATTGCTTTTAGGCTAACAGGTTTTATGCTAAGCTAATTGCCTCCTGGATGTACTGTGACTCAGTACTTAACATAGGTTTATGTTAATTATAATTCATTATAAAACTCGGAGTAGTTTAACAACTTTGACAATGTGAGAGAAATATTGCAACATGAAAGTAATACTGAATGTTTAGAAGTTAGCCTCAGTGCTAATACCCAGCTGGGGTTTGTCCAATCCTGGTTCTCGAGGGCCACTGTCCTGCTGGTTTTCCAACTATCTCTGTCCTACCTTCTGTTGATTACCTGGTTCAGGTGTGTTCAGCCAGTCAGAAGCTGTAAGTACAGAGCTGGTTGCAAAACAAGCAGGACAGCGGCCCTCGAGGACCAGGATTAGAGACCCTTTGGATGTTTTTTTTTACCTAAAAGTTTTAATGCTAAGCAAGAATGACACCTAAATTTATGTATAATTTTCAAGTTGCCATGAATGCATACATTGGAAGAATCTAGATTTATATTTACAATATATGATTATTAATCAAGGCTCTGAGATCTAATGGCTGCAATAAAAAATGCAGCATTTCATTTAGGAGACAGATAACACTGATGACATGGTAACATTTTGAGAATAATGTTGTGAGATGGTCATGGGATTATTTACCTGATGGTAAACATTTTACCAGAGTTGGTTATAAAGACCTCACAAGAAAGCAGCAAAAAACTATTATGTGGACAAAATTTTTTTTTTTATAAAAATGTAAACATGCTGAATGGGATTGATTTAGTTGGTTGGTTAGTTAAGTCCTGTGCTATAATTGAGCCCTTTTTATCTAGTATTTAAGTATTTAAAATATTATCAGCTAATAATCTGCCCAGAGAGAAACACACAGATGTACAAAGCCCAAACGCAGTTTGCCCCAAACCACTCTCTATTGCTACTGAAGTACATTTTTCATTCCTGACTGTTGGTTGACACATCAGTATTTTGATCTGATGAATTAACTGTTGGGAAGTTGCTATAAGGCAAAACAACCGAACCTATTTTTATCTTTTTTTTGGCAGGAATTAATGAGGAGAACAAGAAAATTTACTTACCTAAATAAGACTAAAAAATTCCAAATAAATAAAAGTTCTCACTTTTTTACATTATATTGCTTTCTTCTTTTTTTTTTTTCAAAAATCTACTATAAACTACAGCTAATCTACAAAATAACTTTGAGTCCTCCCACACAGAACAGCTAGGGGAACTCAACAGTTGTGTAACACACTGCAAACACAAGCAAGAAAAAAGATGCACAGATTTTTTGTCTCTGTTCATGCTGCAGAGCCTCAAATTGCTCAGTAAAGAAATACATTTTAGCCCTTGATCATATTTTTTTTTGTCTCAACTTTTCTAACATTGGATTTTTGTATAAAGTGACCAGCAGGGCCAGTGTCAGAAAACGCTGAGGCACATAGTTGTGTAAATTGCAGCTTGATCAGAAACTAATAAGTAAAAAAAAACAAATGTGTGTGATTCTGTATAATATCCTGTTGTGCCTATCAATGCTATTAATCATAATATACATATTTATAGACTTTATATAGTTAACCCTGATGTAACTGCAGAGATGTCATTTTGGAAACACAGAAACAAATGAAGTTATCTACACACCCACACACACACAGCCTGTGAAGCCTAAGGACTATGTCTCAGGGTGGGACTGCTCCTTCATTGTTGTCCTCTGTCCTAACATGGGTGCATCCCTCTTGTCATTGAAACTACAGGCTGGGTGAGAGCAGAACAGACAGACGGACATGCCTGACATGACACTCAGCTCCATCACCACGTCACAAGAAAAAGGAAAAGAAAGAAACAAAAGTGCAAACCTCTTCTCTGATGTATCCCAGCAAAGAAATGAAACAAAGATCAAAATAAAAGAATATACAGTAGTACTGCCGCCTCTACTCTCCCAAACATCAGCATCATCACTGTAACCTTTCCTTATTTGATTCTGGGCTGGTTATACTGTAGGTATGTGTACATGTACAGAAGTGTATATGTTTGTGACATTCACCTCCCGTGTTGAGCTTATTTTAAATATTAGCATATTGTCAGTTGATAAACAGCCATACAAGTCGATAATGATTAATTGGATTCAAGTGCTGTAACACACCATCTGGCAGCCATTTTGAAAATCTTCAGTCTCTGCCTAAGGAAAAGTTGATTGCATCTAAAATGTTGGGAAACACCGCTCTCATATCTGTGCATTAACTCCGGAGCTAGAGCCGGCACATGGTTAGCTTAGCATAAAGCTAGAGGAACCTAGCCAGCCTGGCTCTGTTCAAAGCGAACAACAACCAGCAATCCAGCATCTGTACTGATGTGTCAACACCGTGTTGGCAGAACAGGTTGGAGTTATATTTGTTGGACATAATAACAACCTTTTCCTACTTTTATCAGTTCTCAGACTTTCATTCATATTCTAAGCCTCCAAATTAACTTACTTTACTATATAGCAGTCCCTTCATTTTAAATCAAATATACACTTCGTTGCACATCCTCAAGACTCAGTTGAAACATCTCACTGACAAGTTGTATTATTTATTTTTGCAATTCATTCAGTTTCATTCATTTTTTAAATTCTTCGTGTGCTCTCTGAATTGGCTTCTGTCCCTGCACATATCCACTAAGTTGTATCATTGTAGTAATTTTTATTAAGATGTTTGCAGGTATGCAAGTGTCACTCCAGCCTCTGGTACTGACTATAATCATATTGTGTTTTTAAAATTTTAGATAAATACCCATAATGCTTTAGAATGCTCAGAATTGGATTCTACACCCTTCTCTCTGAAATCACTCTACTGTGTTCCTGAACATTTCTCTTGAGCTCACTTGAACAACATATTGTCACTGATATGTAGATAAGGCATTAAAGTCTTTCTATCTCTATTTCTATCTGTTAATATCTGCCTTGCACTGAGTCAGTCTTTCGTGCAGGGGGAGAGGGGGGTGTTCTTGTCTGTGGCGTTATGCTGGTGGGCATATCTGAATAAATTGCATATGTAGGTGTGTACAGCATGCAGGCATGGTTGTGTAAATGTGTGAGTGTGTGGGTTTTAGCTACACTGCCAGGTCATCAGGGCGAGCTCGGACACCGCTGCTCTTGCTGGCCCGACTTGGTTTCCGGGTCTCAGCAGGGGGCTGATGCATCTCTGCCCTTGTAACCACCGTGAAGTCATCCTCTTCTGCTGCTCTCTCCTTCGGTGCAAGGGAGGAAAGAAGAGTATCACGAGGAAGTGTAGGAAACATTGAGTATTGCTCCTCTAGTGGAGGTGGTGGGGTTGTGTCCTCCTGAGCAGAGGAGGTGGAGGTGGGGGGAGAGGGAAGAGGAGGAGGGTAGGAGGAGTTTTTTCCATCCAGATTGTGGAGCTCCAGCGCCATGTTGCTCCAGTTCTGCTCCATAGCACTTAACTGCCCATCTCTTCCAACTTTGTCACCACTGCTGTAAAAAGCAGCAGGAAGAGCCTCCAACAAGAAGTCGTCTGCGTGGAACGCTGTGCCATCCATCTTGAACCCAGCAGACACTGGGGCGGTATCCATGTTAGGATTTAGGGAGATAACAGTAGGTGAGGCATCCGTCAGACTGTAGACTCCTCCCTCAGCTGCTCCTGCCCCCACCACAGTTGTGTTGGGGTACGCCGGCAAACAGTCGAGCACTGACTGAGAGGTCTGCCCAGTCATCGTCTCTGAGTCTCCCGGCTCTCTTCCACCCAGCAACATTGACTCATTGTCAGGCACAAACTCATTGGTCACCCCCTGCTTGACTTTCTTCCAGCCCAGGTGGTAGATCTCTAGCAGGTTGAGGATCAGAGAGACACAGGCTACAACCAGCATAAAGATGATGAAGATGGTCTTTTCAGTGGGCCTGGGACAAACAAAAATAGATTTCATTCACAAATGTGAAAAAATTCGAAGTAGATGTAGTTATTCTGTTTAATTTCGATCACGTTTATGCACTTTCTTTTTTGTTACGAGGTGTTTTAGGTTGTATGACTGCCCCTAGACAATGATGTGCACAAACGGCTATAGGGGAAGAGTAAGTTTAGACCTTCTAAACTTACTCTTTAGTGTTTAAAAGGAGTCAATTGAAAAAAACAAAAATTCTGTGGGAGTTTTCAACCATTTCAATGAACTTAATTAACTGGACAGCACAGATAACAAAACACATTAGCAAAATATGTCATTTCAGCTGGAAACGTGTGTCAAACAAGAATGGAAAGCTTGACATAGCAAAAAACAACTATAGGGGTGGGTCTCAGTGAATATTAATTTAAGCAAAATATATAGAGCAAGAATATCAAGACAGACTGTCTAACCTGGAGATGAAGCAGTCCACAGTATTGGGGCAGGGCCAGCGGCCACATTTATAGAGCGGCCTCAGATGGAAGCCATAGAGGAAGTACTGTCCTAGGATGAAGCCCACCTCAAACAGAGTCTTGAAGATGATGTTGAAGATGTAGGTCCTCAGTAACGCCCCACGGATCCGGATCTTCCCATGCTCATCACGAATTGGTGGCTTATCCTTTTTCCCACCTCCTCCACCATCACTGACTCCATTGTGATAAAGAGGGTCATGGTCCTCCTGGTGCCGTCCAGCCTTTCTGAGCTCCTCCTCCCTCTCTCTCCTCTTCTCCTCCATGCGGACAATGTGCAGCACATGACCCAGGTAGATAAGTGTGGGCGTTGAGACAAAGATGATCTGCAGCACCCAGAAGCGGATGTGTGAGATTGGGAAGGCCTCGTCGTAGCAGACGTTCTCACAACCGGGCTGTTGTGTGTTACAGGTGAAGTCTGACTGCTCGTCGCCCCAGACCTCTTCAGCTGCTGCGCCCAGTACCAAGATGCGGAAGATGAAGAGGACCGTCAGCCAAACCTGGGGAGGAATGACGGATAAACTCAGAGATGAACTGATTAGTTAACAGATCAGTCAGCTGACATCAAAGATTTCAGAAATCTGGAAAAATGTGAATGTTGAACTCCCTAGATATCAATAAAAAACACCAAATGATCCAAAACCGATACAAGTTCATGTCCATTAAGTCGATGATTATACACCTTTCCAATCACAGTGGAGTGTTCTTGAGCATTCTCCAGCAACCTCCCTAGAAAGCTCCAGTCACCCATGCTTCACTCGATTTTCTAGCCTGGAGAGAGAACACAGATGAAGTTCCTGTGTTATAAGAGGAAAAGCAGGTAGTAGGTTATATTTCTTTCTTTACTTTCTTATGCAATTTGTTGATAGTAAGAGTGCATATACTACAGTAGAATAGTAGACGGAATCACTTTAGACCTCAGCAATGTAGTGGGTGTTTTTAGAAAGCATACAATGTTACATAAAGCAAAAAGGGAAAGCGGACTTACTAAAATATAGTTGTATTGTCAGTAATAAATCCATCGACCAGAGATCAGCAGAAAAACAATAGCTGAAAAACAGGGACAAATTGCTCTTGTTAACTTTTTAGGACACAATAACCAAATGTTATCTTATCACTTGTAACTAATTACTTTTACTAAAATAATCAGATAAAATAACCCAGATGAGATCACTTGCGTCATAAAATAGAGGAAATAGGGTTATTACTGAAGTACCCAGTCACTAGTGGTTACAGACAAGTTCATATTTCTCTTTGCAAGATCACCCAAATTAGTATATTACACACGGTAGATATTTAAATTCAGGCTCATGCTCATCTTCATTCGGGTGCTCATTAGCCTGAACTCAACTTCCAAATTCTGCTTAGTTACATGAGAGACTTTACTATTAACTGAGCAGCAGACACCATGTATAAACACAGCGCTGACATATTATCACCTTCTAGGTTGATCTGGTGAACATATTAGGACAGTTGCCTATTTACGCATTGAACAGGTACAGAGCAACAGAAGCATGCATTTGGAGTCGTAATTGTGGCCAGTGTTCAGGAATGGATGAGCACTCAATCTAATTTTCACCCCCTTAAGGGAAATAGCTTCACTAGGCACTTACTATATAGTGTATATCTGTTTATGTGGGGCAGCATTATGGCTCAGTGGTTAGAGTGATCGTCTTCCAACCCAAGAGTGAGCTGTTTGATTTTCAGTCCCAGCAAGCTACATGTGGGAGGTGTCCTTGGACAAGACACCGAAACCCTGTAGTAGCGCTGACACAGGTCTAGCAGCTGTCCAGAGAACAATTTCCCCAAGGGGATCAATAAAGTATCAATTATTATTACGTTTGGTGCTACAAAGATTGTTTACGATGGGTATCTATTTTCCCTACAGCACCAGGAAACATCACTGAGAGCAGTGAGAGTACATTAAAACATTAAAGCCGCTGTCTGTTAAACCAAAACAACGAGCTGAAAGATGCTAAAAGCTGAGTGAAACTGCAGAGTTGGATGAAAATTCTTAGTGAAATTATCATTGTGAGCGACCCCTTTTAAACATAAGTAGTATTCTTATCCATTGTTAATATAAAAACATCTACTAATGCAGCTTTAAATTAATCAAATATACAGCATTTCTTGTCATAATATACAAAACCTCATTTTGCAAATTTTTTTTAACTGTGCCCACAATATGTGTGGATATTTTAAAACTACCAGCAATGGAGACACTTAAAAAACATATTTTGTTATTACATTTTATTTTATTTATTTTCTGCCAAAATGTAGATAATCATATATATATATATATATATATATATATATATATATATATAGTGATATATAGTGATAACTCATACTGGCTGATAAATCGTCCTGGGCGATTTAACTCTAGTACAGTTACATATTATAGTTACAGTATAGTTGTGCCTATGTGTGTGTCTGTGTGTGCGTGTGCTGCAGAACAATAGCTGGCCATCTGTGGGAAGTGAATGAGTGGATAACAGGTCGTCCCTGTTGAATGCCGGACTCATCACATCCCAGGAATGCTGAGGAGGGCAAATGTTTGCCTGGGATCGAGTGATACTTCAAACACGCACACACACACACACACACTGAAAGTTACAGTAGCATACACTACTCCTGTATATCTCAGCCATCACTGATGGATTAAGTGACTTCTAATATGAACTGAAAGCCCAAGACGTGTATCTGATTTGCCCTCACATGAAGTAAATGATCAGTCTGAAAACATAAGAAGCTATTACTTTACAAAATCAAAAAAATGACTCCACAGATACCACAGATAAACTGAAAGTTCATATGGCAAAGACGTTTCCTTTTAATGAAGTCAGTGCTTTAAAAGTCACCTCTGCAAATGATGACATAACATCTCTGCGTAAAGCGAAGTCTCCACAGATTTTGCAACTTTTCCAAAATCTCACAGCTGAACAAAGACAAATATGTTCTCTGCTAACAAATGAAACGACCAATTAACTGTCTACTGATACGGCAGTAACAGTGGCATGTGTACATGTACATGATGACAATAGAGAAGCTGCCAGATAGACATTGTCCTGGCTGGCATGTGCTTTTGATGGATCAGAGGTCTTTGTGCTACAACAGCCCATACAGTTAACTCTCAGCCTGCCGTTTTCACTCAAACAACTTCAAGATATGCAGACAGTTGCATATGAAAGTTAATTCCGTTCATTACACTGAAAATACAATAACCAAAATTTAGTCAGACTCTCAGCAATTATATTAATCAAGGTAAGCTCACTGTAGCTGGGCAAGACATTATGCTACAGAGCAAACTGTGTAAAAGTGCATAAAATTAAAATACGAGTTTCATAAAGGTGCTTATGTTATGTGGTGAATGAAGTTGCACAGAGATATAAAAAAGTGCTTCTTAGGAATAAAAGCTGGTAAATATACATAGAAGTGACTATAGGAGTTTAAAGGACGTATAAAGGTGCATTAAATGTGTAATGATTTCTAAAGGTACATAAAGGTGAATAAATGTGTCCAGCAGCACAAATGGAAGTAAAGATGCATATATAGGTGCACAAGTAGACAGTTTTGTGACAATTGCACAGACAGACGAATAAATGTGAGAGAGACATCCCAAAATAAAGAAATACAGGAATAATCATTTCACGGACTGCGTGGTTAAGAACAACAATAAAATATCACTTTTACTCCACGGTCGACTATGTTTCATACTTTATATATATCCCACCTGAAAAACTCTATTTCATACTGTACCTGGTGATGACAACATAATGCCAAAATACATACTTGAAAAATGAAAAATGTGAGCACACTTAAATTGCAGAAAGTTTAAACATAGTTTTGTCTGCTAAAACAACACTAGTCACCAGCCGCCTCCATACTTTCAAAATACAGCATTTTGTATAGTGAAGGCAGATAAAGTTAGTCTTCTAGGTTGCACTTTGTGAGCCACCTTTTTTTCAGAGAACCACTGCCAGTGTGGAGGCGAGTTATTAAAACCCGCAGTGTGTAAATCCCAACAGGACTCGGTTTAACGTGCTCTTTTAACGATAACAGTTAATCGTGACATCATAAAAGTATCACCATCTGGAAACTTTTCTACATTAAAGCAGCCTGTTTTAATACTCGTGGCCTCCTGTCTGCCGTCTTTCCCGCAGGGAATTGAACGCAGCATGAGAGCAGTTGATAATCCAGCAGCTGGAAGGATGATAATCCCTCCTCTTCCCTCCCACTTCAACCAACACCATCACTCCTCTTCCCGCTGCTTACCGCTCTCCTCTGAAACACGTCTCCCGCCCGGCAGCGCGCTCCTTCCCTCACCTCTCTCCTCCTTCTCCTTCTTCCGTCTTTCTTTTACTCCCGCGGGTGGGCCCGAGGCGACCAAGCGAGTGGTAAGTGAGAGTAGTGGGGAGGGAGGGAGAGAGAATTACAGAGAGTTACAGAAAGAGAGAGTAAAAAAAAAAAAAAGGCTAGACTAGTGGTGGGGGTGGGGGGGCGGAGGGCGCGTGTGGAACCTGTCGCGCGATGGCGGAGGGCAGCGGCTGCGTCCCGCGTGGCCGAGGCCATCCGCCACTGTCACGCGTTAGTGTGCGCGTGAAGGGGGCGCACGAGGGGGGGGTGCGCGCGCGCGCGTGTGCGTGGCCACGCAGTTCAACTAACGAAGTTTCAAAACATAGTAGCTCGTTGGTCTACAAGTACTGTTCATATTAGAAACAGCGTAAAGTTAGCAGCATTGAGTTAGGGAATATTAAAAATGTCTATTAATGCGCGGTGGGACATTAATATGAAGACACAGTGAAGTAAACGCTGACATACAGTAAATAACTGAAGCCAAATAGCTGCAAACACAATCGCATGAATTGATGCATTGTGTGATTCTAACAGTATGTTCGAGTCAGTTTTCCCAGACACAAACATTCTTAATATAATTTAAAATCTTTGATGAAACTATTAGGCTGACACACAATTAAAATAGGATAAAACTTTATTTGCAGAAGTAAAGTGAGACATTACAAGTACATTTATAGTTACATTATTTATAGTGAATCCAAGAAAAATACACCTGTTTTCTTAGCATATGTGTAGCTGCTAGTAAACCTCATGCTGTAGAAACAACATCATGTAGAAATGCACACTGCTCTCCACCCTCTCTGAATGTTACATTTGAAAAATTCAGGTATCATTGAAAATGTGCATTTTTTGTAGTATTTACACAGTTGGGCCATTCATATATGTTTCACCTCAGTTTTTTGAATGTTCTTCCTCATCTGTTATCCATCCCGTTGCTGCTCCCTCATGTTGACACAGGTGACTTCTGGTTTGTCCTATTCTGTGTCCTCTCTCTGCTGGATTTGATGCAGGATTTTCTCTCCTTCTGACCACTGAGACCACTGAAAACAGAAGAAGCTAAAAATGGGATCTTCTAAAATTTAAAGACATAAACCAAAATAATTATTGACTAAATAATTAATAGATTAAGCAGCTGTTTAATCACCTGACTGAATGATTAATACTTCTACCTAGTGACTGCCTTGGCAACAAGATAGGCAAGTTCGGCAATGTTGAGGACCATGCAGATGGAAGAGGCGGTGGCCATGAAAACAATGAAGATGGTTTTCTCGGTTGGACGTGAGATGAAACAGTCCACCAGGTTGGGACACGGCCATTGGTCACATTGCACCAGCCGTGGCATCCGGAAACCATCATACACCACATACAGGGCATACCTGGAGAGACAAAGTCACATGCTGTATGTTTACACCATGATAGCAATGTGGGAGACTGAGAATCACACATCTTACATGAAGCCTCCCTCAAACAGCAGCCTGATCACCAGACTGCAGGCATATGTCCACCAGAGGGCGCCAGCTATAGGGAGTCTCCGCTTCTTCAGAGTCTCGAGCTCTTCCTCATGACCTCTGCTGCTGAGAAAACCAGCTCTACCAGAACCCTGTCAAACACAGTGATGTATCATGAGAAGATAAAAGAAAACATGACATCACAATGCCAGAAAATACAAAACATGACATGTTACGGCATAATAGTTGAAAAACGACAGGGTATGAAAAGATCAGACCATAAGACACAGTTGGAAAAGGCAAAACCAGCAAAGGACAAGACAAAAAAAGACAAAACAAGACCAGGAACAACCAGAAAAGACATGACGTTATAACAATTATAACTTTCACATGCACCTGTAGGAGTCTCTTCTTATCCTTATAGTTCTGATAGGCCACATATGTTGCTACCAGGAGTGTTGGCGTGGAGACAAAGACAAGCTGAAGACACCAGAGACGAATGTGGGAGACAGGAAAGAACTGATCATAGCAGACATTTTCACAGCCAGGCTGAAAAACAGAAAGTCATGAGTGGTTACTTATTTTGCCCATTTTTAGTGACGTGAAGAATTAAAAACAGGCTACTGGGGGCCATCATTCTTGTTCTTTTTATCAGTTATATTGTAGCTGGCTAGTCCCTCACACTTGACAACATGGAGTGAGGGTGTGAGGGGGGCTCATAAGGTTGCATTCTGCAGTCTCACCACTAGACACTGCTATATTTTTTACATTTTAAAAGTTGTACCTTTAAGTAATGACAGTAATTTAGATTTTGTATTAATACTGATGATATCACACCCAGCACAATACATACTGAGTTAAAGAGACATGGAAGTTGATATGACTGAGTTGTGTCCTACCTGTAGTGTGTTACAGGTGAAGTCAGACTGTTCATCTCCCCAGACACTCTCAGCAGCAACAACCAGCACCATAACCCGGAAAATAAACAGCACAGAGAGCCAGACTTTACCCAGGCTGGTGGAGTGACGGTTTCCCCCGACTAACTGGGCGTACAGAGCAGGCCAAGACATCCTGAAGAAACACACAGAGAAGACTCTATAATATTGTTCAAGTCCCTGCAGAGGGAAACTCTGGCAGGGAAAATACAGCACGCATCACAGTTTTCTAATGTCAGTGGCAAACGATGAAAGAAGAGACAGGCAATGAAACAAAAGGAGTTCAATACAGGAAGAGGATGAAAAGGAACGAAAGTGAGAGGAGGAGGAGAAAAGGCCCGGAGCCAATATTCTTGTGAACCAATGAACCTTTCTGCCCACTGTGGACCTTACTGAACTGAGCCCACTCTAAACTACAAACACACTGTAGAGACACACACTACACATAAGACTCATCAGAATACATCAGTCACACTCACGATTGATACATTAAATCAGTCATTCATTATTGACAATACTTGTACTGTGCTGTTATAACAGCTATAGTGTGTACTGTATATTACATTCACTGATTTTACTTGTTTCCATGTAAAATGCTACAAAAAATGGTGCCAATATAGTTTTGATGATAAGCCGTGTTAAGTGACAGAGCCCATTTTTAATAAGAAAAATAAAATTTTCTCACCTTTTCTCTGGAGTCAGGTTGTTTGCAGGAAAATATTCCACATAGTCCTTTCCAGCAAGAAAACTAACAGACTACTGACTGTGACGTCGGTACTGGTATAATTAAAATGAAATAAAGTAAAAAAAACATGGAATCTTTATCAAAACCATGGAAACATACACAAACCTGCAGCTCTTACTTCTTATATATGGAAAACAGATGCGTCTCTGTGTAAAGTCAAAGTAAAATATGATTACTTCCTGTAAGGACTTTCAAAATAAACCCTCACTGTGATAAAGCTACAGCATTGTTAAGAACATTTAAGCATACCAGTAATAAAACACTACAATATATCCTGTGCTTGTGTTGTTGTATAATATGCTGTTTTCTTTATGTTTCTGCTGATGACAGAAGCTGTGAAATACAACAATAAGTTATATATTTAGAATTTGATTTATGATCACAAGATGATTTCTGAAAACAAAGATATATTAGTCATCAGAATCATCAACACAAGATCATGTGTGTTTATGTGTGTGTCTGATCTGTGACTATACCTGGGCACAGGTAGAGAGTGACTTCTGTGCCAAACCATCGCTTGGCAGCATCCAGTCTGCAGCACAGTGCAGCACTGTGTGCTGCTAATGACTGTGACCGAGCTTTTCCCACAGTTTGTTGAAGTGTGGGAGCAAAACCAACTTCCTCACACTGTCAACGCTCACAGAAGTAAAATGAAAAGCTGTAAACAAGCCATAATATGCTGTGTCCCATCTTTGAGCTAGAACGCAGGATAGAAGTGCAGAATAACCTCAGGCTTAGGAGCAGCAACTTCAAGTTTTGCAGGTGATTTTGTGACAGTATTTGAGTGAAAGAGAATTTCAGCTCTTGGGTTGAGGTGGAGAAGGCGTTAGTGATTCTAGCTGTGTCATTAGGGGAAATAACAGCGACACTTATTTCTGATGCATATCGATGAATGGATATCAGTGTCAGGACCAGACTCAAAGAGCCACTGTTTGATCTTTGAGCCGGGACAGGGCTAAAAAAAAAAAAAGAGGGAGAAAGGCTGGTGGATTGTTTCAAGCAGGAGGTGGTGGTGGGGTTGGAGGGGGGCATACACAAAGTGAATGAGTAGGGAGAAAGAGAGCGAGAGAGGTGAAAGAGAGTTGATTGTTTGAGTAGCTCCCGATCCCTGATCAGCCAGCAGGAGAACAGAGGGGACCAGTGTCAGGATATAGACACACTGAATACACACACACACACACACACTGTACAACATTCATATATATGTTACTCACACAACACTCTGTAATGAGTGAGGGGGAGAGCGGCATGTGACTGAATAGCAGGTCTCAGTTCCGTAGGTGGACTTGGCTGAATGACTGAAAAATTTACATCGATAAATCAGTAAACGTTAGAGTTGGACTAAAGTCAGACTTGAGCCGGGACGAGTGAAACTTTATTCTGATTAGCTAATAAACTCTAGAAGACTAATGTAGACAGTGACGTTTTGTGAAATATAAAAAGAATGTGTAAAGTGATAAAATCACCTGAAATGTAATCTGTATTAATCAGTTATCAAATGCTGATTCGATCAAACGTATACGCCCTCGCAGCGATGCTTATATACTCCACAGCAGTAGAGGGCGATAAAGCAGTGGGGCGCGAAGTCGTAGAAACGAAGACCGGAAACGGAAATCGCCTCGATTCCCATCCATGTTACAGTGCGGTTGATTTTTCTGCAGCTCCGATTCAAGCAAGGTAGTAGAAGTCATTCTTACATACGTGGATTATTATATCAGTAAAATATAACGATGGCCCTTGAATCGCGGATCACACAGGAGGAGATCAAGAAGGAACCAGAGAAGCCCATTGATCGGGAAAAGGTGCGTTTGGTAGCGGGATTTTATTTCAGATCCTGGTTTAGCTTGTTTACCAGGCTCTAAGCTAACCTGGTCTCGCTAGCTGCAAATGCTAAGAGTTTGTAGAACTGTTTATTTATGTTACAGACATACTCCAAGAGTAATTTAAAACACAGGTTTAGATTAGCGTGTTCTTTAGATTTAAGTCACTTGATGTTCTGGTAACTACAAACTAACGCTAGAGCAAAAACAATTAAGTAGATTAGTTACGTTAGCAGCGTTAGTGCTAGCGTCCTAGCTAAGTATATATATATATAAGGCATTTTGGTGTTTGTTACCATAACCAACGTATTTACGTTGCTTAGCTTGACCTTTTTGTAACCTTATTTTACTAACTTTAAAGTTTCCTCTTGTGAACTGGGGGAATTTCAATAAAACATACTGAAAAGATGCAGATACATTGTTTCATTCGTGGCAAACTGTAGCTTGTTTGGCTAAGTTCGGCCTGTATATTATTCCACGTAAAGCCTACGTTCAATATATTGTCCAGTTTTTTGTAAATCAGTTATTTAATGTTCCCACCAACACGAAAAATAGTTATCTTTGTGGTGGAAGAGGAGCCATGAAGCTTTGCAAAGTTCATGTTATCTACACAGACACACACACACTCCATGCTGAGTAGAACTCATTTGCACTGGACAGAACAATGATAGAATGAGCCCTTTATGTTTCACTAGGATCGTAAGATGTATTCACCCTAAGAAACAGTGCGTTGTAGTTACTAGGTGTAGGCACTAGAGGGGGAACTCTCAGAAAGTCACTGCTGTGTAATGGGTTAATATTCTGCGCTTAATGCTGCTCAACCTTCTCATTCTAAATACTTAATTTCACTTTTGTGTTGGATGCTTACGTTTGCTGCAGACCTGCCCACTTCTGCTGCGAGTATTCACCACCAACAACGGCAGACACCACAGACCAGATGAATTTGCCCGTGGCAACGTCCCTTCCAGTGAACTGCAGATATACACATGGTGAGAACTGAATTCACTCTTTGTTAGTCAGTATGTGTCAACTGAGTGTTACAGAATGTTCTGAATTGAGTTAATAAGGCAGACATACATGGATGTAGAATTAGACACTGAAACAAGCGTGTGTACTTCAGGATGGATGCCACTCTGAAGGAGCTGACTAGCCTAGTGAAGGAAGTGTATCCAGAGGCCAGAAAGAAGGGAACCCATTTCAGCTTTGCCATCGTCTTCCCCGACCTTAGAGGCAAAATGTACAGGTTAGTATGAAAATCAAGAGGTGCAGGTTGGATTCACGTAGCAGGTCACTTTGTTGGGAATTTGTCTGTACTGTGTGTAACTTATGTCTGCCCCCTCTTCTTTTAGGTTGAAAGACATCGGCAGCACTGTATCTGGCAGGAAGGGTGCAGATGACTCTATGACACTGCAGTCTCAGCGTTTCCAAATTGGAGACTATCTGGATATAGCTATCACACCACCCAACAGAGCCCCACCTCTCAGCACCCGCATGCGGCCATTCTGAACATGCCCACACATAACACACACACCAACATACATACATAAAGCAACATACCTAACTTAGTTTTTTTTCTCTTGTGTTATCTCTGATGGTTTTTGTCTCATTTTTTTTCAAATGTGACATGTAATAAAGTTGTCATTTTTTCCAAAGTTTCTGTGCTTTTCTGTGTTTTATACTAGGAGATGGTTATAGACATGAAGCCGAACAAATAAATGTCTATAGAGCTGCCCTAGTTTGACATTTTGTTCTCTTACAAAAGACTAACATGGACATTCTCCATGTTAGTATATGTGTGCTCTAATAGTTGTATAATTAAAGATGTATGGAATTAAATGTTATTATAAAACATGACCAGGACAGTTGAATGTGAAAGGTTCTTATTAGTAACATCTGCTTTGTGATACAGAAATGTTGCTGTCTGATATAGAGGCATCAGAGAAACAGAGGAACAGTAACCTGAAAGCGTTATAATCAAACGCCTCTTAAGGCACTAAAAAGTGCAGAAATTACCATATTAATATTGTGTCTGGCATCATTGATTGAGTTTATAGCTATGGTACATTTTATTTTGATAGTTATAATAGGAAGTGGTAGGCGGCGCATGCGCAATATTCCATCTTCCCCAGCTGAAAAAAACGGCCAAGCTAGCAAACTGCTAGCTAAAGAAGTGAGTCGTTTCCATTTAAAACACACGTTGAAATGTTTCGGCGTAAACTGACGGCTCTCGATTACCATAACCCCAATGGATTTGACTGCACAGGTAAGAACATTTCGTCAACGAGCTCTTGAATTGATTCGGTGAATTAAACGTGGAGCTGGGCTAACGTGTGAGCACGTCTCACAAGTCCGGTCAGTGTAAGTTACAGACAACGCAGCGCCAAAGTCTGATAAGGTTTGTAAGTGTCTGTTAACACATCTTTAAAGCCGTATATTATAAAGCTAGCTAGCAGACGCTAATGTAAACTCCTGTAATGTAACGCTAAATGAGTAAGCAGACATTATGCAGAAAGGGACGCATTAACGCCCATCATTTAGCTTCATAGTTTTCTTATCTTACTCGTATAAAGAAGGCTGATTCATGGGTGTAGTCAGCTGCCACGTTGTGTACAGCTGCTGAGATGTTGACATTTGGTCCAGTAATCCACACGTGTGTCTCCTGTCCCTGCTCAGATGAGACACAGTTCAGGAACTGCATTGTGTGGCTGGAGGACCAGAAGATTCGACATTATAAGATCGAGGATAGAGGCAACCTGAGGAACATCCCTAGCTCAGACTGGCCCAAAGCTTACCAGAAGGTGAGACCACCACCGGTAAAATGCTAGACACGATCAAAACACTGAATTCTAGAAATGATCACCTAAAAGCTGACTTTTTTTACATGCACGGGTTGTGTTTGATTGTCCTTTACGTTTGTGCAGTACCTGCAGGATTTGAACTGTCCATTTGGAGTTCAGGAGAGGCAGGAGGCTGTAGACTGGCTACTGGGCCTGGCAGTACGATATGAATACGGAGACAATGGTGAAAACATGGCGAAACATATTTGCTACACAAAAATTCGTTTTTTTGTAAGGTGTCACAACACAAACAAACATTGGAAAAGTCTATGCGAGACAACAAATATATCTACAAGTAATACACAACTCTATCATTATGAAATACTAATAAAGACCAGTAGATGGAGACATTGTAAAAGGATTTTTCTTTTTGTCAGTCAGATTATTCTTTTCACAGAGAGTGTTGAAACACCACAGCATAATAACACAGTGATTTCTTATCAGAAAAACTAAGACTGAATTGTGATAGTGTCAGTTGATTAGCTATAATCCTGTTTTACGTGTCTGTCCTCAGTGGAGAAGTATAGGAACTGTCAGCCGCTGGCAGCCTCTGGTAACAGCGACAAAGCAACAGACCCACTGGTCAACCTCGACAGTAAGGAGAAACCCCGCTCTGCCTGTGCTCGCACATCACTCGCACAGCCCACCTTCTTTCTACTTTGTTTTCATTTTCATTTGTTTTCAGGTACTTCACCGGATTTCAAAGCAGGAGTCACAGCTCTGGCCAACATCCTCAAGATACAACGACATGACGATTACCTGGTTATGCTCAAGGTAAGAAGTGTGTTTTTACACTGCATATAGTGTAAGTGAAAGATACTTTCTCTTTGTTTATTAATTTATATTAAATTAATATAAAGCAGCAGTGGACTCCACCACTTAACAGCAAATAATATGAAGCGCAGAGGTGTATTTCATGAAACTGTTGGAGGTTTTCACTTGAAGCTTTAACTGTATTGACAAGGAGTTTGTCACGTGAATTAACTGGTGTTTTCACGTGAACTCGTCAGGCCATTCGTATTCTGATCCAGGAGAGACTCTCTCCAGAAGCCATCAGTAGAGCCAGCCACAACAGAGAGGTAAACTAGTAATATGCACCAGGAATGATCCAGATATCTTTGTATACAGCATGATAAAGTGTAAATGTAGTGTATGATATAGGTCGATGCCTGTTTTAACTGGTATATTTATTTCCAGGGTATTCCAGTAACTTTAGACAAGCACGTCTTGGGTTTCGACACAGGAGGTGAGTGCTGCTTTTTTTTCGAATATTATAAAGTGAAATAATAAACTGCAGTGTTTAGTAGTGTGATGCTGTCAATGTAAATGGCTTGTCTCTCCTCAGATGCGACTCTAAATGAAGCAGCCCAGATCTTACGCCTGCTGCACATCGAGGAGCTGAGGGAGCTGCAGACGAAGATAAACGAGGCCATCGTAGCCGTTCAGGCCATAATTGCCGACCCCAAGACAGACCACAGGCTGGGCAAAGTCGGCAGATGAGAAAGGATGAGGATATACGCTGGAGGATAGAAGGACTGAACCACAGGCGTTTTAGTTTGAGAAGAGGAGCCTATTTGTTTGTTTGAGGTGGACAGAAATGAATTTGTATTTTTTTCTGTTGTTGCATGAGATCAGACTGCTCTAATAGGGAATTTGAAGCAATTTTGAGCAACTGCCAAATTTTTTAATGCTGCTTCTCATTTATTTTTACAGCAGCGTGTGTGAGTTTGTCACTGCTGAACAAGTAACTGTTAAGTGCACGTCTGCTCATATGTTAACTTCTTCAGAGGCTGAAGTTGGCCGCACAGGAGCTTCTGAAATATTGAAACCGACAGTTGTATTTGTGTCTTTTGTTTCCAGAGACGATAGTTTTTTTTTTGTTTTTTTTTTGCAGATGGAACAAAAATTCTGTTGAAACAGTTCACATGGTTGCAGTTTGGGGAAAATCTATAAACGCAGCTGAACAGAGTTTTGGCTCCTGTGCTTCTTGTGTGGTAAAAGTTTAATGAGAATTTTCTTTTAAAATTCTTACAGCACAACAACAAGACAATAGCCTCCAGAAAGTACCAAATCACATTTTATTGTTATAAATATCACCTCTTATAAAAAGATAAAGATCTGAAAGTAGTAGTAGTTAAAAAAAAAAAGTACACGTGGGAAAACGCAGATTAGTAGTGCAGATGTCGCTGTGATCAAACTGTGGCACACAGAGCTGAGGGAAATAGATTACAGCTAGGCAAATTACAGTAATCTGATTACAAATGGAATTTCAGTGGCAGGGATTTTGTATTTACTATATTTAGACCTGTGATAAACGGGTCTAAAACAGGTCCAGGGAGTACCCCTCCCTTCCCCCAGTGACAGCTGGAATCAGATAATGGATAATTAATGAGATTTTAAAACAAAGGTCTCTCAGTGTGTAATGAAAAACAACTCAAATTTAACCAGATAATGAATAATAAATGATAACCAGAAAGACAATCGGGCTGTTTCTAATATTTACTCCACCAGGCTCAACTACTCCAGCTTCACATTGAAACTTTCCCTCTAATTTGGAAAGAGAGCAAATGGGCATATTTCCCAAAAAGTCGTAACTGTTCCTTTAACCTGTGTTTATTTCTGTGCAAGAAGTAGTTGAAACACTAAATAATCAGACTGGGAGACACAGAGAAAGCCGATGCTCGGTTTTTCAACGGCACTTTGGCACCAACAGTTTGCTTTAAAGCTCTTCATGTTCTTCTTCTTTGGCTTTAAAGAACAAAAACCTTCACTGACATCCAATAAAAAAAAAAAATTTCACTGTCCTGTAGTTTTAATCAATAGAAAAAAAATCAACTCATACAAAAAATACAGTAAAAACAATGAGGTATAAAACAAATTTACACAACATTTATTTTGGGGTTATATCTTTCAGGTGAGATAATGGGTTGGGGGTGGGGGCGAGTGAAGCATTCGTAAGTTTGCTCTAATGGTCAATCTGACAGCAGGATTGTTCCACGTTGTTCCCTACTGATCGTCCTCTCCTCTGAGGGACACTGGAGACGGTTCTTGTAGGGTGGTCTTCCCTCTCCGTTCAGGAATCACCCCTGAATTTTAGCACCAAAGGAGTCTGCAGCTGCCAGTCCATCGTTAGAGGCTCCCTGTGACGCAGGAATCAACGATTTAGGAGACAAAGCAGCTCATTTGTATCGCTGACAAACAACATAAACACGTTAAAGGTCTGTTTTTTTCTTTCTGTGTGAATCCAAATGTTACAGATGAAAGCTTTAGTGCTGCAGAGGCCTAATGACAGAACAAACAGATGCTCCACTCTGAACAAAACCCTACACTTTACGGCCTGTGGCAACTGAGAATTATCCCCGTGAAGAGCACACTCCTGGGTGTGTGTGTTCATGTTTTGAACAATAACAGCTTTTAAGCCTCTTACAACCAGCTCCCAAACGTCTAACAAGTGTGTTTAAGAGCTGTCATCATGGTCAGAATTACACCACACATCCACATCTTTGAAGCAAGCGGCTGTTATTGAGTCTGAGGCTTTAGAGAGAGTCAAGAGGATGTGCCGGTGTCATATTTACAACAACACACTAGTGATAGTCATCACTGGGATCATTGTCAGAGTCAGACGCACAAACTGAATTGTGCGCACCAACTCTTCCATCATGACCCGTTTCTGACAATCACACGTGCAAGGTGCCACTTTAAAGATTATGCTGATTATGCTGTGTTTTACATTTTTAGATTAGCTGCTTTGTACTCTAAAGGTGTGTGACACAAGGTTGTCGGAGGACTTGAAGCCTTCTGCAATGTCAACACATCAAACATGAAACACATAACACACAAAATACAGGTAGGCATTCACACACAGCTGCGCAAGCATTGTTCTTTGTTCACACATATTGGTCACAAGTACAGGACTGCAGACGACTTTGTAATCACTGTTCTTGCGTGATTTTCATGAAGGGGCAGAGGGTCTGTGCCAGCTGTGTGATGTCTGTTTTCTGCGTTCAGGGTGATGAAAAACAAATTTCGGTTTTACCAGACTACAAAGCTGCAGGATTTTTTACAGTTACAACTATCAAACTGTCAAATGAAGGCAAAAAATGGTAAAGTAAACATGATTTAAATAAAACACAGAAGACTTCATGTTCTTCTGATTAGCGAGAGAACTAAGGTGAGGGCTACACTGCCAAATGCCTGTGTCAGGCTAACTGAGACAGTCTCAGGGTAAATGTAGCCTTCAGGGGTAAAGTGACATCTGGTGGGAACTGACTGGTGTAATGACATCACTGCACAGGAAGCAATGAGCTCACCTCAAAGTCTTAAAGTCAGTGTGTGTGTGTGTGTGTGTTCAATACACATATCTCACCTGATAGACAGCTAGTGGTTGATATGGTGATGCCGTACAGGTGAGAGCGCTGGTCCGGCAGGTATTCGTCAGTGAACTGACTGCTGTGTTTGCTCACTGCGATCACACCGTCCCTGCGAGGCAGAGGACAGATAGAGACGTGCTGAGCATGCACAGGACTTCTACAAATGATGATGGAACAAACTGTTGAATAAAGATGGCTACCTCCTCCAGTCTGTGTAATAGAAGTGGTTCCGGTAGTAGACCATGCTGAACGGGTAGTTGAGACTTGAGTGGATCACTCTTCGACCTGAACCGTCCGGGGAAACGCACTCAAGACGCTTTGTACCTGAAGTACATTTTTTCACGTTTTTACTTCACAGACACTAAGACTGTTGGACCTCCCCCCGCACATTCAGGTTTAATTACTTCACCAATAATGTTCAACACACTGAACCACTGCATAGTAGTGGAAACAGTAACCGTAGTAACTGTAACACCAGTATATTAGTGGTAGTAGCAACAGTAAGGATGAAAACCATATCCTGCACTTATAACACTTTATCTAGTTAATAAATAACTGTTAGGTGCAGCTGTACATCACTGCATCAAGGCCAGAGGTGAAACCTCTCAGTAAGAGTTTTCTATTGAGAGACATATTAGTGATTAATATGAAACCTTAAAGGAAAAGATCTCCAACAGAGATTCGTCCTGTGAGTAGCAGCACTAGTTATAGTAGCAGGTGTCCAGCGGTTGTAGCAGTTGTAGCAGTGTTTACCTGCGTCGGCCCAACAGATCTGTCCAGATGAAGAGTCGTATGTGAGAGCGTTTGGCAAACCGATCCCATCAGACACCACAGTCCTGCGGTTCCGACCGTCCACCGATGAACTCTCGATCTTGGGAGCGTCTCTGTTCCAGTCTGTCCAATACAGAGTCCTGCAGAGACACACAGGAATGAGACGTTATGCTACTTCTGCACTTGTTTAGGTGCTGAGATCGTACAAGAGTGTTGCTCTAAAAGGAGCAGCTGTCTCCCACTGATGAGGTCGCGGTCAGGTTACTCTGAGCAACGTGTGACCTTTGACCAGTGGACACTGGTTCACACAAACAGATGCTTTTTTCATTTTTGAATCAACTAGTTCCTTCATATCTCTCATTCATGCGTTAAATCACATTTTATTGTTTCAAAGCCACAAACGTTTGTGGTGTTTTTTCTTTTCCTCTGCACATGATGGTGTACATGTGGATAGTCCACTGGGAACCACAAGCAATACACACCACATGAGCAAACAATGGAGAAACACACACACGTGTTTGTGTGTTAATCAGTGTGATGATGTTGGTGTATGAGATGTTCATACATGTGTACATGCTTTTATGATATCATTTGTGTATCTGCATTTTGTGTATGTGTGTGTGTGTGTGTGAGCGGAGAAATCCCAGAGCACATGCCTAATGGTAAGTGTACCCATGTGAAGCAGTAATTACATTTAAGACTTGGCTTTTTGTCAGAACACACACACACAATAATGCAAAACACACATTTAAGGTTTTATGATTTGGGTTATTGCTGCTCTGTTTGATCATTTGTGTCAACAACATTAACAACTCCTCCCTCCCACACACACACACACACACACACACACACACACACACACACCTGCTGATTATGTGATTAGTTCCACTGATGAGAAGCAGATGTTATTCACAGACAGCTGACCAATGAAGGCTTCACGCTTCGTGTGTGTGTATGTGTGTGTGTGTGTGTTGGCTCAGTTTGATGCAACACCCACTGAGAGAAGCACTAAAAGTCACTTCTATGACTAAATTGTCAAACAGACCACACCACCCTAAAATCCAAATCCCACTAATTTTTTCAGCAGCATCATAATGATGGCGTCATGTTTATGTCAGAGTCCAGAAACCTTTCTGTAAAACGGCTTTAAAATAGGATCTGAACTGTACTAATGAATTAGGCACAGACTTTACTGACACATACTTGTGTTTGATTTCACCGCGGGCTAATGGCTTGGAAACCATCTGTGCGCTTTTCAGATATAAAAATCACTGTGGACACAGTGGAGTCACAGAGCATCTCTTTCTGCCTCAGCGCAGCACCTCCAAGATGTCACACTTGGTCGTGAAGCGTGTGGGCACTTGTTTGGTTCTTAGTCACGCAGGAGATTTGTACATGTTTGTAAAATCCAGACTAAACGGTCCCAGTGTCGGGTTAAAGGTTTAATGTGAGTGATTCAATTTGTAAATAAAACTTGAAAAGAGCCAAAGCAAAAATGTGTTTTACCCTGTGGAAGAGACCACTATGATGGCCCGGGGGTTGACCAGGTCTGTGTCGAACAGCGTCCGCCTCCCGCTGCCATCCAGGTTGGAGCTTTCGATCATGTCAGGGTTCGAGTCGACCCAGAACATCAGTCTACGATTGACATCCACCGCCAAACCCTCTGGACTGACCAGATCTACAGGGAGCAGGGACACCAGACATAAATCATAGTGATCACTTAAAACACCACAGACATAATTAAATTAGTTTTAATTTAAAGTGAAGTGTGAAGAGCACGATCGTGTTTTTACTTGTGTTAATTAGAATCTCAGGTTCAGCTCCAGGTACCATTGAAGCTCTGTTGATTGTTCTTGCAGACAAATCTGTCCAGTAAACTTTGTTCTCTTTGCAGTCATGGGCTATACCAACAACTATAGAACCCTGGACCCACACAGACATAAGTGTGAACATGAGATACAGCCAAACTGCATTGAATTGTTTATAGTAAATACATGTAAAAGTCTAATTCTCAGAATAACAAACACACATCCACATTTTAATGTGATTCCCAAAACCCACAAACTATTTTTGAACATTTAAATATATGTCTGAAGAATAAAAAACTAACGAGAAAAGAAAGAAAGAAACAAATGATCTGTCAGCATTAGAATCAACCAATGCGTGAAAAGACTTGTGTACGTGTGCTTTTATCTGATCAGCCCTCACATGCAGAGTAAGAAGGGTTGTGGACCGGGATGCATCTAGTCTGGTCCCATTGAGAGGAAGCGCTCCGATTTTCTGTCCCTGAGCGTACAGCAGGGTGATTTCAGTGTTTGTCGGAGGTGTCACGTCTGGGCGGGGCAATGGTCGCACGGTGGGTGGGGCTACAGAGGGAAGGCCTGGGACAAGATTGGACGGATTAAAGAGAGTTTCAGCCACGATGGGAAGCAGTGAACCTAACATGATACAGTTCACGTGTGGATACTCACATGCAGGTTTGACAACATCATGTGAGCGAGTCCCAGGAACCTCACGCCCGTCCTGATCCACACACCAGCAGTAAGTGGTCTCTCCATAACACTGGACGGGACTGAGAGACATTTTCTGCTATTATAAAAATATTCTAATTGCTGCTTTGTCTGTGTGTGTTTGAGAGGTGTTTACCTGAATTGTCCATCGGGCTCACACTGAGGCACATAATTGTTGGGTTCTGGTCTTCCACCATAACGCTCTATCAAACTGGCCCTCCATCGCTCACACACACTCTCGGGGCGCTGGGTTGGAGCCACAGGGACTGAGGGGGGACACAAATCAAACAATCCCAACACTATTACCATTTTAAAAGCTAACTAATATTCTGTTTATGTGTAAAATGATTCTCTGGATCATGTCTTATTGCCATTTATAAATGTATAGTTTCTATCTTGGTGAGCTTATATAACAGTGAGAGGTGGAGAGCTTGATTAATTGTGTGGGGAGGCCCTGTGTTTAAAGAAGCTCACACACATACACACATCTTGCTTTTGTCAAAACTGTTTACCCGGTAAAATCCCTTTAATAACTCACTTTATAGGAGAGCTTTAAAACTAAACCCAAAACCACTTTAGCCTTCCACTAGTGTTTATACTGGCCTCCCTCTTCCTGTAAATTCAGATAGCACAGTTTCTGGGTCGGGCGGGATACTATCTGAAATGTGGATGAGAAGTGAGCAGTCCAATACAGAGAGATCAAATTAAACAATAAGACTAACGTCTCAAAATCTGCCCTATGTTTTTCTAAGACAGATCTCTAAGATTTCTCCACTAGCTGCTCAGGGGTCTCTCCTGCCACGTCCAGAAAGAGGCAGCGCGTGGATTGTTCACTAGAGCTGGTGATATCTCTTTCACAGCGCAGCAGAGTTTAATGTACATGATTAATGCTGACGTCACATAAACTGAAGTTTGTTTTAAATTTAACTTGAAAACATCTCATACTGTCAAGCTGTGGGGTTGTGGAAATAATTATTCAGCGCCTGATTTGTCCCAGACTATCAAAAAAAAAAAACTACAGGAAATGCTATATTCCAGAGGAATGCTTGACTAGGTCTTCAGTGCAGTAGCCACCATAAAAGAAGAAAAAAAAACAGTATAACTAACTACAGTTTTACACCTTTCAGGTATTGATGAGTGAACCACATATGATGAAAGAGGTAATGAAACTAAACTGAAGTGAATTATTAAAGCCCAACAACTGTACTAATGTAGGAGCACGTCATTACATTAGCCCGTCTGTCTGTGCAGCATCTGGAGGGTGGGTGTAACACTGTGACTCAGCTAGTCAGTCAGCCCGTCTTGTTTTGGTTTGGTTGCCTAGCAACAGCCAGAGGCTTATCTTAGAAATGAAATTACTAGCTCAAATGTTTAGGTTGTCATAGATAGAATTCACAGTGCAGCCTTAGTGTGTAGGCTGGTGTGTGAGGGAGCGGATCACAGTGTCACACAGACATAACCTAAGGAATGCCAATACTGGTCTGTCGTATGAGTCCTCAATCCCGTCTCACCTGGTCTATCGCAGTCTACAGATGGTGTACCAGGTGGTGTCCTGGTGCCCGGTCTCTCCTGGCCCCTACTATCCACACACCAGCAATGTCCAGTGGACCCATGACACTAAAACACATCAAAAACATTATTAATAATAAGAAAAGGCTGAAACAAGATAAGAAAACATCCATAATAATCTCTGCTTGCAGAAAAATTAGTTTCACCTGTCGAGGTAGATACTGTCCATCATCATCACACTGAGGTACATAGGCTCCAAGAATAGGATAACCCTCTGGACTGCTGGTCTGCACACTGTCTCTGTGGTGTTCACAGTGAGTTTTAGGACGCACTGGTTCATCTGGAGAAAATCAACATATGTTATAAGAAAATACTGTATATGTGTACTGGACAAAACATGAGTACCATTCACTCTCTACCCTGCTGGACCTTCACTTTGTTAGATAGCTAGCCAGATTATAAAGACTTTTCTTTCCCACTACTCTATGCTAATGACATTTAACCATCTTTTGCAGAAGATAGTCTGTGAATCCTCAAAGTTCACACTATTGTTATCTGTTGTTTGGTAGATGAATATCCTGCACATCTACTGTGACACTCATATGAAACATCTTAACACTGCACTCACCTGGTTTGTTGCAGTCTACCGTTGGTGAACCAGGTGGTGTCCTGGTTCCTGCTCTCTCCTTTCCAGTACTGTCCACACACCAACACTGTCCGGTTGAGCCATGGCACTAATAAAATAACAAATTATCATTTTGGTATTGTGTCTGTAATATTTCCTGAGTTACAAAAAGCAATGTTCAACTATGGTAAACACATTAATAAAGTAAAAATGAATTGAAACCTGTTGAGGTGTGTAATGTCCATCATCATCACACTGAGGTACAAAGGCTCCATCTATAGGATATCCCTCTGGACTGGTGGTCTGTACACTGTCTCTGTGGTGTTCACAGTGAGTTTTAGGACGTAACGGTTCGTCTATAAAAAAAAATCACAGATAAATATTACTAATATATATGACACCTGTATTTAACTGTCACAATATTTCACTAACACCGTGCTGGATCTTCACTTTGTTCATCAGACTGCATTTCCTTCTACCTCCTCTATGCTAATGGAACCCAACTTTCATTTCCTTCTTGAGGCATATAGACGTCAGAGTCTGTACATTCCAACCTATCTATTCATCACCGCTCATCTTTGTGAAAGCACAAAGAAACCCTGCATTCTACCATTACTTGTTTTTCTGTCTGTTGTTGTTTGCTGTGGACCTTTGCTGTAGGTAATAAATAAAGTACAACATACAGTATATAATGGCACTGAAGACAACTGACTCATTTGTAGTGAGAGTGTTTGATCCAACACATCTGTCTGTGAAAACTTTATGGTACAAACTACAATAGATAAAGTATCTTGACCTCTGAATAATATTTTGTTTAACTAGCGGGGAGTTCATGATGATCACCATGAAGCACAGCTCTAAGGCGTCTTTAGCAAGATAACTCACCAGGTTTGTCACAGTCTTTTGGTGTTGTACCAGGTGGTGTCCTGGTTCCTGCTCTCTCCGTCCCAGTACTGTCCACACACCAACAATGTCCAGTTGAGCCATGGCACTGACAGAAAAAAATAATTATCATTTTGATATTTTGTATATAATAAATCTCAAGTTATTCAACATGAAATGAAACCATAATAAAAGACAGTTAAATAAAGTGAAACCTGGAGTGGTCTGTAATGTCCATCATCATCACACTGAGGTACATAGGCTCCAAGAATAGGATAACCCTCTGGACTGGTGGTCTGTACAATGTCTCTGTGGTGTTCACAGTGAGTTTTAGGATGTACAGGTTCATCTGGAAAACATTTACATGTTTACAGAAATATTAAAGAAAATCTAGTAAATCTCATGACTCTCAGACATATCATCCTGCACAATCACTACGGGTTTCTGCTTCTTAGTTGAGATTTTATAAACTGATGTATCAGCCCTATTTGTTAAGACTGATGAAAAGTTCTGCATAACAAAACATGGGAAAGTAAAACAGCAGACTCACCTGGTTTGTCACAGTCTACAGCTGGTGTACCAGGTGGAGTCCTCGTTCCAGCTCTCTCCTGTCCCCTACTATCCACACACCAGCAATGTCCAGTGGAGCCATGACACTACATAATCGATAACATCAATCAATAAGAAGGAATAAATAACACATACAGAAAGAATAGCAATCTATCTCTGCTTGCAGGCACATTAGAGTTTCACCTGTCGAGGTAGATACTGTCCTTCTGCATCACATTGAGGTACATAGGCACCAACTATCGGATATCTGGACTCTGGAGTTTGTACACTGTCCCTGTGGTGTTCACAGTGAGTTTTAGGACGCACTGGTTCATCTGGAGAAAATCAACATACGCTATTATAAAATACTGTATATGTGTACTGGACAAAACATGAAGGATGAGTGGTTGTGATCATTCACTCTCTACCCTGCTGGACCTTCACTTTGTTAGATAGCTAGCCAGATCTTAACACTGCACACTCACCTGGTTTGTTGCAGTCTACAGTTGGTGAACCAGGTGGTGTCCTGGTTCCTGCTCTCTCCTTTCCAGTACTGTCCACACACCAACACTGTCCAGTGGAGCCATGGCACTGGAATAGACAATTGATTTATATATGCGAGCTGCCACAGCAATAGTGAATAAAGAAGCACACAACACATTTACAACACAATCAGAATGCTACCTGTAGAGGTGTGTACTGTCCATCATCATCACACTGAGGTACATAGGCTCCAAGAATAGGATAACCCTCTGGACTGGTGGTCTGTACACCGTCTCTGTGGTGTTCACAGTGAGTTTTAGGACGTAACGGTTCATCTACATAAGAAAGATTAAACACAAATCATTAGAAATTATTAGTGTAAGAAGCCAAACAGACAGACGGCGTATGTTCTGATTAGTTTGGCAGTTAGAAATACCAGTCTCACCAGGTCTGTAACAGTCTACAGATGGTGCACCAGGTGGTGTTCTGGTTCCTGATCTCTCTTGTCCACTACGATCCACACACCAACAATAACCAGTGGAGCCGTGACACTGAAAGAGATAAATAAATGAATAAATAAATGAATGAATGAATGAATACATGAATGAATGAATGAATACATAAATACATAAAACAATGTACATGTTAAACAACAGATTGTACCTGCTGAGGTGTGTATTGTCCTTCTGCATCACACTGAGGCACAAACACTCCTCGTATTGGATGTCCCTCTGGACTGGTGGTTTGTACACTGTCTCTGTGAAGCTCACAGTGAGTTTTGGGACGTGCTGGTTCATCTAAAGATTTAACATATAACAATATTAAATTATTAAATGCATAAACCTTAACTTAATTAGACTGATCATACTCTGAACTATTCATGGTGTAATTTCTTCCTGCTGCTTGGCAAACGGGTAATAAATAAAGCTTATATCAAAAGAGAGACTTACTCAAAGTCCACTGTGTACTATGTTTTGGAGCAGGAAGGACACTAAGAGAAGGAACCCCTTTCCTTACCTGGTCCGTTACAGTCTTTCACTGGTGTACCAGATGGAGTCCTAGTTCCAGGTCTCTCCTGTCCCCTACTGTCCACACACCAACAATATCCAGTCGATCCATGGCACTAAGGCAACAGTGATTAACAACAAAATTATGATTATATTTCATTTCATGTTAAATAAAGTCTCTTTCATTTCAGCAATGAATTTCAGTGTATGTGTCATCCAGTGCTGACCTGCAGTGGTGTGTAATGTCCATCATCATCACACTGAGGTACATAGGCTCCAAGAATAGGATAACCCTCTGGACTGGTGGTCTGTACACTGTCTCTGTGGTGCTGGCAGTGAGTCTTAGGACGTAACGGTTCGTCTGGAAATATTGAGACATTCACGCAAATTGTTAAGAAACACAGAATTAGTTTCTGTTTGTTTTTCCAATGCCCTAATAATTTATTTTCCATGGGTAATGTTTATAACTACAACAATAAAATATGTCTGTATTTCCAATGTAGACATGTGGTAAATAATCAATACTTCATTTGGAGTTAACTATAAGCAGTTGCAGCCTATTATAAAATATTTTTTACCATGTTTTCTATTTTAATATAACTATATTATCTATCTTTACACATATGAATAAACAGAATAGACAGTTTAGATCTGGGTCAGCTTTCATATGATAACCAGTAACCAGTCTGAAGCACAGTAACAGCTGAATGGTTACTGCACATGCCACATGCCAAAAAAACAACCTAAAAATATCAAACTTGCAGCATCACAGACACTAAATGTATTTTTTCTCTCACATGTTTTAACTTCATCTTACTTAATCACTCTTTACCTTTAACTTTCCACCACACACACTTGCAGTGAGATCACCTGTTTCTCCAGGCGTTCCAAGGCTACGACCCATTGACCTCAATTGTGCACCACTTACAAGGTTAGACACACACTCACATAAACATGCTGTCTGTTTGATTTGTCACTGAGTTGAGGAATAAGTGGGTTCACAGGTCAGTGTTTAGCAAAAAAGCCTTGGAGAGCCATGAAATAATACACCTGCTGACGCTGGAACTGTTACCACAGATTAAACTGCTTTAAGGGGTCCTGATGCTCAGTGGAGGGAGAGATCTGTCTGACAACATGTCTTTCTCACCTGGTTCATCACAGTCTTTAGGTGGTGCACCAGGTGGTGTCCTGGTTCCTGCCCTTTCTTGTCCCTTACTGTTCACACACCAACAATGTCCAGTGGAGCCGTGGCACTGAAGTGAGGGTTATATTTCATTTCATGTTAATCAAAGTTTCTTGCATTTCAGAAATATAACATTTCAGTGTGTAATTATTAAACTTGGTTTTATTAAAGTTGGTACATAATTCATCATAAGTCAACAGTCAGCGCCCACCTGCAGCGGTCGGTACCGTCCATCAGAGTCACACTGAGGGATGAAGGCTCCGACATGTGGCTGCCCGTTAAGCTCCACTCCGCTCTGCAGACTGTCTCTGTGCTGCTCACACTGGCTCTTTGGACGAACTGTGTGTCCTGTAAACAAAAAAATATTAAAATTTTTTTTTTTTTTTTACACAGACACACAGAAGGTGTTTATTCTTCAGTCAAACTACTTTCTGCTTTGTTTGAGTTTTGATGGTGAAACAATCAGCACTAACGGGGAGAGCTCCAAATATGAAACTATGTTGGCAGTTTTACTGACCATCCTGTTGGGAACAGTAGAAACCATCACCATGAAACCCAGGCTGGCACTGACACTGGAAGGATCCCAGTCCATTGATACATCTAGCATTGACGTGACACGGAGAGGAGCTGCACTCATCTACATCTGTAAAACAGGAGAGGAACAAATCAGCCACCACACAAGTAGAAAGCTGTGCAACTGGAATGTGGAAAATTCACTAAACATACAAATGTATGCAGATATATAAAATTATATCCAACTTCTGGGGACAAATAATTCAGCTCAGCAGTTTCAATATTTGGATAATTTCAAGGCTGTGTGTAAAGTGTTACAGTATCTGTAGGGAGGGTTTAAAAGAAGTTCATCAAAAGTTCACACTGATGGGTGAAAGGAGGACGGACACACACACACACACACCGGCGGGACGTCTCTCCTCCACACATTCCAGAGCAAAACACACATTGTGTCATTGCTCCATTTGTCTTTCACTCTCACCTCCTCTCTTGTCTAATCTCACCCTCTCATTTTCACATTACTCCCCTCTCCACCTCTTGTTCTCACATTTGTCACCCATCCTCCCCTCTCGTTGTCTTTCCTAGCTTTTGCAGCTGTGTCTTACTGTTGTGCAACAAATATGTGGGTCTCTTCCAAAAATTTCATTTGGGAACATGCATGACATGCTCCAAAACACCTCAGGGGGGAAACAAGTGCAACCAAGCCAAACCTGAAAAGGACCAGATGAAAGCAGACTAGAGATGGACAACTGCACTGCTGCCATTGTAAAAAAGTATAGTTATTAGGGGTGTGAATCACCAGAGACCCCACGATACGATATTATCACAATACTTAACTCACAATACGATATTATTGTGATTTGAAATGTTCTGCGATAAAAAACTCCTCAGTTTTTCACTTCTATCATTTTTATTGCTAATAAACTTTTTGTATTACAGTTTATTCCAATTTAACTACTATGCAATTACAGTTACTTTGGACACTAAAACGTTTGATTTGCTTTTTAAATTTGTATGCAAAATATCGATATTTGGTGTCCCTGTATCGATACAATATCACCACTCAAAAATACTGCGATACTATACTATAATGACTCTTTTACCCCACCCTAATAATTACAGTTTTGCTACACAGACACTTTAACTTGCATGATGAGCATCACATTACCTTCACAGTTCATGTAGGCAGACAGCATGACACTGTCTGATTAAGTAGAAGACTTGTGTTTAGTGGTCGTGGTTGATCTTTGTTAAAACAGATTTTCAGTTAAATGATGGAGTGTCATGAAGCTCAGCACAAAGGAACTATTACAATGGGCTTGTCATTAATTCTAGGTGCCAGGTGCTAAAATTTGTTGAAACAATTTCAACAAACACATCTGAAATCAGGAGAACCTGTGCAGGAAGTTTGAGTATGTGAGATCCAACGTTTTTTTTTTAATTCTGTTTTTATGACTTCTTTCTTGCCATACAGTATGACTCAGTATGAAGGGATGCAAGTTATTTTCCAACAACTAATATGTGGACTGCCAATAAATTTATTGCAGGCATTCATGGTTCTCACTGGACAAATGCGGTGATCAGTCTCAACTGTCCTTGCTGCTATACTCACCCAAGTTGTTAAACATGGTAAACATTACCAACTAAATCTACTAGCATGCTGCCTTTAGCATTCCCTCAAAGCACCACTGATCCTACGTTCAGCTTCACATCAAACATCACATCAGGGCGTCTGCAGACTCTCAATCTTGTTTCCAGAAAGAGTTCAGAACTCACCAACACAGGTACGCCCATCATAGCCAAACTCATAGCCACTGTGGCACTGGCAGCGATGGCTACCAGGCAGGTTGACGCACTGAGCATGAGCGCTGCATGAACTCAAACTCTCAGCACACTCATCTATGTCTGCAAGGAGAGACAGAGACAGATTTAATTGAAACAGGTTTTCTATGGAGTCATCCGGATGTAAACCAGGAATCCTTTATCTAACTAATGTGTATGTGAGTGTCAAAGCTGCAATTAAGGTTCATTACTGGCGCTTTTAGTGCACATATGGTGTGACTACTTGTTTGTGTTATTATGTCTTGCGGCATTGTTACGTTATTTTGCAGCAAAACAATCCAAAGGCTGGAGAGAAAGACCTGCTGCTGGGGTAATGACAGGCAACACACCAGCCCTGGAAGTCAACTAATAATAACTAGGGGAGGGGAGGATGAGGGGAGAAGCAGAGACAAGACAAGAAGAAGAGCAGAGGAGGAGAAGAAAAAAAAGTATAGATGATTCCTTTCATCCAGCCTGTACATGACCCCTCTACACTGGATGGACACGTTGATGAAACACAGACATGCATCCTTTAACTGTCTTTTTACGTTTTTCTACATGTGTCTATGGGGGAGAGAGACTATTAGAGATGGAGCAAAGTGGACCATAAAACATGGTCACTATCCTGCACTGTATATCTACAGAGACATCTTTGACAGTGTACCGTATGTGCACATGCACGTCCATATAAAGTGCTAACAGAGAAAAGGTACCATAACAGTTGTGTCCATCCCCTCTGAAACCAGTAGCACATTTGCACTGGAAGGCTTGACCCTCCAGTGGGATACACTGAGCCGTGGTGTCACAGTCATGGTTCCCAGCATAGCAGGGGTGGACCAGCTCCGTGCCTGTCAAATCTACAGACAAGATGAGAGGCAGATTAAATGACATGAGGGAAGAAAAAAAGAAGAGAAAGAAAAAACTAAAATATTTTTTTGTGATTTTATTTTAATTAAGTGTATATATGTGGCGTTGTTGTCTGGAAGTGATGGGTCCTTCTGTGGAATCATACACCTTGGTGCTTGTTCATGGTTTCATTTCACTGACGTCTTTGCAGTTGTGGTCATTAGTCAGATCTTTTACTGAAGTAAAAATATGAGTACTGCAGTTTAAAAATACTCCTCTGTGATATATTACATTATTCACGGTTAAGGTTGGTTTGACTTCTTTTTCAGAGGCTCACAAGATATATCTGGAAGGTTGTGAGATGATTAATAGGAGATAAACATTATATTATTATATTACTGTATTTATTTATGGACATCTGAATTGTGACATGTGGAACTAACTACATGCTGTTTTATAAGAGCTCAAAACATTAAAACCACTGGTTTACTCCTTACCAATGAGTTGTATCTTATAAACTTGTCATATTTATGTTTATATGCTGAATTGTGATCTACAAAATAACCAGTAACCACCTGTAATACAAAACTGCAGTATTTCCTTCTTAAATGCAGTGATGTATAAAATTGCAAAAATTCACTCTCTCCCTTGAAGAAATAAAAAAAAACCAAGAGATTTAATCTCCTGAAAAAATAAACAGCAACATTAATGTAGTATTTGTCTGCACAACTAGACATACAAAAAATCTGCTCCATGACTTTAAATTTGACCTCCAAATGTCTTGAATTGAGATTCATTGAGATCAGCATCATTTAACCGTCCAGTGATTACAGAGATGATCACAGTCTAACCAAAGACACATGTAAAAATCACTCCAGACAAATTCCCATAGGACAGACTCCCTTCATGTTCTCAATATTCAACATATGGATAAGGTTAGACACACACACACCTGCGCATGACACATGCAGACGGAGGGATGAGTGAGCGGATGTGTGTTCAGGGCTTCCTCATACCAACATGCATGTCAATTTAAACCCTCAGATTCATTTCTGGAAAACAGCTGAGTAAAGCAGAACACGGGAAATTATTAGCAAACAAAGCGTTTGTAATTAAATGAGCTTTTGTGCTACACTACTTAAAGGTGTTCTAGCGCATATGTCAGGGTGAGTGGCACAATGGTAATGTAGCCTGGCAGAATGGGTGACTTTCTCTGCCAGTCGGATCTGACTCACTGACCCACTGGAATGCTGTTAATAAGTATAAATTTCAAGTGTTATTCTAAGAGCACTTATCTGATCACGAGCCTGTGGTTGAAGTAACGCAACTACTGAGCAAATGCATTTTTTGGACTTGGCTACCAGAGAAGAATATATGTTCCTGTTGCACTTCAGTTTCACCACCATCAAGGACAACATAAGACACATGTAAATAAAATAAAACACACAGACAAGCTTGCTAGGGCCCAAGTCCTATTTTGGCTCATTATCAAAGAGAGAGGGTGAAAGAGGGAGAGAGACTCTTCAAAGCAATGAATGTGGCTGGGAAAAAGAGAGATGAGAGGGTGAGATACACATGGATGGGAGAAAAGACTGAGGATAATTAGAGAGAGAGCGCGAGAAAGAGAGAAGGCGAGTGGGAGAGAAGGGTGGAGAACACACACTGTACACCATCAAAGCAACGACTGCAGTTTCCCACCTGTTGCTGTTTTACAACACAACAAACAAACTGAAAGGCTGCACAGGGGCGCAGCAGTAACAGTAACAAGATGACCAAGGTGCATGGACTATCTTTGAAATCCAACAAACCATCTGTAGCGCACCATAACATTATCCATTGTCACTGACACACTGAACCGAGTTGAAATTTAAGAGAGTGCAGTGGTTAAGTCATGGAAGCAGCATTTTCGAGGCGCTATGCTAAAAACATATAAAATCTTATGAGACTGTAAGAGTTTTCTGTTGAGTGCTGAAACAGTTATTGAGCTGATGGACACAGTGTGCAGCATTATCCAGCAGGATGACTCCTGAGGGCTTTGTGGAAACAGCTGAGGCAATCCCACATTTTTTGCTGGACCCCTGCTGCGCCAGTGGTCTCACAGAAATGAATGAGGGGGCTGCATGTGTTTTGCAGAGCCTCAGGGCCACGTCCAGACTGGCTTGAGTCCTGCCTCGTTCATTTGAATGGAGCCAGTCCGTCTGCGCAGCAGGGGTGCAGATGCAGGGTGCTGTTGAAAAACAACACTGGGTCATCCGGCAAAAAAAAAAGTTGAACCAGGGTCAACTTTTGCTGCAAGGCGATATAATACAGCAAAGCACTGCACTGGCAAATGCAAATACACAGAAACTCTCAACTCTTTCTGTGTTTTAATCTCTCTCTGTCTTCAGCTCTTCTGATTCTCATGACATCAGTAGGCAGCTATTCTGCCCAACAACCCCCCCACTACAAAATCTGTCATTGGCTGGGATATTATTTGCCAGAAAACGTGAGATCTTTGAACACACACACACACACACACACACACACACACACACACACACACACACACACACACACACACACACACACACACACACCACTTAACCCATGTTTACAAAACCTCTGATCCCCAAAAGCTCTTCCAGCTGTGTCCTGGGTGTATGTGTGTGTGTGTGTGTGTGTGTGTGTGTGTGTGTGTGTGTGTGTGTGTGTGTGTGTGTGCGCACCTTTGGATGTGTGAGATGTGTCATCATAACCAATTTAATCAACATGTTGACGTTTAAATGACAGAAACTTGGTCTGGGTTCAAAACCTTGAGAAAAAAAATAAAACCCCTCTCTCTTTCTGTCTCAAACTCTTTTCTTCTCCATCCATCGTCTCCCTGTCTGTACATGGTTTTCATCAGACAGTGTGGGTAAAGAAAGCATTACCACTGTGTGTTGATAGAAAAAGAACATGACACATGAGCATGCAGTATTTCTATATACATTGCCACATTTATGCAGCCTCTTAACAAACGCTGGTGTGTGGTGAAAGGATGGACTACAGAAACAGTGATAAAAATGATAGAAACTTAGCTTCTAATGAAACATAATTAAAGAGGAAGCTCTTGTATCCGTAGATTAGGATTCAGGAAACCTCTGAATCTCTGGCTGAAGTGCTGGGTTTACCCTTTACATGAAAGCAGTAAAGATGGGAAAAACCTGGGCGACTATGGATCAGTTGGTGGGGAAGTTGTCTACCAACCCGAGAGTTGGTGGTTTGATTTCTGCTGCCTGGCCACATGAACGATGAACGTCCACGCTGAAGGTCTACCAAACCGTGGTTTGGCTGAATTTTTATGAAATATGTGCATCAATTACTAGGTGGTTTGTTTGCTAGTTTGAGCCAATCAGAAACTCAAATTTCATAGGACAATGTTGGGCTTTAAAATCGGATGAATACAAATGTCCAGTTTTTTAAATTAGTTTTAGTTTTTCACTAATTATGGCTTAAGTGTACGTTGTGAACTGTTTTCTTTATGTTGTTTTTTAGGTCTGAGGTATGATGACTGTTTATGTCTCTTGTCAGTGTTTTTAATCACTGTTGGCCTGAAAACAAATTGACATTCAGGAACAATTACGTTTTATTGTAGTTTCTTTCGTTACAGTTTTACTCTCCTGAGGGCTGAAAGGCTCTGAACAACTAAAATCCGACTCACCTCCGACTGGGCTGATCTTGTTGGTGATGGCGTATCTAAGGATCCGCTCCTCCTTGACGTACATCACAAACACCCTCTCCATGGTGAGCTGCAGCGTCTCTGAGGCAGCAGCGTGGTTGTGACGACAATCGCGGTAGGTGATGTTCTGCTTCAGTTGGAAGGAGAAGGACTCTGATCCTCTGTCCGCTGAAACCACTGAATATTCCCTCACAGAGGTGGAGGTGGCGACTGCAGAAAGAGCAAAGTGTTTTAGTGAAAAGAGGCCATCAAATGTTAGGACTTGTGTATTGTGGTTATTATTGTTACCGGATGAATAGTACTGGTAGGTCTCCTTAAAGGGATTTATGGTAACTTCAGCCCCAGGAGGTAGGAAAGGCACGTTGCCACCGACGACAGTATCCACAGTAAGGTGGTTATTGTCATCAAAGCCACGTCCTGTCTGAGTGATTGACAGGCGCTGGTTTCCAGGGTAAAAGATCAGCTCAGCATGACGAGTGAACTCGGCACCTGGTAACACAATAAGACAACTAATGAATCATTTGTCTATTTATAGATTATTTTTATTACACATAGCAGAAAAAGAAGAGATACAGCAGTTGTATTTCATAAAAAGTGGAATGTCTACAATGATTACATCTGTACAGAACACATAAGTTCACAAGCACACACACATGCACACAAAGCTGTTTCCTATTAGAGAGGGGAGGTGGAAGCCTGATCTCACATCACATCCCTGGAGACAATACAGCTGGCCGGCAGACAGAAAACACACACAAACACACACACACACACAGTCATGGCTCACTAGACTTACAAGAAGACTAAGACATTCCCAAGCACCTTAACCTAACCTTCACAAATAAATGCCTAATATTCACCCTTCTCCTAACCTTAACCCTTAGATGATTCTCTTTGAAGTTTTCAAGATGTGTAAGTCAGCAAATTGACCCAAACACACACAGTTTACCTGTGACTTTGAATCCTGCTTGGCTGTTGGGCAGCTCCAGAGCAAACAACCATCCAAACAGCTCTCCTATTGGTGCAACTGGCATCAGAGCCCAGCCCACCGGCTCAGGTATCTGACAAATCAACAAAGGTTCACAGAGATCAAATCAGAGGCGTCTAGTCTTTACCCTGATTTTAGAGAGAAAATATAAGCTCATAGGTTATAGGCTGTATTTAAATGAATAACTGTGTGTTCTAGCTCCTACCTCACTGATAGCAGTGTACGCTCTCCCATCTCCCACCACAATGTAAGCATGGAGATCAATATTGTTCAGATGTACAGGGGTCGACCCCACGGTCACAGTTCCGCTCACTTTACCACTGACGCGCTGTGGAGCACCTGCGGGAGTCATACAGAGATTACGCAAGAGATTTAAGCATGTGATGAGAAGAGTAAAAATAGGATTAATGTGAGGTATTAGCAGTGCTCCAACCTTCTGGCAGGCAGTGGTGTCCATTTCCATAGAAGCCAGGTTGACAGTGACAACAGAAGCCTGTGGCGTAGTCCGAGCAGAATGCATTGTGGGAGCACTGCTGCTGAAATCTGGAATGAGTAAAATAAAATAAGTACATTTAGCTCTGTAGATGAAACCTGGATCATATTGGTTCACTCTACATAACATTACAGTTTCCTGTTCGACTTCACATACCTGGCACAGGTTTCTTTATGCTCTGTAGTGTACTGAATCACTGTGAGAGACAAAGGCAAGAGGACATTTTTAACATTATGCATCACATGTACAACACAAATATCACTAATGTATTCAAATAAACGTTATCATATCTTCCAATCGTTATTTGGAAGATATGATGGAAAAGTGGCAATATCTAGTGAGTACTGTACGTAGAGAAAAAAAGATACACAGAGATACATAGATACACAGATGTTAGGACACTCCTTGGAGAGAAACCAGCTGTTGCAGTCCTGCCTACCACCCACTGATCCACACACACACACACACACACACACACACACACACACTACACTGTAAAATATTTCAACTCTTATTTTAGAACATTTTGGGGTGATCAGTTTTTCCCTTAATAAAATCCTCTGACTAAAAGGAAGTGATGCACTCTGTTCCCAGTTTCTTTGGAATAAACAGAAAAGAATCTCAGTAGTCAACATGAAAATTGGCAGTCACAGACTGCACGAACACTGATATTTCTCAAATCACTGCAAAATATCACTTGTTTGCACAGCAGCTAATTAAATGTCTATTTGTGATTTCTGTGTCATTAACAATCCGAACTCTACTGGATTTCAAACACTAAATGGAACTTGCATAACAAAAAACATTAGTGCTTTGCTCTTTGCATTGCATTTCTCTCTATTTGTCCTTTTGGCAAATAGCTGAAATGGGACCAAAATCACACACACCCACAAATATGTTTATGTGCATGTGTGTGTGTGAGGGAGACACTATGCTTTTACACACAAAATCATAGACCAGTGTTGTAGAGGGAAACCCACTTACTATTATCATATTGTGTTAATGTTATGTTCTGTCTAAGTTTTGAAAACAGACAGCCCTTAAAAATGTTTGTAAATGTGTGTGAGTATTGGAAAAAGATCTTGGCTGTGGACTCGTTTCAAGAATAGCTCACTCGAGAAGTCCAGGGAAATCAATTGATGCAAAACAACTTGTTTCTTAAACGTTAAACGTTTTTGTATCTGTAGACAGATGTTTCTTTGCATCTTTAAAAATGTCTGCATTTCATTGCTCCAAACAGAACTAAGTGAGCTTTTCTTTTGCACATGGGCAACTTGACTGAGAACACATTCTTATTCACAGAAGAAGCCAGTGGGAGCAATTGCAGGGGAGGGAGCACTGAATACACATACACACACCTGGGAGCTGCCCAGCACAACGGCTGTATTGTACTGCCAGCTGCTGAGCAGTGCTGCGGCAGAGGGTGAAGTAGTGTTACCCTTCAGTTTCTCAAAGGGACCGTCCTTTCATAACTTTAGAAGACATCTTCATTTGTATATATACATATTTATGGTTTATCCCTTACCTCCTGTGTCAGAATCTACATCTTCCTCCAACACACTGACCACATGACCTCCAGGGGAAAGATGTGGGTCATTTCCGTGTGGGGGGTACACATCCACCACCTCTAGAGGAGCCTACAGAGGGACATACAGGCTTGTGTTTAACTTAAAATATGTTTTTCCTGTTTTCATTGAGAGCCAAGCCAATACTTTTTAACTCTCTCCAGATGCTATAAAGCAGAGTGCTATGATCTGAGCATACTTTACATATTGTATACAGCATATAGGGTATCATGATCAGCAGTTTTGAAAGCATTTTCATGCCGCTGCCACTCTGTTTAAAATAAAAACAGATTCCATTATAACCACAGAATGATAAAACGTGACTACAATTTCAAATTATAATTACAAATTCTGACAGCACAGACAGTTTAAGTCCTCTTTTTCATATCCGCTTCAGTAGGGGGTGTATCCACAGAATTTGAACATATTGCCAAGCAGGGCTGCTGGCTGCAAGAGCAAGCTCATTATCTTTGATCACAACAAAATGACAATAACACATAAATATGATTTAATAGCTTTACTATCTTTGACGTTTTTATGTTTTGGATTTAAAAAAGCACATCAATGACAGCATTAACCTAATCCTTGTCCATTTTAAAATATGTATCTAAAGTAGTAAACACTAAAGTTGTGTTTGGTTAATTTGGTTGATTTCTTAAGATGTTAATTTCCTTTGGAGTGAAAAGCACAAGTGTTACCTGTGGTTGCTGTTCCTGAGTCTGCCAAGTACCTCCCTCTGCGACTGTCTCTGGAGGATTAGGGGGAACATACTGCCTTCTTGCTGCTTCTGAACCATACCTGGGTTCAGAGGTTAACGGTACATCTTCACTGCCGTATGACACCTGATGGTCAGAATCCTCAGAAGGATATGAGCGAGCGTCAGGGCTTGCTGGATGAAGAGACTCCACTCCCTGGTCACCACCTGCATAGGATGGCTGGAATTCAGGGCCACTGTCTGTCACTGGGTAACCATCTTCCTCTTGGTTATTGTCAGTATATACTTCAAAGTCTGTGTAGTCAGGGGTGGTGGTGTCCTGTGAGAATAAACCACAGAGGAATCATACTACATATTTTGTATGCTGTACCACAAAAACATGAATTGAGCATTTATTTAAAGAAAAAAAAAAGATTACCAGGGGGAAGCCAAGTACTCCTGTTGGTGGAGTAGCAAGGAGGCCACCAACAGATGCAGGTACAATGTTGTCAAAAGAATAACGATTCCCGGTGTGGAAAAGCCAAACACCTGGAATCCCTGTATTACCAACCCTAGAGAAAAATAAACCAGTTTGTGTGTATTTACAGAACCATACAGTTGTACATTTTCAGTGTTATAAATGACACATGTGGCAAACCACATTTGGCAACATATGAAGGAAATGAAGGAATTAGCATGATGTGTGCTAAGGACAGCTAGCAGCATGTTCATAAAAACACACACCTGAAAAATATAGTTGTGTAAATTCAAATTCAGTTTGTGATCATATAGGTTTGTTTCAAATTATATAACATAGAAAGTTGAATAGCTCTACAAACCTTTACATAATTCACTATAAATTGTAGTCAAAACTAATGTTACATTTTGCTAACAAGAAAACTGCAGAGGTTAGCCACTTACTAACTAGCTGCTAGGCTAATTAACCAAAGTAGCTGCTGCCAAGTAGTCGTTTGCGGTTGCTAATAAGCTATACACCTGTAACGCTAGCTTTAGTAAAATATAAAATATAGATATTTTTGTTGATATAGGTTTGTTTTTTGTGGTTCATTATGTAACATATAAAAAATATAAATATAAAACAGTACAGCCACAAGAGTTAGCTACTTACTAACTAGCTAGTAAGCTAATCAAGTAAAGTAGCTGACATTCATTAGCTGTTAGCTGTTGCTAAGAAGTAAATACACCTCTAATGCTAGCTTTTGTTACACATAAAATATAGAAATCTGGAATTGGAATTTGAAAAACAAATGTAATTGAGCCAAACTAGATAAAGATAGTTTTTAACAAGGGTTGTAATGTGTTCTTTCACTTACTGGTACAAGTTTTTAACACTCTGCTCATCACTGGTAACACTGTAGTGAGGTCCTTCATATCGAGAGATAAAAAAAGACGTAACTTCTCCTCTGCTGAAGCCAACTCTAGCAGGAAGCTCTATCTCAACATTATACGACTCCTAGAAGCAAAAGAAAGTGCTCAAGTAAGAATAAAGAGTAAGAATGGTTAAATATCAAAGCTAAGCCAGCTGAACTGTGGCCTTGTATGTAACTAGTTTACCTTGGGTCGCGTCCCAAAAAAGTTTAGGCCACCTTCAGGGTAAAGGAAGAGAACGTATGAGTCTGTCTCATCATAACCAATTACTGCCTGGAAGGTATTGACCTAAATAGAAAGACAGACGGTGTTAGTGGGTAACAGAATTAATCACAGTCAACATGTAAAAAGCAGTCTACTGGTGATATACTGATATAAATATAATATATATAATATAAATTTGTTTGTCTGGTAATGTTAGAGGGATGAGGTCACGTCCTGTGTGTTCTCCTCACACCTCCCCTTGTCTGTAATCTCTTTGCTGGGATTCACGTGTACTGTCTTAAAAGAACGTGATTCTTAATTGACATCCTGTCTGTATTGTGACTTGAGGATCTCAGTTCCTGCAGGTTTGTGAGAGGTGGGTTTCCAGTCCACTACCCATCCAAAAACCGTCACACAGATTTGACAAATAAAGATCATGTTGTTTTCCTTTGGGGCAAAATGAGACAATCTCTACATACACACACACCCCTCTCTCTCTTTCTCTCTCTCTCTCTCTCTCTCTCTTTTTCTCTCAACCCCCAGCCCAGATGTTGATCTCCACAGCTGTCTTCCTGTGTGTCTGGACATCTTTTATGATGTTACTACATGCAGACCAGACATCGTTATAATGTGAGACACGGGGAGCACATGTACACACACTTACACAAACACAGATGTGCGTCCACCTATATTCATCTCTTTGTAATGTATGTGTGTGTGTGTGTGTCCTTAATTGTGTACATAAACATCTTTAAACTATCTTGTTGTTTGTGGGCGGGGAGGACGTCGCAGCCTCCTGGCTCTTTGTAATTAGTAAGGAGGAGGGGTCTTTTTTCCCCTTGCACTTTATCTTCAGGGAAAGGTAAAGAAGAAGCTGGAGCCATAAGAGCAGAGCTGCTTTTTCTTTGTCCTTTATAATCCTGCCCTGGTCGAAATGTCTAAATGTTCCTCTCTTCCAGGGAAGCAGGAGGAGATTAGTAGTATAGACTGAGAGATGAAAGAATTTGGGGGAATTGGCAGAGTTATGAGAGAGGCCATAGGTCTGGTTTACGGTTGGAAGAAATAAAGCATGTTTCCATCCAAACTGTTTTTAGAGCTGTTCTAAAATATATAGATAGGATTATCATTCGAGCAGAACACTGTGCATAAAATATATCCCTAAATATTCCAGTGTTCCTTTGATTTGTGCTCTTCCATCTGTGTGGTCATTTGTTGTGCTTGTGTCTGTTGTCCTGGTGTGTTTCACAGACTCCCAGCTGGAAGACAACAAATTACAGTCACCACACATCAAAGACTTTCAGACACACACACACACCCCTCGACCTTCCTACCGGCATTTTGTCACACCTTTTTAAAAAGGTGTCCGTCCTCACACGCCTCACGATGACCAGACACGCGCACAGATGGTAATCGTCTCAAGGACCAACAAATGTTTGTCATCAGGGTCATTCTGACTGTTTAAGACGTAGGTGGTAACATCATCAGTGTGACAGGTTTGTCTGCTGCACTGTGGGGGGTTGAGGGTCTGGAAACACTCAGGAGTTTCAATGAAAAGCACAGTAAAAGCTTACTCAGATAATCAGAGAGCACGCTTATCAATCATCTTCACTGTGTTGTAACGCAGACAAATGTCCAACACAGTCGTGTACTGTGCTGCACTTTAGACAGCAGCTAAATATATTGACTGCCCATTGCTGTCTTTTTTTATTTTACGTCTCACACCTCTCTACAATAGCCAGCTCTTCACACCACCTTTCAATCGAGACAATTTGAATCAACTGTAAATGTTATTTCCACAAAACCTGTATCGGTCCAGCATCATCACGCACAAGGATCCTGTCTCAAAAGCTCTGGACATCTATAATTTTGCAAAAGCTCAGTTATTTGGAGATGAGAAAAATCAAAAGTTTTACTGTTGGTGGACATAATCTAATCTGCACTATTTTGAGAAATAGAGGTGTAGAACAGTTTGATGTAGAACAGTAATTAAAAACCAAGTGACTTACAGTCATAAAAGGTTTTTACCACATCTAAAGGAGTTGCAAACATGTCTTCTGTATGCTTGTAAAACATGACAAATGTTGCTGAAACGGCTTGTAAGTTATCAGTTGAAATCTTTAAGACAAATACTTTGTCTCTGAATATCTAACAGCAGCTGCAAACATGCCACATGTGGAGAGGAATTCAGTTTGCATCTTGTTCAGTTCAGTCTTTACATATTTGGGATTAGTGGCATGATTTACTCAGTGGTAGTGTAGTTTAGTCTACTTTAGCACACAATGCTAAGGCTGAAGTTCGCTTTGTCAACTTTCTCCATCATCTGCGTTTGAACTACATGACTCAACACACTCACATTATCACATTATAATTATCTCAAGCTGGATCTCACTCTTCTAGAGAAAGAGAGAGACATGGAGGTAAAGCGAGGTCAGGATGAATGTACTACACTAGTTTGTTGGTTGCTGGTTTTTCAGCACGTTGGCTGCAGCACAGCTGCAAACAGGCAGAGAGAGAGACAGAGAGCAGCTGCAGTCCAGTTGCCAGCCACACCAGAGTGCTACAAACGGAACTGCCTACAGCGTGGGAACTGACACACACACACACACACACACTACAGTCCAGGCTTGTGGCCAAGAGCAGTCCAGTCACTATTTTGCTGCTGTCAAAAAAAATCCCTGCTCCCATTTTTTGGTGACTTTCCTGTTCAGCTTTACTCAAGATCATACTATTTTAAAGCCTGGGGGAAATTGTATAACTTCAGGATTTAAGGTTTTATAAAAAAAAAAAAAAAAACTTTTTGGATCAGTTCAAAACACATTTCAAAACCATAGCTGCTTTTCTGAAATAGTGGACGTCTTTTCCACAGCTACAAACCAGAGCACTGTGACTGCTCTATTAATTAGCAAAGCCGTCAGGAGCCAAAGTCTCAATTCTGTGGCTACCATGAAGCCGTACAGCCGCACGGTGAGGTCGACCTCTTTGATATAGACATTAGCTCACTGGTTACAGATAGAAAAGCATATTATGAAAGCTGAAGTTCAGAAAGGGTCGGCTTTGAACCAGTATGAACCTATTTGAAGGGACGCCTCCTGTGTCACTGCAAGGAGCCCAGAGAAACAACAAACAAGACAGAAAATAGAAGAGAACAGAACCGAAGAGAAGAGAATCAAGATTTAGCATTGCATGTTAGAAGACGGACACTCAGACAGACAGACAGACAGCTAGTAAAGATTACTACACAGAAGGCCACATTCTTAGACTGTGGTTATTAACAAAGTGGGCTACACAGTAGTAGATACAACAGCGTGTGTGTTTGGAGTTTAAAGTGAAGCAGTTACTTTCTAATTATGTTAATAGCATCTTTCACACTAGTTGCATAGAAAACACAACCCCGCCTCTCACCATTCATTCCTGTTATTTCTTACCTCTTGCACCTCTCATCTCCATATCCAACCCCCCAACACAACATGATCTGCCCCTACCCCCCAAGACGCTATGCCATCCCGTCACCCCTAATACACACACACACACACCTCAGGTTAATCAGTTCACATACACATACCACACTACCCCCAACATACCCCACCTAGCACCTCTGGCTAATCACTTCAAAGGGAGATGCTATCAGTCCAAAGAGAGACCCACTGAAGCAAAACACCGACTGCTCCAACCTGGCAACCCAGACAATCCCCTGTTAGCACAAGTAAAACATTTTGCACTTAAAGCGGTGGAAATCAGCATTTCATCTACAGTGATCAGAGGTTTTGAGAGTTAGTTCCAATAAGTGAAGCTCGGATGAGATGCGATCTGCGATTTTGTCCGACTGGCAGCGGTGCAATCAAAAGGAGCTTCAGGTATTATACAATCTTGTAAGAGGCTTAATGCCGCCGTGTCTCCGGTAAACTATTGTAATGTTTAGCTTTTGATCAATCAGGAAGAAAGAAGAACCAGAGAAAGAAACCAGACCATGAGAGTAAGAATGAAGGACAAACACAGATGAGAGGAAGAGACAGAGACAAAGAGATCCACTGGGGTTTTCCTTAAATCTGCCACTCCCTTCATCCCTCCATCCCACATACTACAAACCAGGAACAACAAAGCACTGTTTGTTTGATCGATAAGTTCAGTAGGCCTGGCTTTACTTGGAGTCTCTCGCAATGTTTAACTTAAACAAAGCCTCTAGTGCCCTGCTGGTGTTTTAAAGGGCTGTAATTTATGAATAATAAATAAGGGTCCGACGAAGACTTTATTTGGTGGTATCAATGGGCACAATGCAAACAGCAACTGCTCATAGCAAATGAGGCATACTTTTATTGTTACAGTTTTTTTTTAATGTAAACCACTACAGTCTAAAACAGCAGGACTCAAGTTGGAGCCAACAGCACAACTCAGTGAATCTGTGGAAAATTATACTTCCTGTTTATATTCCCTATAGCCCCCAAATGATGTCAACATTGCTTCCAAAACTTACAGCACAATTATCCCTATAATTATATCCTATAATTATATTATAGTAAAGCAAATAATAATAATAGGGTGGGGAGAGCTGGGGGAAGAGGGGGGGGTACTTTAATGGTAAACCAAGTTATTAACTGGTAAATGGCTGGAAAACAAGGAGGGGAGTAAATTCCAACAGATCATGACAGCATGAATGGTCAAAGCATGTTTGTGTCTACCTGTGTGTGAACTGGAGGGAGGGGATAACGAGTTCGGGGGGGGGGCTGTGATGACCTTTAAAGATGACCTCTGACCCCATGAATAGGTTAGAGGAGGAAGATTAGGACAAAAAGGAGGATTACAAATAGACCCTGCACCAAAGGCTGATTACAAGTGATGCACAACCGCCAGGAATTTGGGATTATGTGTCTCACAAGAACCAAAACAAACTAGTGAGGGATATTTGGATACTTCTCACGATGATGAAATAAAACATAATCCATTCAATCATTAATAAATACCAGAAGAAGCAGAGCTGTGCATCTTACCTTGTTTGAAGGTCCAGTGGTTCGGATTTGTTCCTCATATGCTGCGACATCCTCCCATGTTGCCACCACAGCGTGCGTGGGTGTGAATTTTGCATCTGGGAACCCACGATGTACTTCCTGGGTAAGCAGGTGAATGAATGAATGAATGAATGAAAGATGGAATAAAGAAAAAAAAGAAGAGATGGTGTGAAAAATGGGCTGAACTAATGGATGAACTGGAAAAAAAAGAAAAACCCAAAGACCTTAGACAACATGAGTGTGTAATCATACAACTGCCATAAATGTCTCTTGTTTTGATGGATAAACAGACCTGGGCCACTCTGTTGAGTATGCTTGGCGTTTCAGTGACCCGGTAATAAATCTGGCCTCGTCCTCCACTGGTGTCAATGTCGGACAGGAACGGGGCCACCACGGGAAAATCTGTGGGGAAGCTGTCGTCAACGTACTGCTTCTCCATCGGCAAGTCCTGAGCGGATATGATACCATTTGTGGCCACCTAGAAAGAGAGTGAGTCGCTAATTAGGAATGATCCCAGTAGATGAGCTCAGAGGACTCCCCATGTTGTATCTTGGTGATTAACCTCCGGAATCCCCTAAGAAATTCTATCAAGAACCCATGTAACCTCCTAATGAAGCCGTACCCCCTCATAAACCACTGGAACATCCGTAGGCACCACTGCAACCCTGTCATGGACCCTAGGAACCACATAATAAACCCTTAGATTCCCACGATAAACCACTGGAACCCACTCAAGGATTCCTGAGCCTGGTCTCTGATTGTCGTTTGGAAACACTCAAACCACATACCACTGTCTGACAAATCTGCTTCATATTGGGTAATAAAGCACGACACTCTCCGACGACTGTTTGTAATAAGTCTTTTGAATAGTTTCAACCATTACCATAGTAGTATGGTAATGGTTGAAACTACAAACTGTTACTACTGATATTATGGTTTGTTACATAAAGTTCCACCTTGTGGAGCAGAGGTGGCAGCAGTGCAGAGATATTGACAGTTCACTCTCATGTAGCAGAGGGTAGAAGAGTGTAGCAGAGCAGAGAGAGGGAGGACTGGGCTGCAGAGCGCACTGAGTTTAAGAATCATGATAGCGCTAGCTTACATTGCGTATTGTTATTGCATGTTTGTTAATTGCTCTCCAATTGTAACGGCGGAAGGATACCCAAATAAAAAACACAATACCACAGTGTAAAAAAACTCTGTTACAAATGATACATATTGATAGATAGATAGACACATTTTGATTTCACCATCATGTTCAGCAAGTAAAGTATAATTAAAGGCACTTAGTTTTATTTAGGTAACAAGTTTTTTTGAAAATTTGTTGACCAGTGATCACTTAAAGTTGCAGTAGGTAAACAGTTTCCTCCTGGGAATAATAAGGTTTTTTGTAATGTTGAATAAAGTATGAATCTCCGTATATATTTTATAACACTTAATTGTATATTTTTACACATTTTAAAATATGATAATTTACTTGATCATATTTGTTTTATTAATATGTGAAGTAGAAAGATAAAGCAGTTGCAAATGGCAAAGAAATACCTCAGAAGTGAAGGCAACCTATGTGCTGCACTTAAATTTTGTTTTCTAACAACAAACTAATAATACCATTATATAATAACACAACAGTGATTATAGTTTTCTCATGCATTTTGTAGCCCACTCTGATGGGGTACAGGTGTTGAGAAACATCAGATTATAATGAATTAAAAAGCGTGTGGTCTCTTTTCTTATATTTAGACATGAGGACAACCGCTGCTTTTGCACCATTAAAACTTATCACAGCTGCAAATATCACCTGCAAAACTTTAGAAAATAACTCCACGCTTCTGCAGTCTGTGCGTGAATAACATATAACAGCAATCAATTAGAGTAGAAGCGCAAATGACTAGTAATGAACGTATACTTACATAGAGCTGGGCGAAGAGGGACCTGTAGAAGTATATGGGTTTGGGCAGGGAGAGCACTCTGGAGGTTTCATCGTCGCCCTCTGCCAGAATGAAATCTCCACTCAGAGTGCCATAAGGGAACATATCAGCCCTCTGGATGGCTGTGACCACACACACGCTGCAGCTCCAACACAGCAGACACACAGCCAACAGTTCTCCTCTCTCCATTGTAAGAGCTGGGACAGAAGGAGAGAGGTGCAGCTGGACTCAGAGAGAGCAGAAAGAAGGAGTACTCAGTGCTCCTCTGCTGCACCGAGCCTCAGATACTCTGCAGGGAGCGTTGGGATGGGCAGGACGTGGTGAGACCTGCTCCGATTGGCCAGCGTGCAGTTGAGTGACAGCAGACCAGTGCTGGCGGTAACATCTGGCACGTATTAGAGAAAAGATAAATAGAGCATTTTTAATCCGGATGTAACCCTATCTGTTTCACAACAATGAAAGCGACACGTCGTGCACGTTTTTACACACGGACACACACACGCACACACACACACACACACACACGCACGGACGGACACTCACACACGCACACACATACACACACACACACACGTATTAAGTGTGTTGTGTTTTTCATTCAGTGATTTTAAAGTTGTGAAACAAATATAAAGATAATAATCTTCTTTTCTCATTTATAAAAACATCAAAATCCATATAGAAAAAACACCTCAGTGATGGTATTAGAATATAAACCTAGGTGGAAACTATGGATCCAAATAGTCAAATGAGAATAAAGTAACAATGTTCTGTTACATATTTCCACCCTGCTAAAATGAATATCTGCACAAATGTTTTGGATACGCTTCAATCACCAATCCTACAGTATGCTGTGCATTATGAAAACATTTATGTTACAAAGTCATACATCATTAGGTTGGTTTCCACAGCCTTCAGACTATTTAGCAGTGTCCGCCATCTGGTGCCTGCTACACATACTGCAGTGTCCTTCAGCATGTTGGAGTAGATTCAAGTCTAAGAGTTAAAACGCAAGCACAGCAAAGAGGAGAGAGAGACAAAAGTGTAGGATGAGTCCATTAGAGGATGAAGATCTGGACTCAAGACGTTTGGAATGAGGTACCAACAGTGTGGTCCTACACAGAGAAAGACCTGTGCTGAGCAGAGAGAAAAAGGAAAATAAGTGAAATTGTGCAATGACTTAAAGGTCCAGGCTTTAGGTGACTCGTTCAAGAGCATTCAGAGAGTTATTCTGAAGACACTCCTGCATTGTTGTTGTCACCAAACGACTCTGAGATGTGCTCATGCTTATGGTTATTTCCAGGTTCTTTCAGAGTCTCTGCAAAGACAATCCAAGAAAACAAGATGCTGCTGTGCACAGTTTGGACTGCCACATCAAATATGTCTAAATGTTGATGTAAATATACTTTCAGGTTTCCATTTATGCAAGATGTCATCAAAACCTTTTACATTTTTTATTCTTTATATGTAAATAAAAAATGAAGCGAGTCTGGTTAGTGTCCATTGTATATATGAACATATAGATTTAAGAAAATAAAATTATGAAAGCTCTTTTATAGATTTTATTCTGTTAAAATTTGCTTTCCACTGTACATCATCAGTTAATTGTGCTCGACCACAATAAATGTTGTACTTACCCAAAGCGAACTGTAGGTGGAGCCCAAGACAGAGCTGAGGCACAGAGTATGACAAGACGGTAAAGTTTATTAATTTAACGTGTGAAAATAATGTTTTACTGTGTATATGTGAAATTATATTTTAAGATCGTTTGTGTAATACATAATCAGTATCACAGTCAACCCCAACACCCAAATACCCTCATGTAATCTGATCACATGTTTACATCTAATTGCGCCCTAAATAACTCAGCTCATAAAATACAAAGTTAATCACATTGCACAATCTGCAATTTGAAGAGTCTGATGTGGACCATTAGCAGGCTGAAGTAAACACACACACACACACACACACACACACACACACACACACCATGTATTTTGTTTTGCACAGCCTTGCAGTATGTATGTGTGGGGAACAGGGAGAGAGGGAGACAGAGAGCGACCAACAATACATACAGCACTTGTCAGCGCTTTAATTGCCTGAGCCATCAACAAAGACTGCGTATGAGCAGAGCAGACCACAGCTCTTGTCGACTGTAGAACCTGATCAATAAATGAACTGCTTCTAAATAAAGAGCACAGACAGACTCTGCTCTCTGCTTTATTTTTCACATCAACACTATCAATCAATATCGACTTAGATCGATCAGCCAAAAATCTCATGAGAAATTGTAGCTTCATGGTTCTGTAGAGTACAAACTGACCTGCAAGTGGATGTAATGTCTTGTGATAGTTCTTTAATCTACATTAAAGTGACTGCATAGAAATTTACTCCTCTAAACGCGATATGGCTTTTAATTGGTAAGAAAGGAAAACAGGGAAAATGAAATAGAATAAAAGCAAAAGAGGCTAAATAACAGGAAAGTGAGTGAAAAGAATAGGAATTAGAGGAAATGGAAGGAAAGAAATGACTGGAAATGAGCTACAAAAACAAAATTAGATAACAAAAAGAGCCTGTCGTAGTAGAAATGGGAGACACAAAGTGATAGAGGAAGAAGAATGGCACTATGTCCACAATTATAGATTCATTAATGGGCCTCATTAAAAGCACTCAGATGTCATTTCAGGACTTTCTGCATAAATAACAGCCACTTTTAAGATCCTATTTGGCTTTTATTTCTGTTCTTAAAATGGGTGTGTGTAATAACATTTTAATGCATTATGGGCTTTTATTGTTATACTGGTTGTTTATTCATCCTCTTCTCTTCCTCTTCTTAGGGTCATACAGGTAGAGGATTGAAAATATAATAGAAGTTGTAGAGGCACTAGAAATACTAATGAGGTGCACAAACAAAAAGGCAAACATCCTTTTAACACAATCCTAAGTATTATTATTATTATTATTTTAACTGCCCTGCGATGGACTGGCGATCTGTCCGGGCTGTACCCAGCCTCTCGCCCGAAGACAGCTGGGATAGGCTCCAGCACCCCCCGCGACCCAAATTCGGATTAAGCGGTAGATAATGGATGGATGGATTATTTTAACTTATCTAATAGGCAAATATGGAAAAAAATGCATTATGATCTATTGTAACATGTGACAAAGTGTTAAAAGACAAAGACAAAGGTTTTCAGGCCGGTAGGAGGCAGTGAAGAAAATGCCCAACAGACAGAAAAAGAATCAGGCAATTGAGTGTCTAATTGAAGAGTACCAAGATGTTGGTGACCAACCGGGGGAAGCAGAGAGCCAAACCCAGGAGAAGAAAGTGTTGCAGAGTTGTCAAATCTTCTCCGATGTCTGATGCAACAGCAGGCAGATCGTGATACCAGGGTGGAGCAGGAGCAGATCCGCCAAGAGGAAAGGTGGAAAAGAATGCAACATCAGTTTTCCCAGCTCCAACAAGAGGTGCTGCAGAGCCGCCAGGACCTCCAGCAGCCAGTGGTGAGTGCAGCCTCTTCATCTATGACCACCACACAAAGTGCACCACCTGACATATCAACAAGTCAAGAGAGGCCTGACCCATTACAGATGGTTGGTAGTGGACAAAATTCCAATCAGGCGAGGCTCCCTGGCTGGAAAGGTCCAAAAATGCACCCCTATAATGAAGATGAGGACATTGAACATTATTTAGTCACTTTTGAATGAATTGCTTATGCCTGTCAGTGGCCCCAGGAAGAATGGGCTCTTCACCTAGCTCCACTGCTAACTGGGAAAGCCTGTGCTGCATATGTAGCCATGGACATTGATGATACAATGGACTATACAAAAGTAAAGTGTGCTGTTTTGCAAAAATTTGAAATTAATGTAGAAACTTATCGAGTGAGGTTCCGGTCCAGTGTGCTGAGAGAAGAGGAAACTCCCAAAGAGCTGCAGGTTCGCTTAAAGGACCTGTATGACAAGTGTATGGTGCCCAGACAAAAGACAAAGGAGCAAATTGGAGACACCATTATAATGGAGCAGTTTATGAGAATTCTAAACCCTGAACTTTGCACCTGGGTGAAAGAACGGAACCCCAAGAACTCTAAAGAAGCAGCTGATCTGGCTGAAGCATTCCTGGCTGCCCGCCGTCCATTAAATGAGTTCTTACCAAGTAGGCCACGGCCACCTACACCTTTGGGTAAGCCACTGGGTGGGAATGAGTTTAGAACCAGGAACACAAGACAAAGTTTCTCACCCTTAAATCCAACTAAATCAGACCATAAAAATAAATCCCTTTTAACATGTCATTTATGTGGCCAAATAGGTCATTTATAAAGCAGCATGCCCAAAGGCACATGTAAGCAAGAATTATGTGTGTAGTTCCCCAGTTACCCGACACTGAAATTCAAACATATGAAACTGCAGATAGTAGACAGGAGCTTACAATAGGTGTGTATATTGAAGACAGACCCTGTGTAGCTCTTCTTGACTCAGGTAGTAATCGCACACTAGTCAGACAGGACAGTCTCCCAAAGAATGTTGTTTTTTGTAGAGGGACAGTCGATGTAGTTTGTATTCATGGTGACAAAGTAAAATACCCTATTGCAGAGGTAGCTATTCAGGTTGAGGGTCAGCATTATTTGCTTACAGTCGGAGTATTTGAACAGCTACCCTATCAGGTTGTATTAGGTAGTTATCTTCCAATCCTTGCTGAGTTAATAGCCAAGCACTCTGCTGAGGTTAAGACTAGCTGTGTCAGTGAGAGTTTGGTAGCTATCACTAGGTCTAATAGTAACCAAAAGCACCATACCTCAACAACAGGGTGGGGGGAGTTACCTTTTGCTAATGAAGAACTGCCTTATAGTGAGCACACCAGACAGGTTAAGGAGCGAAAAAGCAGGAGACAGAAAAGACAAGATAGAGTTAGGGGAACCAAAGTAGCTGAACAGGTGTCTGGGCCAGTGGACTCAGATTGTTTTGCACTTTCTAGTGACATTGCTACAAAGACAGGATCCCACTCTTACAACTTTGTTTTCCAAATGTGTCCCAGAGTCTACTCAAGTGACTGGTACAGGGAAAGAAGTATTTGTGTTGAAGGAAGACAGGCTGTACCGTCGTAGCCAGATTGGTGATCAGCTAGTCATTCTTCAGAATTTAAGACCTACAATTCTTAATCTGAGTCATTCTACCCCTTGGGCAGGACATTTAGGACAGGCAAAAACATTTGCTAGAATGGTTCCACGTTTTTACTGGCCCCAACAATATGCCGACACAGTGAAGCACTGTCAGTCCTGTGCAGAATGTCAGTTAACCTCTCCAGGTAGGAAAGGAGATAGGGCTCCCCTTATCAGCATGCCTATTATTGACACTCCCTTTTCTTGCATTGCCATGGACATTGTAGGTCCATTAGAAAGAAGTAGTGCAGGCCACAAATATATATTGGTAGTCTGTGATTATGCAACAAGATACCCTGAAGCCTTTCCGCTGAAGAAGATCAAGGCACGTCAAATTGTCAACTGCCTCATCCAGTTGTTTTCCAGAGTGGGAATCCCAAAGGAGATACTAACAGACCAAGGCACAAACTTCACATCAAGCCTACTCAAAGCAGTGTACAGCATGCTAGGAATTCAAAGAGTAAAGACCAGTCCCTATCATCCACAGACAGATGGCCTTGTTGAGCGCTTTAACAAAACCCTTAAATCAATGCTGAGGAAGTTTGTGAATGATTCAGGGTCAGATTGGCATCAGTGGCTTCCATATCTATTGTTCGCATATAGAGAAGTCCCACAAGCAACCGGCTTTTCACCTTTTCAGCTGTTATATGGACATGCAGTGAGAGGTCCAATGGATGTCTTGAAAGAGGCTTGGGAGGGTCCTATGCCACAGCAGCAATGTAGTGAACTTTCATATGTCCTGAAAATGAGAGATAAACTGGATGAGTTTCAAGAGCTTGCTAATAGCCATTTGGCTCTAGCACAACAGCGACAAAAACAGAGTTACAACAAGGCTTCAAGAAGAAGAGTTTTTCAGGTGGGCCAGAAAGTTCGCTTGCTTCTTCCAACATCTGATAGCAGCCTACTTGCTAAGTGGCAGGGCCCATTTGACATCACAAAGAAGACAGGCCCAGTGACCTATGAACTCTTATTACCAGACCGCCGCAAGAAACATCAAGTTTTCCACGTTAACCTGTTGAAAGAGTGGGTTGACAAAACAGAACAATCAACAACTTTGCTGGCACGTATGGTTGTGGATGAGGAAGAGCTGCAGGAGCAGTATTTTCCAACTTCAATTGAAGCTCCAGTGTTACCTGATTTAAGTCATCTAACAACAGCTCAATGCCAGGAGCTGCAAGCACATATGCCTGAGGAGCTCTTCAGCCCCAAGCCAGGGTGCACAAATCCTTATCCAATGCCAAGGGTAGACGAATTGATTGAGCGTCTGGGCAATGCCAACTTTTTGACGACCCTTGACCTATGTAAAGGGTACTGGCAAGTGCCTCTGAGTGAATCTTCAAAGGACTTTACAACATTCAGAGTTCCAAGTGGTTTGTTTAGGTTCCGAATGATGCCCTTTGGCTTGCATGGAGCACCTGCAACTTTTCAGAGGTTGGTAGATGAAGTTTTGAGAGGAGCAGAAGATTATGCAGCAGCCTACATTGATGATATTGTAGTGTTCAGTCGTACTTGGAAGGACCACATGCAACACCTCTCAGATGTTTTTCATCGCATCAAGAGTGCCGGTTTGGTTATCAATGCTAAGAAGTGTCACATCGCCAAGCTTGAGGTCCAGTATCTTGGCTATGTGATCGGATGTGGAGTCATTCGTCCACAACTGGGAAAGGTGGAGGCAATTTCAGCTTCACCACTACCTAATACTAAGAGGAGACTGAGGTCTTTCTTGGGTTTGGTAGGCTGGTATCGCCGGCTTATCCCTAATTTTTCATCAAGATCGTCTGCACTAACTGACATGACTCGAAAATCGAGCCCAGTAAAGGTTAAGTGGACTACAGAAAGTGAGAACGCTTTCAGTGACCTGAAAAACTGTCTGTGTCAAGAACCTGTTTTGCAATGTCCAGATTTCGCTCTTCCCTTTA